>OX336388.2:1933738182-1934486113 GCA_946902985.2 Meconema thalassinum
GACCCCACCAACAAATTCCAAAAACAAATAAAAAGTGCGTTAAAAGAAACAGAATACATACTGACCAAAGCCGAAAAATCAAAACTAATAAACATGAACCCGAAAATACCGTCATTGAGGGGACAACCAAAAATACACAAAAAGGAATGCCCAATGAGACCAATAATCAATTGCAGGAATGTCCCTAATTACAAAATCAGCAAAGAGTTACTAAAAATCTTAAAATGCCGTCTTTCCAACGACAAAAACAACTCTGTAAAGAACACAACAGAACTAGCAACAGCATTGAACACCCTACAAATGAAACCTAGATTCAGGCTAGTATCCTTCGACGTAACTAACATGTACACCAATATTCCGATTATTGAAGCAATCAACACTATCGAAAACAACTTAAAATCCAACAATTCGGTAAAAGAAATTGAAGAGATTGTGAGATTACTGAGGGTCGTTCTCACCCTAAACGTGTTTCAATTCGACAATAAGATATACACACAGAGAGAAGGCCTAGCAATGGGATCGCCACTAAGTGGGTTAATCGCTGACATCTTCATCAATGCACTAGAAAATGCGTTCTTAGAAAAGACTTCAACAAAGGGAATAGTAATATGGAAAAGATACGTAGATGATGTAATTTGCATCTACGATACTGAACTAACAAGCGAAGAAACAATTCTCCAATCCATTAATAGCCTTCACCACACTATCAAATTCACTAAGGAATCCGAAATAGACCGGAAAATAAATTATCTCGATATAACTATTGAACGTAAAGACAACGACCTTTCATATTCCATATTCCGGAAAGCAACACAAACCTCGCATGCAATCGACAATCAGTCTAATCACCCCAGTACGCACAAACTAGCGGGTTTCAATTCAATGGTGCACAGAGCTTTAAACATACCCATGTCAAAAGACAACTATAATAAGGAAATAAGAACTATTATGCAAATAGCAAAGGAAAACAACTTCTCGCCAAGCAAAATAAATCAAATTATAGCCAAACATAAAAATAAAGATAAAACGATTCCCAAACCGGACAGTAATGAGAAAAAATTTGCGCGTTTCAACTATGTGAATGCGAATACATATAAAATCACTAACCTATTCAAAAAACAAGGCATAAAGGTAGCTTTCACGACGAAAAACACAACCGCTAGGCACCTCCTAAATAGTAATCTAAATAAACGTGACCCGTATTCAAGGTCAGGGGTATATTCTATAACGTGCCAAGACACCGATTGTCAAGCTAATTACATCGGGCAGAGTGGAAGGCGAGTAGACACACGTTATAATGAACATAGGAATGCGATAAGATACGGAACACATTCAGCCGTGTGCGAACATATGTGTGACGCAGGGCACAGCTTTACCAACATAGAGTCGGACCTTAAAATAATCCATCACGATTCGAAAGGCAGAGCTCTTGACATAAAGGAAGCAATCGAGATACACCTAGCCAAACGAAACAATCCCTACAATCTAAATGAACACACGTTCATGGAGAGCTCACCCCTCTTCACGCTACTAAAAAACACACCCTGTCGGAAACAAAACACAATTTATCGACACAGCCAAGCTAGATAAAAAAGGGGGGAAATTAGGGGTTTTTTAATAGGTAAATGTTATCTGGATCAGGTGTACGATGTACTTTGCTTCTGCAATAAACCAAAGCCCATATTCGCGGCAGTATTAAAGGTGCCGGGACGTCCTCATAAGACCGTCAACGCTTAGTTCGAATGGGTTATGCTCCACGCGTGGCGAGGGCCAATCCACGGTCTTTAATAGTTGTGGACCCACCTCATTCAATAACATACATCTTATCTAGGTTGGCAACACCTCACATAAACACATCGCTATCACTCCCCACAGCACGTAGGGACAGGGGGGAGGAGGCAGGGGAAAAGCCAGTCGTTAAGATAACCACCGCAGTCGACCGCACAGCGAGTTCCAGTGAGCACGAAAACTGCGAGTAGCTGTAATACGGAAGACAATCAGATAAGTAGTTAGCCAAAAATTTTATAGTTTAACCATAGTTTACAACCATTTAATCTCTCTAAAGTACAATCTCCGGATAGCTATCACCATTTAGCATTTCACCTAACATATATACTGCATTTAGCATACACTGACAGTTGCAGTACCAATACTGCAACTAAATAATTGTACATATTGTAAATATTTTCACCTGTATTTCAAACATAGATTTTGTAGCCTAAGTGTAATGGATCTGATGATGATCACTTGACGATCGAAACTGGTCATCCTAGTGTTTTATTAATCTCATGTAATTTATTTCAGGATTAGGGCATTACCCATCTCTTTTGGGTACATTCGTGTTGACCGACTGAAAAGCACTAAACTCTTGTTTACTAAGGCAACACTGAAAATATGGCTTCAAACACCACAATAATAGAGTAGCGTTTGCTGGCTCAGTGTACAATTTTGCATTGTTTTAATATCCATGAATGCCAGAGTGCGAATTGGGTATCATTTACCAGAGTTAGGCACCCACCCAAAAAAAAAAAAAAATAATCTTAATAGTTATTGTCTCATTCATTACTACACTAACAACAATGATAATAAAAATAATAATAATAATAATGAAATTACAATAATGTTGCCAAACTGCTTTCAAACACATTAAAGGGTGAGCTGTTTCCAGAAACTGATGGATTTAACCAAGCGTTACAAGACAAAGTTTTCACTACAAGAAGTTACAGGGAATACATTCATAAAGATCAGAGTGTTACAGATGACGAGTGCAGTAAGTGCAATACCGGCCCAGAAACTATAGAGCTAGTGGCCTCGGTGGCGTAGTTGGTAGCATGCTGAGCTTCTATGCCCAAGATCGCGGGTTAAAACCCGGCTAAAGTCGTCGGATTTCTAAGAGCGTTAAAATTTCCCTCAGTATGCCTTCCTTCGGAGGGGAAGTAAAGCCGGCAGTCCCATGTCATAGATTTATGGCATGTTAAAGAACCTTCCACTAATTACACCTGTGCGAAGCTAAATTATATAGATTAAGAATGTAAACAACGCTCTTAGGTTTCTACGTTCGTTGCCAAAGAGCCGACTGTGGTGGCGTCTAGTAGCTAAGTTCTGAACTAGCAGTCATCGACGGTGGCGTTTGGCGGCAAAAAGGAACTATTTGAAAAATGCAATGTCTGCAGTCCTTACTTGAATTAAAAAACAGATAACACACACTAATACAGTCATCACAATTAACACCGGTGATCAGACAGATTCTACACACACCCAAAGTACACGGGGCTACATGACCGCGTTGTCGCAGCTCCTAAACTGAGGAACCAACCAAACTATAGAGCATATCACCAGCAGCTGCAGAATTCTAGCGCCGACATCTTATACCGATAGGCATAAAGATGTTACCAAAGTCTTTCATCAAGAACTCTCCCTAACCCAAACTTTCATACATGACAGGATGCCTTATTACAAATACTCTCGAAAAAGTATACTGGAAAACGAAGATGACAAGCTGTAATAATAATAATATCGTATGGCCTCGGGTGCCTGGTGCAAGCTTTGTTAATTGACACCCAGAGGGTAGCTTGCATGTCGAATTTCGTCGTTCCATTGAACGCTATGAAAGTCAAGGAGGTTAGATATCTAAACTCCTTGACACTACAGCGCTTTCAAGTAGTAAATGGAGGAAATTTGTGTTGGCGGAAAATCCCGAGATTAATTAATTTTGCCATTGAACACGGCCTACTGAATTCAATTGGGTTCTTTAACATGCCAACAACGTATGACATGAGTATCGTGATTTTTGTCGCCTTCAAAAATCACTTACCATGGCCAGTGGCGAACCTGCAATCTCGGGGTTGGTAGTCCGACACTATGACCACTCACCCACCGTGGCAAGCTATGACAAGCTATATTGGGATCGCACTATTCAAACTGACAAAACAACTCCACACAATAGACCGACATAACTTTAACTGACAAGAAGACCCAACACACGTACTCGATTGACATACCCGTCCAGAATGACCACAATATCAATCATAAATACAGAGAGATGATTGAGAAATATACTCCTCTAGTTGTGGAGGTAGCGAGAATTTGGAGACAAATAAAGTGACAATCCTTTACTTCCTCCTTTCTTCCACTGGCCTGACCCCTAAATTGTTTTCAGTAAACCTTGCAACACTAAATCTTCCCATATAATCCCATACTATGGCACAAAAGGCTACTGTGAAAACCTGTAGCATCATTGGAGGATTTTTAAATGCACACTAGGATTTTCTTTCATCCTCTTTTGAAAAGGAGACGTGGACGATAACATTCCTGGAAAATATTAACTGTCAAACTTCCATGGTATATAGTTTGAAATGTATGGTATAGGCTTTTCAAAGAGTGACTTCACTCAGCTTCTTGTACGTAATGTACCGAGTGAGTCATGCTACCAACTGTAAGTTGAGAAAATAAAAAATAATAATAATAATAGATGTTATCATATTGGAAGCCATTTTCAGCTTACTTTCATTAGTGAGAAAATAGGCTTATGAGGTCACCTTTTGTCCGTGTGTGTGTGTGCGTATGTGTGCGTCCCTAATAAAATGGAGAGATTTTAAAAACTCGGTTAGGGCATAGTACTATTTTGTCCAACCCCGACCGTGCCCGTCAAATTTGAATACGTTTCATCAATCAAACATGGCGGCCGCGCGAAAAATAAACTAGCACGACTAGTCAAGATACGTGATTGTTTTCTGTATCAGTAACTCAACAAAATTTCGATATCTTGGCTAGTTGCGCTGGTTTATTCACTACTGCAACGAAATAAGTTATTATTATTTATTTAGCGTATGGCAACAAGTTAGATACATATACACAAGTACAAATATTCATAGACAAGAAACATGTTTCCCGGGAGCAAGATTTGTAAATATCATAACCCATGCTTATAAAGATATATTTAATAACCTAGTTGTAAAGGATCTGATGGTGATCACTTGATGATCGAAACTGGTAATCCAAGTGTATTTATTAATCTCAACAATTGAACAAGCGTGGTGCACAGTAGCTCCATCCGAACTCCGAAATAAGAATGACTGGCTGCATGGCGCAGCGGTAACGTTCTCGTCTGCTATTCCCAAGGTTACGGGAATGAATTATGGCGCAGCCAATTGGCATTTGCGGGTGCGCAAATTCCAGGCAGTCATGTCAATAGATTTACTGGCAATAAAAGCTCCTATATGGGACAAAATTCCGGCACCTCGGAGTTTCTGAAAGCCTCAGTAGGAGAATGGGACGCGTAACTGTTAGCATTATCACTATTGTTTACGGAACAAAAATTATGATAATAGTAATAGTACGTGGATTTTAATTGTTGTTGGTTTAGAGGCATAGGGACGCTGGAACATTGCCTCGAAGAACTTGCTATTACTGTAAATGTACTGACACATGTCTCTTGCAGCGTTGAATCCCTGGGATTCGATCCTAGAACTTAAGGCACAGTAGGAAAGAGCTATACCAATTATGCCCCATGGAAGACGAGTGAACACAATAATTTAGCTATCTACCTCGTGGAGAAGTGGTTAGCAGTCTTAGCTGCCATCGCAAGAGGTCCAGGTTCAATATACGACTTCCTCAAGAAATGTAATGCTGTGAGGGATGAAACGAGGTACACTCAGCACCGTAAGGTAGAAGTGAGAAAACGTGGGTTCGATTGCCATTACAACCATCCGGGAAGTGGTTTTCCGTGGTTTCCCCACATTTACTCCAAGAAAATGCTGGGATGGTACCTAAATTAAGGCCACCCCAGTCGCAAATACACACAGTAGTACAGTCATCACCGTGACATAGGTTATCAGACAGATTCCACACGCACCCTTGTTTTCCGGGCTCCATTACCATCATGTTACAAACACCTTATTTAAATAAAAAACAATAAATGAGGTAAATATAGGAGTTGCATGCGTTCACAAATACTTTCAAAAGCAAGTAAAGAATGTATCATACTTGCTGTTGTAGCAATCACCAAGTAAAAATTAAATTCACTTTAACGGTTTAGCGACTGATCAGAGTTTTTTTTTTTTTTTTTGTTATCCTATCGCGCTAGGGTGTGTTAAACAACACAATACTGGTGAACAATGCTTCTTTGGAACGTGGGAGGTTCCGTCACTCCTGCCAATATCTGGCGTGGCTCTCAATGCCTTGCCTTCAGCAAGCTTCGCTGCTCCAACTCTTTGTGAGTGTGGATGGCTTACAACTTGTCCATTCGGCTCCCTCCTCTGCTTTCTTCGTCCTTCCTCTCCATGAATGATTGGAGTTCTACCTCCGGAACAGCTTTCTCATAAAGATAGATATCCACAGATATAAAGAAAATACAATCTTTCCATTATAAGGCGAGTTAATGGTTAATTGATTTGGGACAAACTAACAGAATTCTGCATCAACAAATACTGCATATAAATTTTACTTCGTTAATAAAGTGTAATCACTCTTGTATTGCTTTCCTCGGTGGGTGAGTGGTTAACGGGATTTTCCGCCAACACAAAGTTCCTCCTTTCTCTACTAGAAAGCGCTATAGTGTTCAAGGAGCTTAGATATCTAACCTCCTTGACTTTCATAGTGCTTCAAGGAACAACGAAATTCGACATGGAAGCTACCCTCTGGGTGTCAAATAACAAAGATTGCACCCGGACATTGAGGCCATACGATATTAGCCTATTATTATTAATCTTGTATTATTTGTAATGGTGGGATGATTAACTTAATAATCCTAAATCCTCGGGCTTGAGCCCCAGTAAGATGTTCGGGTTCTTGAATTATAAATAAAACTCACGACATTCATTATTAATACAGATCGGTGCTCTAAATACTGTATCTCCTCTCTTGCGTTGGAACTAGAGACAAGTTAATTTTAAGCTGTAGGTTTCCTAAATACAAAAAAGATATTCAGTAAAGAACATATAGCCTACTTTCTCCTAAATGCATGGGTATTGTTATAACTCGTTGTCCTTTTCAAGGAGTATAATTCAATGTTGGTTGTAGTAGCTTGTTGAAATAAAACGTGCTATACGGATATTAAACATGAATATGAGATGTCCTTTGCTAGTGCTACCTCTGTCAAAAATATTGATTTCGGTTTAACCGTGTTTGAATTGATATGGGGAATCGATTTGCACACATACATGGCCGCTATCTTCAAACTATTGGCCTGATGGCATTGTAGTTCAGTCAAAAGATGCTTCCCACAAAAAGGTATGTTGTTGAAAAATTCGGTAGAGATCAAATGATTAGGTTGGTCGTAATTTGAATTAAGCTTTTAATATTAGGGTGGCCGCCATTCCGTTTCCGTCAAGATGGCGGCGATATAAAATATGACACTGAGGTTCCCTTTGCTAATGCTACCTAAGCTCCAAATTTCATTGAATTTTGTTATACTGTTTTTGAATTGATAGGGGGAATCGATATGCACATATACATGGCCACCATATGTAAACTATTGGACTGATGACCTTGTAGCTTGGTCAAAGAACACACCTTACATAAAGGTATGTCATTGAAAAATGTGGTAGAGGTCAGATGAATAGGTTGGTCTTAATTTGATTTAAGCTTTTTATATTTGGGTGGGCACCATTACGTTTTCGTCAAGATGGCGGCGATATAAAACATAACACTGAGGTGCCCATTGCTAGTGCTCTCTCTATACCAAATTGCGTTAAATTCGGTTTCACCGTGTTTGAATTTATTAGGGGGAATCGATTTGCATACATACTGAACCCGCTGAGCTATGGTTCATGTGATATTTTTTTTTATGACAGAGCATTTATGAGGGGATGTTGTACTTTTGAACACACCCAGGAAGCCACGTGAAGTTGAGAGATCACGCGATACTTTGAAGTAGCGGTGAATCGCACTTTTGACTTTGGTGTAAACTGCTAATTATTATCTGAGGTCTTATTAATTATTTTTATCTTTCCTACGAGACTCAGAATATTCCATTTCGTCATGCTGCATTATTAAAACATTTTGGAGAATGTTTATTTTTACTTTAGGTAAGGTAATACCCTTGCAGATACGCAAAAAGGAACGTAAGTAGTCGCTCAACGTTTTCGTTTTGACGACCTACTTTCTAGAGACACCCAGTACCGGAGCACTGCGTCTTGAGAATCCGCCTTGTGTAGGCGTGGAATTACATTTGTCCTACGAGACGTAGAAGAATATCCGCTGTTTAGCGATAAAAGTGATTATAAGGTGCCATCGAGCAAGCAAATACTAATATTCACTGTCGATGAAGTCCAGTGAATTAAATAAGAAGCTTGGGAAATAATTATTGGCAAGTATAGTGTATTGCACAACATTGCTGTGACATCACATATTACCCACGCGTATGTGGAGGGCAGATGCCTAGTGGAAATATACAGGTAATAGTGTTACAATTATCCTGAATAAGTGTGATTATAATAGTATGAGATATTTAAATTGCCAAAGTGGAAATTTCATCTTTGAAACGTCGTATAATTCACGGATGCTGCGTGATACAAAAATAGCGTCACTAGCACGTGCAGCATTATAAAATAGTATTAGCTCACATGCTAATCCACATCTGCAAGATTAAGGCTGTGTCGTATTTTATAATTGAAGCCTATAATAGTCACGACGGACATTATAATTTTGGGAAGTGAGAGGATGATTAATCACGCAACTTATTTCGCTACCCACGTGATTGGACTTTTATTCACCATGGTTGAAGCAGTCACCATGGGCTAATACCATCCCAGTATGGGGGGGGGGGGGTGACGTTTCTACAGGAACCAGCATGATGGTGGAACTTCCAGAACGATGAACGAGAGGGAAGGAGCCAAAATGCCATTTCCAGGCATATCCACGAAGATGTCGACAGGGACAAATCGAACCCTGGTCTTTGGGGGAGTCCAGATGGGAATCCTGATGAGGAGGATACCGATCCAGAGAGCCAGAGAGGTTTATGTACAACCCTTGTTGTGGAATAGAGAGCTGAGTGAGAGCTCCTCCATTTCGTGAGTTTTTGTCACACCCCTTCTTTGTTCTAGTTTCTGGTGGTATAGTAGTTTTAATGTAGTTTGTGAATCAACCACACTCAGTGTCAGCCATTTTTCTAGGTAGGGATGTAACTAGATTAGTTAGATGTCATTTATTTCAGTTTAGAGTGAGACACCCTTGGGGTCAGACATTTTGGTCAGCCCTGGTGCAGCTTGGTGAACGTCGTGGAACGTCAATGCCTATCTTTTTGCTGAACCTGATCGTAGTCATTTTGAGGCTATTTTGTTCAACCCTACTTGGGGTAATTTTCAAGTCTTTGCTGACTGTAGTTATGGCAATCAGATGCCTTGGTTATTAATTGACTGCATTCTTCGCAGCCATCCTTTGTTACACCCCTGACTGTCGTTAGAACGGTCGTATCATTTAGGTAGTCGACAGTAACTACCAGTTTGTAAATGCGTTATATTTCATTTTGAATAAGCTCAGAAGCTATTCTTGGTCATGTTTGAACCTAACAACTAGAAGGAATGTTTCGTTGCCTAGCATCGAACGCGGTTCCCAACGTATCATTAAGCAGATCTAGTGTGTGAATCTGTGCCACGTTTATCATATTTTTCTTGTGTCGTGTGAGACACGTTTTTATTTGATGTTCTAGCAACTACTGAGTTGCATTTTTAAAGCAAAGAGCTTCAGTTATTGTAAGTTTACTTTCATTTAGACGTCTTTGGTAGAAAGACGGAAGTGTATTATTATACTCAGATTTATAGCGTGCGTTTGATACACGGACTCTGTGGAGATCCGTAGCATATGGTAAAGTTTTTTATGAACCGGCCAAGTGCAGGTTTTGTATTGATTAAATCGCCGGCCTTGAATAAACTGGTTATGTAACCCAGTGACCTAGAGCACGCCTGCTTCATTGTGAGACAAAACTACTATAGACGAGGACAGAGTACAATTTGTATTCGCTTTTCCTTTCATTGCTACTTTGCTTATGGAAATCAGTTTCCACTCTTGTATTTGATCACTTGTTTTATGGATCGGTTTTTGTTAGTTTAACGCTCTGTTGCGTGTATTGTCGTATGACAGGTACAGTTATGTAAGGTTTTCTATAGGATGGTGAAGTCTACCCTGTTATAGCAGGATGTTATTGTATGCTTTGTCCGGGGATGATCCCGTTGACCAGATGTTACTGGAAGGTAACTGTTGTACAGGCCTATCCCAGAGTTATTGAACGCGAGCTTAGCGCCGCTGGTAACCCGTGTTATTGTGTGTCCGAGTTGTTATACTCGTTGATTATATTCCGACTGTTGAGTCGAGGCTTTTTGGTGGAGAATGATCTCAGTTGGAGACACTCCGTGCCCAGGCTATTGTCAATGTTATTCGCCATAAACCTACGATAAACCTATAAACCGACGTTCTAATAATAAAATGCATAATTGTTGTAAAACAAGCCTAACTAACGATTCTTTCTATCTAACTTTGTTCTTTGCATTCTGGAACTGTTGACATAGCCGTGCAGTTGAAGATAATTTCCTTGTGAGGAAATGACTAGGAGAGTTGACATTTTTGTAGCGACCTGAAGCATGTGCGAACCTAGAGTTCGTAACTTGTGGAGCTCAGGCCATGCGATGTCAGACGTGGTCTCAACTGCGCATTCGTCACCATAACTATACACATTAGATGACTATGGTTTACAAAGAGTAAACCAAGGTGTAGGCAGGAATTTTTAATAAAACTACTGTGTCTATTTCGTTATTAATTTATGATGTCAAGTGTATTAAACCCTACATGTTACTTTATTGTGTGCTGTTAGCACATAGTTATTAAGCATAATTAAATTGTTGGTTTTTCATGGCTGTACACTTAGCTTTTGGATGTAATTGTTTTCTTTTACGGACGTCATCGCCGTAAATTTTGTTAATTGATAGGACTTAGCTAGTTGAATTAATGTTAAATTTAAATGTCGAAATGGTACCATCCTAACCTAGATTTGTTTTGCTACCCTGTTAAATGTAAATTCAGATATTGGCTTGATCTTGTAACTTGAACTAGGGACTTGCGTCGTGCCATATTCCTAGCGTTGCTGTTGTTGCTTTATCATTGTGAGTTAGATCTTTCGCGAGGGTTTTCTGTAACTTCTCAGGTAGGGGACCTGTTCTTTATCTTAGTTTATTTATTAATTTGCGGACTAGCCGATTATAACCCTCCGAACTAGGCTAGGGGCTTGTGAATTTTAATAAATTTTCACGGTGTTTTACATGAGTCTGGATGTTTATTTTCTCAGTCTAGTTTTAAGGTGAACCTTTCCTTAGGCGGTCTATGACCATCGTCACCATGTACCACGATCCCTGTGGACTACGGACTCTCGTGCCGCTTTAGCCTTTTTGGAAGGTCACCTGATCCTCACGGTACTTTTTATTCGATTTATGTGTCGTTAGTTGAGTCATCGTGGTTGTTGACATCAACTAAACGGTCACAATACATGGCCGCCATCTGCAAATTATTGGGCTGATGACCTTGTAGTTTAGTCAAAAGACGCCCGCCTTATGAATATACGTTGTTGCAAAATTTGGTAGAGATCGGATGATTAAGTTAGTCGTAATTTGATTTAAACTTTGAACATTTGGGTGGCCGACATTACGTTTCCGTCAAGACGGCGAGGATATAAAACATGTCACTGAGGTGCTCTTATCTAGTGCTACCTCTGTGCCAAATTTCTTTCAATTCGGTTTCACCCTGTTTGAATTGATAGGGGGAATCGATTTGCACACATATATGGCCGCCATCGGCAAACTATTGGGCTGATGATCTTGTAATTTAGTTAAAATATGCTTCCCACATAAAGGTATGCTGTTGTAAAGTTTGGTAGAGATCAGATTATTAGGTAATTTGATTTAAGCTTTCAACATTTGAGTGGCTGCCATTACGTTTCCGTCAAGATGGCGGCAATATAAAACATGACACTGAGGTGTCCTTTACTAGTTGCTACCTCTGTACCAAATTTTGTTCAATTAGGTTTCACCGTGTTTGAATAGACAGGGGGAATCGATTTGCACACATACCTCGTAGTTTAGTTAAAAGACGCTCGCCAGATAAATATACCCAGTATGTAGTTGCAATATTTGGTAGAGATTGAATGATTAGGTTAGTCGTAATTTGATTTAACCTTTGTATATTTCGGTGGCCGTCACTACGTTTCGGTCAAAATGGTGGCGATATAAAACATGACACTGAGGTGCCCTTTGCTAGTTCTACCTCTGTGCCGAATTGCGTTCAATTGGGTTTCACCGCGTTCTAATTGATAGTGGGGGGGACATACATTCAGAGTTCACATACACTCACACACACACACACACACACACACACACACACACACAATTTTCGGCCGTGTGTAGATCTCATAAGTCTACTTTATTTATTTTTTTCAAAAATCGAACGTAAGCTAAAAAGTGAATTAATTCAAATGATAGTGCTGAAAAACGATGAAAATGAAAAGGCTGTTATTCTATTGGCACAAGGAAAATTGAAAATTTCTTGTAACTGAATGCATAATAATTGGGATGGTTCCGGGAGTCGGTATTCCAGAGAAAACAATTCTGAACAGGAATTCATTTAGACAAATTATCAAAAACTAACGGGGTTTTAAGGCACGGGCTGAGTCTAAAAAATAGAGGGGATCTCTCAGAAGATCGGCAGAAGGCAGTGAGTGATGGGCTCAAGAGATAACAAGAGTTAAGCACTGTAAATGATTTTAAATGTTAACTCGAAGTCTATAGTCGATTGTAAAATAAATAATTCTGAATATCAAATACTTAACCTAAATGGTCAATGCTCGACATGTAGCCGAGGCCTACCGAAACAAAATGTTATTACTTGCCAAGAAATCTTCTATTCCTCATGTTAGCTAAAGCTCTTTGAGATCTCTAATTTAAGACATGGAACCAAACTGATTTACGTTTTTTGCGCAGAATTTTCTGTGAGATAACGCTGTTTGTATTGACACCTGACATATCAAGAAGTCCATTTGGATCTCAGCTTGAGCCTTGTTAACAACCAACTCGTGCACATACAATCATTGTATGATATTGGATACAACTAACACGAAGATCCCCGAGTACGGTATGGTAAACATAGAATCAAGATGACCGACATTATGGCCGCAGCTGGTTTTGGGAGTAATATCGATACTACCTTGACGTCACGCCGATACGATCACTTAATGCCTGCCAGTATTGATATGAAAGGCAGCATATCTTATCTTTCGGAAGTAATGCCTTTATGAAACTGCCATGTTTCGTTTCCAACACAGCAAAAGATGATTCTGGTGTCCTCGAATATGCTCGTATTGAATGCACATTACGGAGTAATATCATGAAATATCTTATGATTTTCTTGGTGTTGGCTTAGTTAGTTACTTAGTTAGTTAGTTATTGTTGTTTTAAGGGGCGGAACAGCAAAGTCATCAGCCCCTAATTGGTGTTGGTTTGCACAGACGCATGTGACTGTTTGGTCATCATCTCTGAGTAAAGTGGCAGTTTTAGTCGTCGTTCTGAATGTTCGTATTAGATTCCCATCTCTGCCAAAAAATGTAATTCTGATCCGAGTGTTTGAACGGTCTTGATTCATCATCTTAACAGAAAACTCCATTTCCACCTCAATTATCCTAGAAGTGGTGTCCCGCGATATCCCATTTATACTCCAGGCTAGTTCATAAGAGGCCAGGCCCACTTCCTTCCCAGTTACAGACTCAATTACAAGTACACACAGCACAACGAACAAATTAGGAATCACCCTCTTATTTGCCTCGATAAGAAGTTGAAAATCGTTGAAATGCTACTGCTAGGGTAGACTACCTGAAGTTTGAGGTGGATTCACCTGTACTTTACGAGGCTCCGTGTACACCGTTCCGATTTCCATACCATTTTTCATTAAGTTGATAATTGGACCAAAACGTTTGTTGTTGTTGTTAATTCCTTAGGGGCTTTATGACAAGGTGGTCATGTAGTTCCGTGTGTGTGTTGAATTTGTCTGATAACCTGTGTCACTGTGATGATTGTACTAGTTTGTGTATTTGTAATTGGGGAGCGTGATGACGCAGCGGTCAAGCTCTTTGTCCCTCACCAAGGGTTCAATTATTTCTGGTCAATGCATGTGAGATTTTCGAAGTGAAATGCCATGTCTTGTGGTTCAGATTCCACGTAATGAGGAGGTCCCGTGGCTCATGAACGCGAGATTAACGGTCACGTTAAACTACAAACTACTACTGTATTTGTAATTGAGATAGGTTTGGGCAAGATGCGGCCGTGGTCTAAGTTGGGTACCAATCATTCATTTGCCTAGAATAGAAGTGGGGAACCACGGAAACCCGCTTCCAGGATGGCTGAAGTAGGAATTGAACCCACCTCTTCTCAGTTCTGTCTCACGAGGCTGAGTGTATCCCGTTTCGTCCCTCAGAACAGAATGAAATTTCTTGGCAGGGCCGGAATCAAACTCAGGCCTTCGTGGTGACAGCCAATACTGCTAACCACTACGCAACGAGGTGGACACCCTAGAATGTTTGGGCAGTAATAAGAATACGTGAGTGACTGAAAGACATTGTGAAATTTAATATTCCAATAAAAGTGAAAATACCTTTCCTAAATGGCATGGAATTGTTTCCTCATAATAATATATGTTCTTTGTTAGGAGGCCAATTTACTGGGCTGCACATTACTGGGTTCAGTGTTGCTCGTTAATGGAATAGAACACCTGTATTTGAAGTGGCCTGGATTAGTTGTACCTGGCGCATTGTGCTCTGGAGCAGAGGACCTATTGTTCTGCTGGTAGCATGGTTATATTCCCAGCCTATCATAATTATTTACCGATTACACAAATGTGTTTTGGGAGAGGTCAGCCTGGATGACATTATATTGACTGGGATTTCACAATGGTACATCATAATAATTTGATAGCCTAATTTGAACATCCATGTAAAGGGGAACCTTCAGAGCGTCAAACTAGATGAGAACGAGGATGGAGTTTTCACCAAGCGTCGTGATAAATGTTGCTAAAATTAAAGGAATAGTCAAATAAATACCTATATGCTTGAAACGTGGTGATTATGATTACAATTATGATTATGATGAATATGGTGACAGCTTCCTAGGTGGATCAGTAATAGAGTGTTATACTCACTATCCCTTGCTGGGCGACATGACAACACTACTGTGCGACGTTAACTCTACAACTGTAAGATAAGTAAACATTGCACATAACATTTCTAGTGCATGCTATTTTTGTTGATTTCTTCTTCTTCTTGTTCCGTATAGGCGAACTACGGACCACGATATTCAACTATTGTGCTTGGAGTGGGCCTTGATGTTTGCCCTGTAGTCACGCATCCTCTGACTGTGTTGTTCTTTTCTCTCCTTTGTCCAGAGGGCACCTGTCTTCTTCCTTGGGGGTTTTCCCTGGAACTTTATTTGCTTCAATTTACTCCTGAGAGACGTTCGATCTCCTATGTCCTTTTCCGTAACTCCCAGTTCCAGCAGATCTTTGTGCACTTCTATCAGCCATGGTGACTTGGTCTTCCTTCTTTGCCAGTATGTGAGTAGCTGGTTGGTCAGCCTGGTTGGATGCATCCTGGAGGCATGTCCATAAAATGATAGACGTATCTGCTTGGCCACGTCTGTAATTCTTTCAGAGTAACTATAGAGCTCCTGGTTGGGCCGCCTAATATATTTACTCCCTTCCTTGATTGGTCCCGATATCTTCCTCATTATCTTCCTTTCTTGGATTTCTAGCTTGTCCGCGAGTCCTTTCCTGTTTAATATGAGGCATCCAGAGGCATATCAAGCTTCAGGGCGGATGACGGTTTGATAGTGCTTCATTTTGGTGTTATGGGAAAGACACTTCTTATTGTAGATGTTCTTAGTCAGTCGGTATGACAGTTCTAGCTTATTTACTGGAGTTGATAATGCTGTTCCTTCGGAGAGATTGGGTTCCAATCATTCCCCCAAGTACTTGAATTTGTTGGTTTTCTTGATCCTTCCCTGTTCTAGAAGTAGTTCATGAGGTGATTCACTGATATTCGTGATGTATTGTGTTTTCTCAAATGACACTTGCAGTCCTATCTTCACTGCTTCTTGTCCGAGAATATTGAGTTGTTTTGTTGATTTATTTTATTTATCTCTACTGTAACCTTTATGCATCTGTGATTGCATAAATTCTACATATTTATTTCAACAAGATTTTATTCATGTTTCAAAGCTGATGTAAGAAAAGACGTTGCCTGTAGACCAGAGCACAACAAAGTGAGGCCCGTACGTGCTTTGCTGTAACTTTCACCTAGCGCGGACAATGAAGATAGGAAGAGAAAGCCAACATCTGGTAACCAAATGCGCTCAGACAACGCTAAACGGTCTTTCAACCAAGCGGGTAAATACGAAAATTACAACGATCACTCACTAGATAAACCCCGCCCATTTGAGAGAAATTGGAGCAGTAATTAAAATGCAGAACCAGGAATTACACCATCGTATAGGGGACAATCCCAGCCTCTCAGAAGTATCTTCAAAATTTAAATTGGATCATTCCATGATTTTTGCCAGAATTAAAATGAAATCAGGGGGTGGATTTGAAACTACCAATAGCAGCGAGGGACGCGAGACGCGACCAAATCCCGCCGAAATTAAGGAACAATGAAGGGAATTACGGAGCTCATTATATAAGGATCCAACGATCGGATTTTGGATAAAAAGAAGCCATTGAGACATTAGAAATGAGGACGTTCAAAGGAGCTAATTTGCATATTCATGCGAGTGTTATTATGGAAATAAATTCTAAAAGCTCCCCACTCCAAGTACTTCCACGAGAAACCATATAAATAATAGCTGGAGACGCAGCGAAAACAGTTCTTATTTGGGCGCTGCATGAGGCGTAAGCCCACGCTCGTGGAGGTCTGAAATAGCAACAATTTTTACAAGTTATACAGTTCGTATCCGGGCGCTGCATGAGGCGTAAGCCCACGCCCGTGGCAATAAGAAAGGTAACAATTTTTACAAGTTCTACTTTGAGCATTGCATAGACGCGAGCCTACGATCGCCGCATTCTGAAATATTGACAATTTTTTAAAGTAGAAGCAGTTCTAGCTTTGGACATTTGAATATCGCTAAGTATTCGCGAGTGCGAGTTGGAACAGTATCGTGAGTGTGCATACCGTGACAGTACGACACAGTAATAGGATAGAGATAGCCATACGAGCTATTAGTAGCAAAGTCAGTGATCTAGGACGCTATGAACTATCAGCTGAATTGAGTAGGTTGATGATAGCTGTAGGAGGTAGGAGCTACATACGCGAGAACCGTGCATTGTGATAATAATAATAATTCACAGTGAACCTTTGCTTTGGTGAATTTTTGGAAACCGTGTGTAAATTATCCACCTCGCAAGATGAACCAATTGATCCAGAAAACTGATATCAAGGACCAGAGCATCATCATCAGAATGTATACGAGATAAGTAGATATTGCATGGGGCATGTTTGCCATAGCGTATCCCATCATGGGAATCGGATGAGTTTATCTCGATCATAAGCAATTATGATAAAATGGATATTTTGGGCACAGCAGGCATGTTTTGTGTAGATTTGTGTATATTTGTCATTTATGATTTTTTTGTGTGTTTTACAATGTAAAATTAGTATATGAGCATCAAATCTTGTTTAAATGTGTTTTGTTTGAGGGTGTCAGTAACTTAGCTGAATGCACAATTAAGGGAATAATTGGGTTGATAGTGCTTACGCACGAAATTAACGTAAAAGCTAATATGGGGGAGAGAGCTCGATATTGTGACAAAGACCAGTAGTGACACTGAAATTATGTGAACAGAAAGTATGGTAATTGATCATCACACCAAGGTAAAGAAAGGTAAGACAAAATGGCTGGATGATAATGTAATATTCAGAAAAGGTTGAGAGTTGATCCTGGGTTGAGCTGAAATTAATAACGGAGGTGGTAGTCCCGTGTTCAACGATGATATAAAATGGTGAATTTAAGGCGGAGGCGATATTCCCGCGAGTCTACGATGATATAAATGGTAAGTGAATTTAAGGCGGAGGCGAAATTCCCGCAAGTCTACGATGATATATTTGGTAAGTGAAATGATTGAATTCATTGTCTGATGAGAGTGCGCTATAGCTCCGTCGGAAAGGTAACTGTACAGCTCGAACCCAAGGCAGTCATAGGGAGCAGGTATAAGACTGTGGCCAGCCATCTGAATTCTGAAAGTAGCAGCGAAGGTTGTTGCCCGCCCAGCTGGTTATTATGGTGTGAGAGTGTCGGTCACAAGGACGAGGAACCACGTTGGATGGTTTTTTTTTTTTTTTTTTTTTGGGAAGGTAGTCTAGCTTCCCAGGGTTTGTTCCTTCTTGTACCGCTTCAGGAAGCGACATCTTGTATTGTGATATCATTTTGAGTGCATTCATTATAGTTGTTTGTTTATCAAGAATAACGGGGCATCGGCCACCGAAGTGTGTTTATTTGATGCTTCATGTATTTGACTTGTTTGTTTTACCGTAATTAGCAGAGTTATAGCTCTGCGTGAATTAATTGTTTATAAGCTAGAACGTGCACATATGCCTGTGGCCTAGAATAAATCTATTGCCTTCATTGTCTGACTCTTGTGAGGAAGGATGATGATTGTACGAGAGAACATGTCCGAACCCCAGAAACCAATTTTCAAGTTATAAACATGAGTGCGCATTTTTTGATAGAATGGCTGGGTTATTCAGACCATAGTTTTGATGAATTACGTCTGTTGACGTTTTATTTTTGAACTTGAAGCAGTGGACTGCAGTGAAATAGATTATTTTTCTTTTCCTGGTTTCAGCCAGTGTGAATAATTTACCTTTTACATTTTGATTTTGTTGATTAGAATAATTTAAGGCAGTATATTTTGTTGTTTTATTGTCTATGGATGGGAGCATATGGGAGATGATGTTTTGTGAATAAATTATTTTATATTAGGAGTTCTCTGACATACTGATTTTAAGTTAAGCCTCCTGTGATCCTTGACGATATTCCTAGGGTGTATAAAATAAGTTAGAGCCACCACCGGACAGACCATTACCCCGAGCTAGAGTCGGCATCCTAGAAACCATTGAAGGGTACACTACATAGTATAAAAAATCCTCTCGGCACGCCGGAAGGCGGAGGTAGATTTCACCGGGCAAACTAGAGGATAGCCTATAATAGGCAAAATATGCAGGTTTTCGTAGAAGGATCAGACCTCATTTATTGCGAGAAAGTATTTTACAATGTAATTGGAGCTCAATTAACTTTTCTTTCGTCTTACTATGCATATTTTTAACATTTTATTGTGTTAGGGGGACGGTAACCTTCTTGTCATTTGGGGTCCATTTTTATACTTGTGGTCACACCGTCCTCATAGATTGCCACGGTGGGTGAGTGGATACGTGTCGGTCAGCTAACCCCAAGATTGCAGGTTCGCTCCTGGCCGTGGTAAGTGATTTTTTTTGAAAGGCGGCAAAAAATACGATACTCATCTCATACGATGTTGGCATGTCAAAGAACACATTTGATTTCAGTAGGCCGTGTTCATAATGGCAAAATTAATCTCGGGAGTTTCCGCCAAGACAAAGTTCCTCATTTCTCTGTAGAAAGCGCTATAGTGTTCAAGGAGTTTAGATATCTAACCTTCTTGACTTTCATAGTGATTCAAGGAACAACGAAATTCGACATGCAAGCTACCCTCTGGGTGTCAAATTACAAATCTTGCACCTGGCACCCGAGGCCATACGATATTATTATTATTACTATTATTATTATTATTATTATTATTATTATTATTATTATTACCGTCCTTATCCAAGGTTTGGAACTGATGTGTAACTATCTAACAGTCTGTTACTTCTTCACGTCAAATTTTATCTCCCGCCGAGATGTTGGTTGATTCCTCAGTTTAGGGCTGCGACAACGCGGTCATGTAACCCCGTGTAGTTTGGGTGTGTGTAGAATCTGTCTGATAAACGGTGTTAATTTTGATGGCTGTATTAGTCTGTAATTCAGGTAAGGACTGCAGACGGTCAATTTCAAGTAGTAGTTCCTAATGTTGGTACCAAATATACCGTCAACGACACCTAGCTGTGTACTTGGCTACTAGATTCCACCGCAACCAGTAACTTGCAAAGAACGTTGGACTTCCCCTCTGAAGGAAAGCATACTGAGGGATTTTCAGCGCTCATTGAAAATCCGAGGACTTTGGCCGGCTTTGAACCCGCGACCTTGGGCATAGAAGTTCAGCATGCTACCAGCTAGGCAGATGACCTCGTAGTTCCGCCCCTTAAAACAACAATAACTAACTAACTAACTACCAGCTAGGCTACGTCACCGAAGCCACTTCCCACATAGTCAGATGGAAAACTGAATGTGATCTCGTTGTCCTGGCAACCTCTGATAGCTCATCCCTCATCAATTTAGAAGCGTTGTCATGGTAACCTCTGATGGCTCTTGGCATTACCTTCTAATTCCGAAATCATTTTTCTCATTCCTTTGCGTAATGGTGGGTTGTATCAAAAATTCGTTCAGACAAACGTTTTAGGTAATTATTTGGGGAATATCGTCCATTGTGTACGGTTTTGATATTGTGCCTCTTAAGAGAGATATGATTAATGTTTCCCGAAAAACTCACTTTTTCCACCCCATTGGCCAATGGTTGGCGCTATCAAAAAACGTTTTAAACATAAATGTTTTGCACTTATCCGGCACATAATATGAACTTTGGAGGGATTCGATATTTCACATATTAAAAGAGTTATACTGATATTTCACTTTTTCGAAAAAAGCCCCCCATTTTTACCCTCTTCGACCGATTTTGCCCATTAACGAACTCGACCGAGATTTTATAGGAATACATATTATGTAAAAACTTCAAAGTGATTGGTGCTAAATTACGGCAGTTATCGTGTCCACAAGAAACTGATATATATATATATATATATATATATATATACATATATACATATATACATAAATTATATATAAACTTTTGAACTGACGGTGGTTTTGGGGTCCGGGGGATGTGAAACGCGAAGATATGTCGAAATTTTCCGGAAGTCGAAACATGGTACCTACCCATTGCAATAGTTAGCTTTCTAATGAAATCTACCTAAAAAGTCCCCGATTCTTGGATGTAACGGGCAATCTCGAGAACCACTACATTGATTTTGATGCGGTTTTCACCATTCTGTAAAGGATTCCTCGAGGATGGTTTCTGTAGAAAAACATTTGTTTTTGACTAAATGAAGCCGAGCAGTAACGATTTCTGTGAATCGATTAGAAGAAACACCTGCCATCGATGCGTCTTTTAGGCTTACGCTGGGCAAATTGTTAAAAATATCTACATACTATGTTTGTGAGAATTGTTCAGCATGAACAGTTATACAAAAGAAAAAGTCCGCAACAGCATATCTCTATCTTTAACACATTGACCACTATAACTGTTTTTACGTTTTCATTTCATCTCCATTCAATGAAAATTTAAATTCGGACCGAGTTTTCAAGCTAGCAATCGAGCCAATCACCCCAGCTTCGGCCAGCATTAAAATGTCAAGTTGTGTCGAGTTAAGACTTCGGAGAAGAGTATGTGTGCTTGGAGTTTCGTTTTTCACCTCGGATTTTCTGAATTGCGTCTGGGACCAGCCGTCCGTGCGCCTTTTAAGCTTACGCTGGGTATACCGTTGTGCCGGGCGAAGCTGGGGCGGGTTGCTAGTTTATTATAATTTGTATACAAGTGCATACACACTTTTACTCACGTAATGCATACAACTTTTAAGACAAAACAGACCTAACGTATAACGAGATTAAAATTGCGAATCGTATTATGAACAACAAAGACGGGCTAGAATAGTAGTGTCAATATATTAGTGCATAATCTAAACCTCAACACAGTGATCAGGGTCTAATGATGGCCAGTTGAAGGTCGTAACGCGTAATCCTAAATTGCCCCCATTATAATAGGGATGATTAACAAATACATGTAACATTTTCCTGGAGATTATTTACATATGTATACTTTGTACCCCGCCCAGTAATTAGGCAAATTCGTGTTGACCGACTGAAGAGTTACACATGACAGTTTGCATAAGCAACACTAAAAGAATCGCTTCAAATCTGTATTTGTAGTGACTGTAATAGTGTATGCAACTGTAATTGCATGATTCTAGGTTTGAGCTAGATACTCTAGAACTTGAAATTCTATAGGGTACAATAAAATTCCGGCATTAATTTGCTGTTAGTGTGGAAGAACTGAAGAGAGATTCACACTCAATGTAACCAGAGAGATTTGTTAGTTCCCAATAGGATAAATGACCACATCACAACAATTTGCGGTATGGCATATTAATCGATTGTTTTTTTTCGGTCGACTGAGATTTAAAAAATCACAACATCTATTTTTTAGTGTTCTACACGGAATAATCAAAGTCCATTTCACATCTACCCATAACTGAGCGTGCTGTAATACATTATGCTTTCAAAAGATCAACATACTGTATAAAAGAGAACTTAAAATATTCAATCTACGCATTTCAACAGGCTTTTGATAACGTTGATTGGACTAAATTGTTTGACATTTTGAAATCGATTGGAATAAAGTACAGGGATAGGAGGGTGATATACAATCTATACAGAAACCAGACAGCAGTCATTCGAGTTGAAGGACATGAGAGAGAAGCTGGTATTCAGAAAGGTGTAAGGCAAGGCTGCAACTTATCACCCATACTTTTCAATCTTTACATTGAACAAGCAATGAAGGAAATTAGAGAAAAATTTAAAGTGGGAGTGAAGATTCAAGGAGAAATAATTTCAACTCTGAGATTTGCTGATGACATCGTCATCTTGGCCGACAAGCCTGAGGATTTGAATGAGTTTTTGAATGGTATGGACTCCGTCTTACGGAAAGAATTCATGATGAAAATTAATAAATGTAAAACAAAAATACTGGAATGCAGCCGGAATAAATCAGAAACCTCTATGGAGATCAAATTGACAGGTGAAAAGCTGAAGGAAGTAGGAGACTTCTGTTACTTAGGAAGCAGAATAACCAGTGATGGACGAAGCAAAGAGGATATAAAAAGTAGGTTGGCTCAGGCAAAGAAAGCATTTCTACAAAAAAGGAATCTGCTGACATCGAATATAGATTTAGGTATTAGGAAGTCATTTTTGAAAGCCTTTGTCTGGAGCGTGGCGCTCTATGGAAGTGAAACTTGGACTATTGGTGCAGCAGAAAAGAGGAGAATTGAAGCATTTGAAATGTGGTGTTACAGGAGAATGATGAAGATCAGATGGGTAGATAGGGTTACAAACAAAGAGATATTAAGACGAGTGGGAGAGGAGAGATGTTTCTGGCGACTGCTAATGGTGAGAAGAGATAGGTTGGTAGGACACATAGTAAGACACCCAGGAATAGCAAGCTTAGTTATGGAAGGAAGTGTCGAGGACTAGAACTGTAGGGGTAGACCAAGGTTAGAATATGTTAAACAGATTGCCTCTGATGTAGGGTGTGGTAGCTATGTAGAGATGAAACGATTAGCTCAGGACAGGGAGGCATGGAGAGGTGCATCAAACCAGTCAAAAGACTGAAGACTCAAACAACAACAACAACAACATTTCAACACCAAGCCAACAGGTAGTGTTCTATCACTAAATAGCCTCCATGGACAAATGTTTTAGGGGGAAATGTATCCAAAGTTGGTGACGTTGAGGATAGAAGTTGGCAAGACTGTGCCAAGATGGATTAAAAGAGAGAGTGTGTTTGTAGCGAGTGAAATGACGTTCAGTGGTGTTTGGCGAGGTGTTATCTTTTCGTTAATATTTCTTAGTTCAATAAATGTTTCAGTGTGTGTAATGTTGCTTTCTTGTGGTAACTTCTACCTTCATGTTGTAGAAAAATAAAGAATAAAGAAGCTCACTCCATTATACTGTGCATGTGGAATTGTGGTGTGCATGAACATGAGAATTGATGAGCTAGCCAAATATATTGTAATCCTATTCATTTATCCCAGTATTGTAACAACTCTTTATGTTCGACCATGACTATTATATGTCAGAAAACTGTATCATAATGATGGTCATTATAACACTATTTTTCATTGTGAAACAGTTTCTTCCACTAATCAGAGCTCATGAAACAGTTGTTTGACCAATCAGGTGAGGATAGCAACGCACCTGCCCTTAGTTCCAAGGCCTTCTAATTTAAATTTCACTGCCCGGCCTAGTGTCATAGTGGGGAAATCGAGGAGGCCATGGACAAATACAAAGCAGTCTCTGCGTCTCATGCGCTCTGTTCAGTACATAAAACTGGCGAAATCTCGACAGATATTTATGAATATTTTTGTTCGAACATAAAATAGTTATAATAATTATCGTCGAACATAAACAGTCGTGTGCAACTCGCCTATAATGGTAATTAAGACACTCGTATGGAAATTATAAAACTCGCATACGCTCGTTTTATAAACATACTCGTGTCTTAATTATTGCAATTATAGGCTCGTTGCATAATGTACTATTGTGACATTATTCCATTTAGTAATTCAATAATCTCCCTGATTATGTATGAAAAGCTACTTTACAAGCAGAATTCAAAATAAGCTTCTTAAAGACATGAAATTGTGAACATTTCTACCGTTATGCTTCTTTTGGTATCCTGTGTTTACAACTGATCAAATTAGTAAAGGTACTTACAAGCATTATAATAGGCTACCTGTATTTAGACTGTCTATGAATCCACATATTGACTGGCTGCGTGGCTCAGTGGTAACGTTGTGCTTGCTGTGTCCAAGGTTGCGGGATCGAATCCTGGCGAAGTCAGCTGACATTTGAGGGTGCGCAAGTACGAGGGATCCGTGTCAGTAGATCTACTGCACGTTAAAGATCACTATCGGGGCAAAATTCCGGCATTCCGGCGTCTCTAAAAGCCGCAGTAGTTAAATGGGACGCAAAGCAATTACCTTTATTATTATTATTATTATTGTAGAGCCTCCATGGCTTAGGC
Organism: Meconema thalassinum; assembly: GCA_946902985.2. Classification (NCBI taxonomy): domain Eukaryota; kingdom Metazoa; phylum Arthropoda; class Insecta; order Orthoptera; family Tettigoniidae; genus Meconema; species Meconema thalassinum. Next base: position 1,933,763,230 of record OX336388.2, read on the forward strand.
GGCAGCACGCCGGCCTCTCACCGTTGGGTCCGTGGTTCAAATCCCGGTCACTCCATGTGAGATTTGTGCTGGACAAAGCGGAGGTAGACAGGTTTTTCTCCGGGTACTCCGGCTTTCCCTGTCAATTTCATTCCAGCAACACTCTCCACTATCATTTCATTTCATCAGTCATTCATTTAATCATTGCCCTAAGGGAGTGCGACAGGCTTCGGCAGCCGGCACAGTTCATATCATCGCCGCTAGATGGGGGCTCCATTCATTCCATTCCCTGACCCGGTCGATTGACTGGAAGCAGGCTGTGGATTTTAATTTTCATTATTATTATGAATCCACATAAAACTTTCAATAACAGGTCACAAAAGGAAATTGCATGTAGGCTACTATATCATCATGAGCCATTACTCATATGTAGTAAATAAATGAACAAATAAATAGATACATCATCATCATCATTTATTGTACATAACAGGCCATTAAGGCCCATGACAGAAAACAAAGAAGCATAACAAACACTTCAAATACGGTATACAATATTACAAACCAAACATTCCCTAATCAATCCATTGTCGTCAACCATATTTGATCCGTCCGATATTTTCTTTTGCCTTTTTCTTTGATCTTGTATTTTAAGACTGGTAGGTTATCAGCCTTCCGAGCCCGAGCTCAGTGATGGAGCTGCCATCTAAGGTGCTGAGCCACCCAGTTTGTTATCAAAGTGACCTTCTTCTGGGTGAGTTGCCTTCTCCACGGCTCATAGAGTCTCACCTACCCTTACCAATACCTATTAGTCCGGGTATATATATTAAAAAACAAGATGTTCAGTAAAGAACATATAGCCTACTTTCTCCTAAATGCATGGGTATTGTTATAACTCTGTCCTTTTCAAGGTGTATAATTGAATGTTGGTTGTAGTAGCTTATTGAAATAACCCGTGCTATAGGGATATTAAACATGAATATGAGGTGCCCTTTGCTAGTGCTACCTCTGTAAAAAAAAATCATTCAATTCGGTTTCACCGTGTTTGAATTGATCTGGGGAATGGATTTGCACACATACATGGCCGCTATTTGCAAACTATTGGGCTGATGACCTTGTAGTCAGTCATAAGATGCTTTCCACAAAAAGGTATGTTGTTGCAAAATCTGGTAGAGATCAAATTATTAGGATGGTCGTAATTTGATTTAAGCTTTTAACATTTGGGTGGCCGTCATTCCGTTTCCGTCAACATGGCGGCGATATAAAACATGACACTGAGGTGCCCTTTGCTGGTACTACCTCTGTTCCAAATTTCGTTCCATTCGGTTTCACCGTGTTCGAATTGATAGGGGGAATCAATTTTCACACAAAGATGGCCGCCATCCGCAAAATAATAGGCTAATGACCTATTAGTTTGGTCAAAGGATGCTCCCTCCATAAGGTATGTTGTTGCAAAATTTGGTAGAGATCGGATGATTATGTTAGTCGTAATTTGATTTAAGCTTTGACATTTGTCTGGCCACCTTACGTTTCTGTCAAGATGGCGGCGATATAAAACATGACACTGAGGTGTCCTTTGCTAGTGCTACCTTTGTACCAAATTTCGTTCAATTCACGTTCACCGTGTTCGAATTGATAGGGGTGGGGGTGACAGACATACAGAGTACACACACTCACACACACACACACATACACACACACAAACAGACACACTTTTTCGCCCTGTGTTGATCTCATAAGTCTACATTCATTTTTTGCAAAAATCGAAAATAGGCTAAAAAGGATCATATAAAATTGATATTAATTCAAAAGGTAGAGATCACCAGCTATTACAAGGGAAGAATGTGTACATAACCTAAAATTGAAAACGTTGATTGACAACTATAAAGATCTGTCTCCTCACACAAACGTTCGGGTTGTCTTGGGCATGATATAGAAGGCGGTGGAGGCCCGTGTGCTCTTCCTCAATGAATGCAAAGAACTACGAAATATCAAATCAACGCAAGATAAACAAATATGTCTGCAATTTAGGACACACAAACATACTGAATGGTGCATTTGACTGAACTAGCATAATGAGAGCACAGATTCATGAGCTAACAGGAACTGACACTGGTAACACAATTAATAAGCTGTGTAAGCACACGAGGATCCCTTAAAACAACATAATACAACATCAAATGACAAATCCGTGACAGCACCACATTCCAAGATCTTACCATGGCCCCCAACAATAGATACATAGAAAGAAAAAAACCTCATGGCACTGAAGCTCGTGAAGGGCCTTGGTCTACCAATCGATCGCACCCACATATTTCGTTTACAGGTTGCGGGGTGATGCATGGTGATCGCGTCGTTTCCCCTCGGCCGTTAATCTTGGCTTGTCTGACCAGAGCGCTGCCTCACTGTCAGACAGCTACTAAAATTAATTGTCTTCACCCTATTCTAGCACTATCGTCAGTTTTTAAAATCACTAACGGAGCCGGGAATCGAACCCGGGGCCTCCAGGTGAGAATCAGGCGTGCTACCTCGAGACCACGGAACCGGCGTAAATAAATATATACATAAATAATAATAATGTTATTGGTTTAACGTCCCTTTTAACTATCGGTACTCTGGCTTTTAGAGACGCCGGGGTGCCGGAATTTTTCCCCGAAGGAGGTCTTTAAAGTGCCAGTAAATCTACTGATACCGTTCCCTCGCATTTGTGTACCCTCAAATGCCAGCTGACTGCACCAGGATATGAGCCCGCAACATTGGGCCACACAAACAATAAATAACTAAATAAATAAATTTAAAAAAATAAAGTAAAATACCGAGCATTTTTCGTGATAACAATTCGATTTATCCTTGGCAGTGATGAAGATAATAAATAAATTAATATCGTTTGTTGCTATTCAAATGTTTGTAAAAATTAATGCGAAAACGGAATAACACTTGACCGGTAAAAACGTACAACCCAGTCTCGCGTTCACTCTTCGAAACAAAATGCTTTTTTTGTTGTCGTTCGTGTACTGAATACGTCCTCTCCATTCAGTCAAAGGAACGGTTTCTTTAAGCCAACAAGTTCCGTGCTCAAGATGAGAGAAGAAAATCATATATCTCCGCTTACTGCTCTTATAAGAAAAGTCGTACCGTTGGAAGACAAAATATGCCGTCCTACAATTTAGTAAAAATATGTGTAGTAGGTGAGCCTCCGTGGCTTAGGCGGCAGCACGCCAGCCTCTCACCGCTGGGTCCGTGGTTCAAATCCCGGTTACTCCATGTGAGATCTGTGCTGGACAAAACGGAGGCAGACAGGTTTTTCTCCGGGTACTCCGGTTTTCCCTGTCAAAATTGCATTCCAGCAACACTCTCCACTATCATTTCATTTCATCTGTCATTCATTTAATCATTGCCCCAGAGGAGTGCGTCAGGCCTCGGCAGCCGGCACAGTCCATATCCTCGCCGTTAGATAGGGGCTTCATTCATTCCATTCCTGACCAGGTCGGAGACTGGAAGCAGGCTGTGGATTTTCATTTTCACGTGTAGTAGGTCAATATCATTTAAAAGCATTTTCAAAGATAATAAAAAAGTTATAATTGCTCAGACTTGTAACTGCTATCATAATTATGATCGTCATCATTAACGTACGGCTTACCTGCTTGTCATCCCACTGCAGCGGAAAACATGAACAAGCTCCAGCGTGTACAGCGCCGCGCAGAGAGGCTAATAGCTCGTTATTCCCCTTCCCCTTTGTCAAAATTCCCGTCTATAGAGGAACAGCCAAACAAATTGATCTAATTTTTCTCAAAAAATCCCTTACACGTTCCATTATAATTGACCCTTTTTGCCGACTGTCATTGGCATATCGCTCAGTTCGAGGAGGACGAGGTGTAAGTCACGTGCCGCCCTTCGCACGTAGCAATGCTTACCTGACAGGTTTCTACGGCCGCTCTGCGCGGTTATGGAACGCGCTGCCAGGGGATGCCAAGATCTTGCCTCTTCGGAAATTCAAGCCGTACGTAAAAAGGTACATTGTATAAATAAGTATGAGTGATTGATTGTCTCGCTGAATGAATGAGTATCTGAATGGAATGAATGAATGTATCGAGTGATTGAGGTTATGAAAGTGCGTGCGTGACAGAGTGAGTGAACAGGAACAAGTAGTTCCGTCAAGAACTATACAGCCTATTTTCATATATCCTACTTATGTTAATTGCCACTATCAACATACACAATTACTGTTTGATTGCTGTAATAGATTCGTAGATATTAAGAACCGACAAAATATTTCGGATGGTCGCCATGTTGGATTTTATATATGTAGGTCCTAGCGTTATGTACTGTTACATGCAGATTATTGTGAACGTGTAGTATTCAAACTTCAATCGCATAATTAGGACACAAGAAAAAACAAGGAGAGTTTAAAATTTTTCACAGCTGCCATCTTGAGGTTATGGAAACGATTGAAATAAATTAGATGCCAGTGGATTAACATTCGTATAAGGATTTACTGTACCAAGTTTCACTGCACTCGGATGGTTAAATTGCGAGAAATGTCCATGTGAATATTTATAATTCGCGTCACCGCCATGTTGGATTTGTGATCACCAGGTTATTTAAAGTCTTATAGGTGAACTTAAGTTCATAGCCCCCATGAACATTAAAAAATGCAGTTTGATTGCTAAAATAGATTCGTAGATATTCAGTATCGTTTAAATATTTCGGATGGTCGCCATGTTGGATTGTTAAATGTATAGGTTATAGATTCATGTACCATTAAAGGAGAATTATTGCGTATGTTCATTATTCAAACTTTCACTTCGATCGCATGACTACTACATCACAAGAAATAAAAACTTAATTTTAAAATTCGCACTGCCGCCATCTTGAGGTTATGTAAACAATTGAACTAAATTAGATACCAGTGGATTACAATGTGTATAAATATTTCCTGTACCAGGTTTCAGTGCGCTTGGAACATTAAATCGCGAGAAAGGTCTATTTAAAATTTTCAAATTCGCTTGGCCGCCATGTTCGTTTTGTAGTTAACCGGTTTTTGAAAGTCTTATAGATGGACTTCCAGTAGTGCCCTTTATCTCCGTACAAACTTTTAGGGAGATACCGCTAATAGTTTCAGAGATATAGAATGCCGGTGAAATAATTCGCACATCCGCCATCTTGTGATTATGTAAACAATTGAACGAAGTTAGATGTCGGTGCATTACAATGTATATAAACATACACTCTACCAAGTTTCATTGCGTTTGGTTGGTCAAATCACGAGAAACAACTATTTAAAAGTCGCAAATTCGCTTGGCCTCCATGTTGGTTTTGTAGTTACCAGGTTTTCAAAAGTCACATAAGTGAACTTATAGTAGTTCCCTCTATCACCATAGAAAATCTCAGGGTAATATCGGTAATAGTTTCGGAGATATTGAATGCTGGTGAAATATTTCGCACAGCCGCCATGTTGGATTGGTGAGTCGTAACAAAATTTGAAGGGCACGGTCGAGGTCACCGGGAATAGTGCTATGAACTTTCCGAGTTTCAATGAAATCGCTCCTGCCGTTTAGATTTTATTAGGGGGGGACACACACACGAATCACACACACACACACACACACACACACACACACGCACACACACACGGACAAAAGGTGATCTCATAAGCCTATTTTTTCAAAATTGAAAATAGGCTAAAAATGTACTATGTCAATATTCTAAATATGTAAATACTGCAAATATCTTTGTAAAACATGTAAATATTGTTAAAACAAATGTAGATGTAAACTGTGCCTGTGAAGCATGAAACATGTATGTGGGGCTTGCCCTTATTCACTAGGTCTTCCATACTTCTTGTATGAAAAGAAAATCCACAGCCTGCTTCCAGTCTCCGACCGGGTCAGGAATGGAATGAATGAAGCCCCCATCTAGCGGCGAGGATATGAACTGTGCCGGCTGCCGAGGCCTGACGCACTCCTCTGGGGCAATGATTAAATGAATGACAGATGAAATGGAATGATAGCGGAGAGTGTTGCTGGAATGAAATTTTGACAGGGAAAACCGGAGTACCCGGAGAAAAACCTGTCTGCCGCCGTTTCGTCCAGCACAGATCTCACATGGATTGACCGGGATTTGAACCACGGATCCAGCGGTGAGAGGCCGGCGTGCTGCCGCCTAAGCCACGGACGCTCACACTTCTTGTATGATTTATGGTAAATAAATAATAATAATAATAATAATAATAATAATAATAATAATAATAATAACAAGAACAAGAATCGGGACAATGATAAGGATGCGGATAGTGTTACGGGCTTAACATTTATTTACACTACAGTGAGTTTAGAAAGTCAAGAATGTGAGAATTAATTAGAGTAAGTAAGCAGTCTATAAATGTACCTTAATTTTAAACAAAATTAACAAGTTTGGTTTCTTAAGCTCTTTACGTTCTGGAATGTGTATTGTACCCGTTAATCGGCAACCCTTCTACTGATTTAAATTAGCATATGTCATAGCCACTAACAGGCAACACTCTCCCTTCTGGTTCCATGTTGATTTTGTACTTTATATTTTCTTCTAGTTAGTTTGAGCACGCTCCGTTGATAAACTGCAGTACCGTAGTTGAAAATCTGAACTAATTACCATTATTAATCTCTGTCATCTTTTGTTATAGGCCTACTGTCTGTTTTTCCTTCATTCCGGCAAAAAATATTCTCTTTTGTTCTGGGCGAAAGGGTTTATTTTTGTAGAATTTCTCAGAGCATAACATTTTAAATAATCTCAAAAACAAAGTCAGTAACGATGAGTCAGACGTGTGAGTTTTATGTTTGGGCGTACCTAAAAATGAGGAAAATTAACTTAATTGAGGCAGGCAGTACATACTTCCCTTAACGCACTGAAAATTACACTGACACATGTCTTACAGTAACGGCCAACCGACAGTGATGGGATTAGAACCCTTAATCTCGGGAGTAGGTAATATAGGCCGAAGCTGGGACAGGGGCTAATGGGCAAGATGGCCGCCGCGCGCAACTGCCCTATGTTATTCTTATGGAGAGGTCAGTCATAGCTGGGTCAGGGGCTAATGGGCAAAATGGCCGCCACGCTGTCACAGGGGGAGGTCGGCCGTGTAGTCGCTAAATGGAATATTTATTATTATTATTATTATCATTATTATTATTAATAATAATAATAATTTTATAAGGTAAATATTGATTGATAGCTTGCCACGGTGGGTGAGTTGTTATCGTGTCGGACTACTAACCCCAAGCTTGCAGATTCGCTCTTGGTCGTGGTAAGTGATTTTTGAAAGTTGGCAAAAATTAGGACACGCATGTCATACGATGTAGGCATGTAATAGAACCCAGGGAGAGGTCGGCTATGTAGTTGCTAAATGGAATATTTATTATTATTATTAGGTAATTATTGATTGATCATGTACAATCAAGACCAGCCTTATATTGCCTCACTTTATGGTGTAGTGGCTAGCATTTTTTGGCTGTTACTGTGGAGGCTCGGGTTCGAGTCCTGGCTCTGTCAAGAAATTTAATTCTAGGCTGAGGGTTGGAATGGGGGTACACTCAACCTTGTGAGGCAAAACTGACAAGAGCTGGCTTTTGATTCATACCGCTGCCATTCTGCCTAACCCAACTTCACCTAACCTAACCTAACCTAACCTAACCAGATCCCACCTTACCTAACCTAACCTAACCTAACCTAACTTTAAAGTCAGAATGTACAATACATTTATTGTTTTATAACCCTCATAAATTAGATATAGAGAATGTCCACTACGATTTAGATCCTCGAGCACACTTTTCTGACATATATCATTAAAACGTGTAGAAAGGAATGTCTGAAAATTTTCACTAACACATAATACACGTTCACTATACATTGTGTCCACTTTTTGAATGTTAATGATACGGAAAAGAGTATACATTGGTAATTCAGTGAGCTTTTTTTCTCTCTAATCAACAGTTCTGCCCCCATAGCATTGAGAATATTTGTTGCAGTAGCCTATAAAGAAACAAAAAAAATCATATCTATTACAGTTTAGCTATAAGTGACCAGAACCACTATAACATTTTATTCTAATAAGGAGATTTCCATAATGATAAGAAAAAAAATGCTTACCATAATGATGGATTGTGTGTAAGGAAACGTCTTTTGCAGCTTGACGCCACTTCTAAACTGATACTCATACAACGGACAAGTGAGTTCATGTTTCGCTGACGTAATCGTATGTTCCCACGCACTTCCTGTGTGTTGCACGCGCCGTAGTGGCTAAATTTGAGAATAGATGAGATGATTTGCTGACGTAAAGGTATGTTCCCCTGCACGCACACGCAGGCCCCTGTAGACGGATCCTTGTGGACGAGTCCCTGTGGACGGGTCATTGTTGACGGGTCCTTTTTGACTAATTCCTTTAGACCGGTCCCTTTGGACTGGTCCCTAATGCTATAATGAAATTAAACGTTGTTCCACATGAAACGCAAGCGAAGAGCTGATCGCTACTATGAATTAACATGTTTTTTGTTTGTTTTGTTTTTACACATGTGCACTTGGAGGGTTTTTGTAAGAGGGCGGGCTTTTTGAATACAGATTTATAGATGAGTTATTTTTTTTAAATACCAAAAGATCCAAAACTAATAGGTCAATAGCTTTTTTGAATATTTCATGAACCAATAAGGCTAGCGACTTGTATGAAAGCTCGTTGGACTTGAGGTGACATTCTTTTTTTGAATTTATTATTTATTTTTTGTCAAAAGGGCTTAACTACACTTTTGTTAATATCTCGCTAACTAATAATCAGAGAGGGTTAAGTGAGATGTCATGGGACTCAGGATGGTTAACCCTTTTTCATGGCCAAGGAATTTACCAAAAATACCCAATACATTAAGGTCATTGACCTGAGATTTTATAAACTAATAATTGGATACGAACATGTGAAATGTTTACCATGTGTGATGAAACATAGCTAGGTAGAGAAAGAATTAGTGTAGGTGACTGACAAGCCTTTTACCATTGAAACTTGTTTTCAGATCAAACTGCAGTATAGAGAGAGTATAGGTTGCAGGTATGGGTTAATAAATGAGAAACGGTGTACGCAAACTCTGATTTATCAAGAATTAAGAGTAGACTATCTTTAATTGATTGGTTAAAGATAATAGCTAAAACACAAAAATGCTCAGTGGTTACCGAGACAAAATGGTCGCTACACACAACAAGCTTTAAATACTTGAGGCTAATAATCTATACACACACACTCGCTTGTTGTAAACTAACCTGTGTTGCTGTCAGTGCTCAGACAGTAGGCTGATGACGAAATGCATTGCTAACAGAAATATAATCATTTCCAGTTGTCTAATGTTACCAGCTATCCATATTTTTAGCCTACTTTTCACATTTTGCAAAAATGAGGAAAAAGTAGACTTATGAGATCGGGCAAATGTGTGTCTGTCTGTCTGTCTGTCTGTCTGTCCGTCTGTCTGTCTGTCTGTCTGTCTGTCTGTCTGTCCTTCTGTCTGTCTGGCTGTGTGTGTGTCCCCCCCCTATCAACTCCTAAACGGCTGCAGCAATCGAAACAAAATTTGGTAGGAGTAAAGATCTATACCTGAATATCTCACGGCCATATTTCAAAATGATGTCAGTGCTACCAACTGCTAAAAAATCGCAATTGAAATTTGAGCTCCATGTTGGATATCTTGGAAAGTATGAATGGGAGCTATTTCAAAATTGGCACACGTACAGATCATAATATTTCAAATTAATTTCCAGGAGGCCAAACATGGCAATGTTGCCAAAATGATTATAAGCCTCCTGATAAGTCCAATTTTTAAATGCATATAACTTCTACACTATCAATTGGAATTCAACCAAATTTCGTATGTTGTATGTGTACGTAACCAGATATGACTGAGCGTATTCTTAAGACGTATCAGGGCTGCCAACTGTTAATAAATGCTCCTAATTTATTTTATCCAAATACCAATATATCAGAAAGTAGGCCTATGCAAGCCGACAGCTTTAAACTATGCACACGTATAGTACGTGACATTCTATATTAATTTGGAGTAACTTATATACGCCAGTGCTACCAACATGATTCTAAGCCTGCTGACAGTTCCAACTTTAAATACATGTAACTTCCATACTATCGTTTGGATTTCAATCAAATTTCGTATGTGCTATGTGTACCATAACAGATATGACTATGCGTATTCTAAGGAGCAACCAGGGCTGCCAACTGTTAATATGTGCTGTCCCTATTTTTGTTACCCTAATATCAATATATCAGAAAGTATGCAAGCCAATAGCTCTAAACTTTGCACACGTATAGTACCTGGCATTCTAGACGAATTTGGAGTAACTAATATACGTCAGTGCTGCCAACATGATTCTAAGCCTGCTGATAGGTCCAATTTTAAAATGCATGTAACTTCTATACTAACTAATGGATTTCATTCAAAATTGGCACAACAATAGATCATATTATTTCAGATTATTTCTGACCAATACATGCATGACATTGTTGCCAACATGATTTTACGCGCGCTGTTAGATCCAATGTTTAACTGCATGTAACGTCCATGCTATTCATTGGACTTCAACCAAATTTTGTATTTTGTACCTTAAGAGATGGAACTAAGAATATATTCAGTCATCAGGGCTGCCAACTGTAGTGCTCTATTAGGATACATTATGCCAGGTATACAGTATTTCGAACTAATTGGAAATTTCGATATTGGCAACTTAATTTCGTCATTATTCTAGATAGGTTCATATTCTGTAGAATAATCATTGGCATGAAAAGTAGGCTGTATAGTTCTTCACGGAACTTCTTGTTTTTTGTGTGTTGCAGTGGTAAGCACTTTTAGCTCTTGTACTGGTGGTCTTAACTCGATTTCCAGGTCTGAGGCCTAGAACAAGTTGAACTTAGAAACAAGGGCATGGTGGTGCAGTGGTTAAGCTGTTAGCCTTTCACCAGGGGTTCGATTTCAGGTTAATATGCATGTCATAAACATATTAAACAAAACAAAACAGAGATAACGTTTAAAACTGATTACATTTGTGTCTGTTCAAATTATTACTTGGATTACAAATACAAAGGTGAACTGGGTTTGATATACAGTTAATGCTGTCTATCACACACTAGACTGTAAGAAAGCCAAAAGAGCAAAAGGCGTAGGTAGAGCAGTGGTAAAATTGCTATATGTAGAGAACTACCTGGCAAAGCTATATCGCATAAACAGTAGAGGATACAATCCAGTAATCAAATTTTTATCTTGTAGAACAGAGAAATGCACTTACGTGAGAAAATGTAAGTTCATGTGTAATATGACCTAACACACAAGTGTTCACCTGTGCACATGCATGATAAGAGCTAACAAGTCACATTCTGTTTAGTTCGTACGTAACGTTAGGTTAGGGCTAATGCACACACCCTAGTACACGAGGCACATGCCATTTGAGAGCAGGTCAAGGGATCTAACTTGGTGGATGGATGTGTTCAAACGAGTCATTTGTAGTTGAAAGAGAATAATACTTGTTCTTAAGATGTTAAAACTGAGGAGATGGATGTACAGTAAGACGTCTTGTTATTTCCTGTGTCATATTACAGACATGGCAGAGAGCACACGGTTCTGTTGCTATGACTACGCTGCAGTAATTTGAAACCCTACGTGTTCATTAAGACAATGGGTGATGATTATACAAAGTTAGCAGTCATTGGATATTACACAGGTGTTCCTTCCTGTGTCATGTTGCTGACATGGCAGGGAGCGCACAGTTCTATTGCTACGACTAACGCTGCAGTAATTTGAAACCCCAAGGTGTTGATCAAGACAATGGGTGATGAATATGCAAATTCAGTTGTAATTGGATACCACACATCAACATTGACTAAATCATAAACGTGTTGTCATAACCAGCAGAAACCGCATTTAAAGATTTTAGATTTTACATTTTAAATTTTTGATTTTTTGATTTTTAGATTTTACTTGTTTTACATTTTCCTAAAAGAGTAAAAACAACAAGGTCACATACCAAATCTCATTAAACCTACCTTTACCAAACCTAACTTAAGCTAATCCATAGGCTAATGCACATACCCAAAGCATATAAGGTACATGCAACTATCCTTATGCTAGTCTTACAGGTTACTGTACAGCATGATCACTACCCAAACGGATTTTTTTTTCATTTTGTTGTTTACACATATGTCAATTTTCCAATTCCCCATTTTCAGTTTTCTCAATGTCAGATTTTTTTTTAGTTTTTTCAATTTCATAATATGGAAAACATGGATTTTTGCAATTTGTTGTTTACACATTTATTAATTTCACAATTTCCCATTTTCAGTTCTTAAAATGCTAGTTTAAAGTTTTTCAATTTCATGATATAGAAACATGGATTTTCCAATTTATTGTTTTCTCATTTGTCAATTTACCAAATTCACATTTACAGTTTTTTAAATTTCAGTTTAGTGTTTTTGTTCTATTTGTTAATATGGAAACATGGATTTTTTTACAATTTGTGTTTTACATGTCATGCAACTATCCTTATGCTAGTCTTATAGTTTACTGTACAACATGATTACTATCCCCCCACTGGATTTTTTTTCATTTTTTGTTGTTTACACATACGCCAATTTTCCAATTTACCATTTTCAGTTTTTTATGTCAGTTTTTAGTTGTTTTTTTTCAATTTGATAATATGGAAAACATGGATTTTGCATTTTGTTGTTTACACATTTATTAATTTCGCAATTTCCCATTTTCAGTTCTTAATATGTCAGTTTAAAGTTTTTCAATTTCATGATATTTAAACATGGATTTTCCAATTTGTTGTTTTCAAATTTGTCAATTTACCAAATTCACATTTACAGTTTTTTTTTAAATTTCAGTTTAATGTTTTTTTTGTTCTATTTGGTAATATGGAAACATGGATTTTTTTACAATTTGTGTTTTTTACATGTCATGCAATTATTCTTATGCTAGCCTTATAGGTTACTGTACAACATGATCACTACCCCACTGGATTTTTTTTTCATTTTCTTGTTTACACATATGCCAATTTTCCAATTCCCCCATTTTCAGTTTTTTAATATTAGTTTTAAGTTTTTCAATTTCATAATATGGAAACATGGATTTTGCATTTTGTTGTTTACACTTTTATCAATTTTACATTTTCCCATTTACAGTTCTTAAAATGTCAGTTTAAAGTTTTTCAATTTCATGATATAGAAACATGGATTTTCCAATTTGTTGTTTTCACATTTATCAATTTACCAAATTCCCATTTACAGTTTTTAAAATTTCGGTTTAATGTTGTTGTTTTTTTCTATTTGTTAATATGGAAACATGGATTTTTCCAATTTGTGTTTTACATGTTCATTTTGCATTAGGAGTGGAGAGAGGTGGGTAGTAATTAAAAATGTGCAAGCAGTGTCCATTGTTGACAGGTCATTGTTGACGAGTCCTTTTCATACAACAGAAAAGTGAGTTCATGTTTCGCATGAAAATCCACACCCTGCTTCCAGTCTCCGACCGGGTCAGGAATGGAATGAATGAAGCCCCCATCTAGCGGCGAGGATATGAACTGTGCCGGCTGCCGAGGCCTGACGCACGCCTCTGGAGCAATGATTAAATGAATGACAGATGAAATGAAATGATAGTGGAGAGTGTTGCTGGAATGAAATTGTGACAGGAAAAACCGGAGTACCCGGAGAAAAACCTGTCTGCCTCCGTTTTGTCCAGCACAGATCTCACATGGAGTGACCGGGATTTGAACCACGGACCCAGCGGTGAGAGGCCGGCGTGCTGCCGCCTAAGCCACGGAGGCTTCCATGTTTCGCATGCATTACCTAAAATGTAATACCATGCAAGTGTTTAACATTTTACAACTAACCTGTTAGTATGTTTTGCACACTACAAAGGTTATATCTGTTCTGGTAATAGAATTATTTAGCGTTGGCTTTTATATTTAATATGTACAGTTTAATGTGATAGAAAAGTGGTAAAAATGTGGTAGCAAAGTGGTAGACAAGTGGTACACAATTGGTAACAAAGTGGTAGAAAAGTGGTAGAAATGTGGTAGCAAAGTGGTAGACAAGTGGTAGACATTTGCTAACAAAGAGGTAGAAAAGTGGTAGCAAAGTGGTAGAAAAGTGGTAGAAAAGTGGTAGCAAAGTGGTAGAAATGTGGTAACAAAGTGGTAGAAAAGTGGTAGCAAAGTGGTAGAAAAGTGGCAGAAAAGTGGTAGCAAAGTGGTAGAAAAGTGGTAGAAAAGTGGTAGAAAATATTACATGTATTGTTAAGAAATAGTTTAAGCGGTTACATGGATTCATTACACAATAATTTTAGCATGACAAAGCTCATTTTCTATATCCAATAGTTCTTCATCATATTTAGTATGACTAGTTTACACATTTATCAATTTCACAATTTCCCTTTACAGTTCTTAAAATGTCAGTTTAAAGGTTTTCAATTTCATGATATAGAAACAAGGATTTTCCAATTTTTTTCATTTTTTTTTCATTTATTAATTTACCAAATTCCCATTAACAGTTTTTAAAATTTCAGTTCAATGGTTTTTTTTTTCTATTTGTCAATATGGAAACATGGATTTTTTCCAATTTGTGTTTTACATGTTCATTTTGCATTAGGAGTGGAGAGAGGTGGGTAGTAATAAAAAATGTGCAAGCAGTGTCCATTGTTGACAGGTCATTGTTGACGAGTCCTTTTCATACAACAGACAAGTGAGTTCATGTTTCACATGCATTACCTAAAATGTAATACCATGCAAGTGTTTAACATTTTACAAATTAGCTTATGTGTTAGTTTATGTGTGGGGTCTTATGTTGGGCATTTTGTGTTGGCTTATTTAACAAGTTATTTTGTCAATGCATTTAGCGGATTTTTCTCTTGGTCTTGGAATGTATATCAGTCCATTTTATCACAACATAATGCTTACTGCCATGTTTGTAAGCAACAACAACACACTAATCTTTCAAAAAATCTTAAGTACTCTAAGGTACTCTCAACTCGTACTCTTACCTCTATCCCATGCCAAGTCAAGAACATTATTTTTTTTTCCAAAAAAAGGTGAATGGGGAAAGTAGACTATATGTTTAAACTAAAAAAATCATATAAAGTCATATGTTAACTCTAACACCTACGTTTATCCCATTCTTAGTCGAAAAATATTATATTTTTTTAAATTTTTCTAAGAAATATTTGGAAAGTAGGCTATATTTTTGAAAACTAATCATTCTCATAAAGTCATATATAGACTCAACCAATGGCTTTTATATCCTTAATAGTTAGAACAAAATATGTAATTTTTGACATTTTTTCCAAAAATGTTCATTTTTTTAAAATGGAATATATTTTGGAAACTAGGAATTTTACAAAAAAAGTGTGTTTGACATAAATGACAGGTATTTACCCCCTCTACCTACAAACCAAGTCCCAGATCTCTGGGACAAAATCCAAAAATATTTAATTGTGAAAGTAGGCGATATTTTGAAAACGTATGATTCTAAAAAGTTATATATAGACTCAAACAAATGTTCTTTAAGTTATTTAACGTTAAAACAAAACTTAGCATTTTTTTCATTTTTCCGAATAAAGTCCAATTTTCAAAATTGTCTATATTTTGGAAACTAAGAATTTTACAAAAATGTTTGTTTAACGTAAATGAACGGTCTTTACCCCCTCTACCCAAAAAATAAATTTCAGGACCCTACGACAAAAACTGTGCAGTAGTGTGTTTTGAGGGGTTCCGCAGCCTCCTCCTCCACCCCTCCTCCAAGATGGCGGCCGTAGCTTAACTTAACCTACCCTAACCTAACAAGATGGCGGCCGTAGCTTAACTTAACCTAGCCTAACCTAACAAGATGGTGGCCGTAGCCTAACCTAACCTAACCTGACCTACGAGGTGTGATCAAAAAGTTCCAAAAAGGTGGCTGCGACTTAACCTAACCTAGCCTAACCTAACCTAACCTACAAGGTGTGATCAAAAAGTTTCAAAATGGTGGCCGTAGCTTCACTTAATCTAACCTAACCTAACTTAACCTAAACCTACGAGGAGCGATCAAAAATTTTTCAAAATAGTGGTCATAGCTTAACTGAACCTAGCCTAACCTAACCTAACCTAAACCTACGAGGTGTGATCATAAAGTCCCAAGATGGCGGTCGTAGCTTAACTCAACCTAACCTAACCCTACGAGGTGTGATCAAAAAGTTCCAAATTGGCTGCCGTAGCTTAACTGATTGAACCCTGTTGATTGACCCCTTTTGATTGATCTCTGTTGATGTATCCCTTTGGACTGGCCCCCTTTTGAGTAGCCCCCCTTGAACGGGTCCTTTTTGAAGGGAGTCATTTTTTTAGGGGTCCCGGAGGACGGGTCCTTGTTGACGGGTCCCTGTGGGCGGGTCCTTTGGACTGATCCCTATGGTCTGGCCCTTGCATTTTATCCAAATTATGTCAAAGGGGACCCGCCACAGGGACCCGTCAACAAGGACCCGTCCTCCGGGACCCGTAAAAAAATGACTCTCTTCAAAAAGGATCCGTCCAAGGGGGGCTAGTCAACAGGGGGCCAGTCCAAAGGGATACATCAACAGAGATCAATCAAAAGGGGTCAATCAACAGGGTTCAATCAGTTAAGCTACGGCAGCCATTTTGGAACTTTTTGATCACACCTCGTAGGGTTAGGTTAGGTTGAGTTAAGCTACGACCGCCATCTTGGGACTTTATGATCACACCTCGTAGGTTTAGGTTAGGTTAGGTTACGCTAGGTTCAGTTGAGCTATGACCACTATTTTGAAAAATATTTGATCGCACCTCGTAGGTTTAGGTTAAGTTAGGTTAGGTTAGATTAAGTGAGGCTACGGCCACCATTTCGAAACTTTTTGATCACACCTTGTAGGTTAGGTTAGGTTAGGCTAGGTTAGGTTAGGTTAAGTCGCAGCCACCTTTTTGGAACCTTTTGATCACACCTCGTAGGTCAGGTTAGGTTAGGTTAGGCTACGGCCGCCATCTTGTTAGGTTAGGCTAGGTTAAGTTAAGCTACGGCCGCCATCTTGTTAGGTTAGGCTAGGTTAAGTTAAGCTACGGCCGCCATCTTGGAGGAGGGGAGGAGGAGGAGGCTGCGGAACCCCTCAAAACACACTACTGCACAGTTTTTGTCGTAGGGTCCCGAAATTTATTTTGTGGGTAGAGGGGGTAAAGACGTTTCATTTACGTTAAACAAACATTTTTGTAAAATTCTTAGTTTCCAAAATATAGACAATTTTGAAAATTGGACTTTTTTCGGATAAATGAAAAAATGATAAGTTTTGTTTTAACGTTAAATAACTTAAAGAACATTTGTTTGAGTCTATATATGACTTTTTAGAATGATACGTTTTCAAAATATCGCCTACTTACACAATTAAACATTTTTGGATTTTGTCCCAGAGATCTGGGACTTGGTTTGCGGGTAGAGGGGGTAAATACCTGTCATTTATGTCAAACACACTTTTTTGTAAAATTCCTAGTTTCCAAAATATATTCCATTTAAAAAAAATGAACATTTTTGGAAAAAAATGTCAAAAATTACATATTTTGTTCTAACTATTAAGGATATAAAAGCCATTGGTTGAGTCTATATATGACTTTATAGAATGATTAGTTTTCAAAATATAGCCTACTTTCCAAATATTATTTAGAAAAATATAAAAAAATATAATATTTTTCGACTAAGAATGGGATAAACGTAGGTGTTAGAGTTAACATATGACTTTATATGATTTTTTTAGTTTAAACATATAGTCTACTTTCCCCATTCACCTTTTTCTGGAAAAAAAAAATAATGTTCTTGACTTGGCATGGGATAGAGGTAAGAGTACGAGTTGAGAGTACCTTAGAGTACTTAAGATTTTTTGAAAGTTTAGTGTGTTGTTGTTGCTTACAAACATGGCAGTAAGCATTATGTTGTGATAAAATGGACTGATACACATTCCAAGACCAAGAGAAAAATCCGCTAAATGCATTGACAAAATAACTTGTTAAATAAGCCAACACAAAATGCCCAACATAAGACCCCACACATAAACTAACACATAAGCTTATTTGTAAAATGTTAAACACTAGCATGGTATTACATTTTAGGTAATGCATGTGAAACATGAACTCACTTGTCTGTTGTATGAAAAGGACTCGTCAACAATGACCTGTCAACAATGGACACTGCTTGCACATTTTTTATTACTACCCACCTCTCTCCACTCCTAATGCAAAATGAACATGTAAAACACAAATTGGAAAAAATCCATGTTTCCATATTGACAAATAGAAAAAAAAACATTGAACAGAAATTTTAAAAACTGTTAATGGGAATTTGGTAAATTAATAAATGAAAAAAAATATAAAAAATTGGAAAATCCATGTTTCTATATCATGAAATTGAAAACCTTTAAACTGACATTTTAAGAACTGTAAATGGGAAATTGTGAAATTGATAAATGTGTAAACTAGTCATACTAAATATGATGAAGAACTATTGGATATAGAAAATGAGCTTTGTCATGCTAAAATTATTGTGTAATGAATCCATGTAACCGTTTAAACTATTTCTTAACAATACATGTAATATTTTCTACCACTTTTCTACCACTTTTCTACCACTTTGCTACCACTTTTCTGCCACTTTTCTACCACTTTGCTACCACTTTTCTACCACTTTGTTACCACATTTCTACCACTTTTCTACCACTTTGCTATCACTTTTCTGCCACTTTTCTACCACTTTTCTACCACTTTTCTACCACTTTTCTACCACTTTGTTAGCAAATGTCTACCACTTGTCTACCACTTTGCTACCACATTTCTACCACTTTTCTACCACTTTGTCACCAATTGTGTACCACTTGTCTACCACTATGCTACCACATTTCTACCACTTTTCTATCACTTTAAACTGTACATATTATATATAAAAGCCAACGCTAAATAATTATATTACCAGAACAGATATAACCTTGGTAGTGTGCAAAACATACTAACAGGTTAGTTGTAAAATGTTAAACACTTGCATGGTATTACATTTTAGGTAATGCATGCGAAACATGAACTCACTTTTCTGTTGTATGAAAAGGACCCGTCAACAATGACCTGTCAACAATGGACACTGCTTGCACATTTTTAATTACTACCCACCTCTCTCCACTCCTAATGCAAAATGAACATGTAAAACACAACTTGGAAATATCCATGTTTCCATAATAACAAATAGAAAAAAACAACAACATTAAACCGAAATTTTAAAAACTGTAAATGGGAATTTGGTAAATTGATAAATGTGAAAACAACAAATTGGAAAATCCATGTTTCTATATCATGAAATTGAAAAACTTTAAACTGACATTTTAAGAACTGTAAATGGGAAATTGTAAAATTGATAAAAGTGTAAACAACAAAATGCAAAATCCATGTTTCCATATTATGAAATTGAAAAACTTAAAACTAGTATTAACAAAACTGAAAATGGGGGAATTGGAAAATTGGCATATGTGTAAACAACAAAATGAAAAAAAAATTCAGTGGGGTAGTGATCATGTTGTACAGTAACCTATAAGACTAGCATAAGAATAATTGCATGACATGTAAAAAACACAAATTGTAAAAAATCCATGTTTCCATATTAACAAATAGAACAAAAAAAAACATTAAACTGAAATGTAAAATAAAAACTGTAAATGTGAATTTGGTAAATTGACAAATTTGAAAACAAGAAATTGGAAAATCCATGTTTCAATATCATGAAATTGAAAACCTTTAAACTGACATTTTAAGAACTGAAAATGGGAAATTGCGAAATTTATAAATGTGTAAACAACAAGATGCAAAATCCATGTTTTCCATATTATCAAATTGAAAAAAAACTAAAAACTGACATAAAAAACTGAAAATGGTAAATTGGAAAATTGGCATATGTGTAAACAACAAAAAATGAAAAAAAACCAGTGGTGGGATAGTGATCATGTTGTACAGTAACCTATAAGACTAGCATAAGGATAATTGCATGACATGTAAAACACAAATTGTAAAAAAATCCATGTTTCTATATTAACAAATAGAACAAAAAACACTAAACTGAAATTTAAAAAACTGTAAATGTGAATTTGGTAAATTGACAAATGAGAAAACATTAAATTGGAAAATCCATGTTTCTATATCATGAAATTGAAAAACTTTTAACTGACATTTTAAGAACTGAAAATGGGAAATTGTGAAATTAATAAATGTGTAAACAACAAAATGCAATAATCCATGTTTTCCAAATTATGAAATTGAAAAAACAAAAAAAAAACTGACATTAAAAAAACTGAAAATGGGGAATTGGAAAATTGACATATGTGTAAACAACAAAATGAAAAAAAAAAATCCGTTTGGGAAGTGATCATGTTGTACTGTAACCTGTAAGACTAGCATAAGGATAGTTGCATGTACCTTATATGCTTTGGGTATGTGCATTAGCCTTTGGATTAGCTTAAGTTAGGTTTAATGAGATTAGGTATGTGACCTTGTTGTTTACTCTTTTAGGAAAATGTAAAAAAGTAAACTCTAAAAATCAAAAAATCTTAAATTTAAAATGTAAAATCTAACATCTTTAAATGAGGTTTCTGCTGGTTATGACAACACGTTTATGATTTAGTCAATGTTGATGTGTGGTATCCAATTACTGCTGACTTTGCATATTCATCTCCCATTGTCTTGATCAACACCTTGGGGTTTCAAATTACTGCAGCGTTAGTCGTAGCAATAGAACTGTGCGGTCTCTGCCATGTCAGCAACATGACACCGGAAGGAACACCTGTGTAATATCCAATGACTGCTAACTTTGTATAATCATCACCCATTGTCTTAATGAACACGCAGGGTTTCAAATTACTGCAGCGTAGTCATAGCAACAGAACCGTGTGCTCTCTGCCATGTCTGTAATATGACACAGGAAATAACAAGACGTCTTACTGTACATCCATCTCCTCAGTTTTAACATCTTAAGAACAAGTATTATTCTCTTTCAACTACAAATGACTCGTTTGAACACATCCATCCACCAAGTTAGATCCCTTGACCTGCTCTCAAATGGCATGTGCCTCGTGTACTAGGGTGTGTGCATTAGCCCTAACCTAACGTTACGTACGAACTAAACAGAATGTGACTTGTTAGCTCTTATCATGCATGTGCACAGGTGAACACTTGTGTGTTAGGTCATATTACACATGAACTTACATTTTCTCACGTAAGTGCATTTCTCTGTACTACAAGATACAAATTTGATTACTGGATTGTATCCTGCACTGTTTATGCGATATAGCTATGCCAGGTAGTTCTCTACATATAGCAATTTTACCACTGCTCTACCTACGCCTTTTGCTCTTTTGGCTTTCTTACAGTCTAGTGTGTGATAGACAGCATTAACTGTATATCAAACCCAGTTCACCTTTGTATTTGTAATCCAAGTAATAATTTGAAAAGACACAAATGTAATCAGTTTTAAACGTTATCTCTGTTTTGTTTTGTTTAATATGTTTATGACATGCATATTAACCTGAAATCGAACCCCTGGTGAAAGGCTAACAGCTTAACCACTGCACCACTATGCCCTTGTTTCTAAGTTCAACTTGTTCTAGGCCTCAGACCTGGAAATCGAGTTAAGACCACCAGTACAAGAGCTAAAAGTGCTTACCACTGCTACACAAAAAAAATATGGATAGCTGGTAACATTAGACAACTGGAAATGATTATATTTCTGTTAGCAATGCATTTTGTCATCAGCCTACTGTCTGAGCACTGACAGCAACACAGTTTAGTTTACAACAAGCGTGTGTGTGTGTGTGTGTGTGTGTGTATAGATTATTAGCCTCAAGTATTTAAAGCTTGTTGTGTATAGCGACCATTTTGTCTCGGTAACCACTGAGCATTTTTGTGTTTTAGCTATTATCTTTAACCAATCAATTAAAGATAGTCTACTCTTAATTCTTGATAAATCGGAGTTTGCGTACACCGTTTCTCATTTATTAACCCATACCTGCAACCTATACTCTCTCTATACTGCAGTTTGATCTGAAAACAAGTTTCAATGGTAAAAGACTTGTCAATCACCTACACTAATTCTTTCTCTACCTAGCTATGTTTCATCACACACGGTAAACATTTCACATGTTCGTATCCAATTATTAGTTTATAAAATCTCAGGTCAATGACCTTAATGTATTGGGTATTTTGGGTAAATTCCTTGGCCATGGAAAAGGGTTAACCATCCTGAGTCCCATGACACCTCACTTAACCCTCTCTGATTATTAGTTAGCGAGATATTAACAAAAGTGTAGTTAAGCCCTTTTGACAAAAAATGAATAATACATTCAAAAAAAGAATGTCACCTCAAGTCCAATGAGCTCTCATACAAGTCCCTAGCCTTATTGGTTCATGAAATATTCAAAAAAGCTAATGACCTATTAGTTTTGGATCTTTTGGTATTTAAAAAAAAATAACTCATCTATAAATCTGTATTCAAAAAGCCCGCCCTCTTACAAAAACCCTCCAAGTGCACATGTGTAAAAACAAAACAAACAAAAACATGTTAATTCATAGTAGCGATCAGCTCTTCGCTTGCGTTTCATGTGCAACAACGTTTAATTTCATTATAGCATTAGGGACCAGTCCAAAGGGACCGGTCTAAAGGGATTAGTCAAAAAGGACCCGTCAACAATGACCCGTCCACAGGGACTCGTCCACAAGGATCCGTCTACAGGGGCCTGCGTGTGCGTGCAGGGGAACATACGATTACGTCAGCAAATCATCTCATCTAGTTTCAAATTTAGCCACTACGGCGCGTGCAACACACAGGAAGTGCGTGGGAACATACGATTACGTCAGCGAAACATGAACTCACTTGTCCGTTGTATGAGTATCAGTTTAGTAGTGGCGTCAAGCAGCAAAAGACGTTTCCTTACACACAATCCATCATTATGGTAAGCATTTTTTTCTTATCATTATGGAAATCTCCTTATTAGAATAAAATGTTATAGTGGTTCTGGTCACTTATAGCTAAACTGTAATAGATATGATTTTTTTTGTTTCTTTATAGGCTACTACAACAAATATTCTCAATGCTATGGGGGGCAGAACTCTTGATTAGAGAGAAAAAAAAGCTCACTGAATTACCAATGCATACTCTTTTCCGTATCATTAACATTCAAAAAGTGGACACAATGTATAGTGAACGTGTATTATGTTTTAGTGAAAATTTTCAGACATTCCTTTCTACACGTTTTAATGATATATGTCAGAAAAGTGTGCTCGAGGATCTAAATCGTAGTGGACATTCTCTATATCTAATTTATGAGGGGTATAAAAACAATAAATGTATTGTACATTCTGACTTTAAAGTTAGGTTAGGTTAGGTTAGGTTAGGTAAGGTGGGATCTGGTTAGGTTAGGTTAGGTTAGGTTAGGTGAAGTTGGGTTAGGCAGAATGGCAGCGGTATGAATCAAAAGCCAGCTCTTGTCAGTTTTGCCTCACAAGGTTGAGTGTACCCCCATTCCAACCCTCAGCCTAGAATTAAATTTCTTGAC
The DNA here is from genome assembly GCA_946902985.2 of Meconema thalassinum. Lineage (NCBI taxonomy): Eukaryota > Metazoa > Arthropoda > Insecta > Orthoptera > Tettigoniidae > Meconema > Meconema thalassinum. The sequence continues at coordinate 1,933,786,821 of OX336388.2, forward strand.
AGAGCCAGGACTCGAACCCGAGCCTCCACAGTAACAGCCAAAAAATGCTAGCCACTACACCATAAAGTGAGGCAATATAAGGCTGGTCTTGATTGTACATGATCAATCAATAATTACCTAATAATAATAATAAATATTCCATTTAGCAACTACATAGCCGACCTCTCCCTGGGTTCTTTTACATGCCTACATCGTATGACATGCGTGTCCTAATTTTTGCCAACTTTCAAAAATCACTTACCACGACCAAGAGCGAATCTGCAAGCTTGGGGTTAGTAGTCCGACACGATAACCACTCACCCACCGTGGCAAGCTATCAATCAATAATTACCTAATAAAATTATTATTATTATTCATAATAATAATGATAATAATAATAATAAATATTCCATTTAGCGACTACACTTCCGACCTCCCCCTATGACAGCGTGGCGGCCATTTTGCCCATTAGCCCCTGACCCAGCTATGACTGACCTCTCCATAAGAATAACATAGGGCAGTTGCGCGCGGCGGCCATCTTGCCCATTAGCCCCTGTCCCAGCTTCGGCCTATATTACCTACTCTCGGGTTCAGAGGTCGTTTACCTTCCCCATTGCTGGCCTCGTCTCATATAGGTTGAACTTTATTTAAATTATTGCATGCTGCTGATAGCTTATATTATTAGACTACATAGCCGATGAATAACGCAAGGACACAGCTCAATTACAGCATATTGAGGAATGTTAATTTAGACCAGCTATATTGGTGGCGAAAACCTCTTGAGCTGGAGAGAGAATTCCTTCCCGAGCAGCAAGCGTCGTCACTCAATCTCGTAACGACGTAAACACGGTGCAACAAGACGTTTAAAGTTGCTCCCCAGTGGCCTTTTAAAGCATAGGCTGAGCAGCGCTATCTTGGAAGAAAACACGCGCTCGCTTGTCAACTCTCTCCCCTCTCTAGTATTACAATAGCCGCGTAATGTGTGGCGCTCTCGCAGTTGTGAGTGAGTATTTCCAATAATTCGTAGTCTATTCTCTGTTGATGTCATTATTTATTTATTTATTTCTCAAAATTCTAACCAAACAATTTTTGGACAGCTTAAGGCGAAAGTACAAGCCAACAAACACGTATCGTGTAGTTATTCATTCATTTAATAGTTAAGCATCATCGTCGTCATTTTCCCCGTGTACTTGACTGTGTACAGACTCTGTTTTATAAGCTGTGTCGCAATGATAGTCTTGCTAATGTTTGTATTTGTAATTGGGGCTGGGATTTGTGTACGAGGCGCTCGTGGTCTTAATTTGGGTACCATCTCGGCATTCCCTTGGAGTAGAATTTGGAAGCCACAGAAAAGTACTTCTAAGATGACTGAGAAAGGAGTAGAACACTCCATCTCTTTTTATTTCTGCCCCACGAGGGTTGAGTCCCTTTACAGCCTTCAGACCAGAATTATATTCCTTAGCAGAGCTGGGAATCGAACCCGGACTTCCACGGTGACAGATTGTCACTACACCACAAAGTAGACTCTGAAGGATTCATGTTGTTTCATTGTAAGGTGTTTGTGACATCATGGTCATCATAAATCGTGCACCTTGTTGTGAGTTTAATTTGTATTGTAACATGTGTTTTTGTGATGACTAATAGTGCCGTAACTGTAATTAATATAATCAATGCTTGAGTAGGTGCTTCGGGACTTAAAAATAAGGTAAACAGGAAGTGAAATAATCTCGTAGCTGCAAGTGACTATTAATCTTGCGATCATGGACCAAAGGACCTTCTTTTTACGAGAAATACTTATCACATGCATTAACCGGAAATCAAACCTGGTTCACCTTGCTGAGAGGCTGAAATAAAGTACCACCCCAGCTTTTGTTTTGTGGGGGGATGTGGAAATACCCTGAGGAATATCTCACGCAGTATGGCCTCTGACAGCGCCGAGTGTCGTACTCTCGACCTGCGAAATTCGAGTTTATGCTTACAAAGGTAAGTACACACATCAAAAAAAGTTTTGCATCACCTCGGTTCCAAGAGTTCCGGAACCGTTAAATACAAAGGGAATAGAGATCAACACAAACAACATTTCAGCTCGTTTTATTTGTCATGAGACCCACACATTGCATGTTGTACCATCATACAGCTAGACTTTCAGCATTTGTGGTCCAGATTGCAGTACACACCACTACCTCTAATACCCAGTAGCACGTCCTCTTGCATTGATGCATGCCTGTATTCGCCGTGGCATACTATCCACAAGTTCATCAAGACACTGTTGGTCCAAATTGTCCCACTCCTCAACGACAATTCGGCGTAAATCTCTCAGAGTGGTTGGTGGGTCAAGACGTCCATAAACAGCCCTTTTCAACATATCCCAGGCATGTTCGATAGGGTTCATGTCTGGCGAACATGCTGGCCACTGTAGTCGAGCGATGTCGTTATCTTGAAGGAACGCATTCACAAGATGTGCACGATGAGGTCGAGAATTGTCGTCCATGAAGACAAATGCCTCTCCATATTCTGCCGATATGGTTGCACTATGGGTCGGAGGATGTCATTCAGGTATCGTAAAGCCGTTTCGGAGCCTTCCATGACCACCAGTGGCGTACGTCGGCCCCACATAATGCCACCCCAAAACATCAGGGAACCACCACCTTGCTGCACTCGCTGGACAGTGTGTCTAAGACGTTCAGCCTGACCAGGGTGCCTCCAAACACGTCTCCGACGATTGTCTGGTTGAAGGCATATGCGACACTCATCGGTGAAGAGAACGTGATGCCAATTCCGTGGGGTCCATTCAGCATGTTGTTGGGCCCATCTTTACCGCGCTGCATGGTGTCGGGGTTGCAAAGCTGGACCTCGCCATGGACGTCGGGAGTGAAGTTGCGCATCATGCAGCCTATTGCGCACAGTTTGAGTTGAAACACGACGTCCTGTGGCTGAACGAAACGCATTATTCAACATGGTGGCATTGCTGTCAGGGTTCCTCCGAGCGACAATCCGTAAGTAGCGGTCATCCACTACAGTAGTAGCCCTTGGGCGGCCTGAGCGAGGCCTGTCATCGACAGTTCCTGTATCTCTGTACCTCCTCCATGTCCGAACAACATCGCTTTGGTTCACTCTGAGACGCCTGGAAACTTCCCTTGTTGAGAGCCCTTCTTGACACAAAGTAACAATGCGGACGCGATCGAACTGCGGTATTGACCTTCTAGGCATGGTAGAACTACAGACAACATGAGCAGCGTACCTTCGTCCTGGTGGAATGACTGGAACTGATCGGCTGTCGTACCCCCTCCGTCTAATAGGCCCTGCTCATGCATGGTTGTTTACATCTTTGAGCAGTTTTAGTGACATCTATGAACAGTAAAAGGGACTGTATCTTGGATACAATATACACAGTCAACGTCTATATGCCGGAGATCTGGGAACCGAGGTGATGCAAAACTTTTTTTGATGTGTGTATATACTGCTGACATTTACGCGTTTCCTGTTTCGAATTAAGCACGGACTGGGCAAATTATTTCATATTTGTAACGAGAGTGGAACAGTGAGATGACGCATTCTTCACTCTGGAGGATTCTACTATACAATAAGGGCAACTAGGTATTTTGCAACCAGGAAGTCTCTTGGCATAACAACAGAGACAACGTTACTCTCTATTCAGACTTTCATATGTAATGTAATTACTGATTATTCGCCATGAAACATTTACTTTAATGAACAACATAAAACAGAGTCTCCATATATAAATAAAGTAGTCTAAGTGTAATCTATTTTCATATTTTAGTACAAATTGGGCACTTTTTGATTTAAATTGTATTTATAACTTTCTTCACGGTACAATACAACATTTAAATGAGAATCCAAATTCTAGTACTATGTCTAGTCGATATCATGTAGATTAGCACATTCTTGAATGGTTAATCTGACATATTATTTGCGCCCGATGGTGATAGTATTTAGGCTGCGATTTGATAATCCCACATACATGAACCGGAAATGAAACCCTGTTCGCCTTGCTGAGAGGCTCAAATAAGGTACCACCTTTTCCTTTGCGACTGAACGAAAATCTCAGTGAAGTAATTGTTTTTTTTTTCGCAGCCGCAGAGGTATTTTCAATGAGCTAAAACTGTTGCTGATTTAATGGCTCAAGGAACTTTTCGCTAGATAGTTTGAGCAGAAAATTCATATTAGTTGATGTCTAACGTTATCGTTTTAGAAACCCTTTTTCATTGTTGCCATAGTAAATGAAATGAAAATGCTTAATCAGTCAACACGAGTGTACCCTCTTATATCCTAGGATCTTTACGTGTATTTTGCGGGAATTCACCTACTGTCGACCAAAGTATTATGTGCACTCGAGTTTGAAGGTTGTTTGTGAAGTAACCAATAGACCTACATAAAATCCGATAACATCATCATTATCGTCGTTCAATTTTACGTTAGTTCATGTAGGTTTGGAATTGTTAATTTATTTTTTAATGTTTCTTATCACAGTCGGAACACACAAAGGGCCCGTTTTTAAGCGTGTTTCAAAATGCGTCACGGGGAAATAAGATATGATTCACCAGCTAGCCGCTCCGGGGAAAACTGTACAGCGTTGCCCGAGATGGAACCCATCATGCGTCATGGCGCACCTCGCTCGGAAGTGATGGGCTCCATCTCTGCAACTCTGTACAGCTTTCCCCGGAACGGCTAGCTGGTGAACCATGTCTTATTTCCTCGTACAAATACAAACCGATATAAAATAAGTGAATTAATTTACGTATTTCACAGTCATACAGCGTAAGTTTTTGATGTAAAGGATTACAACGCGACTAAGAACTACATTTTCCAACCACCCCGGGCAGAGAAAAAGTTACCTTACAAAAATGTTAACAAATTTGTTTCTTGGACACACAAAGTTTTGAGATTAATAAGATAGTTATACAATATTCCATTGTATATTGTGTTAAAATTTGGATTCGATTTGATGACGGGTTTTTGAGATAATAATTCATAAATGTGACGCATGGTTGAAACACGCTTATAAACGGGCCCTTTTTGAGTTCCAACTGCGATAAGAAATATTTAAATTTAAATTAAAAATTCCAAACCTACACGAACTAAAGTAAAATAGAACGACGAAAATGATGATGTTATTGGATGTTATGTAGGTCTATTGGTTACTTCACAAACAGCCTTCGAACTCGAGCGCACATAATACTTGGGTCGACAGTAGGCGTACTGTGTTAAGCTCATAATGAGTCTTTTGATACATCCTCCCTGGAACCCATTGGAGTAGTGAACCTTGCACAACCTATGAGGCACATCACACTTCTTTGCTGTGGGAACTATGTGCACCCTCAATATTACCTCCTCCCTATAGAGGCACCTAAAAATGGAATGTTGGCTTTCATGGTTAAGTATTTAAACTCCAGAAAATCTTCCAGGTTTTCGTGCCTGTATCAAGAGTTCTTAATTCCTCCAGTAATGCAGGGTTCACTATCCCAGAGGGTTCGTGGCAGAGTGCACCAAAAACCTGACGATGAGCATAATTTGATGTAGGCGAAACCTAGGCATGGCAGTAATCTAGAGTATTTTACAGGGATTAATTAATTGTTTTATTACTACAAAAGAATAATCGTAATCATTTCTTAAAATATGGGATTTAATGTTGGTTACAGTAAGACTGTTTCCTGGGTACAAAATGGCCAATTAGCATGCTCGGGTGAACAGAGTGCCGGTCCCGTGGTGTTGTGTAGTGTGCCTGCCTCGCACCCCGAGTCCCCGTGTTCGATTCACTGCTTCGCCAGAGATTTTAGGAACTGACGTGAGGGCTGGAACGGAGTGCGCTTAGTCTCGTGAGGACAATTGAGTAACTGTCTGATAGTGAGGCAGAGACCCGGCCACGGTGACCGAGATTAACGGCTGAGGGAACCCTACGCGCTGACGACGCGTCACCTTGTAATCTGCAGGCCAAATGGCTGGGCAGTGGTAGCTTGGTAGGCCTAGTCCCCTCACAGGCTGTAGCGCCAGGGGGCTTGCTTTTGGTTTGGTGAACACAGTGATTTAGCAGTTCAACACAGCACAAGGACGACTAAGGCCTCATTTAGCATCTCTGTAATTGAAACGGTACATAGGAGTACCGGTAACAATATTGTAGTGAAATACAATCAGCAATATAAATAACGAAAAAGTCCAATGATAAAAGAATTAATATTACATCCATTGTGTTGGAAACGGCGAATGATATTACTGTAAAGGCAGCCTTAATCCTTGTGACAGGTTGGCATGCGGCCATAACGCTGTTGTTATTGCTATTGACAGATGGATCACTTAACCCGTTTGGAGCACAGCGTGTGATTAACGGCCAACCACACATTAAAATGTGCTGCTGCATTGCATGACGGGAAATGGATTCTTACAGTTCTTGTAATAACCTATGTGAGGTGAAACAGATGTCAGACACACATACCTACTCTGGTCTAGCCATTGGTTATACCAATATGATTTGAAAATACACTCAACAATATTTCAACAATGTTGCTTATTACTGGTATGATCAATTTGCTTGTGTGTATTGGACCCGTCGTTAATGTGGTAGTCCTCATAGACTGTATGTGCTGTGGTTATACTTATTTCTGTTTCGGACATGTGACTACTTGAATACGACATTGATGTTCTTTCCCTTTATCGATCCAAGAATTAAGAGCAGACTTTTTTTAATGTATGGCATCATTCATTCATTCATTCATTCATTCATTTATTTGCAATTGGGGGTGTGTCCCCCGGTGGCAAATTAGATATACATAACAAATAAATAATTGTACATAATAATTCACTAACATTTAAACTGGAGTATTTACGAAAATAGTCAGTCTTTTCTTAAACACACCTATATGTTTGGGAAAAGGCTCTAAGACTGCGGCAGGTAGAGAGTTCCAATTATCAATGGCACGGTTTACGAAAGAATACTTACCATAATTTGTTCGCTGTGGTCGGCCCTTAACTTTGAAAGAATGATCGCTCCTAGCCATGTAAGTAGGCTTTTCCATGCGTTTGCTAAGCTCACCCCATGCTGGTTGATTTGTATACGTGTTGTACATAGCGCAGAGTCTAGATTTCATCCTCCTAGCCTCAAGTGATTCCCAGCCAAGTTTTTCAACATACGGCTCACACTGCTCCTGGGATTAAAGTCACTGAGCACAAATCTAGCGGACTTTCTCTGTACCATTTCCAACTCATTTGTGAGCCCTACTTGATATGGATCCCAAACCGCCGATGCGTATTCCAGAATAGGTCTTACAAGTGACAAATATCCTAATTCTTTAGCCGAGGTACTACTTCCTTTTACTACCCTCATTACAAAGTGCAGGGATTTGTAAGCTTTAGGAACCAAATATCCTATATGACTACTCCATTTCATATCATTTCTTACGTGAACGCCCAAATATTTGCAAGAATCTTCTTCTACAAGTATTTCCGAGCCAATGTTATATTGAAAATCTTGCCTTCGCACTTTCCCTATTTTTTATTAGACTACATTTTCTTGTGTTTATTTTCATTTTATTTTCAATCGCCCACTTATAGACCAGGTTCAGGTCATCTTGAAGTACTCCATTGTCTTGTGAGTCATGTATATTTCGATATATTGCACAATCATCCGCAAACAATCGACAGTCACTGCGAATCCCATTTGGTAAGTCATTTATAAACACCAAAAATAACAAAGTTCCGATTACGCTGCCCTGAGGGATACCCGACGTTACGGTAATTTCATCCGAGAATCGGCCTTCAACTTTCACTTTCTGGGAACGACCCGTCAAAAATTCTTGGATCCATAAAATTACTCTTCTATCAATCTTCGTCGAACCGACAGTAGTGGCTACGCTGGCTAACGCGCAGCATTAGGTCATGGGGCCAATCTCTCTGCTGACTTGGTAGACGCATGGGTTCGAGCCCCACCGTCGGCCGTCCTTGAAATGGTTTTCCGTGGTTTCCCATTTTCAACACCAGGCAAATGCTGGGACGGTACCTTCTGATAGGCCACGGCCGCTTCCTTCCACATCCTTGCCCAGTTTCATTCACCATCATTCATTTCATCTCTCATTAACTCCTCTCATGAGGTTGGCGTCAGGAAGGGCATCCGGCCGTAAAAACCATCGCCACAAAGACTTCCATCGCATCTCATCCCCGACCCCGTTGGAAAACGGGAATAATAAGGGGTAGACATACATACATCAACCTTTGTCGAAGCTAATTTATGGAGTAGCATGTAATGCGGCACGACATCAAATGCCTTCGCTAAATCTATAGCTTCGGCGTCGACTGAAACTCCATCGTCTAACGATTGGCTAATATCTTGAAAAAGTGATAGCATCTGAATCTCGCATGAGTAACCTTTCCGAAATCCATGTTGCCTATCATTAAACCATGATAATGTTTCCCACTGTTCCCTCAAGTAGTCGCAAATGAGATGCCCCATCTGTTTACAAACGATGGACGTAAGACTAACCGGCCTGTAGTTGCCCAATTCAAGCCTGCTCCCTCCCTTAAATATTGGGACTACCGTAGCTCTTTTCCAGTCATCCAGGATTTGCGCATTGTTTATGGACACATTAAACATCACCTCTAAGTATCGTGCCACGGCCCTACCTCCTAGTTTAAGTACTTCACTAACAATATTATCAGGACCCTTCGATATATTGTAACGTAATTTTTGTATTAGCTTTTCAATTGCTGACTGGTTTATTTGGAGAAGTGGAGCCCCTGATTCACCGTTAAGGTCCAACACACAGCTATTGGATTTATTGAACACACTACTATAAAATACATTTAATTCATTAGCAATGGCCTGCTTCTCAGTAATTAATTTACCGTCACCGGACATTATCATCGACAAATTATTTGAATTTCCCTTTCTTCTCCTAATTTAACTGTAATTTTTTTCCACCCATCGCCTCCCGAACCAAGTAAACCTTGCATATAATTGTCATGAGCAGCCCTCTTTTTTAAGACGAGCTCTCTTGATAAGGACTTAAATTTCAACATATACTTGTCACTATCATGTCTTTTATTGCATAATTTCCTAATTTTCCGTTTAAGAGTCCTGCTTTCCCGTGTGTAATACTCAGGATCTGGGTTTTGTTTCAGTAATTTAAATGGAACAAATTTATCAACAGCGCTATTTAAAATTTTCAAAAAGTTAGTCCACAGGATACTAATGTGATTTCCTTCCGATGCCCATCCTACAAATAGCTCATTCAAATACCCCTGAAATTTGCCCTGATCCGCGCTGCGATACTGGAATATGATCTTATTTGCTACATCAGAGTCTAATTTTGTAATGTCACCGTATCTAATATTTAATTCAACCCCAGAATGGTCACTAATTCCTGGTACTTTCAGACAGTTAATATACAGCTCTACAGGCCTTACGAGATAATCATCTAAGGTATTATTGCCTCTAGTTGGGAAGTCAACTACTTGGGAAAATCCCCCTCCCTTAAGAATTTGTTTTCAGTGCTCTGAGCTTGACCACAGCTAGTTGACTCATCAGACCAGTCTACTTTGGGGAGGTTTAAATCTCCGGCAATTACAGTATTATGCTCTTTTTCATAGCATTACCCGTACAAGTTTTATCATACAGTGTGTCGAGGAGCGAAAAGTTATCTTTCGGTGCTCTATAAGCCCCTATCACCTGAAGAGGGAATTTATTCCCTTCATCCGAAATTTGTACACATAACATTTCATGATCAATATCAGCCCATTTTAAGAAACTAGCTATATTTTTGTGCTCACAAATAAATAGCCCACCACCTCGCTTCTCCCGATCCCTTCTGTACATTTCGTAGGTCTCTTGAATTATTTAATTACTATTTATATCCCCATACAACCAAGATTCAGTAGCAATGACAATGTCCGGAGAATACGTCTCTACAAGATTCCAAAATTCAATTAATTTATTTCCTAAACTCTGACAATTAACCTGCAGTAATCTTAGAGTCTTACCTCCGCAGCAAATATCCCGAAGTAGCTCCTTCTGTTTCCGTCGGCTGGCAACCTCTGACCCTGCTCCTCCTCACAATGGCCGGCACGAACCGATGACCCTGTCATGTAGGCTCCCTAGGTTGAAAGCGGCCCGTCGATTTAAATGCAGCCCGTCTCAGGCGAAGTCACGGCCACCAATCCAGCAGTCAGCATCTACGTACACTAATCCCAGTTGTGCACAAACCCAGTCCATTCGGTCATTTACATTCTTAACTCGCGTTAACGGAACATCTCCCCGCCGAACAATGCCACTCATTATAATTTTTGAATTTCTAAACTTGCTTTTAGCTTTTCTGCCTAGTTCGTAGAGCTCCCCCATGATGTAATCAGCTGTAGCCCTCTTCTTCAAATCGTACGTCCCAACATGGAGCAACAACACTTTAACTTTGTCAGAGTCCTTGCTTCTTCCACTTGGGCAAGCTGGTCAATTTTAATCCCCGGATAACACCGCACTTTCGCACCTGATTTCCTCGAGATATTCGCACTCCATCGTATCATAGAATCACCCATTATGATAACGTCATCCTCAGTTTGCTTCTGCACGCCCTCTTCCACACTGATCCCAGTAGAAAGCCGTTCGGTCACATCCTTCACCGTTTCCTCTCATTCACGAAGCTTTGTTCTAAGTTCCTGTATTATTTGATCCCTTGCTTTGATTTGCACCCTCAAACAGTCCGGCGTATCACATACTTTACAAAACCAATTCCCGACATCACAATCCTCCTTCTTGACCTTAATACAGCCGAAGTGAAACCATTTCTCACACAGTCCACACTGAACACCGTTCTTCAATGTTTTACTGCACGTCGAACACTTTAATGCTGCCATTGGATCATTTGCCTGATTCACATTTGGAGTAACAGGGCCTGGATTCACTTCCACTCCACCAATTACTAACAAAGCAGCTATCACTAGGGCTATAAACCACAAGTTACTAGAGCCCGTACGCACACACAAACACCGGAAATCCCGACTACCCTTCGCATACCACAGTCCGATCCTCGCGCGATAACACTCAGGAGAACAACCCATTTCAGTACACCTGAGAGCTCGGGAAAAGCACGACATTTCACTTTGACTCGACCTTTCACTTTGACTAATCAGATCAAACCAACGCAGTTAGAATGACAAACAATAACACAGGCCTGCAAAATTTAAGTTTTTGGAAAATACAAGAGACGTTTTCACTGATTTGTATATTATTGGGCGTGCTTATTTCGAAAATGACCTCTATTTGTTCTATCACGTCAGGGTATTTTGTAAAATCGATATCGATATTTTTGCTAAAATTGAGAGCAAATAAAATTCCATTGAGTATAAACTTTTTCCATCAAATGATGGTGCGGTTTCTAGAAGAAACTAACCTAAAATAGGTGATTGACCGAGAGGAACAAATATTATATATGTTTGCAGGAACGTTCGAAACAAATTTTAAACTGAGCAAATAACAAAACAAACAAAGTGTCCAGATGAAACCAATGCAGGTAGAATGACAAACAATAACACAGGCCTGCGAAATTTAAGTTTTTGAAAAATACAAAAGAGGTTTTGAAATCAGCACCGAAATATACATAAAGTTCAGATATTACTTCCCTTGCCATTTTTTCAACGCGGACCTGTGTAATCATATGAAGCAAAAGCGTTAACCTTAATGGTTAATGTGTTATATATAGCATACGTATTAACTTCGTATTAATTAAATTTACTAAGGGTACCAGTTAATATTATTATTATTTTTTGATGTAATTACAGGTTTTCAACCCTTCAATGGGGTCTTCGTCAGCATGGGTTGCTTTGCTCTAACTTACTATCCACAAAATAGAGCATTTAACAAATAAGATACTTAACTCTAAGAATAACAATTTTGAATTAACAAAAGTTACAACAAGAAGAGATACATTTTAACCGTAACATGAGGCAAATGCAAAATAGACTAATACATTTTAATAATAATCAACAACAGCAACTTGAATTATAAAATAATTGCTGAGTTTTGAATTATAGACTTCATAAATAACAGATACATTTGACTTTAAACAAAGACTACTTCACGACATAATATACCAGTTAACATTACATGGAAATTCAAGATATTAATATTTAAGTAATCAAATTTTTAGTACAATATAACCGATAATATTTTCGTACAAATTGTCTTTTTTAGTTCAATACTTGTTCGGGAGGCAGCGATCATTCCTCTGCGTTGCTGTGCGTGTTAATTATCTCACCACGATGGCGAAGGGGATATGAAAGTCCGTAGATCAAAGTTTCGTATTCTGGTGCTGGCAGCATCCATCCTGAATGAGATTCTCCCGTTTTTTCACACTGTTTCCGGGCAAACGCCAGAACCATACCGAGATTTCAAATGTCAGTGTACCTACCCGAATTCTATATTCTAAATTATAGTTTCACATTGTATTGATGTGTCTCAACACCGAAACTCAGTTCCGATAAATGAAACATACACCCATCTACATAAGACTGATGACCAAAACATCCCAAGCCACCACAAAGTTTTCAAATACAACAGCAAAGAGCAATGAGATAATGTTGAATTGTATGAACACCAGGAGGACATCATCACGTCTATAAGGAAAAGACGCCTGGCCTTTTATGGACACTTGGCACGTCTGGATTCTGAAAGACTCAGCAAAAGGATATTCACAGTAACAGGAAGAGGCAAGGCTTCTAAGAACAAATGGATTGCGTCAGTTAAGTCAGATATGGAACAACTAGATATCCCACTGGAAAAAACTCGTGACCGTCTGCTGTTCCGTCAGGTCATCCGACAGGGCATTTTCCCAACGTCCCTTACAAGTAAGAAGACTAAAGGAGCTAAGTGGACAGAAGAAAGAAGACTGATTCACAGTCAGAAAATGAGGGACTATTGGAAGAAGAAGAAAGCAACAACTTTACCGAAGAGTAGATACGAGCCCCGTGGTCCTAAGTAGGCCAAAACGATAAAGAAGAAGAAGAAAAAAGAGCAAACCATCACCACTCCTCTTGGTTGGAGAAACTCGATGTGTTAAACAGCAGCCGTGCAGAGTGAATGCTATTCGAGGTTTGGTACTGCATACTGGAAGAAGCACCATAACGAATGATGTATTGATGTAATAATATATTCTACCTCCAATGTTATTATCACTTCACATGTGATGTAAAGTCATAGGTGTGTTATAACCTCACGTTGCGTCTCAAATGCCTGCTATTTTCCAAAAGAACCAACAGTTTACAGTTCAGATCTAGATTATGAATATTTCTTGCCTTGGTAACCATATAGAATACCTAGATGCACTTTTCACTTCAGATTTAGACGATGAATATTTGTTGTTTTGGTACCATATAGGGGGTCTAGAAGGCCTTTACACTTCGGATTTAGATGATGAATAGATGTTGCCTTGGTAACGATATATATTAATTAAATATGTATTACAGCCAATGGCCAAAGAAAATTAAATTAAAATACTACATTTCTAATCTAACATGAAAGATCATTGTCGCGACACAGTTCCTTGAGCTACAGCTTCCGTGTATATAAGACCTAGATGCCATTTGCACTTCAGATTTATACGGTGAATATTTGTTGCCATGGTAACCATATGGGAGGCCTAGATGGCCTTTATACTTCAGATTTAGATGATGCATACTGCAATCCAGTTGTCTGTAAACATTGTGGTGTTCTAATCATTCCCTGCAGGGTTTAGGATGAGTCAGTCTTATAATCTGTATGTTGCTCTTGCTCTTCTTTCACGAAATTGTTTGATTACTACATACTACGCTCCACCAAATCGTAATTGAGACAGAATGATTGGATTTCTCTACATTCAGAATATGTTTTCTATCTCTTTTAGTTATTGAAGCATGTGCTTTGTTTTTATAATAATTATTATTAACAAACGTTTTAAAAAACCGATAGCAAAGAAGCTCTAATATTCAAAGTAATTTAAAAACATTCCTTCATGAAACGACAATAAATTTAACCTCTCAGTGGGGGTTGATTACCTCGCTTTTCCACCCCTCAAAACAACAATAACTAATTAACTGCCTCCCAGTCAGACAAACCATACCAAATCAAGACGTGAACCTAGTGTTTTAATATTTCCGGAAATGAATTTACAAGTGATTAAATAACACAAAATGTTATCATGCTATCAATCATGAATGCTATCGGAACCCATGCTCCATTATTAGTGATTTATATACCTCTAATCTACAGCTAATCGGAATTAACAACCGGAGCAAACAAAAGTTATCACATCCACCCTCTACCAGAGAAAACTGGCTGACGAAGCTCAAACAATTAATCCAACAGTGGTTGCCTGCCAGTTAGGTAAGTATTTTATACTTTTCTATTTTCCCTGGTGTATAGCTACTACAATAATACGGTAAGGGATGCAATAGAATAATGTAAGTGTTTGCTTTTATGATTCGTCTGATTCAATCCTTTAATGCCTGTAAGATTATCAAAATGTTAAGTGACGTTCTTGGACCAAAAAGGCAAACACTTGTCCAATGACTGTGAGAATCAAAGCCGCGTAAAACTAAAGGGTTATTCATTTACTCAGCAACAGCTGCCGATACTAGATACATGTTCTAGAAAAAGGCAATGATCAATAATATTTTTCTAGGGCGGATCAGAAAGGTGTAAGACAAGGCTGCAACTTATCACCCATACTTTTCAATCTATACTTTAAACAAGCAATGAAGAATATTGGAGAAAAATTCAAAGTAGAAGTAAAGATTCAAGGAGAAAAAAATTCAACTTTGAGATTTGCTGGTGACATTGTCACCAGAGGATTTGAATGAGATTTTAAACGGTATGGATTCTGTCTTGAGGAAAGAATTCATGGTGAAAATTAATGTAAGACAAAAATATTGGAATGCAGTCAAAATAAATCAGAAACCTCTAAGGACGTCGAATTGGCAGGCCAAAAGCTAACGGAAATAGGAGACGTCTGTTATTTAGGAAGCAATGTAACCATTGTTGGACGAAGCAAAGAGGATACAAAGAGTAGGTTAGCACAAGAAAGGAAAGCATTTCTACAGAAAAGGAAGGAAGGAAGATTGTAGTTTTACGTGACCGTGAATCTTGTGATTATGAGCCACGGGACCTCCCTTTTACGTGGAATCCGAACCACAGGACATGGCATTTCACTTCGAAAATCTCACATGCATTGATCGGGAATCGACTACAGAAAAGGAATCTGTTGACACAGACTATTAATTTTGAAAGCCTTTGTCTGGAGTATGGCACTCTATGGCAGTGAATCTTTGACTGTTGGAGCAGCAGTAATGAGGAGAATCGAAGTGTTTGAAATGTGGTGTTACAGGAGAATGATGAAGATCAGATGGGTAGATAGGGTTACAAATGAAGAGGTATTAAGACGACTGCAGAGAAGGGATAGGACACACTATAAGACACCTAGGATTAGCAAATTTAGTTATGGAAGGAAGGGTAGTGGATAAGAACTGTAGGGGTACACCAAGATTAAAATATGTTAAACAGATTGCCTCGGATGTAGGGTGTGGTAGCTATGTAGGGATGAAACGATTAGCTCAGGACAAGGAAGCATGGAGGGCAGCATCAAACCAGTCAAAAGACTGATGACTCAAACAAAAACAACAACAACAACAGAGCGCATCAATAATGAATAGGTTTGTTTACATCAATTGTTTGTACAGTAAGACAAAGGTTTTTATTCTCCAGTCAGTTTCCAAGTAGGAAAGCGAAGGAAAAATGGAAAGTAGCACGGGAATTTGGACACAATTCACAGTAGACAAACTTTATGTAATTCATAATGTTGAATTTTGGGCTTATGCCGTGTTTTATTATACTAATATTCGACGCGTTTTTGAATTTTGGGCTTATGCCGTGTTTTATTATACTAATATTCGACGCGTTTGGAAACGCGTCGAATATTAGTATAATAAAACACGGCATAAGCCCAAAATTCAACATTATGAATAATAACACGGGCCGTGAAAGTCTAAATGTCAAAACTTAATGTACGTATTTATAATTCTATTGTATGTATCAAGACGAAGGACCATGTAATTATTATTATTATTATTATTAATATTATTATTATTATTATTATTATTATTACTATTATCCTATTGATTTGGTAACATTCAGTGTTTGAGTGCCTCATTTGAACTTATATGAGCATCCTCTTTGCTATATACAGACGGGCTTTTGGGGGATATTGGGAGACTGCATTCTCTGGAATATCATAAAGAATGTATTTATGTCTCGAAAGAAAATTACAAAAGAAATAAATTTGGTATGTTAAACAAGGATCCTCAAAAATGCTATGTAGGCTATATGTTCGTTATATTCCTCGTTATACCAAACTTCTTTAAGCGTATATTACTACACAGGATGTCATCACTGCAATGAACCTCCTGCTGGTAGGAGATGCCATAGCTTGGAACTCTATATACACAGACGAGTTAAAATAAAGTAATTATGGGCCAATTTATCTGGTGATCAGAAAAACGAAGAGCACTGATATCGTTGAAAGCCCGAGGGGAGAGATGGCCTGCCGTATGTGGAGTTGCTGAATGGGACATTGTCTAAGCATAGGGGTAACTTGCTGCCAATTTACAGTAGTTCATTCCTTTCTCTCATTTCCCACGTTTGTCTTCCTCTCCTTCTAGGAATGTACAAAGCACATATGTCATGTTATAATAAACCCCGTGACACCACAGCCTACCAAGCAATCTCTGCCCAGCCATTCAGCCTACAGATTGCGGGGTGACCCGTGGTCAGCGCGTCGGGTCCCCTCGGCCGTTAATCTTGGTTTCTGTAACCGGGGTTCTGCCTTACTGCCAGACAGTTACTCAATTGTCCTCACGAAGCTGAGTCAAACTCATTTCAGGCCTCACCTCAGTTTCTAAATGCCACGACGAAGCCGAGAATCGAACATGGGGCTTCCTGGTGAGAAGCAGACGCGCTACCTCAATACCACGGGGTCGGTGCTATGACATAGTTTAACTGCAACAATTCTTGTTTGGTGTTCTTGTACCACTTTTTAGGTAATAAAACTCTGGTATAAGACATTATTCAGTTTCGATTATAGAAATTACTTTAGGGAATTGCTCCCCTTAGAGTGGTCATAAAATACAATCGAGATTCCGACCCGTATCTCCTTCATTCTGCGCTTCCACCACCACGATCTCAATTTCAAGAATTACCGAACGGATTTTATCCAGTTTCGTTGAATAATAGGCTACTTGTAAATTTACGGTCTTTGCGATGCTTTTCTGTTCTGCAGTTTTCAAGATACCAGGCAGCCAGAATTTTTTAAAGAAGAGGATCTTGAACATGCACATAAATCTACTGATACGGGTCAATCTCTTTTAAGCTCCCATGAGCGCCAATCAATACGCCGGTAATTGATACCACAACCTTGGGTACGGTAGGTAAGATTCTTACCACTTTATCATGTTTAGTAATGTACATCAAATGTATATTAAATTCCAGTTGAATGTTCGAGATACAATCAGCCCAATTGAGAGACTGAGTCACTGATGCAAAGTAATATATGAAATCAGTTGGCTCACAGTTTCAATTTCTACATTTAGATGGCGAATGAGTGGTATATATCATGATAGACTTGCAGGCAAACCACATAGCACCTCCTGGAGTAACAGTTTGCGTTCTTGGCTGTCACCCCAGGGGTTTGGGTTCGATTCCTGGCTCTGTCAATAAATGTAATTCTGGTCAGAGGACTGGAGCGGGGTACACTCGACCTCGTGAGGCAAAACTGAGTAGAGATGGGTTTGATTCCTGGAAGTAGTTTTCCGTGGTTTCCCACTTTTCCAGGAAAATTCCGGGATGGTTCCTAACTAGAGGCCACGGTCACCCCCTTTCCAATCCTCATCTGCATTGCAGATTAATGGAGCCACCACAATAACACAGTTTATCAGACAAAATTCCACACAATCACCCAAGTACACGGAGCTAAATGACCACAATGTCCAAGCCCCTCAAATCAAACAACAGCAACATGTTCCCAATAAATTCTAGATGAGTTATCTCAATTTTCTCTACAAAATATGACTTAATAACCAGTGTGGTTTGGGCCAAGGGGAGCGTGATGGTGCAGTGGCTTAAAAAGAAAAGAGTAACCCCTGGCACTATACAGCCCGTGGAGGGCCTAGGCCGACCAAGCGACCACTGGCCAGCCATTTGGCCTGCAGATATTGGGGTGACGCGTGATCAGCGCATAGGGTCCCCTCGGCCGTTAATCTTGGTTTTCGTGATCGGGGCGCTGCCTCATTCTCAGACAGCTACTCAACCGTCCTCACGAGGCTAAGTGCACCCCGTTCGAGCCCTCACGTCAATTTCTAAAATCCCTCACGGAGCCGGGAATCAAACCCGGGGCCTCCAGGTGAGAGGCAGGCGCGCTAACCCAACACCACGGGAGCGCAGTGACTTAGCTGCTCGTCTTTCACCCGGACGGCTGGAGTTAGATTCCCGGTGACAGCTCGGTGGAATTTTCACCTGGAAAATCACGTGGCGTCAGAATGGGCATCCAGTCTTACATCCCTCACCAAAACCAAAATAAGTCAGGTTGTCTCCGGCAAACCCAATTAATAGGGATAAGCCGAAGAAAGTTATATTTCGTGTGGTTTGGGGCAACTTGCGCTTTCTCTCCCTGCCTGTACAAATCACTCTAAAATGCTGAGAAAAGACATCAGAAAGTTCGAGAAGTTCTGTTGCAGTTAGCCAAGCTTTCATTGCTTCGTTTATTTACTTTACTACTCAGTAATTAACCCGAAATTAACGGCACATTAATGAGAAGAGAAGGAGCTAGTTTGGTGAAGTGGATGAAGGGATCTTAAACTTACAAAATGTCCTCAGCTAAGTTATACGGCATTCAAGTCGGAATTGCAAAGAAGTAAATAATTATTCAAATGAAAGGTCACTTTAATTATATGTCACTAATTATGCCGAGTTATATGCCAACTGAGTCGAGGTGGGTTCGATTCTCATCTCAGCCATTCTTAATGTGGTTTCCCATTTCTACTCCAGGAAAATGCCGCGGTGGTTACTAACGTATGACCACAAACACGAAGTTCCCAATCCTGGCCTGAATTACAAACACTCACACTACTACTACTACTACTACTACTACAGATTCCACAATAACACAGATTATCAGACCAATTCTACACTCATCCAAGCACACGGATTTAAGTGACCACGATGCCCATGCACCACAAATGATACAACAATAATATAATTGAAGAACTCCCTGTAACAATGAAGGAAGCGCCACATTTTGTAAAAACGATGTTTCAATTTCTTTGTTTTACGTTTATGTTTTGTAGATCTCGTATCCTATGTGTTTTTAAACAGCCATTGTCCCTATGGTGATGACGATAATTACTTTAAAATATACAACTTTGATATTTCCACAGTATTTCTTAATATCTCAACATTTTATTAAGTAGTGCTTACAACATTCTTCCAGGGAGCTCTTCAATTACCAGCTGTTAAAGAGATATAGCCTATAAAAATAAGTTGTTCTTGATTCGTTCAGGAGCTTTGAGACATCGTGGTCATGGAGCCCCATATACTTGCGTGGGTTTGAAATACACCAGATAATCTTTGTTATTTTGATGGATGTATTAGAATGTGTATTTGTAATCGGGGACAGGAATTGGTATGAGTTGGCTGTGTCCTTATGATAGGTACTATTCCATCATTAACCTGAAATAGAAGAAGGACATCACGGTAAACTATTTCTGGAATGCCTGAAACGGGAATCAAACTCATCTATTTTCAGTTCTGCCTCGCGAGATTGAGTGTACCCCGTTCCAGCTCTCACAAGACTAAAATTTCAACGCGGAGCCGAGTTTCTAAATCAGACCTGCCAGAGGTGCCAACCAAGCATGCTAGCCACTGCGCCACGGGGTGGTCAAATTGTTAAATACAGTTAATAGGATTTTATTTCATTATTGGTTTGGTTCATGTTAATTTGTTCCGTGGAATGTTCAAACAGAAGAGGTGCTACTTACTTAGAACTGAAATTCTAAAACGACAGGGTCAAAGATTTCATCAAGATCAGGTTGGAGGCTTTCAGCTGTGGTTAAGCGAAGTAGTCTGGTGCGGGTAGATGTTACTCCTGTGGTACAACGTTTTAGCCTCTTCGCCTCGGTGCCGCCGAATACCGTTATCAGTTCTCAGCACGTTTTGCCCTGTCATAAGTATCATTGATTTATTATATAGCAACTTGTCCCCTGAGGAAGCTTATTTTGTATATTATTAAAAGTCACACTGACTGGGTCAAGGAGAAATACAAACAATAGAAACGCTTGTTAAAAATAATAATAAGAAAGAATGAGTGACCCAATACGAGCATCACTGGCATAAGAATGTACGTATTGATATGGACTCAATCATTTCAAAAGTATCCTTATTGACGTTCAAATTAACATAAAATACTAATGAGTGTTTAATAACTTATATCCACCTAATTTCAATAAAAAATAAATTAATAACATTAATTATATAGACTATTTTCGGCCACATTATGGCCCTCCTCAGTAAATGTATTTTTTAAGAAAGGAATGAAAACAATTATATATAATCACGAGCAATATGAATGATATAGTTGAATTTAACCTTTTAAAATGAATAAAGGGTATAGAAAAACTGGCGGACCCGGGCGTGAACTCTCGCATAATGGGTTGTGTGCGCCCCATGTGTACAGACTACCCGCCGGGCGATAGAGCTATACGGGCTGTATGCGACACAGTTCTGCCAGGGGCTATCGTCTTGTGTATTTGTTTATAAGCACTTTATAAACAAATAACTATATTTCCGTTGACTTTTCAAGAAATGCAAGATTTTTCCTGGATTATTGAGACGATTTGGAAGATTTTGGTACAAACCACACCTTCTAACTCCCTCTTGCTTAGGAGCTTGAGTTTTGTTAAACATACTCCTTAGCCTATTATATAATAAGATATTTAGAGAATCAGATCTGTTACAAATATGTGCCTTAAAATGATGAAAACATAAAATAATTTCGTCAAAGAGACATATCTAAATAGTTGGTCATTCTAAATTACTATAAACCAGACTAAAATATTTTTCTCAGTTAAATATATCCTGTGACGGTCAAAAAGTTGTCGAAAATAGGCTCTTTGCGGAGCATGGTTGGAATTTGTAGGTTATTGCACCTTCCTGCTGCAATGACAATTTTA
The DNA here is from genome assembly GCA_946902985.2 of Meconema thalassinum. Classification (NCBI taxonomy): domain Eukaryota; kingdom Metazoa; phylum Arthropoda; class Insecta; order Orthoptera; family Tettigoniidae; genus Meconema; species Meconema thalassinum. Next base: position 1,933,808,046 of record OX336388.2, read on the forward strand.
ACGTGACTTCCTGTGGTGATCATAAGGATGTCGAATATGTGGTCTTCGTGGAGCGGAGCCTGTAAGCAAGTGAGTTGGTGTTGAAAGAAAACGAAAACACAGGAGTCAATTCAGGATAAGGATTAAAAGTTATTGATAGAAGTATTAAAGAAATGAATGTAAGAATAAATTCATGTGAATCAAACTTACAAATTTCGACTACTCAAACAAGTGCAGAGACACCTTATGGCCACGAGACAAACTAACCCTATTTACAACACAACATCACCCAGATGACCCCATCTGGAGGTGAAAACCATACACCAATAGGAACCAGGTTATATAATATGATGACGAAATTTGATGATAAAAATTAGAGGATTAGTATCAAATCAAATTGATTTTGATCAATGTTGTAAGTCCCCATCCCCGTGATCAGCCACTTAAATAAAATTAAAGAGCTTGTGGGGCATGAAAATTCAGTATTTTAGACTCCAATTTACAAATTTTTTAATTCACGAAAAAAAAAATAGTTACAGGAAGTATTGAGAATAATATTGCTATATAGAGCTATAAAAGACCTTTTGTACAAACTTTCACACGAGTAAACCAAAGGAAAATTGAATAGGGCACCCCTTGTTCTCCATAAGCGCATTGGATGTATTGTTGAATTTTACATCCTAAGTTGATTCCTGAATGTTCTTATAGCCATTTGCAAATTTCGAACGATGTCTGTTGAGTCGTTTTCAATTGATCGAGGAACAGACAGACGGACGGATGAAAGTACAATCTCTACTTAGTATAAAACAAAGTCCCCGTTTCATGGATGTTACGGGTAAACTCGAGAACCACTGGTTGGATTTTGATGCGGTTTGCACCAATCTGTAAAGGATATCTCGAGGATGATTTCTGTAGAAAATGATTTATTTACGATCAAATGAAGCCGAGCAGTGACGATATCAGTGGAAAAGTCGAAAAAAAAACTGGCGTCCGAACGCTTTGTAAGCTTACGCTGGGCAAACTGTTTAAAATATCTAAATACTATGAGTGTAAGAATTGTTCAGCATGAAAAGTTCTAGAAAAAGTCTGCGAGAGCATATGTCTATCTTCAATACATCGGCCAATATAAGAGTTTTAACGTTTTAATTTCTTCCAACCATGTCCATTCAACTACTGAGGCGACAGTTTACGAGCTAGTTAGGGACGAGTCTATCACCCCAGTTACAGCTTAGCTAGCGGACGAGCTTATTGGCCCAGATACAGCCAGCAGCAAACTGTCGAGTCGTGTTGAGTTAAAAACTTTAGAGAAGAGTGGTTGTGTATGGAGTTTCCCTGGAAGTGCAACTCGGCTTTTTTTTCATTTCGCCTGTGAACTTTTCGTTCCGCAAAATTCACAGTCATGTTAAGATTGGACGGAAGTGGGATTTGTGTTTCATGCACCTCGCCATTCTTAAATTACGTCTTACAAGAATTTGTTGCACATGCATCTCCATGATAATATAATTAATAGTCCAGTCAGTGATTTAACCCATCATGCCGAGACATAAAACGGATATTGGTCGTTGTTCATTGACATTTAGAAAAAGCGCTTATCACGTAATGCATTCATAACTGTTCCCGGGCGAAGCCTGGTCGGGTTGCTAGTTTTATATATATGGGGATTCTATTTTCACCAATGGTAAATGTGGGATGCGTTGAGTCTGGAAACACAAGATGCTTGCTTATATTAATGGATTCTAAAATTAAAAGATGCTTCTGCACATGCGTTGTGATCTATCTTGGCTTACAAGAAGACAAGTTAACTTGGAAGTTTATTTAGCAAAATATAGTGTAGTTAGGTGTGAGTTGAAATTGTCTGTTAACATGTATTTGTGTGATGATTGTAGCAGTGTGTATAACTGTATTAGGGACGGGTAGATAGGCTGGGACTTGATTTAAGGTGCTATCCCGGCATTTTCTTGGAGGGCTGGTAGAAATACCCGGGGATAACTCAGGATAGACAGTGTCAGCGCCGGGATTCGAACCTGCATCTTCGGACCTGCTGCAGCTGCCCTCACGGCCCTTTTGCTCGATTTAAAGAGTATGGTTACGCCGTGGGACAGGAGTAGTTGAAGCCTCTACTTTCCACTTCTCCTTGGGCCTCCATGGTCTGTATAGATTTACTTTGCTAACGTGTCATGGCAGGTTACAATGCTGTATATCTGGCATTAACCAAGACCAACTACAATATTCAGAACTTAATGCAGGTATCGAAAGTTTGAAAATGGCGTATGCAGAAGCCCGACGTATTGTTTGTTTACATTCGTTGCTGGGATACAATATTAGCTTTGATTAGCTTCGTTTGATAAAAGTTGGGATAAACTATCGTTCATCTGTGAATTGTAGTGTCTTCAGTATGTCTGTAACGTCCAATACGCGTTAATGTACTGCAATCGTATGTAAATATGTGATAATACGCTTATTATGGAGTAGTTCGTTTGTGTGATGATTGTTCAGTCGACCGATGGCATTGTGTCATTTACTGGAGATGTTGTAGTACCTAAGACTAAAGCATTAATAGAAGTGTCTCAAGAATATATACCGCAATGATTTGCTAGTCAGCGACAATATAATAATAGCTTAGTACACTTCAGTAGTGTCGAGCTCTCAGTAAGTACGTAAAGGGAAAACGCAAAGAGCATCTATGGCTAGACCAAACCGTTGACGTTATCTTGAACGCTCAGCAACATGTGCCTCCATAAATCCTAACCAGTCTGCAGATGATCTACGCTGACTTGTATTCCTTTATAACAGTGACCTTCTGTTTTATTGGTTAAGGAAGATGATTCCCCTGTGCCAAACAGTGAACTCATTGTATTCCGTCATTATTCATCCTTTTGTGATTCTTACAGCTTGCAAGTTATTTTTAATTATGATGTGTGTAATAAAGTGTTATGGGTACCTTGTCATTTATGTACTTAGAGTGCGAGATGGTGTGCCGCGATAATTCTGTAAGAGGGAGATGGTGCTTGCCTATCAACTTTACTAAATCAACTATTTCCAACGTACAACTATTCCAAACGGTAAAAGCGATTGTTTAATAGGTTAAATGGTACCGTATTATTGTGTCCCTTGTGTGTAGCTATGTAAATACAGTCAGGGCCGGTTCGAGTGGGGGGATTGGGGGGGTGTCTCACCCCCCTCAGGTATTTTCTCAGTAGGCAAATACGACATCAATCGGCAGTCGGCAAATCCTGAAGAATCCGTAACATTTCCCAAAACAGCATTTAAAAAGCAAAACGGGGCATGGCCATAAACGATTTGGTCCGATTAAAAATTAATAAAAACTATTATACTGACAGTCGGCATTTTACCGACAGTCGGCACAAACGGACGCTGCAATAATTCCATACAGCCATGCAATAGCCCAGTGCGGCAAGGGAAAGAGTCGGCAAAATAACCATTTTATAAGTTTCACTTCCAGTCCTCGGTGCACCGGCTGCCAGTTGCCATTTCGTTTCTTTGTATGGAAACTGAATAAAGAATGACAGATGAGCAATATGGGACCAAAGACAAGGGATGAACTCATCGGCACGTTCCTATGTGGGTGTAACGTCCCGCGTTCATTATGCAGAGCGATTCAGCTACACAGCGAAGCGAGCCCAGCATCTGTGCCATGTGGCTCGACAAAAGGTGTTGGTGAGCGTATTGATAATTTCAGGTCAAGCCAACTCATTGAGATGTTGTCGGAGGAATGTTATGACCTGCTACCGCTTGTCTCGGCGCGTCCTCAGATATCCACGCTATTTTGTGACAAAATTGACAGGTTTATGGTTCCAAGGTTCCTCAAGGGGTGGGGTTCTCACTAATGTCAGTGCAGTGGTCACCAAGAATGAGAGAAAGCAGTCTTTCCTGAACCAGCAACTTTTACATTGATAACTAGGTGCAAATACAGTGGCAGTGGGACGTGAGTTTTCACCGACATGGAACATTTTCACGGAGCATCGCGTACCCTTCAAACGTAAGGAATAATAATACAATAGATACATGCGTATTTTCAGCCATGTTTAAGATTAATGGTGTTAACAAGAAAAAAGTGAAGAATGATCGCACGCTGGAGTACGTCAGTGGCACAAACTGAAAAGTCGCGGAAAGAAGAAAAAGGGCAAATTACAAGAACACTTCACTTCAGAAGCTCATCATGCAGCGATGGCAGATTTGTGCCACTTTGTTAATGGAAAAGGCCACGAAGACGTTCGTTCTCCTTGATAAACTTTTACGGACGATCAGAATTGAGGAAGAACTAGAAAAGGAGCTCCACAAAAAAGTTATCCACATACTTATTAACACAGCAAGAACCCTTTGTCGGCAAGGTTTGACTTTCCGAGATCATGAGGATGGAATCCCTCAATATAATGGAAACTTCACGCAAATTGTGAAGTTACTTTCACGGCATAGTCCGGTCATGAATAGGTGGTTGGAAGAAGTATATACGTGGAAGCACAACGTTACGTATATGAGCAAGGACTCTCAAAATGAATTAATCCATCGATTGGAGAGAAAACTCGTGAAATAATTGCAGAAGAGATCAAGAACGCTGGTATGTTCTCCGTTATAGCAGATACTACTCCTGATATGTCACATAAAGACCGCCTCCCGTTGAATATCCGTTACGGCGTTGAAAAAGATGAAGAGCTCGTTCCTGTGGAGCGTCTTTTAAAAATAGATGCTTTTTTAACAAAAAAAAGACTGGAGAGGAGTTGGCTGAAAAAATATGTTTAATTCAGAAGAACTTAGATCCACTCGATAAACTATCGTTTCAATCGTACGACATTGCTAGTAACATGTCTGGTATATACAACGGCACTCAAAAAAGCTATCAGAGAAGTGCAAAATAGATATTCCGTACGTTCCATGCCATGTTCACACGTTAAACATTTTCGTAGAGACAGCTTGTAATGCTAGCGCGCTTATCCGAGAGTTTTTTGACAATCTTGAAGCATTGTACGTTTTTTTTCGGGTAGCACGAAACGACATTTAAGCTTGCAGAAAGAGTTGGATAAAATTGAAAATTCACTTCAACTTAAGAATTTATCATAAACAAGGTGGACTGCACGCGCCGAATCGGTGAGAGCTGTTTCTTCGTCTTATGAAAAGATAGTCACATCATTGGAAACAATGAAAACCTCATTCGATTCTGAATTTGACAGTAAAACCCGAACTTTTGCGTCAGGCTTGCACAAAAATCTTCTAGACTTTAATTTTATCTGCGGCATATACTTTACCAAAAACATTATGTTTAAAGTTAAGAACGTAACCGAGCTTTTAGAAGTGGAGGAGCTGAATGTTGTAGACGCGATGCAGCTGATTCAGAGCGCTTTGAAGTCTTTTGAAGATATCAACGACGATGGCAAGATGAACGCTGGGGGGAGGTCCACTTACCAGGTCAAAAATTAGCATTTCTTTTTTTTTTTCAAGCGAATTGACCACTTAGGATCACGCAACAACTTTATTTCTTTTTCTTATTCTTTGCCTGGAGTTTCCTCTGTCTCCAATATTCCTTCATGCGTTCACTGGCATTTTTTCTTTGGTCTTCTGTCCAAGTTCGTCCACTTCTCTTAGGTCTTCCTTCATCTTGAAACCCTTTCAGATTGTTCACTTTGCTCTTAAATACATTTCTTTCTAGCATTTGAGATTCTGTGATGTTTAACTTTTCTAAATCTTTCCTAACTTCCTTAATCCATGTTGTGGTGGTCTTTTTCTTCCAGAGATAGTCGAATATTTGTTTAGTTAATCTATGGTCGTTCATTCTATAGAGATGTCCGAGGAATGTCAGCCTTCTCTTCCGCATAGACGCGGAGATTCCTTCCACGTTCTGGTAGACTTCTCCGTTGATTCTCAGTCTCCATCCATCTTCAGTCTGAACTGCACCCATGATTTTTCTAAGAATTCTCCTTTCCATGACTTCTAGCTTTTCGAGGCTATAGTTCATCGAGAGACATTCACTGGCAAAGAGGCACTCTGTTTTTACGACAGTGTTGGATAATGCCTTATTTTGGCATTCCAGGAGATGCACTTTTTGTTGTAGATATTTTTTGTTAATCCATACGCTCTTTCCATTTTTATAATTCGATCTCCAACAGCTGCTTTTTCTAACCCATTCTCCTGTATAGTCTCTCCTAGGTACTTGAACTTTTTTACCCTTTCAATCCGCCCTATCTCCGTGTCAAGGAACTTTGGTCCATGTTTGTCATTTGTCATAAATTTTGTCTTTTCAACTGATATCCTTAGTCCTGTTTGGCTAGCGATCTTTTCCAAGAGGTTGATTTGTATGACTGCTTCTTCCGTGGTTTCCGATAGTACTGCAAAATCATCTGCAAACGCCAGGCAGTTGACTTTAATTCCTACCGACTTCCTCCCGAGGCAGATTGGGTTTATTCCTCGACTCTCCAATTCCGAGTTCCAAATTCTCACAACCTTCTCTAGGACACAGTTGAAAAGGATTGGTGATAGGCCATCCCCTTGCCTGAGTCCTGTCTTAATTTCGAACGGCCGAGAAAGCTCTCCCATGAACTTCACCCTGGAAGTTGTGTTTATTAGGGTCTCTTTGACTATATTTGCTAGTTTGGTTTTGATTCCAAATTCCCTTAGGATCCTGTCTAAGGTCTCTCTGTCCACTGAATCTAATGCCTTTTTAAAGTCTATGATGGATACCACAATTTTCTTATTACTCAGCAGTCTGTGACGGATTATTGATTTCAAGTTGAAGATCTGCTCAACACAGGAGCGTCCTTTCCTAAACCCTCCTTGGTACTCGCCTAGTTGTTTGTCCAGCGTATCTTCTATTCTGTTTAGAAGAATCTTGGAGAGAATTTTATAAGCAATTGAAAGGAGGGACACACCTCTGTAGTTGTTCACGTCTTGCTTATCCCCTTTCTTGTGGAGCGGATGGATCAGCGCTGTTTTCCATTCTTCTGGAATATTCTCGGTTTCCCAGACTGCACCAAGGATTCTGTGAAGGTCGTCTAGAATTTCTGGCTCAGCCCATTTAATCATTTCTGCTGTTATCGAATCTTCTCCACTTGCTTTGTTGTTCTTTAGGTTCTTGATGACATCCCTGATCTCTTCTTTTGTTGGTGGTGCATCCTCTTTTGAGTTTTCTGGTGAGTCTGCTATTTCTAATCTAGAAGTGGGGGTTGGACTGTTCAAAAGATCTTGAAAGTATCCAGCTAGTATTTCGCAGTGTTCATGGTTGTTCAGTCCAATTTTTCCCTGCTCATTTCTAAAACTCATACTTGGGGCTTGGTAACCCTTAAGTTTGTTTTTGAATGTCTGGTAAAAGTCTCTGGAGTTGTGTTTAACGAAGTTGCTCTGAAGATTTTCTAACTGTGCTGCTTCAAAAGATCGCTTGGTCCTACGGAAAATTCTGGATGTTTCTTTCCTCTGTTGTCTGAATTGTTCCAAGTGTTCCCTTTTTCCAGAAGATTTCCATCTTCTCCATTCCTCAGACCTCTTACTGAGAGCTACATCGCAGTGTTCGTTCCACCAGATTTCTCTTTTCCTCTTTGCCAACCCCAGTGTCTTCTTTGCGGCGTCATTGATTCCTGTACAGAGTTGTTGCCAACTTTCCATTTTGGTGCTGCGGATTTCTTCCCTCAAGTTCTTAACAATGTCGTGGGAAATATTCAATTTGCTCATGTTATATTTGGTTATTCTAGGTGGGTCTCTCTTTTGTCGTAGCGGAAGGAAGCGGATTTTGGCTTTGGAAAGGTAGTGGTCTGAATCGAAGTCACCGTTTCTAATCACCTTGACATTCATTACCTCTTTTGCGTTTTTCCTTGATATCGCTACATGGTCCAGTTGGAATTCCCCTAAATTTGGATTTGGGGATACCCAGGTTTTCGCTTTTCTTGGGAGTTTCCTGAAATTTGTTGACATTATTCTAAACTGGAATGCTCTGCAGAGTCTTATGAGCCTTTCCCCATTTCTGTTTGTCCTCCTATGCGCTGGGTAATCTCCCACGATGTCCCTGTATTTTCTCTCTTTTCCTATTTGTGCATTAAAATCTCCCAGGAGAATTTTTATGTTTTTCTCGGGTATCTGCAAGATTTCAGTGTCTAAGAGATACCAGAAATCGTCCACCTTCTGTGGATTCTTTTTGTTGTCTTCATTAATGGGAGCATGGCAGTTGATAAGCGTGTACTTCTTGTTTTTACACTTGAATGTAAGCAGCGATAGCCTTTCTGATTTCGATGTGAATTCTGTGACACTAGTCACTATCTTTTTGTTTACGTAAAAGGCAGTCCGTAGTAGAGGCATGTTTCCCATTATTTTTATTGCTGGCTTTCCTTTAAATACTCTGTAGTGTTCAGTGTCCACAACATTCTTGTCTAAGAATCTGGTCTCTTGCACAGCTAGGATCTGGATTTGATTCTTGTCTAAAAGCTTTTCAAGTTCTTTTTGCTTTCCTACTTTGAGGAGCGAGTTAACATTTATGGTCCCAATGAAGTACTTATGTTTAAATCTCAGCTTGGAAGGTATTTCAAGACGCTCCGACTCGTCTTTGTTGCAGTTGTTGGGACTCCCCAGAACCCTAGGTCCCGATGCATTGCATAACGCAATGGTGGATTTCTCTTTCGAGCTACCACCTGGGGTAGTGCTTTCTTTCAGCGGACTTTCCATTCTGCAAATAAAGTTGTGATTTGTTAGGGGAGGAATTATCTTCCAAAGTAAGATCGGATTGTGAGTCCGAAATGATTGTTTTTTCGTGGTTTACTCCACTAGGTTCTTCCGCTCTCTCTGCCGTTGGGAAATACTTTGTTTCCTCTTCCGCCTTTGAGACCGTTGACCAGTTTCGCCTAGTAACCCTAGGTAGGGGTCCTATGACAGGGTGCTACCATCCGGAGCCAGATGGACCCTGGTTTTTTTACGAGGTTGATACTCCTCCTGCTCCTCCTTCCTCTCCACTTGCGAGATGAGGCCCCGGGCTTGCAACCGGCACTGGCGGAGTTTTAGCATTTCTTTATTATATAGATTTTTAAACCGAGTTTAAGTTTTACTTTGCAAAAAGATTTTTTTGGAATATCTGGCCTGGTTCCAGAGATATGCAAAATATAAAATATTGTGACCGGTTGACATGTGCTGCCACGCCTTCTTCCTCGTACACTTCCTTTCTGCTTTCCTTATGCAAATGTATCATCCTCTAAACCACGCGCCGTTGATAATATCGATACGTACATTTACGAGACACGTTTTTGTTTTGTTTATTAGGAGTCCTATGCCCTTGCGTTATAGAATATCCATGGAAAAAGGTCCATCATGGAACAATTCTGTGTTATTCTTCCATGGTTCCATGTGCAAATATTGTTTTGTAAACAACATCGGTGTGGCCTATCAGTTGTGTGATTCGGTGTGAAACGTGAGGTATACTGCAGTATGGGTGCTCGAAAGGTACATTATAAAAGTAAAAAACCGTGTTTCAAAGGGAATCAGCATAAGAAGTCTGGAAAACCAGCAGTGAGTGATGCTGATAATAATTCGACACCTAACCTCAGTGCAGCAGGCTGGAAGCTTACTCCAAATGTTGGAGTTGAATTTGATGGTGATGGTGATATGGGTTGCTACATTTTTTATGTAAATATTATGTTTTGAGGGTTACAGAAATGTCTTAGGTGTGTGTGTGTGTGTGTGTGTGTGTGTGTGTGTGTGTGTGTGTGTGTGTGGTGAACCTGTGGTACTTAACCTAACCAATTTAGGAGGTTGGGGCTGTAAAGTGACAGTTAACTGTGAATCATGTTCTGAAGTAGGTACATTTTATAACTGTGCAGTATTGGGGAAAACAAAGAATGTGCTATCTGTAAATAGGAGAGTTGTTTATGCCATGAGGTGTATTGCGCAAGGACTACAAGGCCTAAGTGTGTTTTGTGCTATAATGAACATGCCACCACCGGAGCAGAGAAGTGCCTATATCCGTATTGTGGATCATATTCTTGATGCCACATCTTAAGTTTCAGAAGAATGTATGATGCAGACTGCAAAAGAAGAATCTGAAGTTAGCAATTCTTCTGAGGTATCAGTGTCTTGTGATGGAACGGCTGACTAGGGGCCACACTTCACACCATGGTGTAGCTGTTGCAATTGGAGCTAAAACTGATAAAGTTGTGGACTTAGACGTACCTTCATCAGTATGTAAGGGATGTGAACACTGGAATGGGAAGATAAATACTATAGAATATGCTCAATTCATGGAAATACACTCAGAAGTATGTGGAAAAAATCACTCAGGTACAGCTGGCAGCATGGAGGTGGAGGGAATGAAACGAATATTCAGTCGGTCAGAAGAGAGGCGGGGGATGAAATATGTCAACGACATTGGGGATGGTGACACAAAAAGCTACAGAGCAGTCAATGAAATGCAACCTTATGGGCCTCACATAAAGGTCAATAAAATAGAGTGTGTTGGCCATGTTCAAAAACGCATTTGGACTCGGCTTAGAAATCTAAAGGCTAATTGTAAAGGGAAAAATTTAGAAGATGGCAAACCACTGTCAGGTAAAAATAGGCTCACTGATGCTCTTATTAACACCTGGCTGTCTCTGATGACAAGGAGAAAGAATATCATCACAAGAATAACATACCTATGGCAATAATGAAAGAAATTAGACCCATTTTTAAAGATTTGTCCTCCAGTGATCTTTTCAAGCGGTGTGTGGGTAGTCACACACAGAATAGTACCGGTAACGAATCTCTGAATGCTAAAATATGGAAAATATGCCCTAAAACAGGATTCTGTGGCCAAAAAACTGTGTTTATAGCAGCAAAGGATGCAGCCATCACATTCAATGTTGGGATGAACGGAAGACTGATGGTTGTAAAAGAAATGGGACTGGGACCCAGGAGCTTACTGCATTCAAGGACTGAATCAGAAGGATGTCAGAAGAATTCAGTCAGCTGAGAAGAGGGCACTTGAATCCACAAAAGAAGCCAGGAGATGCAGAAAGACGCTCCAATTGCAGGAAGAAGGAAAGAAACATGATATTGAAGGAGTGACGTATGGACCAGGACAGTTCTGAATGGTTAGGGGTCCGAAAGTTTTATGCCAACATTTTTAAAGCTGTTTTCCTGAAAACTATAATTTTTAATGCCGTTTTCACCATAACTCTGTTATTATTCCATGGATTATGATGATTTTTTCAGGGTTTCCTCCCATAAGGCTGTACTAAAATATGTACCTCATTCAGGTCATTAGGATTTATATTTGTTTTTATACTGTATTTTTAGCCTACTTTCGATTTTTGCAAAAAATTAAAGTAGACTTATGAGATCAACACAGGGCGAAAAAAGTGTGTCTGTCTGTGTGTGTGTATGTGTGTGTGTGAGTCTGTGTGTGTGTGTGTATGTGTGTGTGTGAGTCTGTGTGTGTGTGTGTGTCTGTGTGTGTGTGAGTGTGTGTACTCTGGATGTATGTCCCCCCCTATCAATTCGAACACGGTGAATGCGAATTTAACGAAATTTGGTACAAAGGTAGCACTAGCAAAGGACACCTCAGTGTCATGTTTTATATCGCCGCCATCTTTACTAAAACTGAATGGCGGCCACTCAAACGTTCAAAACGTAAAATCAAATAACGACTAACCAAATCATCCGATCTCTACCAAATTTGGTAACAACATACCTTCGTATAGGATGCGTCTTGTGACCAAACTACAAGATCGTCCGCCATACCATTTCAGGATGGCGGCCGTGCGAATTATGCAAACTTTATAATCCATATCATGGGACCCACCAGTTCCGATTATCGAGCCGAGAATCGTTTTAACTGTTCTAAAGGAAGAGGCACGTTCGAAATTAAAAGTTTATTTTGTAATACTATAGTGCAGACGTGATTTTAAAAATCTGAACTGATTCAGTAATAAGACAAGATGGCAGCGGATATCTTGTGCCTGACTTATATTTCACTAATTTGAGTATTGAATGCAATATAGCGTACTGATAAAAAATAAATAAACTTTGTATGAAATGCTTTATATATAAATAATATACTCCAGTGATGAAATCGTTTAGTATAAATCATTATTTGCTAACAAGTTCTATGTAAGTCATTTTAAATAGAACGATATTCGTTGACACAATTAGCTCAGTGGTAGAGCGATAGCCTGTCGCTCAGATGCCTATGGTTCAAACCCGTTCAGAGTTAGGTTTTTTGCTTGAAATGTTATATGTTTATTGTTTTGTAATGACTCAGATGTTTTAAAATTAAGCGTTATATTGTGCAAATTATGGTGTAAAATATATATTTAATTAAAACATAATTCGCCAGCAGATTTACTCGAGACATCTAGCTGCCAAAAAGGTAACTTCCAGATTTTATTGAAAAGTTTCTTCTTCTGGCCGCTAGAATGCACTCGCTCTGTTAGGATTATATTGTTCGATATTTCACCACTAGATGTCCCGACTAGTCTACGTGGGGATCCATTGATTACTATACCATTATCATTCTATGCGCATCGAATTTGAAGAATGACAAGTTGATACTACGATACATTTTAACTTTTTATTTTAAAGGGTTTGTAACAGCCTATTTTGCGTTACTTGAAAATGTTATTAAGCGTTATATTGTCCACATTATGGTGTAAAATATATATTTAATTAAAACATAATTCGCCAGCAGATTTACTCGAGACATCTAGCTGCCAAAAAGGTAACTTCCAGATTTTATTGAAAAGTTTCTTATTCTGGCCGCTAGAATGCACTCGCTCTGTTAGGATTATATTATCGAAAATATCCACATAGTTTGTATACACACGTCTCTGTAGGGTCATGGAAAGATTTGTTAATTCAATTAGGGTTGTGAAAGCCATGCACAACCAGACGTGTAAAGACATGCCTCAACTCAAAGTTGGATGTTGCCCACGGCAGGTCGTAATAATAATAATAATAATGTTATTGGTTTACATCCCTTTTAACTACTGCTGCTTTTAGAGACACCGGGGTGCCGGAATTTTGGCCCGAAGGGTATCTTTAACGTGCTGACACGGCTCCCTCGCATTTGTGCACCCTCAAATGCCAGCTGACTGCGCCAGGATACGAACCTGCAACCTAGGGCCCAGCAAGCGAGAACGTTACCGCTGAGCCACGCCGCCAGTCCGGTCGATTATGTCTCCAGATCCATAACATTCTTGATATACTTCTTATCTTTCTTTCTTTCTTCAATGATGGTAGCAGTTTTTATCTAGGTCGTGGCGTTTGGTAGAGGTAAATCGTTTCTAAGGTCTTCAACAAAGAATAGTTTTATTATACTCTTTGATAATAACAACGAGTTATAACTATACTCATACATTTAGGAGAAAGTAGGCTATATGTTCTTTACTGAACATCTTGTTTTTCTTAAAAAAAGAACTATTTTCAGCTGCTCTGAATAAAAATCAAATAAAAGTACTTAATATACAGTTTATGCTAGTGATTGAGGTACATTTTGAAGGTGCAGATGTAATACACACCTCAAAAATAAGATAACTAGAACATTTCTCATAAACATGGGATATATAAGGGAAACGATGATGCATGGTAAAATATTTGGCAAATTTTGAAAATTCTCAAAAAAATTCTTATGATAATAATTTTGACACTTTATAAGTTGCTTTTGGTTGCCACAAGCTTGCCATTACTGCGATACATATTATCATATGTCTACAATATTTGTAGCATGTTCAACAATCGAATGAATATTGACATTTTTTCCCTCTCTTAAGCTGGACCTCCCCCCTTGATAAAGAGTGCATCGTCATTTGCGAAAAGTATGCAAGTAAATAAGGAGGAAGTCTTCCTAAAGCACCGTAGGACCCGGCGACTTGCAAAGAAGTATGACGTGCAAGCTGAAACGACAGCAGAAATTTCTTTCCGTACATTCTACAGAAATGAGTTCCGAATACTTGTGGATGTATATAAGTTACTACAAGCGTGCAAGACAATCTCGCAAAACTAATTTCTTTGCTAGAGTCATTCCACATAATTTTCAAGATACCCGCTAACAGAAAGAACTGCACCATCGAGCGCGTCCGATCTATAAAGCAATCACACCCGAACATCATCCTTCAAGATGAAGAACTTGTGCTCGCTGAGCTTGAAATCCTGCTTGAAGCCAGTAAACAGTGCTCATCTCCTAAATAGATCGCAAAAGTTGGTGTTAAATTAAAGAGTATTATCCCGTGTGGTTATCAAGTAGTTCGACTGATTTTAACATCCCCAGGGTCTTCTGCTTCTTCCGAACGGTCCTTCAGCAAGTTGAAGCTAATATTCAATCATTTGCAGACATCGATGGGTGACGACCGCTTAGATTCCCTCATGATGTTGTTTTCAACGAAAGATAAGGTCGACGTGATAGTGGAGAAGTGGTCCTTGTTAAAACATCGTAGAGTAGGGAATTAGAAAGAATAACTAGATTTTTTATTCTTGTAATATTTAAACACTTATTTTGTTCATTTATCAAATTTTCCTGCGATTCAAAATTCTGGAACTAATAAAATACATTTTAAATGAAAGTCGTTAGTTAAGTATATTTGCGTTGTGTATTGCTTGCCACCGCTGCCACCCACCCACAGCAGTGGCTACGCTGGCTAAAGCGCAGCGTTATGTCATGGGGCCAAGCTCTCTGCTGACTCGGTAGACGCGTGGGTTCGAGCCCCACCGTCGGCTGTCCTTGAAATGGTTTTCCGTGGCTTCCCATTTTCAACACCAGGCAAATGCTGGGACGGTACCTTCTGCTAGGCCACGGCCGCTTCCTTCCACATCCATGCCAGTTTCATTCATCCATTCCATGTCTCATCCCGACGCGAAGGTCGCCCACGGGCGTCGAATAGAAAGACCTGCACTCGGCCTCCGAGGAGGGGCCAAACGACAAAAAAAAAATCCCCCCCCCCCGCCCTCTCACTCCCGTTGCTCAGTTTTCAAGCGAATAGTCGGCAATGTTAAACAGCCAGTCGGCATTTTTTAAATGCTCATCCCCCCCCCCCCCCTAGATGTACAAGGTCGAACCGCCCCTGAATACAGTAATTATGTTCTGATATCCACACGATGACTTCTTTGCATGTTTTAATTAACTAATTCGGTGTGATGTTCTACCCGAGATTTTAGACAATTCCACGATAGGTCTGAATTGAGTTGTACCTATATGGCGTTGGTTTGATTATTTCAGGCAACTCTTCTCATTCCGATTGTGTACACAAATACTCTTCATGTGCTGGGAAGTAACCGGGTACTTTCTTCTCTCCTACTTCGGAATCTGTGATTTCTTGCTAATAATATTAACCTATAATTACTGAACTTAAATACAAATCCTGATAACTCGCCAAAAAGCTTCTTATTCAACCACAAAAAGAGTGAGACTATTGTAGCTGCCCCTTGGGTGAAGACGAAGAAACCTATAATTCAAGGTCAGCACTATAGAGATAAATTGATTCAGGTAAGTCTAAATTATTGATGCATATTTCTCCGGAACCTAGTCTCGTCTTGTGATATCTTGTATGCTCTTAGGTGAGTTAAAATAATAATTTACTCGAACTGTGACAAGCCCGAAAACATGATCTTAGATATTCGGAGGGCAACTATCGCCGCCATGTTTTGTCTACATTAAGGTCTGAGGATTGTAGTTGGTCTTGCATTAACTCGCAATATGTAATCATTGATTTGATGTGTTGTGGAATACATCTCTTGAATTGTTCAACATGAGTTCAGGGTTTGCCATTCTGTATGGTTAGTGACCCAGCCCAATGTTCTTGGATACACGATATCCTCACGATGTTGGCATCTTCCATGTTCCCAAGAGAAACTCGGAACAACAAGGGACTCGTTAGATACCCTGTCGTGTCTCGCTTGTCTCAGCAGTATCGATCCTCG
Source organism: Meconema thalassinum (assembly GCA_946902985.2). Lineage (NCBI taxonomy): Eukaryota > Metazoa > Arthropoda > Insecta > Orthoptera > Tettigoniidae > Meconema > Meconema thalassinum. Next base: position 1,933,823,898 of record OX336388.2, read on the forward strand.
CTTCTTGACCGAGATAAATCGCTTTTAGACCGCGTTAATTATTGCTGTTAACTTCGGGAGCTAATAAGAAAACTGACCAATTTGTTGTGACAGCCGAAACAAGAGAGCTTTCCACAAAGGAAGCTTTGTAGTGTTTTGGTCGATTAGACTTAAATTGCACTTTAAACTTAGTGGGCTGTCTTCAGAGAAGAGATTGCACAAAAACAGTGAACGTACTGCTTGTTTGTGAGGTAAAGGATGTTTCATCAGACCATGAAGGTTCTCTGGCACAAGCACGTCATTTTAGATGGATATTAACCATGAGGCTATTACGCCCCTGAGTAATAATTCAAACAATGGACATAGGCTATGCATCAACTGCATATTCACTTGGGTTTTAAATTTTATCGCATTTGTTATATTTTCTAGTTGTTTTATTTCAAGAGTTTGAACATCGTGGTCATTTAGCCTCGAGTGTAGACTACATATAAATTAATAAAAAAGAAATAAATCAACAAATAAATTAATTAATTTATTATTTATTACATATTATTTATTTGTTTACTACCGACAACAGTGGCTACGCGGGCTAAAGCGCTGCGTTAGGTCATGGGGCCAAGCTCTCTGCTGACTCGGTAGACGCGTGGGTTCGAGCCCCACCGTCGGCTGTCCTTGAAATGGTTTTCCGTGGTTTCCCCATTTTCAACACCAGGCAAATGCTGGGACGGTACCTTCTGATAGGCCACGGCCGCTTCCTTCCACATCCTTGCCCTGTTTCATTCATCTTCATCCATTCCATCTCTCATCCCGACGCGCAGGTCGCCCACGGGCGTCGAATAGAAAGACCTGCACTCGGCCTCTGAGGAGGCCACACGAAAAAAAAAATGTTTACTTATTTACTTAATATTTATTTTGTATTATTTATTATTATTTATTTATTTATTAATTGATTTATCTATTTATTTTTTATTTTTTATTTATTTATTTATTTATTTATTTATTTATTTATTTATTGCCATATTTGGTCCTCTCCCTGCTCTATACGAATTTTACTTTTCTCCATACCTATGAAATTTTCAGTTCATAGAAGAACAATAACAGATGTATCTCTTTATTTAATGTCAACAACAAAAAAGTCAACAACAAAAAGTCAACCCCTGGCACTATCCAGCCCATGACGGGCTAAGGCCGATCAAGCGACCGCTGCCCAGCCATTCGGCCTGCAGATATTGGGGTGACGCGTGATCAGCGCGTCGGGTCCCCTCGGCCGTTAATCTTGGTTTTCGTGATCGGGGCGCTGTCTCACTATCAGACAGCTACTCAATTGTCCTCACGAGGCTGAGTGCACCCCGTTCCAACCCTCACGTCAGTTTTTTAAAATCCCTGACGGAGCCGGGGATCGAACCCGGGGCCTCCGGGTGAGAGGCAGGTGCGCTACCCCTACACCACGGGGCCGGCTTTATTTAATGTAAGAAACAATACTTATTGGGAGTCTTATAAAACCAGTGAAAGTAAATTGTAATATATAATTGTATTGTGTTGGCTTGCGAATTACAGTCTACGCAATATTTCAAACAAGCCTATCATTGTTTACAATGATTGAAGCCTGTGTAAAATATTGGCATGGAAACAAGGAAACATATTCCAATATGCAATAATTACCTCCATATTTTAGTGGCAGTGGTCCAGAATAGCAATAGTGAATGCTTCGTAATGAAAAGTTAATTCCGTTTGATTGAAAAGGCTGCACGTTGAATAAGTCTCCATTATACTCTTTCATATTCTCCATCAGAACGATAATATTATTTCAATTTCTCGCCCTACATTGACGTGGATGCATTTTAGCTAACAGAAAATTTAATGAATGGAACACTTGAAAACATGACTAATTACAATACCACCTCTTAATATTATAATACGCGTTTAATGTGGAGTTTATTCGGGGACAATTTTCGACAAAATGTTTCATTTCACTTCAAACCAATATAGCAATAGAGTTCATCATAACTACTTGATACAGCGTGAATATCATCAGTCAAGCATTTCACTTAGAAAAGAAAGGAACCATACCATATCCTTCTGTTAATATCAAAGTCCAGGAAAATGCCGGGGTAGTACTGACTTCTCCGAGACACCACCTCATCCTTGTCCCTAATACAGAGTTACCTTTTCTTTCTTTATTCGTGTCAGAAGTATCAATATGAATTTGGAATATTGAATAAAGAATATCTACATTTCTACCATAGATAGGCCTATATACAGGTCTATTATACAAAACAATCAAATATTGAAGCAACATTTGAGGTAGATGATTTTTGCCCAGTATTGGGCGACGTCAATAGCGCTAGAGGAGGCTGTAATCAAATCTTTCACAGTGCACTCTGAAGTACATAAGTCACACTAACATAAATGTTGGATTGTCTGCAGCTCTCCATAGTCACTTTGTGATGAGTCGCTTGAGAAACCCCACTTCCGCAGATTTACTCATGTTCTGCCGACTTCTGTACGGAGTCTGTTAAGGGCTTTCCAAGTTGTCCACTTCTCCTAGTGTCCACATGGAAGACTTTCCTTCGGCTCCACCCAGTTGGAAAGGTGGTTAATTCTTTCCTTCCACATCTTGATCCTAGCATTCTCTGCTTTCCCTTGAAGCTTAACTGATGTGCGGAGAAAACACTTTCTAGATTTCAGCCTCCGTGTAGCAGGATGGTATCCAGAGAGGGCATCAGTCATCTCATAAATAGAGGTTATCAGAGAAATTCAACACCAACCTAACTACACGGAATTGATGACCAAGATGTCCTGAGCCCCTAGAATTAATTAACAGCAAAATAATCTCAAAGCCTAGCATTTTTTTGTGCTATCATAAATTGACATTTGCGAAGTGTAAACAGCAAATAGGCCAAATTCGATATTATAACTTTATAATAGTAACAAATAACACACCGTGAGTCAACACAGATTTGGTTCTGGGCTGTGAGTCTATCTGCATTAGCAAGGACAGATTTAACATGGATGTGATTTTGTGTTGGGGTTTATCGGAATTAGCGAGGACAGTTTTACAATGATATGGTTTTTGTTGGGGTTTATCGGAATTAGCGAGGACAGTTTTAATGTGGATATGTTTTGGGGATTATCAGAATTAGTGAGGACAGTTTTAACGTGAATATGTTTTGGGTTGGGGTGTATCTGAATTATCGAGGAGAGTTTGAACGTGGATATGTTTCGGGATTTATCAGAATTAGTGATGACAATTTTAACGTGGATAGCCTATGTTTTTGGATTGGGGTGTATCCGAATTAGCAAGGACAGTTATAAAATGGATATGTTTTTGGGTTAGAGTTTATCGGAATCAGCTAGGACAGTTTCAACGTGGATACGTTTCTGGGGTGGGGTTTATCGCTTTTATGTTGTTGTTTTTCTCTTTTGCGACGACAAAGTATCGACACCCAGTTACTATGCCAACAAGTACAAGCACACATACTGTCATCGCGGCAGGAGATGGCAGTTGAACACGCTGTGACGGAGAGCGGGGGGTGGTCTTGCAGTATGCATGCGCGGTTCGCCTTTTCCAAACTTAAATATATCGGCTTACCGCATGCCAATGGTTGTCATTGCAGCAGACGACACTCATCCAGTGAAAGAAGGAATGTGCTGAGTGAGTGAAGCAAGTAGTGGCCAACAGAATGTTTTTGGAATGTGCGATACGCAGTGAGCGGGAAGACCTCTGCAGTTCGAACCCGACTGCCATCTCCTGGCGCGATATCAGTAGTTCCCAATCGTGCGCGATCACCATGCACAAGTCAAAGCTGATACTCTTTGCGAATAGATGAATAAAACTATATTAATGATTGAATGTTTTAGTTCTGCAAAACAATAACTTTGATGGCCTCCACCGTGGATATGGTTCGTGCAATAGATATAATATCTTGGAGGGTTCAAATACTTGTTTAAGGGTGGCATGCATCAACATAGACTAAAGATTGCTTCCTTAGAAAATTACTACAGGGACTTCGGTGACTTCCATCCGAAAGCAAATTGCCTCCAGAATGCTGTGTATTATCATAAAATAGCGTTTAATTAGGACAAGAAAGGTAATAAAATTTTGCTGAATACGATCACTTTAATTATTCTTGTGACATTAAGGTAAATCTCTATAAATAAAGTAACTTAAGCTTTTGGAATATTTGGCTAACACGTTGCTTTCGTCCTTGATGTGGTGTACAGAGACCAAATATACCATCAGGTTCATAAGGGGTAGTCAAAACTCTACGTTTGACGACCGTACAGTCCAGAATCGGTATACCAATTAAGCAAAATCACCGTGAGAACTCATCCCACCGACGCACCTGGTTAAAGATCCCCTATGTTTTTTTTTTGTCGTGTGGCCTCCTCAGAGGCCGAGTGCAGGTCTTTCTATTCGACGCCCGTGGGCAACCTGCGCGTCGGGATGAGAGATGGAATGGAGGAAGGTGAATGAATGAAACTGGTTAAGGATGTGGAAGGAATCGGCCGTGGCCTATCAGAAGGTACCGTCCCAGCATTTGCCTGGTGTTGAAAATGGGAAACCTCGGAAAACCATTTCAAGGACGGCCGACGGTGGGGCTCGAACCCACGCGTCTACCGAGTCAGCAGAGAGCTTGGTCCCATGACCCAGTATGGTAAAATACCGTGTCCTGCTGGGAAACGAAATCCATAACCACCTGCTGCACATCCTCGTCTGGCATGAATCATCGACCCTTCAAGGCCTTTCATGATTTTAAATGATCTAGTCGACTTTGACTTCACGTTACGGCGACGTCACGAAATGTACCGAGAATGCACTGAGGTGTGTGACGTCATAGTACCGCTTGGTGCATGTGTACTGAGTTCACTGGTGAGCTCTGGCGTTGCGAGACGGCAACCACACGGCGAGCGTGACGTCATCCAGCCAGCTCCCTCCTTTCACCGCGCACTCCAGCTCCCTCATGACTTGTAACTTTCTAGCGTTCCGATCGTTTCTGACCATCGAACAGCCTTTCTAGCATTTTCAGCATTAGTAGCATTTAAAATGATATAAAGTCCAGTCTTTGAGACTGGCTGTCTCTTTTTTTTAAGAACCGAAAGCATGATAATCGCATGGGGGAGAGATCAGGACTATAGGGCGGTCCGTCAAGTGTCTCCGACTTGAGTTAGATTACATTCTGCGTTATGACTTTGCGGTATGGGGACATGCATCATCATAAAGCAGCAACACCCCTTGTCGCAGTTTTCCTGGACGTTTCGCCTTAATTGTCCGCCATAATATTTCTCCAGTGATGCCCAGTACCGTTCCCCAGTGATGGAGACACCAGGTTCCTTGAAATCCATAAGCAATAGTCAACAACCCCTGGCACTATACAGCCCATGAAGGGCCTTGGCCGACCAAGCGACCGCTGCCTAGCCATTTGGCCCGCAGATATTGGGGTGAGGCGTGATTAGCACATCGGGTCTCCTCGGCCGTTAATCTTGATTTTCGTGATCGGGGCACTGCCTCACTGTCAGAAAGCTACTCAATTGTCCTCACGAGGCTGAGAGCACCCCGTTCCAACCCTCACGTCAGTTTTAAAATCCCTGACGGAGCCGGCAATGGAACCCGGGGACTCTGGGTGAGAGGCAGGCGCGCTACCCCAACACCACGGGGCCGGCAATCAATAAGCAATGGATCCCGGTAATCAAAGAGCGGAGCGGAGTGTTGGCTCTTGAACTTGTTGGGACGCGAGGACGATGGATGACACCGCGCTATCGTCGACGCTTTGGATTCCGGTTCCCAATGGTGGCACCAACTTTTGTCGCCTGCAACAATGCGCTGCAGGAACGTGTTGCCTTCAACATTGAAAAGCATCAGGTGCTACAGGCTAACAGCCATTCGGGGTGCCTTTTGTTCGGCATTCAACGCCTGGGGTATCGCTGCAGCAACGTCCTCAAACGGAAACGTTTTGATCACGCCGTATATGTACCATGTTGGAAGCCATTTTTCAGTCTTGCCTTAGTAACTGAAATGTAATGTTTTTCAGTCATTCAACACTATTGTACCCATTTGTAATGGTTGTTTCCGTAATACTGAAAAAATATTACATGCCATTAATAAATAGTCCTACACTTAAATCACCAGTTTCAATCGTCAATATTGATTTAATAGCTAAGAGTAAAGAACCTTGTGTTACGCGGCAGGTGAATATGCTAGCCCAGTGTGGTATAATTCTGCACATGCTAAACAAGTTGATATCGCCCTAAATGAGTCTTGCAGACTCATCACCGGATGTCTGAAACCTACACCGCGGGATAAGCTCCACTACTTAGCTGGAATTGCCCCTCCAGATATCAGGCACAAAGTAGCTGCACAGAGAGAAAGGTATAATGCATCTACCTCCGATAAACATCCCCTACATAATCATCATCCTCCTCCTCCAAGACTGAAGTCCAGGGAAAGTTTCATAAGGACAACAGTTAACATTGGCCAACGGATAAATTCCCGGTTATCTGTGTGCAACATGAGATCTGAACACCATTGTATGACACCATCGGAACATCTAGCTCCTGGTTTCACTGAAGAATGGCCAGTGTGGAAAACTCTCAACAGGCTCAGAACAGGGGTTGCAAGGTCAAAAGACAACTTGAGGAAATGGGGTTATTCCACATCATCAACCCTCTGCGAATGCGGGGCTCAACAAACTACGGACCACCTATACCAGTGCAGATTATGTCCTGCAAGATGCACCATCGGTGATCTGATGTCCGCAAGATCTGAAGCCATAGAAATTGCCAAATACTGGGCTTAAGTTGCTTAGACTGTCATCTTTGTTTTGTTTTCCTACTTCATTTAACATATTTTCTTAACGTAATATTACTTTCAATTTCAAATAGTTTGTGTTATTCTTATCATGTATATGTACATATCTATGTATTTTTGTATGTCACATAGTCTGATGATTTTGACTCGAGTAAATAAATAAGAATCTGATGATAATCGATATGCATATTACATATTACAACCCCTGGCACTATACAGCCCATGACGGGCTAAGGCCGACCAAGCGACCGCTGCCCAGCCATTCGGCCTGCAGATATTGGGGTGACGCGTAATCAGCGCGTCAGGTCCCCTCGGCCGTTAATCTTGGTTTTCGTGATCGGGGCGCTGTCTCACTGTCAGACAGCTACTCAATTGTCCTCACGAGGCTGAGTGCACCCCGTTCCAACCCTCACGCCAGTTTTAAAATCCCTGACGGAGCCGGGGATCGAACCCGGGGCCTCCGGGTGAGAGGCAGGCGCGCTACCCCAACACCACGGGGCCGGCATTACATATTACAATTGCGTACTAATGTCGATTGGACTTCGTGTTTTCTCTTTAGTATCTTCTGCTGAACTGAAATCTTCATTAATTTGTAACCCTACTGTACTGTAGTTTGTTCATATAATTGTAGATTGATTGACAGTATCCATAGCATTATGATATATCTCTACATAGTATAAAACGAAGTCCCTGATTCTTAGATGTATCGGGTAATCTCGAGAACCCCTGAATGGATTTAGTTGCGGCTTTCACCATTCTGTAAAGGATTTCTCGAGGAAGGTTCCTATACAAATTCATACATTTATGAACAAAGGAAGTCGAGCAGCAACGATTTCATTGTATTGAATCGATGAAAAACCCGCCGTCCGTGCGCCTTTTAAGCTTACACTGGGTAAACCGTTAAAAATATACATATACTAAGAGTGTAAGAATTGTTCCGCATAAAAAGTTCTACAATAAAGTCCTGGATATCATATCTCTATCCTTAATACATCGCCCAATAAAAGGTTTGTTTAGGTTTTCATTTCTTCCAACATTCTCCATTCAATGGGAATTTAAATTACTAGCTTCGGAGCGAGTTTACGAGCTAGCAAGCGAGCCCATCAGCCCAGCTTCAGCCAGCATCAATCTGTGGAGTCGTGTTGAGTTAAGACTTCAGAGAAGAGTATATGTGTTTGGAGTTTTTCTGTCCACCTCGGCTTTCCTGAATTGCGTCTCCCGTCCGTAGGCCTTTCAAGCTTACAGTACTCTGGGTAAACCGTTAAAGATACCGGGCGAAACCGGGGCGGGTTGCTAGTTGTTAGTAAGGGCTGTTTTTATTTTATTTTAAATTAACCGAACATTTTATTTTGAAACACCATTTATTTTTAGGTTCTACATACCTTCCTCAATTTTTTTACATAGTTGCCTTGTTTATTTAGGCACTTGCCATACCATTAAAACTAATTTCTGAAATCCCTCTGCATAAAGGTTTGCCGCCTGCTCTGACAACCAAGAATTCACACTTGAGGAAAATCAATTATTAGAGTGGTTATCATGAATCTTCGGTCCTCGTGAATTTTCGTGTCAATTGCAGTCACCAAGTCATATGTGATCACAGACCTGAGCGTTCATCGTCATGAACATTTTTACTGCCACTTTTGAACTCGCGTACCCATTTTCGCACTTTACCTTCCGTGTTCCGTCATTGCATTATCACCATACACCTCACAAAGCTGACGATGAATGTCTGCAGCCGACATGTTTCTGACACTCAAAACACGTATCACAGATCGTAAGTAGTGGTTTTGTGCCGGTTCTACACCCACCTCCACCTCCCCACCTCACAAGATGGCCGCCGCGCGATATCTCTCGAACGCTTGGTCGGATGTTGACGAATGAGGAGTCATTGAACTCGGGCTAACACCCCCTTTCCAGTGGACAATATATTTCCACCCCAAAATAAAACCTACCCCTACTAGGGGGTGAAATTGTAATTTTTTAGAAAATCTCTCTTTCCAATTGCAACATGTGAGAGTTTGAATGCCGATATGGATTCAAACGTTGTTCTACATAAAGTGCATGTGTTCGGTGGATAGCCACTATGAATTAACATGCTTGTTTTTTGTTTTTTATGCATGCCCACTCATGGCTTTTGTAAAAGGGTGGGGGAGTGGATCCCTGTGGATGGGTTATTGTTGACAGGTCATTGTTGGCAGGTCATTGTTGACAGGTCATTGTTGACGAGTCCTTGTGGACAAGTCCTTGTGGACAGGTCCTTGTTGACAGGTCCTTATGGATGAGTCCCTTTAGACCGATCCCTTTAGACCGTCCCTTTGGACTGGTCCCTATGGACTGGCCCATGGTCTCTAATGCTATGATGAAATTAAACGTTGTTCCACATGAAACGCATGTGAAGAGCCGATTGCTACTATGAATTATTTTGTTTTTTTTACGCATGCGCACTTGGGTCTTTGTAAGCGGGCGGGGTTTTTGAATAATGATTTATAGATGAGTTATTTTTTTTTTAAATTACCGAAAGATCCAAAACTAATATCTCATGAATTAATAAGGCTAGGGACCTGTATGAGAGGTCGTTGGACTTGAGGTGACATTCTGTTTTTGAATATATTATTTATTTATGTCAAAAGGACCTAACTGCACTTTTGTTAATATCTCGCTAACTAATAATCAGAGAGGGTCAAGTGAGGTGTTATAGGACTCAGGATGGTCAACCCTTTTCAATGATCAATGAATTAACCCAAAAGATTCAAAACAGCAAGGTGATTAACCTATGATTTTATAAACTAATAATCAGAGAGGCTCAAGTGAGGTGTCATGGGACTCAGGATGGTCAACCCTTTTCCATGACCAACGAATTTACCCAAAGGATTCAAAACAGCAAGGTCATTGACCTAATATTTTATAAACTAATAATCGAATATCAACATGTGAGGTGTTGTAGGACTTAGAATGTTCAACCCTTTCCCATGGCCAATGAATTTACCCAAAATACCCAATACATCAAGGTCATCGACCTGAGATTTTATAAACTAATAATCGGATACGAACATGTGAGATGTTTACCATGTGTGTGATGAAACATAGCTAGGTAGAGAAAGAATTAGTGTAGGCTACATGTATGGTGATTGACAAGCCTTTTACCATTGAAACTTGATTTTCAGATCAAACTGCAGTATAGAGAGAGTATAGGTTGCAGGTATGGGTTAAAAAATGACGAACGGTGTACACAAACTCTGATTTATCGATTCAAGAATTAAGAGTAGACTATCTTTCATTGATTGGTTAAAGAGGATAGCTAAAACACAAAAATGCTCAGTGGTTACCGGGACAAGATGGTCGCTACACACAACAAGCTTTAAATACTTGAGGCTAATAATCTATACACACACACACACTTGCTTGTTCTAAACTAAACTGTGTTGCTGTCAGTGCTCAGACAGTAGGCTGATGACAAAATGCATTGCTAACAGAAATATAATCATTTCCGGTTGTATAATGTTTCCAGCTATCCATTTTGTGTTGCAGTGTTAAGCACTTTTAGCTCTTGTACTGGTGGTCTTAACTCGATTTCCAGGTCTGAGGCCTAGAACGAGTCAAACTAAGAAACAAGGACATGGTGGTGTAGTGGTTAAGCTGTTAGCCTTTTCACCAGGGTTCGATTTCAGGTTAATATGCATGTCATAAATATATTAAACAAAACAAAACGGAGATAACGTTCAAAACTGATTACATTTGTGTCTTTTCAAATTATTACTTGGATTACAAATACAAAGGTGAACTGGGTTTGATATACAGTTAATGCTGTCTATCACACACTAGACTGCAAGAAAGCCAAAAGAGAAAAAGGCGTAGGTAGAGCAGTGGTAAAATTGCTATATGTAGAGAACTACCTAGCGGTTTTATGAACTGGCTAAGCTATATCGCATAAACAGTGCCGGATACAATCCAGCAATCAAATTTGTATCTTGTGGAACAGAGAAAATGAACTTTTACCTTGATGAATAGCAAATGAGTGCAGATGAATGACCTATGCATTAGCCTACCATAGGGTTATAACCACGAGGTGGAGGTGCGACTTCTATATTTTATTGTTTAGAGACATGGCTTTTTTGTAACCAGTAGATTTAGTATTTTGTAAATATTCATTCTTGTAATTGTAAATAGTGGAAACATTTTTTTGTAATAGTAAATGTTAAATGTATAACTAAAACTTATTTGGGATAAGTGTGCATGTCAAGGATAAATAGCGTGGTTGTATTTGTTTTTCAAAGACAGGTATGGTTGTGTGAATGTATGACTATAGATAGAATGATAGAGAGAGAGAGAGAGAGAGAGAGAAAGCGTGTGTGTGTGTGTGTGTGTGTGTGTGTGTGGAGGTAGCATTAATTGTTCAACCAAAGCAAACACGGCAAGGTAGGATGGTGGGGTATTTATATAGCAAGCAAATGGTAAATAGTATACTGTAGTTGATTTTTTTAACACCTGTGTTTTTTTAAAATGCAGCGGTAGATAGGTGTTATTTTGTAAAACAGTCTTACCTACAGTAGTAGTAGTAGTAGTAGGCCTATGCGTTTTTGGAAACAAACAGAAAGAGAATGCACTATTGCCATGGCCAAGCACTTTCATTAAGGTGATTTCAAGAAAATTTTTAATCAGCAAATGTGTGTTTTACAAAACTAAACTTTCAGCATGGACTAAATCATAAACGTGTCGTCTGTGATATGGAAAAAAATAGGAAATCCATGTTTCCATATCAACACAATTTAAAAACTTAAAACTGACATTTAAAAAATGTAAATGGGAAATTGACAAATGTGTAAACAACAAAATGGAATATTCTTGCTTCCGTATCATGAAATCCAAAAACTTTAAACTGACATTTTCAAATTGTGTACATGGAAAATTGACAAATGGCAATGTGTGAAATGTGAAAATGAAAAAAAATGAACAAATGGCTATCATTATATAAAAAAATAAAAAAACCGTCGTGTTCTATCGTTAAAGTGTGAATTAAACCATATTTACTTATTTGGATCACCCGAGACTGAGTAGACCTGTTTTAATTCTAATATACTTTTAAAATTTTATGTTAAAGCTCGAATTGAACTCAAGAGCTTTAGAGTGCCAGCTAACTATTATATCCGTTACGTCCCAAAGACAACTTTACACTACTCTTAATGAACAATAATAAGAAAAAGAATAATAATAAATGTTGAATTTTTTTAAAGAATGAACATGGTGACACTGTTTCTGTTGCACTGTCTGCTAGCTACTAGCCAGCAGCTGGGGTCTTAAAAAACGATACAGTTGACATTTTGCAATGAGATGTGACATGTTTCAAAGTATAGTATTATGGGTTGCTGTTGAGTAAAAACTAATCCTGTACAAGGAAGCAAGGGCTCGAACCCCTTACCTAACATTACTATTGCCTGAACATGGCTTGACGACACTGTATTATTATGATACTCGGTAAACAAACCATAGATAGAGTGTATTGTTTAAGATCACTTTCTTTCTGAACATAGGTGGAGATTGTTGATGGTTAACAATGGCATTAATATAGTAGGACGTGGGTATAGCAATTAAGAAAAAACAGACAATACCCATACAATATTTTAATTTATTTAATATAAGTACTTGTACAATAGTTACATTCAAAATACATTTCTTTTTTCTGTATTACTATTTAGTCCTTTTTGATTCTCTTGCATATGAAGGGTAGATAACCTTGTAGTTCAGCCCCTTAAAACAACAACAACAACACAACCTTTTGCATAGTTTGTGATGTTGATGACTCTTGAGATGTGGAAGATGGATTAAATATAACTTTTACAGCAGGGGTTAAATGTTGCTCAATAAACACTGCACTATTTTGAGTAGCAACATTTTTTTCTTGTACTAGCTTTTTAGCATTGTCATGATTCATTGTTGACACCAACAGTGTTTCATCTGGTGCACCACATTGATGATCACTCACACTTAAAACCTTACCATTTCTACTTTTTAGATTGCCTGGACATCTTTTTGAGCTCTCTTTTGAGCATCGCCAAAATATTATTCCTTTTACATTTTGACGCTTATAGTTATAAGAGTAGCCTTTGTAGAGTACACGTTGTTTACCTTTGTTAGTTGTAGTAAGTTCCATAGTAGTAACTAACCTGTTAATATGATTTGCTCACTACAAAGGTTATAACTGTTCTGATAATAAAATCATTTAGCTTTGGCTTTTATATTTAATATGTACAGTTTAAAGTGATAGCAAAAGTGAGAGCAAAATGGTAGCTTAGTGGTAGAAAATATAACATGTATTGTTAAGAAATAGTTTAAGCAGTTATGTGGATCCATTACATAATAATTTTAGCACGACGAAGCTCATTTTCTATATCCAATAGTTCTTCCTCATATTCAGTATAACCAGCCTGTTTATAGACATGCAGTTGCTGAAGCCGCCGGTTTAGCTTACTTGGATTGTTCCAGTAGACAAATTTAACAAATGATTTTTTAGGTGTAAACAAAGCATTACCATTATCATTATTATCTTCATCATCAACATCATCATCATCATAACCATTATCATTATCATCATCATCATCATTGTCATCATCATTATGATCATTATAATCCTCATCACTATTACTATATAGTCCTTTTTGATCCTTTTGCAATACCACATTTTGCACAGTCTGTGTTGCCTTTGAAAATGTTGGGAGTTTTTCAGACATTGACAACTGTCCTAACACGACTTTCTGAGGAGATGATACATGCTTCTTAACAAACAATGCACTATCTTGAGCTTCAATATCTTTTTCTGGGATAAGTGTTTTAGCATTTTGAAGAGTTTTTTTAAACAGCAACGATGTTTTATCTGGTACACTACATTGATGATCACTCACACTTATGACATCACTATTTTTACTTTTCAGCTCACCTCGACACCGTTTTGAACGATGTTTTGAACAACGCCAAATAACAGTTCCATTTTTATTGGTTCGTTTTACAATGTATGAATATCCTTTATAGAATGCGTATGGCATACCATTGCTATTTGTTGATACTTCCATGTCAATTGTCAAGCATGAACTAATCTCTAGCAAAGTTCACACGATAATATAAATAATAGTTTAAAGTGAGTGCCAGAGTGGGTGCAAGAGTGGGAGCAAGGGTTGGTGCACGAGTGGGTGTAAAAGGGAGTGCAAGTGTGGGTGCAAAAGTGGGTGCCGCTTATAGTAGGCATGAATTTTACTAGAATGTGATTTGAGTAAATGTAATTTCTAAACCCAAGTAGTGAATAGTCAGTTGGTTTTGATCTATGCAAGCGTAAACATGTCACATACACTGGTGATGGATACTCAAGGCTTTAAGGTCAACGAAAACAAGTACAGTATATATCTAAAGAGGTGGCTATCATTGATTGCACAACACGCGGGTTACCATATCTTTTTTCGGACTAGTGTTTTAACATTTGAAGTATTTTTTTAAACAGCAACGATGTCTTATCTGTCACACTACATTAATGATCACTCACACTTAAGACCTCACTATTTTTACTTTTTAGTTCACTTTGACACTGTTTTGAACGATGTTTTGAACAACGTCAAATAACAGTTCCATTTTATTGGTTCGTTTTGCAATATACGTATAACCTTTATAGTATGCATATGGCTTACCATAACTATTCGTTGATACTTCCATATCAATTTTCAAGCATGAAATAATCTCCAATAAATTTCGCTCGATAATAGAAATAATAGTTTAAAGTGGGTGCAAATGTGAGTGCAAAGGTGGGTGTAAAAGTGAGTGTAAAAGTGGGTGCAAAAGTGGGTGCAAAAGTGAGTGCAAAAGTGAATGTAAAAGTGGGTGCAAAAGTGGGTGCAGTTTATAGTAGGCATGATTTTACTAGAATGTGATTTGTATAAATGTAATTTCTAAACCCAAGTAGTGAGTAGTCATTTGGTTTTGATTTATGCAACCGTAAACATGTCTCATACACTGATGATGGATACTCAAGGCTTCATGGTCAACAAGTATATAGTTAAAGAGGTAGCTATTATTGATTGCACAACACTGAATCTATTTTTGAAATTTTTACAAAGGGCCTAAGTGCACTTTTGTTAATATATCGCGAACCAATAAGACTAGGGCATTGTATGAGGTATTGTTGGACTTTTTGCCGAAGACTGCTGGTAAACACCTATGTTCCCACGACCGTTTTAAAGATGGCGGCTAACTCACGAGGTTCTGATTAAAAAGTAATCCAAGCGGTACTTGTCGATAAGCAAACCAATAATCAAAGGGGGGGGGGTATGACAAAGCTTGAGGCGATAACCCCTTTTGATTGATCCCTGTTGATTTGCCCCTTTGGACTGGTCCCCGTTGACTAGTCCCTCTGGACGTGTCCTTTTTGAAGGGAGTCATTTTTGACGGGCCCCTGCTGACGGATCACTGTGGACGGGTCGCTGTTGACAGGTCCTTTCGACTAATCCCTTTGGACCGGTCCCTTTGGACTGATCCCTATGGGTTGGCCCATGCATTTAGCCAAATTATGTCAAAGGGACGGGTCCAAAGGGATTAGTCAAAAGAACCTGTCAACAGGGACCCGTCCACAGTGACCCGTCAGCAGGGGCCCGTCAAAAATGACTCCCTTCAAAAAGGACCCGTCCAGAGGGACTAGTCAACGGGGACCAGTCCAAAGGGGCAAATCAACAGGGATCAATCAAAAGGGGTTATCGCCTCAAGCTCTGTCTTACCCCCCTTTGATTATTGGATTGCTTATCGACAAGCACCGCTTGGATTACTTTTTAATCACCCCTCGTGGGTTAGCCGCCATCTTTAAAAAGGTCGTGGGAACATAGGTGTTTACCAGCAGTCTTCGGCAAAAAGTCCAACAATACCTCATACAATGCCCTAGTCTTATTGGTTCGCGATATATTAACAAAAGTGCACTTAGGCCCTTTGTAAAAATTTCAAAAATAGATTCAGTGTTGTGCAATCAATAATAGCTACCTCTTTAACTATATACTTGTTGACCATGAAGCCTTGAGTATCCATCATCAGTGTATGAGACATGTTTACGGTTGCATAAATCAAAACCAAATGACTACCTACTACTTGGGTTTAGAAATTACATTTACTCAAATCACATTCTAGTAAAAATCATGCCTACTATAAACTGCACCCACTTTTGCACCCACTTTTACATTCACTTTTGCACTCACTTTTGCACCCACTTTTGCACCCACTTTTACACTCACTTTTACACCCACTTTTGCACTCACATTTGCACCCACTTTAAACTATTATTTCTATTATCGAGCGAAATTTATTGGAGATTATTTCATGCTTGAAAATTGATATGGAAGTATCAACGAATAGTTATGGTAAGCCATATGCATACTATAAAGGTTATACGTATATTGCAAAACGAACCAATAAAATGGAACTGTTATTTGACGTTGTTCAAAACATCGTTCAAAACAGTGTCAAAGTGAACTAAAAAGTAAAAATAGTGAGGTCTTAAGTGTGAGTGATCATTAATGTAGTGTGACAGATAAGACATCGTTGCTGTTTAAAAAAATACTTCAAATGTTAAAACACTAGTCCGAAAAAAGATATGGTAACCCGCGTGTTGTGCAATCAATGATAGCCACCTCTTTAAATATATACTGTACTTGTTTTCGTTGACCTTAAAGCCTTGAGTATCCATCACCAGTGTATGTGACATGTTTACGCTTGCATAGATCAAAACCAACTGACTATTCACTACTTGGGTTTAGAAATTACATTTATTCAAATCACATTCTAGTAAAATTCATGCCTACTATAAGCGGCACCCACTTTTGCACCCACTCTTGCACTCTCTTTTACACCCACTCTTGCACCCACTCTTGCTCCCACTCTTTCACCCAATCGTGCACTCCTTTTAAACTATTATTTATATTATCGTGTGAACTTTGCTAGAGATTAGTTCATGCTTGACAATTGACATGGAAGTATCAACAAATAGCAATGGTATGCCATACGCATTCTATAAAGGATATTCATATATTGTAAAACGAACCAATAAAAATGGAACTGTTATTTGGTGTTGTTCAAAACATCGTTCAAAACAGTGTCGAGGTGAGCTGAAAAGTAAAAATAGTGATGTCTTAAGTGTGAGTGATCATCAATGTAGTGTACCAGATAAAACATCGTTGCTGTTTAAAAAAACTCTTCAAAATGCTAAAACACTTATCCCAGAAAAAGATATTGCAGCTCAAGATAGTGCATTGTTTGTTAAGAAGCATGTATCATCTCCTCAGAAAGTCGTGTTAGGACAGTTGTCAATGTCTGAAAAACTCCCAACATTATCAAAGGCAACACAGACTGTGCAAAATGTGGTATTGCAAAAGGATCAAAAAGGACTATATAGTAATAGTGATGAGGATTATAATGATCATAATGATGATGATAATGATGATGATGATAATGATAATGGTTATGATGGTGATGATGTTGATGATGAAGATAATAATGATAATGGTAATGCTTTGTTTACACCTAAAAATCATTTGTTAAATTTGTCTACTGGAACAATCCAAGTAAGCTAATCCGGCGGCTTCAGCAACTGCATGTCTATAAACAGGCTGGTTATACTGAATATGAGGAAGAACTATTGGATATAGAAAATGAGCTTCGTCGTGCTAAAATTATTATGTAATGGATCCACATAACCGCTTAAACTATTTCTTAACAATACATGTTATATTTTCTACCACTATGCTACCATTTTGCTCTCACTTTTGCTATCACTTTAAACTGTACATATTAAATATAAAAGCCAAAGCTAAATGATTTTATTATCAGAACAGTTATAACCTTTGTAGTGAGCAAATTATACTAACAGGTTAGTTGCTACTATGGAACTTACTACAACTAACAAAGGTAAACAACGTGTACTCTACAAAGGCTACTCTTATAACTATAAGCGTCAAAATTCAAAAGGAATAATATTTTGGCGATGCTCAAAAGAGAGGTCAAAAAGATGTCGAGGCAATCAAAAAGTAGAAATGGTAAGGTTTTAAGTGTGAGTGATCATCAATGTGGTGCACCAGATGAAACACTGTTGGTGTCAACAATGAATCATGACAATGCTAAAAAGCTAGTACAAGAAAAAAATGTTGCTACTCAAAATAGTGCAGTGTTTATTGAGCAACATTTAACCCCTGCTGTAAAAGTTATGTTTAATCCATCTTCCACATCTCAAGAGTCATCAACATCACAAACTATGCAAAAGGTTGTGTTGTTGTTGTTGTTTTAAGGGGCTGAACTACAAGGTTTTCTACCCTTCATATGCAAGAGAATCAAAAAGGACTAAATAGTAATACAGAAAAAAGAAATGTATTTTGAATTTAACTATTGTACAAGTACTTATATTAAATAAATTAAAATATTGTATGAGTATTGTCTGTTTTTTCTTAATTGCTATACCCACGTCCTACTATATTAATGCCATTGTTAACCATCAACAATCTCCACCTATGTTCAGAAAGAAAGTGATCTTAAACAATACACTATATCTATGGTTTGTGTACCGAGTATCATAATAATACAGTGTCGTCAAGCCATGTTCAGGCAATAGTAATGTTAGGTAAGGGGTTCGAACACTTGCTTCCTTGTACAGGATTAGTTTTTACTCAACAGCAACCCATAATACTATACTTTGAAACATGTCACATCTCATTGCAAAATGTCAACTGTATCGTTTTCTAAGACCCCAGCTGCTGGCTAGTAGCTAGCAGACAGTGCAACAGAAACAGTGTCACCATGTTCATTCTTTAAAAAAATTCAACATTAATTATTATTCTTTTTCTTATTATTGTTCATTAAGAGTAGTGTGAAGTTGTCTTTGTGATGTAACGGATATAATAGTTAGCTGGCACTCTAAAGCTCTTGAGTTCAATTCGAGCTTTAACATAAAATTTTAAAAGTATATTAGAACTAAAACAGGTCTACTCAGTCTCGGGTGATCCAAATAAGTAAATATGGTTTAAATCACACTTTAACGATAGAACACGACGGTTTTTTCTTTTTTTAAATAATGATAGCCATTTGTTCATTTTTTTTCATTTTCGCACTTCACACATTGCCATTTGTCAATTTTCCATGTACACAATTTGAAAATGTCAGTTTAAAGTTTTTGGATTTCATGATACGGAAGCAAGAATATTCCATTTTGTTGTTTACACATTTGTCAATTTCCCATTTACATTTTTTAAATGTCAGTTTTAAGTTTTTAAATTGTGTTGATATGGAAACATGGATTTCCTATTTTTTTTCATGTCACAGACGACACGTTTATGATTTAGTCCATGCTGAAAGTTTAGTTTTGTAAAACACACATTTGCTGATTAAAAATTTTCTTGAAATCACCTTAATGAAAGTGCTTGGCCATGGCAATAGTGCATTCTCTTTCTGTTTGTTTCCAAAAACGTATAGGCCTACTACTACTACTACTACTGTAGGTAAGACTGTTTTACAAAATAACACCTATCTACCGCTGCATTTAAAAAAAACACAAGTGTTAAAAAAAACAACTACAGTATACTATTTACCATTTGCTATATACATTAAATACCCCCACCATCCTACCTTGCCGTGTTTGCTTTGGTTGAACAATTAATGCTACCTCCACACACACACACACGCTTTCTCTCTCTCTCTCTCTCTATCATTCTATCTATAGTCATACATTCACACAACCATACCTGTCTTTGAAAAACAAATACAACCACGCTATTTATCCTTGACATGCACACTTATCCCAAATAACTTTTAGTTATACATTTAACATTTACTATTACAAAAAAAAAATGTTTCCACTATTTACAATTACAAAAATGAATATTTACAAAATACTAAATCTACTGGTTACAAAAAAGCCATGTCTCTAAACAATAAAATATAGAAGTCGCACCTCCACCTCGTGGTTATAACCCTATGGTAGGCTAATGCATAGGTCATTCATCTGCACTCATTTGCTATTCATCAAGGTAAAAGTTCATTTTCTCTGTTCCACAAGATACAAATTTGATTGCTGGATTGTATCCGGCACTGTTTATGCGATATAGCTTTGCCAGTTCATAAAACCGCTAGGTAGTTCTCTACATATAGCAATTTTACCACTGCTCTACCTACGCCTTTTGCTCTTTTGGCTTTCTTACAGTCTAGTGTTTGATAGACAGCATTAACTGTATATCAAACCCAGTTCACCTTTGTATTTGTAATCCAAGTAATAATTTGAAAAGACAAATGTACTCAGTTTTGAACGTTATCTCTGTTTTGTTTTGTTTAATATGTTTATGACATGCATATTAACCTGAAATCGAACCCTGGTGAAAAGGCTAACAGCTTAACACTCCAGTGGGCGCGCGGTTTGCCGTAACGCGAGTGGGCGCGTGGAGGACAGGTGTCCTCCACTTTGTTTTGCCATTTTACCCTATGAAATGTATATTTAGCGATCATGATTTTTTTGTTTTGGGTTCGGTAAGAATATATTAAATACATTTTGCATTAAAGAAAGTGTATTCTACGTAATATTAAGTAGGAAATATACAATTAAGGTAAATCAAACAAAAACGTGTCTAAGTTTGGTAAGGTTTTGTTATAAATGTTACAAAAACGTGTATAAATATATTGTATACGTTTCATGTTATAAATAAATAAATTATAAATGTTGTTATTACTTTCTAGTTCGAAAAGTATCATCATGTTTTTCCACTAATCGTCGGTATCTGGATCGATTGCCATGTTTACATGCATAGTCGATATTGCCAACACAGCCTTGTTCTTCTTCGGTACGTAAGATACCAATGTACAGCTCTTTTGAAAGCCAAATAAATTGATTTGGACTTCTCTTGACATATCAGGTAGAAAATTTGGGGGAACTGCTGCTTTGTTCTTTCTCAGAGTAGCAATCATAGTTACTTTTCCTTCTTCCCGTAGCTTAATTGCCAAGGGCTCAGATGCGAACCAATTGTCACAAGTAATATTCTTATCGATTCCTGAAATAGGCTAAACCAAACTCAAAACTAATTCTGACGTGTTTTTGCTTCTTCTGAAAAGGCCGTTTGGTTGCTTCCCTGCATACACTTCGATGTTTGTAGCATAGAATGTTGTTGTAGAAACCATATCAAAGATCTTTATCCCATACTTCGCAGGTTTACTAGGCGTATACACTCGGAAAGGACAGTTTCCTCTAAATGCAACTAGCTGTTCATCAATGATAAGATAGTCGTTTGGTTTGTATGCATTCTTGCAATTGAGCACGAGCATCTCCAAGATTTCTCTAAAATCAGCTTGTTTGTAGACAGATTTCTTTTGATCTCTGTCGTGTACGTTATCAAATCTCAGACAACGTAATCAAAACCCCTTTCCGCTCATGGTTACATAAACAGCCTCTACTCCCGTGCCGTGTGAATTATCCCACAATCCAAATACATTTCTTCTTCTAGCCTTCAAAGCCCGAGCAAGATATAATATACCAATTAAGGCACGAATTTCTCGGGAATCAGTGGGCCTGGCATCCCTTTCTTTGACAACTGACAGCGAATTTTAGTTATGTCAATGTTAGTCCTATCAACTTTTTGTTTCACTATTTCATTATCAATAATAAACTGTAAAGCAGCTTCTGGAGAGATAGCATTTTTCGCAGACCCTTGAGGTCCTGGACGATGGAAAACTGGTATAATGTTATGTCTGGGTGTACGAGAAGTCTGGGCAAATTGAGGTTCTAAGTACCGCCTTGATGTGCGATCTTTTCCCAAATAAAACTCTGGGTTGACGGAAGGGACAGGAGGGACTGCTTCTTCTACCACTTCCATTTCCTCAGAGTCGTCAGGAACAACAGCCGGTTCTTCTGCATTGCTTTCATTTTCTCTACTCTCTGTGTGGTATTCCAAGTGGTATTTTTCTCGTTAATCTTCATCCTCTATACCTAGAACACTCTCGATATCCTCAGTCTGATCTAGCCAATGGCGTACCTGTTCACGGTCACTTTCACTGGGCAATATTGTCTTCACTCATAAACTATTTCAATTAAACCGTTCTGACGTTCAAAGCTATGAAATAAATGAAAAAATACCACAGCAATATCCGAGAAAACTGTAACGCCAGTAGGCGCGCGGAGGACAAATGTCCTCCACTACTGCACAGCGCAAATAAACACGAGGTGACGGCGACAACTGACGAGCATAAAAGCTGACAATGCACCGACGGGTAGAGGGTGAGTGGGGAGAAAGGTATATGGCCACTCAAGGTCACGAGTGTTGCCAACCCTTGTAGTCACGCAAAACAAAATCACTGGAGGACACCTGTACTCCGCGCGCCCACTGGAGTGTTAACCACTACACCACCATGTCCTTGTTTCTTAGTTTGACTCGTTCTAGGCCTCAGACCTGGAAATCGAGTTAAGACCACCAGTACAAGAGCTAAAAGTGCTTAACACTGCAACACAAAATGGATAGCTGGTAACATTATACAACTGGAAATGATTATATTTCTGTTAGCAATGCATTTTGTCATCAGCCTACTGTCTGAGCACTGACAGCAACACAGTTTAGTTTAGAACAAGCAAGTGTGTGTGTGTATAGATTATTAGCCTCAAGTATTTAAAGCTTGTTGTGTGTAGCGACCATCTTGTCCCGGTAACCACTGAGCATTTTTGTGTTTTAGCTATCCTCTTTAACCAATCAATTAAAGATAGTCTACTCTTAATTCTTGAATCGGTAAATCAGAGTTTGTGTACACCGTTCGTCATTTATTAACCCATACCAGCAACCTATACTCTCTCTATACTGCAATTTGATCTGAAAAACAAGTTTCAATGGTAAAAGGCTTGTCAATCACCATACATGTAGCCTACACTAATTCTTTATCTACCTAGCTATGTTTCATCACACACACGGTAAACATCTCACATGTTCGTATCCGATTATTAGTTTATAAAATCTCAGGTCGATGACCTTGATGTATTGGGTATTTTGGGTAAATTCATTGGCCATGGGAAAGGGTTGAACATTCTAAGTCCTACAACACCTCACATGTTGATATTCGATTATTAGTTTATAAAATATTAGGTCAATGACCTTGCTGTTTTGAATCCTTTGGGTAAATTCGTTGGTCATGGAAAAGGGTTGACCATCCTGAGTCCCATGACACATCACTTGAGCCTCTCTGATTTTAGTTTATAAAATCATAGGTTAATGACCTTGCTGTTTTGAATCTTTTGGGTAAATTCATTGATCATTGAAAAGGGTTGACCATCCTGAGTCCTATAACACCTCACTTGACCCTCTCTGATTATTAGTTAGCGAGATATTAACAAAAGTGCAGTTAGGCCCTTTTCACATAAATAAATAATATATTCAAAAACAGAATGTCACCTCAAGTCCAACGACCTCTCATACAGGTCTCTAGCCTTATTGGTTCATGAGATATTAAAAAGCTAATGACCTTTGATCTTTTGGGTAAATTCGTTGGTCATGGAAAAGGGTTGACCATCCTGAGTCCTATGACACCTCACTTGACCCTCTCTGATTATTAGTTAGCGAGATATTAACAAAAGTGCAGTTAGGCCCTTTTAACATAAATAAATAATATATTCAAAAACAGAATGTCACCTCAAGTCCAACGACCTCTCATACAGGTCTCTAGCCTTATTGATTCATGAGATATTAAAAAGCTAATGACCTTAGATCTTTTGGGTAAATTCGTTGGTCATGGAAAAGGGTTGACCATCCTGAGTCCTATGACACCTCACTTGACCCTCTCTGATTATTAGTTAGCGAGATATTAACAAAAGTGCAGTTAGGTCCTTTTGACATAAATAAATAATATATTCAAAAACAGAATGTCACCTCAAGTCCAACGACCTCTCATACAGGTCCCTAGCCTTATTAATTCATGAGATATTAGTTTTGGATCTTTTGGTAATTTAAAAGAAAATAACTTATCTATAAATCATTATTCAAAAACCCCGCCCGCTTACAAAAACCCAAGTGCGCATGCGTAGAAAAACCAAAAAACAAACATGTTAATTCATAATAGCAATCGGCTCTTTACATGCGTTTGATGTGGAACAACGTTTAATTTCATCATAGCATTAGAGACCATGGGCCAGTCCATAGGGACCAGTCCAAAGGGACGGTCTAAAGGGATCGGTCTAAAGGGACTCATCCATAAGGACCTGTCAACAAGGACCTGTCCACAAGGACTTGCCCACAAGGACTCGTCCACAATGACCTGCCAACAATGACCTGCCAACAATGACCTGTCAACAATAACCCATCCACAGGGATCCACTCCCCCACCCTCTTACAAAATCCATGAGTGGGCATGCATAAAAACAAAAACGTGCATGTTAATTCATAGTGGCTATCCTCCGAATACATGCACTTTATGTAGAACAACGTTTAAATCCATATCGGCATTCAAACTCTCACATGTTGCAATTGGAAAGAGAGATTTTCTAAAAAAAATACAATTTCACCCCCTAGTAGGGGTAGGTTTTATTTTGGGGTGGAAATATATTGTCCATTGGAAAGGGGGTGTTAGCCCGAGTTCAATGACACCTCATTCGTCAACATCCGACCAAGCGTTCGAGAAATATCGCGCGGCGGCCATCTTGTGAGGTGGGGAGGTGGAGGTGGGTGTAGAACCGGCACAAAACCACTACTATCGTACCTCACACGCAGCGGGCGAATCAATAATCTTGAACATTGTAAAGATGCACAGTTCAGCGTACAGGTTAGCTACACAGCTGCAACTGACGCCTGCTTGTTCGCAAAGGATGCCGGGAGGTAGCGCGCATGCTTGTTGCGGCGTGCGCACTAACTACGGGCTTAAAAAAACGGCCCTTACTTAAAAAAAAACAGCCCTCGTATTATAGGTTGTGGAAAATATTAACGTTAATTTTGAGGTAATTTCAATCACTTAAATTATAAAATTTCTTTCTCCCCGGATATATTCTTCACAATTCCGTTTCTAGACAATGATACACACACGGACACATATTATTATCTAACATTCAAATAGCAATTACTTGTTTTGCTCCGTTTAGGACTGGGGATATTTTGGTTATCAACTACATGCACTTTTGTTTGCACCGAATTACTACGATTTCTCCGAGTTACTGAGATAACTAGCAGTTAGTGTGCGAGTGTAATTGTTAGGGTCTAGGACTGGGATAAAAGGGCCGCGGGAGTTCAAATTAGGTACCATTTGTAGTGAATGGTTACATGAAACTTCCTTGAGGAGACCATACTCAGGATGGTCGCTCTCAGTGGATCTCCATTTGTGGAACGCGCTTTTAACATCTCGACTATAGCTGTGAATGGCAGTGACTTTATAAGTCTACCTTCATATAGACTTGTAAGTCACTTCATAACATTCCCGCTTTATAAACGGTGTAAACGTGTGACGCTTGGTAGGAGTCACCACATTCTATTGCTGGAAGCTGTTTTAATGAATATGCTTTCATGTTACACAACCGCTCTCACATGCACTTGTGTCTGAATTAATCGTTTTGCTGCGACATGAACTTTGGTGTGACATATCTGTTGTCAGGTAACGTTTTGATTGAATTGAACGTCTTGTACACTGTACTTCCTTGGTGATGCAGAATTTATTTGTTCATGTGTAGACTATATAGAACAAAATGTATTATACGTAAGCCACATTTCCTTCACAGTCGATCATTAATTTACATTTGACTATGATCAGGTTACACTTGTATATGTGTCGGGTTTACAAAAATTAGATCTACAACACACGTCGTAATATATCGTAGTAACAAAGCTTATGTAACAATGACACCAAAGTTAAACAGTAGCCTATATTAAATCAGTACTATAGCTCACTGGAATGCTAAGTATAACAATAATAATAATAATAATAATAATAATAAGAAGAACAATACAGGTTATAATAATAATAATAATAATAATAATAATAATAATAATGATTCAAAAATCAACTTAGCTCATTCAACAAATGAAGTACTGGGTAGACACGAGAAGAGCGCCGGCATTAAGTGCATGTAATGTGAGATTCCTGTGCAGTGTATTTTACAAACAGTGTGTTTCAGCTTTCAGTGCAGATGGTTTCTTGCTAAGGCCGAACCAGAATCTAACTCAAAATGTAACGAGACTATCCCGTGATAGAGAACGGAAAAATTAAAATAATGGTAATGTTATATGACATTGAAGTCACATTAAACTGTTCTGACTTAAGAGTTGGGCAGCGAAATTTTCCATAACATGCTAGTAAAATGTATTGATATTGTTCCTTCACTGACTAACAGATTAAAATGCAAATCAACAGTGCCGGGATTTAAACTCACAACCTTGAGTTGAGATGGAGTGAGCTTTAGCGAAGAACCTTACAGAACCTGACGTTCCAAATAGTTAGCAGAACAATTCCATACTATTACTAGATCGGTTTTTAAATAATGATGATTCACACGATGTTCTGTCTTCGTGATTCATTGTTAGATTGTTTATGTCGAGATACCAAGAACTATCATTTACTGTCTCAGCGCCAGCTCTGTGGACGCGGGGTATGAGGTAAGGGGAGCGGGAACAATGAGTGAACGAGGGAATTCCGGGCCATGCTTATGCTTATACTACCTCAGTGGAGACATAGACTTTGAGTGTGCTTCTCATAGTTTTATGTCGGTGCGAAAGAAAAATAAAGTTGTGCATACTGAGGGTCGTGGTATCATAAGTAACATTATTGTAAAATGTGATGAAGAGGCTGAAAACAAACGTTTTGCTTTCACAGTAAACCAGGCGACACGAATAGCTGCTCACTATGCTGGAGTGTCCGAATCTTTTATTAAAAAGATACGGAAGGAAACGAGGGAATTGGATGAAAGTGGCGAGGGTAGTGTGCTCTCCACTCCGGGTAAGAGACGAAATACTAGGCCATCATACACTGTAGTGAACGTTGATGATATTGATAAATGTGTAATTCGTCGTGCTATTCAAGCGTTTTATGTGGAAGAAAAACGTGTTCCTACCATTCCAAAACAACTGCCTGTGATACAAGGCAAAATAAATTTTCCTTGGTCCACACTTCATTACGAAAAGTAGTAAAACAAATCGGTTTCCGGTGGGAAAAAAATCTCAAAATCGAGGGAAGGTTTTAATTGAACGGCCTCACATCGTATCGTTGCGTCACGACTATCTAGTGAGAATAAAACAACTCAGGCAAAGTGGGCAACAGATAATTTATCTTGACGAAACTTGGATATATAGTAATTTAACTTTTGGAAAGTGCTGGCAAAGTGAGGAAGTATTTGGAGTAAAAGCTAACGTGAATTCAGGTAATAGGTTAATAGTGGTTCACGCTGGGGGGTATAAACGGATTCATAGAAAATGCTCTTCTCATCTATAAAGCCGGTACGGCAAGTGGGGATTATCACGGGCAGATGAACAGTGTGAATTTCATTAAGTGGGCCACCGAGATGCTTGCACCCAGTCTACCACCTTCATCTGTAGTTGTGTTAGATAACGCACCCTATCACTGCAAACAGATAGAAAAACCACCCACTCTGTGAAATCAGATATGATATCATGGTTACGCAACAAAGGAGTTACTTGCGACGGGTCTATGAGGAAAGAGGCACTATATAAATTAGTAGAAGTGGTTAAACCAAAAGAGAAATTGTTTAAAATGGACTCCCATTTGCAATCCTAGGGACATACTGTGGTGTGCCTTCCCCCTTACGTGTGTGATCTGAATGCCATCGAACTAGCTTGGAATAAGGTGAAACGTGTGGTGCGCGAAAGAAATGTTACCGGGGATTTATCCCTTCAGAAACTAAGAGATAATACCCTTGAAGCGATAGTATCTGTAACCAATACTGACTGGGAGGGTTACTGTAGGAGTGTTCAGAAAGTAGATGATGAATACTGGGAGAAGGATGGCATTGTCGCTGATGTCATTGGTAGCATAGTGATACACCTGGATGATGACAGTGATGATAGTTATTCCTCCAGTGGATGTGAAGAGTCGAGTTCCGAAAGTGAGGTAGAAGAAGAAGACCAGGATTCTCCATTAGCAACACCGCTACTCTAAGGTGAGTATATGTTTTTGCATAGTATAGTACAGTGCCACGTCATCACTGGCTTACTCACTCCACTCCACATTCCTGCCAGGTTTTGAGAGCTGGCGCGGGGACAGTACTGTAACCACCAAACTATGGCCTCGCTCATCTGTGGCAGAGTGTCCGAAACGTACTACATTTGTCTGGTTATGATTGGGTGGGGTTCGAACTGAATGTTTCACAGTACATAACTATCTACGGCTCGAATCCAAGCTCCGTGCACTTGTGAGGAATGTGCAAAGCGGATGGTGAGATGAGGTGTGGTGGGGTGGGGAGAACTAGTGTGTGCGTACTAACAAAACAAAATACATTTGTCAGTCACTTAATACGTTCGTTACGTGGAGGCGGGACCAGTATGTGCGTACTAACAGAACCAAATACATTGGTCAGTCAGGTAAACGGCGCGTTACGTGAGAGGGGGAACCAGTGTGTGCTTACTAACAGAACCAAATACATTGGTCAGTCAGTTAATAGGCACGTTACGGTACGTGAGGGGGAAACAAGGATGTGCGTACTAACAGAACCAAATATATTGGTCAGTCTGTTAATAGACACGTTACGTGAGGGGAGAACCAGTGTGTGCATACAAACAGAACCAAATACATTGGTCAGTCAGGTAATAGGCACGTTACGTTAGGGGGGAACAAGTGTGTGCGTACCAACACACCCAAATACATTTGTTGGTCAGTTAATAGGTACGTTACGTGAGGGGGAACCAGTATGTGCGTACTAACAGTACGAAATACATTGGTCAGTCAGTTAATACGCACGTTACGGTACGTGAGGGAGGAACAAGGCTGTTTTTAAAGTAAGGGGCTTTTATTAAGCCCGTAGTTAGTGCGCACGCCGCAACAAGCGTGCGCGCTAACACCCGACATCCTTTGCGAACAAGCAGGCGTCAGTTGCAGGTGTGTAGCTAACCTGTACGAAGAACTGTGCATCTTTACCATGTTCAAGATTATTGATTCGCCCGCCACGTGTGAGGTACGATCTGTGATACGTTTTTTGAGTGCAAGAAACATGTCGGCTGCAGACATTCATCGTCAGCTTTGTGAGGTGTATGGTGATAATGCAATGACGGACGGTAAAGTGCGAAAATGGGTACGCGAGTTCAAAAGTGACCGTGAAAATATTCATGACGATGAAGGCTCAGGTCGACCATCTGTTATCACAGATTTCGGCCTCTTTTCGCAGCTGAAACGTCATCTTGGTGGGAAGCGCATCGCCGACGATGAACAAGTGAAAACAGCCGTGAATTCTTGGTTGTCAGAACAGGCGGCAAACTTTTATGCAGAGGAATTTCAGAACTTAGTTTTAAGGTATAACAAGTGCCTAAATAAACAAGGCAACTATGTAGAAAAACAGAGGAAGGTATGAAAAAACTAAAAATAAATGGTGTTTCAAAATAAAATGTTCGGTTAATTTGAAAAAAAAAAAAAAAAAGGCCCTTACTTTCAGTCAGTTAACAGGCACGTTACGTTAAATGAAAACCAGTCTGTGCGTACGAACAGATCCAAATACTTTCGTCAGTCAGTTAATACGCACGTTGCGTTACCTTGACGTTTAAAACGAATACGTTTTTAATATTTAATTGGCAATATCTCAAGCTCTTAGTATTAGACAACAGTAGTAAATATATTGTAGTTGTTACGTCGCATTAGGGGCATGACCATTTTGATCATCATCAACCCAATGCTATTCAGTGTATGTTTAATTGCAAGATAATTGGTATTATAACATTCAGACGGTCAGCACAAATTAATTCCAATTGCTAGAATATGCGAAAATACAACCTGAAAAAATGGCATGTGATTACGATAAATATATTGTTACGGATAATTGAAGAAGGAGAAAACTAAGGGATGATATGTTTCATTCGTACAGCGATCATCATCAGATTGAAATATACAAGACACTACCAAACTTACAATGACACCCACCTCCGAAGACAAACATCAAAAATACGTCAGAAATCTTGGAAAGTGTGGTAACTCGCTCTATAATAATAAGTAGTTCCGTGAAGAACTATACATTCTATCTTCATATATCCTACTCGGTAAGGTCAAAGCACATTTTGGCCGACTCCGACCGTGCCCTTCAAATTTTATTACGTCTCACTAATCCAACATGGCGGCTGTGTGAAATATTTCACCGGCATTCTATATCTCCGAAGCTATTAGGGATATCATCTTGAAGTTGTGTATGGTGATAAAAGGCACTATTAGAAGTTCACTTCTGAGACATTCAAAAACCTGTTAACTACAAAACGAACATGGCCGCTAAGCGAATTTGAAACTTTTTAAATAGACTTTTCTCGCGATTTAACACTCCAAACGCAATGAAACTTGGCTGAGCAAATATTTATACACCTTGTAAGGCACTGGCATCTAATTCACTTCAATTGATTACATAACCTCAAGATGGCGGCTGTGTGAAATATTTCACCGGCATTCTATATCTTCGAAACTGTCACTGATATCACCCTGATATTTTGTACGGTGATAAAGTACGCTACTGCACGTTCATCTATGTAATGTTTCAATAACCTGTAAAGTATAAAACAAACGTGGCTTCCAAGCGAAGTTGAAACATTTTAATAGACTTTTATCGCTATTTAAACATCTGAGCGCAGTAAAATGTGGTACATTAAATGTTTACACACATTGTAATGCACTGCCATCTAATTTAGTTCAATTGTTTTCATGACCACAAGATGGCAGCTGTGCGAAATTTTAAAATTACGTTTTCATTTCATGTGTCGTAATCATGAGATCGAAGTGAAAGTAAGAATAATGAACCTACGCAATAATTTCTTTTAATGGTACATAACTCTATGGCCTATACATATAACAATCCACCATGGTGACCATACGAAATATTTGGACGGTTCTAATATCTACGAATCTATTACAGCATTATGGGGTTTGAAGCCGTTTTTCAGTGTTGCCTTAGTAAACAAAAGTTTGGTGCTTTTCAGTCGGTCACCACGAATGTACCCAAAAGAAATGGGTTATGCCCTAATCCAGAAAAAGTTACATGAGATTAATAAATACACTAGGATTTATTATTAGTATTGTTATTCTTATTATTATTTATTAATCTCATGTAATTATTTTCAGGATTAGGGCACAACCCAACTCTTTTGGATACATTCGTGTTGACCGACTGAAAAGCACCGAACGTTTGTATATTAGAGCAATCAAACTGAAATTCTTTATGTTCAAGGAGGCTACGAACATAAGTTCACCTATAGTACTTTCAACCACCTGGTGAGCACAAATCCAACATGGCGGGGACGCGCACTTAAATATTTAAATGGACGATTCTCGCGATTTAACCATCCGAGTGCAGTGAAACTTGCTACGGTAAATGCTTTTACAAATTTTAATCCACTGGCATCTAATTTATTTCAATTGTTTTCATAAACACAAATTGGCAGCCGTGCGAAATTTTAAAATCTCGCTCATATATCTTATGTCCTAATCATGCGATTGAAGTTTGAATACTACACCTACACAATAATCTTCAGGTGATAGTACATAACTCTAAGACCTAAAAAATCCAACATGGCGACCATCCAAAATATTTTGACGGTTCTCAATATCTACGAATCTATTCCAGCAATGAAACTGAAATTTTGTATGTTTATAGAGGCAATTAACTCAAGTAGGATATATGTAAATAGGCTGACTTGTTCTTCACGGAACTACTGGTTTCATATATGGAAATAGCCTAAGAATGAATTTTACGTGATAGTTTGCAAGTATGTGTGAGTGTGTGCATGTCTCCTATGCCATTCATCCAATTGGCATGATGCTTGGGTGAGTTGTTGTGTACACTCCAGGGAAGGTGTCTGGTTGGTAGCGCATGAGTAGACTCAACAAATGAGTGATGGTGCAAGAATTGTTTGAACAAAATCTCATATAAATTCATATTGAACCCATGTACCATAGGCTTCAAAGGGGGTCGAATCCATGTATTTTGTGAAAGGAATGAAAGAATCATACAGTCTCTAAGGGAACGGAGAGAGATTTCAAGCCAGGATTCTAGCCTAACATTGCGCAAGCTGCAGGACCAGGTGTTCATAAGATGAGCTCATGCCTCTTGACATTTATAAGGAGCCAGTCATGGATATTAATAGAACGAGTGGAAAGTTTGGACTGTACGACGAAAAAGCTCGACTCGGAAATTGCTCTTACGTTGCAGGAAAACGGCAACCTCGCTGCTGAGTCAGAACAAGAATAATTAAATTTAACCCGTTTACGAGTATAAAATAAGTAAACAAATACAGTACGGTGAATCATTTCGGATTAGAGATTTTTGTGTAAAGAAAAACCCTTTAATAATTGCACAAGAGAAAAGTGCAAATGCAGCCGACGTCATCGGGAGTTCACCGGGACCCAAGGAGTGGGAGAATTAAAAATGAACAGCACCACCCACACAGTTGAAGACGAAGAATTAATTAATATCTCGGAAATGCACGATCGATTTCCATGCACAGGAAGATCATTTTACGTTTGGAAGACGAGCTTTCGGGAGATATAATTTTTATAATTGTACGACAATTAGTTCAAAAGTTGGTCACGAAAAGGACTAGGATTTTATCTTTTTTTGACTGAAAAGTATAAAACTCCTGGCCTCACCAAGCCAATCATGCAGTATTCAAGAGCCCGTGAGGGGAACGTCACGCTGTATCAGTACATGCAGTCTACAAGCACACCGTGAGCGGAGGTGCTGCATCACATCGTATACGCAGTATTAGTCCGTCCAGAGGGGCGTTACGCTGTATCAGACATCGAAGGCAGTTTACCAGTACTACTTGAGGGGAGAAACGCTGTGTTACACCGCAGAATTAATATCCGATAGCCACGGGCGTCGCAGTATTAATAACTTGCGTGCCTCCATAAGGAGTTGCAAAGAAGAAATATTAAAGTATCGCCGTGTTGAAAAATTAGGAAAATCCTAGTTACAGGATTTAGGTTCGACAGTGCAAAGTTTACCGTAAAAGTTCTAAAAATACAGTTAAAGCAGGCTGCGAATTTAAGATTCAGGCGATAGGTCTTTCAGTAAATGACCAAAAGTGTCATAACGTACGGAAGTACCGGAACAGCGAGATAAACAGTTTATCAATTTTAAAGAACCCGAACAGGGAAAAACAGAGTAAGGTTCGCAACGGATTCCAGAAAATTAGAAGTGCGAGAACCGAATAAACAAAGAAGAACGGAAACTATAGACATTGTCTCAAGAAAGCAGACGAACTATTCTAAAGCACTAAGACTCGAGAAGTATTAGTGGCTAAAAAATCCATAGGTCACCGATAGGTTATCGAGGGGACCTCGATCAGAACAGACTTTCGCTAGGATCGATAAACCAGATCTAAAAGGGGAGCCGTTCAAGCTAGAGAAATAGCCGATCATCAGGAACAGGATTCGAAGAATTGTTATTCCAGGGAAAAGTAGATGATTCGAGACTTTCGTATTCTGCAGGATAGGAAGCCGACATTGAATAAATTTCACCCTTGGAGACGGGAGATTAAGAGGTCACGTGTGATAGGCTAGAAAAGGACAGCCTAGTGATCAAAAGTTGTGAAGTGTAAATATATCAAGATTGTGTGTTAAAAGTAGTATATTTTTTAGTGCTTTATTGTGTGTTCTAAACGGATACACCAGTGTATTGAAAATGTTGTCAGTGGTAAATGTATTGAATATGTGTCAAGAAATGTCTGTACATGAGATGAAGTTGTACAATATGGAGTAAGTCAAGAAGGTGGGCATAAATGACACATCGTACGAGGATAAAGGTCAGAAAACGACCTTAGACATGTGAGTAAAGATTTTCATTATGTTTTGGTGTCGGGGAAATTTTTGTGAACAATTCCACTGGAGTTTTGAGTAAAAGGGATGTTATTAAATAAATAATAACTAAATAAGAACGCGATCTGAACAAAAATAAAGTTTTGAGAAATAATAAATTATTATGTGAAAGAATAAGTCCTGTAGAGGAAATGCATGGAATAAAATGTCAGTGTATTTGACGAATGTTATAATAGCAAGCGTAATAATAATGATTATAACAAAGATATTTAAATAAAGGTAAATTTGAATTATATGAAAGAAATAGCTTTTGAGCTTTTGTAAGGAATGAAGACATGATGTGAATAATAATAATAATAACAAGGTAAAGAAATCTAAATAAAGATTAAATTGAATGATATAAAAATATAGAGCGTCGGAGCCTTAACAAATGTACAAGACATGATGTGAATGCATGTTCTTAAAAATGGAGCGATTTATTGTCAACGGAAAAGATAAATATAAAAATTGAGATATGTATCAATTGTTACTATGAAATTTATCAGTTCTTTGGAAGACATTTGGCCGTAAAGTAATGTGTAGCGCAATGGAACGCAATTAAATATAAAGTCACGCTAGGAATGCGTAGAATTTAAATGTACTTGGTAAATTACTTATGAGGGGTAGTTGATTGTATTGAATTGAGATATGTTGTAAGTCCTCTAATTGTGACGTAGATCACGAGGCCATGTGTGTGTTATTATATAAAAGGGAGCAAATGTATGGTATTATTGAGCGTATGTCATGTAGGCCACGGCCGACTCTAAATCGCGTCTTGTATAAATCCTCCAATGTGGAAATGGTTCCCGAGGCATGTTAAGAGATTCGAACATAGAATCCTCTTGTTGTTAAAGCCCCTTATTATTCGTCGTAGAATGTGTATTACTCTTCCCAATCAACGAGGACCCTTCATAATTAATAAATGCCAAGATTACGAGAGTGGTTTATGAGCCAAAGAATATTGTTGGAAGTGAAAAGAGAAGTTAAAATGCCAGGTCTCTCCATAGAACTGAAAATAAAAGGAAGGTTGTTTTAACAGCATTGACGAGAGCTCCAACCGTAGGCTAGACAGGGAGCCGCCCTCCCTGTCATAAATCTCGCTCGAGTATAATGGCCTGACCGTCATAGTATGAGGGTGGGTAAAGACCGTCTTGTAAGAAGGGCTAAAGACACCGTGAGTGTTTAAAGTTGTTAATGACCCGGGCGTTGAACCGAGGTCCTTGTAGATTGATATTATCGCTTGCCAGTTCAGATCGTAGTTTTCTTATGTGATAATGGTCTTATAAGACAAATGAATTAAATAAAAATCCCTATTGTAATATTGTATGGAAATAAGGAATCCACGAGTTTTGTGAAGATAACTAGATTTCGGGAGTAATCATAGTTTTTGACTTTGTCAAGTAATCTTTATAACTCTGGAGTACACAAGTAGTTTCTCGATCACCGTAGTGAAATTGCAAAACTTGAGAGAGGTGGTAAATACTAAGAACATGTGAAGAGCCCAAATATTGAAGTGGATAATTAACATGTAATTTTAAATGTAATTATATATTTGTTTTGATGATAAGAAAAGATAAAAATAGTTCTTGAGGTGTACAAAAGTATGACACCATTATTATTGATAGTATCGAGCCAAAGTAGCTCGTAGTTACATGGAACTTTAAGATAGGTACTTTATGGAAGTGAAAATAATCGTGAATTGTTGGTTTTAAAGAAAACCATGTGTTTTAATCTAATATTTGTTTTATTCTTATGCTATTCCTTGTTCACTTTGAACAAGTAGAATGATATTGGTCAGTAATTTATTTGTTTTATTGTTTGCAGCGCCATAATTTTGATTAATTAAATGTGTTAAAATAGGAGTTGATTTTGTTGTTATTTTTGCAAGTGTATCCTCTATTTAATCCAAAATGTGTAATTCACAGAGTGGGAGAACTTACCGCAGCCCCGAAAATCCCGAATTGAGCAATGCTGGCATACTGTGATTTGCATATTTCTTGCTGAAAGGGCACAGGGGGGTGAATAGAAGTACTGTGCTTGGATTAATGATTAGAGGAACACTAAAGACGGTCAATTCATGTAAAAGTAAAGTAATGATAGGAGTAGCTACAACGTATAATGTTAACTGACCGCATGGGTCCCTAGAAACTCACACCGAGATGCCCTGGATTAAACAACCCCCCAGCAAAGAGCATCGATTTTGGCGCCCAGTACGCAGGGATGAGTTTTCCTAGGGAAAACCCGAGTTTTTCTCGAAAAATCAAAATTTTCATTTTTTGAAAAAAATAATGGTTTTTCGAAATTTTGAATTTTTAATACTTCCATAAAAGTTTCTGAGTATGAATAAAGAGATTAAAATGGTACGTTGTAATCAATACCCGTACCAAAGTAAATTTTTTAAGAAAATGGGACACAATGGTTCAGATTACTATCTCTCAAGCATGTTGTAGCGATGTGGCATGAGTAGCCCACTGTATTCTAATAAGATGGCATTGAGTGAGGAGATGCAACGGCTCTTGGAGGCCATAAACAGTAAGTTGGATAGCCAACAGGGTGAAAATAAAAGGGATTTAGGATCCATAAATGAGAGTTTGAGTGAGTTGGATAGCCAACAGGAGGAAAATAAAAGGGATTTAGGATCCATAAATGAGAGTTTGAATAAGTTGGACAGCCAACAGGAGGAAAATAACCAAAAGTTAGGATCCATGAATCAAAGTTTGGAGTCACTAAAAACTAATAGTGATAACATGGGAACTAAATTAAGAGCCATCGAAATTAAAAGTGATAATATGGGGGTTAAATTAGAAGCTATCCAAGCCGATTGTATAAATATGAATAGTACATTGAAGGCTGAGATAGAACATAAATTAGATAATATGAAAGCAGAGAATGGGAAAAACATTGCAGAACAGTTGAAAGCTGCAAAAGAGGAGATGTTAGATTCTATGAAAGCCGACAGTAAAGCAAACAAAGAAGCACTGAAGGCTGAAATAGAAAAGAAAATAGATAACAAATTTCAAGGTTTTGACACTGAGTTTGGGACTAAGTTAGCTGAGTTAAAAAAGGAAAATAAAGGATTTCATTCAGGATTACAAGTCCAAATAAATACTTTGAAGGACAGTATGGGAGAGTCCCAAACGAAAAGTCAAGAAAATTTTGAAAATTTAGATGCTAAATTAGTTAAAATGGAAGAATCTTGTATAAGAAATGTAGACGGATGTAAAAATGAACTTGTAACCCAGATCCAAGGTGTGCAGGAAAAATTAGAAGATCAGATAAAATCTAACATGGAGATTTGTAAAACATCCCGGGATGAGATTTAAAAAAAGTGTGAATGAGCTAGAAACCCGATTTGGAGGGATGGAAAAGAAAGTAGAAAACCTCGAGGGGAAAGTCGAGAAAGTACAGACAGAAATAACTGAGGTTAAGAAGCAAGGTGAGGCCGATGCCAACAAAAGGGAATTGCAATTTAACGCATTCACGGGACAGGTGGATGAATGGTTGAGGAAGCATGAGGGGGATATTACTACGGAGTTAGGTAAATATGAAGGGAATCTTATGAATGAAAGCACGCAACGAAAAAGGGATCGTGATGAACAACTCATAAAAATAGAGAGGATAGATAAAGGGGTTACTGGAATTCAGGAAACCGTAATAGGATTAACAAAACAACTGGAAGACACAAAAGGAGATATAGATAAGGTTATGACCGACATAACAATTATATTCGAGGAGCAAGGAAAGGCTCGAGAGGATATGAACAAGATCCAGGATAAAGTCTACAAAGGACAAAAAGAGATGGAGAAAAAGATAAAGGAAATGCGAGAAGATTTAGATACTAAAGGTGACGTTAAGCCAGAAATTATAAAATAACAGGTCATGGTCATCAAGAAAGAGGTAGAAGAACACCTAAATGAAATCAGGGAGAGCTTCAGGGATGAGAAATTCCAACTCAAACTAGAACTGGAAACTAGTAAGAAAAATCAGGAAAGAATTCAAAATGAATTAGGATCACGGTTGGAAAGGACTGAACACAAAAATAGTCAAATGGAAATCCAACTCATGGCAAATGAAGAAAGTGCCCGAAGGGAAAGGAAATTAGAATTTGAAAGTCAGGATGAGTTTCCAAAGACAGGATGGACAGATCCTCGTGAACAAGGCGCAGATACAGATAGGGACATAGGAGGGGAGAGCCCTTATAAGAACCCAGGATATCCGATGGCGATGTCAACCCCGTACATGAATCAGACAAATGGTCAGATAATAAACATTATCAAATCGAATGAGGACAGACCGGTAAAGTTTACGGGTAATAACATGTCAATTACTCCAAAATACTGGCTAAAGGAAGTCGCAGAGTACTTAAACGAAATGAAAGCTCCTCAGGATCGGAGACTGAGAGCTATTGAAAGCTGTTGGCAGGTGATTGTCTCACCTGGTTCAGAAGCTTCAGGTACACCTTTGATACGGTGGAAGGCTTTAGAGAAGCCTTTTTAAAACGATATTGGGCAGCAGACGTCCAAGAGAATTTGAGGCTAGATCTGTACTCTAGGAAGTACAGCACTAATGCACCAACTAAGTGCTCGGAATTTTTTACCGCTCAGCTGTGTAATTTCCGCGAACTTGACATTGCTCCAGCTGAGAACGACCTGTGTGCCGCCATTGCAAGACAACTTCCATATGAGATTCAGAGGCTGTTAATCTCATCCAAAGCCAGAAGTGCTGTGGAAGTGGAGAGTGTATTACGTCAATTAGACATGACGACGTCACACGTAACTCCTAGGCACCAAAGACAGACTGAACAGGTACACATGGCCAGCAGTCAGGAAACCAGAGAAAAACCATCGACCAGGAATCAGTCCACTAGCACTGATACTCAAGGACTAGGTCGAGAGTATGGGCACCAAGAGCCTAGAGGAATACAGCCATACTACAGAGGAGGATATCGAGGAAGAAATCCTAGGAATACGGGTTATAGGCAACAAGAGAGCCGACACTATAACAATAACCATCAGAGGCAAGAAAACAGAAAGTAATGGGAGAATTATCCCAGAAGGAACGTAAGGCCAGAGGATAGGGATGATGAATATCGGGCCGAAATAGAGGAAAGATATCAGGAAAGTCTTCGTTATATGAACGAACGACCAGACGAACCTGAAAGGCAAAAAGTCCGTTGGAGTGAGGCAATCAAGAACCGGAAATAACCCGACCGACTAGATGGAGCTCAAAGCTTGGAACTACAAGCTCAGTTAAAGAATGAGGGGAAAGAAAGCCCTCAGGATAAAAAAAACTCCAAATTTAAATCGTCAAAAGTGGAAACATACCAGGAGCTGGGAGGAGGTAGAAATTGTGAATTGGATAGCAAGGCCAGATGAGCAAATTAATGAGGAGGTGGAAGGAATCCCACCTATCAAAAGAGAATTACCCATAATTATGCTAAGGATAGAAGGATTACTGGTCAGGGCATTGATTGATACCGGATCAACAATAAGTTTAATTACGCAAACCCTTCTGAATGAATTGGAAACAAGAGGCCGCGTATTAAAAATCCCCACATCAAGTGTAAAGATTAAGGGAATTATCCCTGAAAAATCGTTAACATGCAAATTTCAGGTATACATTGATCTGATCATGGGTAACACTGAAATTTCGCAATGCGTTTTGCTGGTAAATCAATTACCGTATAATGTCATATTAGGTATTGATTTTATCCGTGAGAACAAGGTCATCATAGATCTAGCGCAAAACTGCATTAGAATTCAAAGAGAAGATGTGGATGAGCAAAACATTAACCTACAGGAACAGGAGGCGAAAATAGGAGAACAGGTATGGCATGTGGAAGAAGTAACGGAAGAAGGTTGTAAGGACATAGAAAGGCTATTTGAAGTCCTCAACATAGAACTCGAAGATAATTTGGAAACTGAGTTCGAGACCAACCTGTCAGGAAAAGTAGAGGAAGCTAAAGTGAACCTCGAAAATAAGGAACAATTAAAGGAATTATTATTGAATTTTAGAGACGTATTTGATTCCAAGCCAGGGAAGATTGAAAATTTTAAATACGCGTTCCAAGTCAATGATTGGGCACCGTTCAGACAAAAACCATACCCGGTTGCGGAAAAACATTACCCACAAACGAAGAAAACACTGCAGGAGATGATGAATGCAGGTGTTATAGAAAAGATGGCGACACCATATGTTAGTCCATTAGTGATTGTGAGTAAACCGGATGGCTCAGTAAGGGTGTGTCTAGATGCCAGAAGTTTAAATGCAAAAATCATACCAGAAAATGATTCGGCACCACCCATAAAAGAAATACTGAGGAAGTTCAAAGGCAAGAAGATTTTTACCAATATTGACATGACTACTTCGGATCATCATCTCGAACTGGAAGAGAAAACCAGCTTGTTGACTGGATTTCAGTTCGACCAACAAACATATTGTTTTAGGAGATGTCCGTTTGGATTGAAGACCGCGGGATCTGCCTTAATAAGAGCGCTTGATAGAAACTTGTCAGAGGAAGTGAAAGATTGCACTATCCATTATGTGGATGATATTTTGCTTACCTCGGAGAATATTGAGGAACATTTAGAAAAATTGAAGAAATTATTGGAAGACTTAAGAAGGGCAAATTTTAAAATCAATTTAAAGAAGTCAAATTTTTGTCAAAGGCAAGTAACATTTTTAGGGCATGTGATTGATAAGGATGGTGTTAAACCAAATCCATGCAAATTAGAATCGATAAGGGATTTTCCAAGGCCTTTGAAGGTGAAGAACGTTCGCCAGTTTTTGGGATTGATTGGTTTCTTCTCAGGACATTGTCCATCATACACAAAAACTCTTGCACCACTACAGGACCTTCTGAAGAAGGGTGGCAAGTGGAAATGGACGGAGGAAACAGAAAAAGCATTCGTGGAGGCCAAGGAAATGCTCTTAAACTATGTGAAGCTAGGATATCCTGATTTTAATCAGAGATTTATCATTCAAACAGATGCATCCCAGATTGGAATAGGGGCAATGCTATATCAGGAAAACCCGGAAAACCCTGATAACAGAAATTATCTAGCTTTCACAAGTCGGAGACTGAAACCACACGAGAAAAATTATACGATCAGCGAAATCGAGCTGTTAGCGATATTGCACGCGCTGCAATATTGGCGAAAAATCGTATATGGGTTTCAGGTCATTTTAAGAACGGATCATAAAGCCTTAACCTTTTTGATGAAGACTGATTTATCCAGTCAAAGGTTGATGCGTTGGGCTTTATATATTCAACAGTTTGATGTAAAGATAGAATACTGCCCAGGAAAAGAAAATATAGTTCCAGACTATTTAAGTAGACAGCCAGAGTCCACAGAAGAGGAAGTAATGGCTATTGATTTGGAAGACAGGGATCAGCGTACTCTAAATGAGTTACGGAGCATTAGTCAACGGCAACGTGAGGATCCATGGATGAACATGCTCATATCTTTCCTTGAAGGAAGTTTGATAAGGGGAACACCAGCGTACACGGAAGCTAATAAGATAGCTCAAGATTACACATTTTATAATGGATTATTATATAAGTTTGTGGACTCTGACCATACACGATTAAGGATTGTTGTACCTGCAATTTTGCAGAGGAAAATAGTATGGTTAGCCCATAGATCGTTCGGACATATGGGAGTCGACAAAACAGTCTCGATGCTGAAAGAAGCATTTGTATGGCCGAGACTGAGAGAAACTGTAAGGGACACGCTAAAGACATGTGATCTATGTCAAAGGATCAAACCAAATGCATTTCTGATGAGACAAAAGCCTATACCATTGTTGCCCGAAAGGCCAGGCCAAATAATATCTATTGATAACTTCGGACCTTTGCCAAAGGCAAGAAGAGGAAATCGACACATAATGGTGGCTATGGATGTCTTCACTAAAATGGTTGTCCTTGCTCCCATACAGAAGACTAGTACCAAACAGGTGTTAAAACGACTCAAAGAAAAAGTGATACCGATTCTGGGAAAACCTGAGAATTTGTTGTCGGATCACGGTAGTTGTTTCACCAGTGTAGAGTTCAGACAAGAATTAGAAAGACTTGGAATACGTCAGATTTTGTCAAGTATTCGCCATCCTGAGGCAAACCCTGTAGAAAGAGTGATGAGGGAGACGGCCAAGTATTGTAGAATATACTGTGCCGAAGAAAATTGGAAGTGGATAGATATCTTGGATATTATCGAATTTTGTATAAACAACACAATCCATGAATCTACGGGAGAGATACCAATAACGTTACATCGGAATGAGCAACCAGAGAGACCTTGGAGTCTGGTAATTCCTAGGCCAGCAGACGCTCAGCCTGGAAGCGATGTACGTATTAGAAGAGCCTTTGAGCATCTAAAAGCTCAAGCCGACAGGAGACAAAGAAGAAATAGGCACAAGAGGTATCATCGGCCACTATTAGCAGGGGAAATGGTGTTAGTAAAAAGACCAGCCATTTCGGATCCAGGGAACCGCGTGTATAAAAAGTTCCAGAAAATGTACCACGGACCGTATCAAATAATAAGGGATTTGAGAAATAATGCCTATAGAATTCGGCACTGTGAAACGAATCACGAAGTGACCATGAATTCAGCAAATTTAAAAGTGTATTACCCTCCCGAAGACTTCGATGAAGCCAATGAACAAGCCCTGGTAATGGAACAATTTAGAGATGAAGAATCCACTTTTGATAGAAACGAGAATGAGATAGAAAAAGGAAACAGAGCACAAACATTCGAGTGCGAATGCGAATTGGAGAAATTATATTGGGAAATAAAAGAAATAATTGATTTTATTGAAGAAGAAAATTTCAATTTAAGAAAGGAGAATGATGAAATAAGGGAACGGGTAGGGATAGACCACACCCGCAAAGAAGAATGAGATTCTGGAAACCTGAAGTCCAGACAAATAAAAAGGGGAAAGAAAGGGTAGGGACAGAGCGTACCCAACCGACAGAATTACCGGATATGACTTAAAAAGACGAAAGAAATCAAATTATCGTGGGATTTTTAAGGAATAAAAATCAGAAGGTACGGATAACGTTATGAAGGCTTCGACAGTTAAAAAGAAAAATAAGATTTTTTTATGAATAATTGAAATAAATTTCCTCAAAATTTTTCGAAAATGTATTTACCTAAGGAGGGGAGAGATGAACCCATGTACCATAGGCTTCAAAGGGGGTCGAATCCATGTATTTTGTGAAAGGAATGAAAGAATCATACAGTCTCTAAGGGAACGGAGAGAGGTTTCAAGCCAGGATTCTAGCCTAACATTTCGCAAGCTGCAGGACCAGGTGTTCATAAGATGAGCTCATGCCTCTTGACATTTATAAGGAGCCAGTCATGGATATTAATAGAACGAGTGGAAAGTTTGGACTGTACGACGAAGAAGCTCGACTCGGAAATTGCTCTTACGTTGC
The DNA here is from genome assembly GCA_946902985.2 of Meconema thalassinum. Classification (NCBI taxonomy): domain Eukaryota; kingdom Metazoa; phylum Arthropoda; class Insecta; order Orthoptera; family Tettigoniidae; genus Meconema; species Meconema thalassinum. Next base: position 1,933,867,115 of record OX336388.2, read on the forward strand.
AGGAAAACGGCAACCTCGCTGCTGAGTCAGAACAAGAATAATTAAATTTAACCCGTTTACGAGTATAAAAATAAGTAAACAAATACAGTACGGTGAATCATTTCGGATTAGAGATTTTTGTGTAAAGAAAAACCCTTTAATAATTGCACAAGAGAAAAGTGCAAATGCAGCCGACGTCATCGGGAGTTCACCGGGACCCAAGGAGTGGGAGAATTAAAAATGAACAGCACCACCCACACAGTTGAAGACGAAGAATTAATTAATATCTCGGAAATGCACGATCGATTTCCATGCACAGGAAGATCATTTTACGTTTGGAAGACGAGCTTTCGGGAGATATAATTTTTATAATTGTACGACAATTAGTTCAAAAGTTGGTCACGAAAAGGACTAGGATTTTATCTTTTTTTGACTGAAAAGTATAAAACTCCTGGCCTCACCAAGCCAATCATGCAGTATTCAAGAGCCCGTGAGGGGAACGTCACGCTGTATCAGTACATGCAGTCTACAAGCACACCGTGAGCGGAGGTGCTGCATCACATCGTATACGCAGTATTAGTCCGTCCAGTGGGGCGTTACGCAGTATCAGACATCGAAGGCAGTTTACCAGTACTCCTTGAGGGGAGAAACGCTGTGTTACACCGCAGAATTAATATCCGATAGCCACGGGCGTCGCAGTATTAATAACTTGCGTGCCTCCATAAGGAGTTGCAAAGAAGAAATATTAAAGTATCGCCGTGTTGAAAAATTAGGAAAATCCTAGTTACAGGATTTAGGTTCGACAGTGCAAGGTTTACCGTAAAATTTCTAAAAATACAGTTAAAGCAGGCTGCGAATTTAAGATTCAGGCGATAGGTCTTTCAGTAAATGACCAAAAGTATCATAACGAACGGAAGTATCGGAACAGCGAGATAAACAGTTTATCAATTTTAAAGAACCCGAACAGGGAAAAACAGAGTAAGGTTCGCAACGGATTCCAGAAAATTAGAAGTGCGAGAACCGAATAAACAAAGAAGAACGGAAACTATAGACATTGTCTCAAGAAAGCAGACGAACTATTCTAAAGCACTAAGACTCGAGAAGTATTAGTGGCTAAAAAATCCATAGGTCACCGATAGGTTATCGAGGGGACCTCGATCAGAACAGACTTTCGCTAGGATCGATAAACCAGATCTAAAAGGGGAGCCGTTCAAGCTAGAGAAATAGCCGATCATCAGGAACAGGATTCGAAGAATTGTTATTCCAGGGAAAAGTAGATGATTCGAGACTTTCGTATTCTGAAGGATAGGAAGCCGACATTGAATAAATTTCACCCTTGGAGACGGGAGATTAAGAGGTCACGTGTGATAGGCTAGAAAAGGACAGCCTAGTGATCAAAAGTTGTGAAGTGTAAATATATCAAGATTGTGTGTTAAAAGTAATATATTTTTTAGTGTTTTATTGTGTGTTCTAAACGGATACACCAGTGTATTAAAAATGTTGTCAGTGGTAAATGTATTGAATATGTGTCAAGAAATGTCTGTACATGAGATGAAGTTGTACAATATGGAGTAAGTCAAGAAGGTGGGCAAAAATGACACATCGTACGAGGATAAAGGTCAGAAAACGACCTTAGACATGTGAGTAAAGATTTTCATTATGTTTTGGTGTCGGGGAAATTTTTGTGTACAATTCCACCGGAGTTTTGAGTAAAAGGGATGTTATTAAATAAATAATAACTAAATAAGAACGCGATCTGAACAAAAATAAAGTTTTGAGAAATAATAAATTATTATGTGAAAGAATAAGTCCTGTAGAGGAAATGCATGGAATAAAATGTCAGTGTATTTGACGAATGTTATAATAGCAAGCGTAATAATAATGATTATAACAAAGATATTTAAATAAAGGTAAATTTGAATTATATGAAAGAAATGGCTTTTGAGCTTTTGTAAGGAATGAAGACATGATGTGAATAATAATAATAATAACAAGGTAAAGAAATCTAAATAAAGATTAAATTGAATGATATAAAAATATAGAGCGTTGGAGCCTTAACAAATGTACAAGACATGATGTGAATGCATGTTCTTAAAAATGGAGCGATTTATTGTCAACGGAAAAGATAAATATAAAAATTGAGATATGTATCAATTGTTACTATGAAATTTATCAGTTCTTTGGAAGACATTTGGCCGTAAAGTAATGTGTAGCGCAATGGAACGCAATTAAATATAAAGTCACGCTAGGAATGCGTAGAATTTAAATGTACTTGGTAAATTACTTATGAGGGGTAGTTGATTGTATTGAATTGTGATATGTTGTAAGTCCTCTAATTGTGACGTAGATCACGAGGCCATGTGAGTGTTATTATATAAAAGGGAGCAAATGTATGGTATTATTGAGCGTATGTCATGTAGGCCACGGCCGACTCTAAATCGCGTCTTGTATAAATCCTCCAATGTGGAAATTGTTCCCGAGGCATGTTAAGAGATTCGAACATAGAATCCTCTTGTTGTTAAAGCCCCTTATTATTCGTCGTAGAATGTGTATTACTCTTCCCAATCAACGAGGACCCTTCATAGTTAATAAATGCCAAGATTACGAGAGTGGTTTATGAGCCAAAGAATATTGTTGGAAGTGAAAAGAGAAGTTAAAATGCCAGGTCTCTCCATAGAACTGAAAATAAAAGGAAGGATGTTTTAACAGCATTGACGAGAGCTCCAACCGTAGGCTAGACAGGGAGCCGCCCTCCCTGTCATAAATCTCGCTCGAGTATAATGGCCTGACCCTCATAGTATGAGGGTGGGTAAAGACCGTTTTGTAAGAAGGGCTAAAGACACCGTGAGTGTTTAAAGTTGTTAATGACCCGGGCGTTGAACCGAGGTCCTTGTAGATTGATATTATCGCTTGCCAGTTCAGATCGTAGTTTTCTTATGTGATAATGGTCTTATAAGACAAATGAATTAAATAAAAATCCCTATTGTAATATTGTATGGAAATAAGGAATCCACGAGATTTGTGAAGATAACTAGATTTCGGGAGTAATCATAGTTTTTGACTTTGTCAAGTAATCTTTATAACTCTGGAGTACACAAGTAGTTTCCCGATCACCGTAGTGAAATTGCAAAACTTGAGAGAGGTGGTAAATACTAAGAACATGTGAAGAGCCCAAATATTGAAGTGTATAATTAACATGTAATTTTAAATGTAATTATATATTTGTTTTGATGATAAGAAAAGATAAAAATAGTTCTTGAGGTGTACAAAAGTATGACACCATTATTATTGATAGTATCGAGCCAAAGAAGCTCGTAGTTACATGGAACTTTAAGATAGGTACTTTATGGAAGTGAAAATAATCGTGAATTGTTGGTTTTAAAGAAAACCATGTGTTTTAATCTAATATTTGTTTTATTCTTATGCTATTCCTTGTTCACTTTGAACAAGTAGAATGATATTGGTCAGTAATTTATTTGTTTTATTGTTTGTAGCGCCATAATTTTGATTAATTAAATGTGTTAAAATAGGAGTTGATTTTGTTGTTATTTTTGCAAGTGTATCCTCTATTTAATCCAAAATGTGTAAGTCACAGAGTGGGAGAACTTACCGCAGCCCCGAAAATCCCGAATTGAGCAATGCTGGCATACTGTGTTTTGCATATTTCTTGCTGAAAGGGCACAATATATCATTCATCCGATTGCGATGGAACTTGGGTGAGCTGTTTTGTACACTCCGTGGATGGTTTCTGGCTTAGTAAATCCATTTTACAACAGGTAACGCATAAGTAGATTCAACATTGAGTGACAGCGTGCGAATCGTTTAAACAGAATCCCGCACGCGTTGATATACAATTCATCCGATTGCGATGAAACTTAAGTGCGTTGTTGTGCACACTCCCATGAATGTTTCTAAATAAGTAAATCCATTTTACGATAGTTTAGAGGCAGAATAACGCAGATGGTACTACATGATAAAATAGTACCGAAGTCAGCAATAAAATGTGCAGTGACATAAAGGTCACAGATAAACAGAACGAAAGGATATAAGTAGACTAGGCTACACGTGCGAAGTAAAGATACTAAGCGAGGGACGGACCAACAAGACGTTACAACAAATTTAAGAGAAATTCGTGTCGTTGTGGAGGGAGAGGTACATACCGTAATAAGGAAATTAGCGATAAGACCGCAAACAATAACATACAGAAACTAAAGGAATACTTCGGAACCATATCGTATCAAATGAACTTCAGAAATAGGTTAAGGTAAAACAAAGGAACATGACATAAATCAAATCGCAATGAATACGAGATACATGAAAATAAACTTGTGGATGCTACGTGATGCAACATAGATCTCAATATCGCTCTGCTGGCCCCAATGGATGGGGATTTGCCGGTTCGGTTCCGACCCAGAACGAACGTGGCAAACACAGAATCGTCTGATATGGCCATAATGGAACACACTAAAACACGGCTACAAATACCAACATCATATGGTCATATGAGCGTCAGGCAATGCAAGAATGAAAGTGAAAGGAATCCAACTATTCAACCAGCCCTGATCCCAAGACATAAATAAGAGAGACACAGCCCAAAACGGAAAGCCCCCAGGCAAGGTTACACTCGCGTATCAAACTCAAGAGAAAATGGGAGGAATGGAAATTAAGATATCAATAAACAAATAAATATTTCTGCCACTCACCAAGATGCGACGTGAATTCAGAAGCACTAAAAAGAAAGATGCACAAAACAATACCAAACACGAACACAATTAAAATGAAGTTAACTTTAAAACATGATATGAACTCACTCCAGAAAGAACACGGAAGAAAAACCGAAGTTAACACAATATGTGGATAGGCCGAGTGCCTACCACTTTAAAATAAGAACTTGATATAATACACGTCTAGCCTCTTACTCGAATGGCGGAGAAATGCCAAGATTGACACCGAAATTATCGCCAGCATGACAACAAAGAAGGAAGAGACCAATCACAGAAAGATAGGCAAGAGTACCAAAATTAAAAGAAATAACTGAAAGTGAAGTTACAACTCGCACCAACTTACATGGTGGGCGGTAAATTTAAATGTCATATCGAGAAATATTAAATACAAATAATATAAATATAATAAATAAATAGGTTATGATAAATGAACCAAGAAAGTGGTTCAGGCTCCCCAACTCCCCTTCAATAAATTTGGAACGTCCAGGATCCTAAAGAGACGTTCAAAATGTATTAACAGGCACACAAAAAGAAAAGCAAGAAATGGAAAAACTTAAGATACACGAGAAGCATCAAACTATCAAAATTAATTAAAAATTAAACGTTGGGTGCTGACCAAACGAAGAGAAGAATATACATGTAAGCGAAAAATATAAAATTTAACTAAAATATTGCTTGTACAACGGTACGACACAGACAAGAAAGCGTGGGTATCACAAGGAAGCTGGCCATCCTCCCCAGCGAACACATACACAGTCTTCCCATTTCGCCCCGAAGACAGCGCTACATAAAGAACATATTTTCGATTTGACGAAGGGTAAATTAATGAAGGTGCAATAAAGCAGAAATAAAGATATTGGAAGGCCTACGTTCCTCGCGCGAGAATTTACAATATGTGTATAATAAATCAATATAAAAGTAAAGCATAAATAGATACGACTGAATCTTCATAATGAAGGAACAGAAGGGCACTTCTCCAACATCGGAATCAGGAGCGAGACAAGTTATATGTACGGGGGCGAAAAATTACTAAATTAATTACATCTAGCAAGTTAAATTATGTTAAAAGAAAGGGAAATAGAATAAAATAATAATAAAAAGGGCAGACACACTGTAGCGTTATTTATCGCCCCATGTTGGTAGTGACAAATGTAACAGTTTTGATAGCCCACACGTTGAGCGACAAGTGTAACGGTTTGGCTGCCCCTAACTGTTGGGTGATAAATGTAACTGTTTACCTTTGCCTATGCTATGTTGTTTTAATGGGCACCAAGACCTCAACGCAATGCTGAAATCTAAATTTCTATTTAACAACGTCTAGCTCTGGTAGAACACCTTCAAGAATCTATTCACTCAGATCGTGGTATGATTTGATCATTAACCCAACAAACAATTGTATCAGGAGAAGGAATTGGTCTATATCTAATGCTACCTACTGAAAGCAAAGATTGCATTGTAAAAGAATTGAATTTATTATATAAAACAAGTATAGCAAAATTAATAATAATAATAAGTTTAAAATTTAAATTGGAGCGTTGCGATTTTAATATTACCGATAGAAAATTACGTGAAAACGGAGTCTGATAAATTATTGATTTTACTCTTATTCCCAAGTTATGAAGTTACTGAAATATGAAATATAAAACAAAGAGAAATGAGAGATTGCGTATTTCTGCGTCATTCGCGCTTACCACTGGAAATTGCCAAAGAATTTCCCTCGTACTGGATGATGCTGTGTGCTTCCCACAGTCTCCTGGACGTCGTCATCTCCGTCGATATTTGATGATATATTTGTAGATTTGGTGACTTTATGGTCCCAACATTGGAGCCATACCCTCGTACAACCATACTGGTTAAGTTTTAAACAGATAGTTCTCCACTCCACGGAACATCGGAGCGACACACACTTGCAACCGAACTAGTCATGTCTTTCACAGATTGTCCTCGTTCCACGGCGCGCCGAACGATATATGCACACGTCGGCTCCCCACCTCGGTACCGACTTCCAGCTTACGTGGTCTCCACTGATTGTCTGCTCCCCACGTGCTACTACCCCTTCTCTGGCTCATTACACACGGCGCGCGGATGATGAAGTCGATTTCCGTTCCAACTATCCGCCTTTTCTTGACGCTGCGACCCAAGCTTGCGTAATACTTCTTGACAAGAATCAGCCTGTACCTGAATTTCCAGTGAGTCTTGTCTCTAATAATATCCTAACTGACGAAACTCCGAAAAATTCCGTAATCACATAATTTTCTATGATATTGTCGTTCGTAATAATTTGCTTGATAGCGTTTTCTAAGACATAGAAAACCTATCTGTATGCTTATAATGTTTATAAAATGCTCCGAAAAATATCTTAATAATAATAATAATAATAAATTAATAATAATAATAAATTAACATGAAAATTCTCTTGGCTGAACAATTTGCCGCGTAAATAAATATGGACTGGCTTCCTACTGACTTATGCCAGTGGCATAAAAACCCCTCGAAAAACACGTTACATATTCGCCTCGGATCATCGGATGATTTACCGTGACGACGGTCCATTATCCGAGTATCCCAGACACGTTAATAAACCCCATCCAAAATACATATTACATAAATGAAATCACACTAAATTACAGATATATACACTCATAATTTTTCTTCACGCACTTTGCGCCAAAGTTTGTTGTCACTATGAATTGCACTTTGCAACCAGTCCAATGTTTTACATATAGAATAGTGTTCCACGGATATTTCCGCCTCTCAAATTTCTCTATGTTGGAAAAATAGACATAATTAATGTGTGAGCACTATGTATTTATGATGTCATATCACACGCATTGAAGGTGTTCTGATATATTTATATCACCATAGAACTTCCTAATTTCACTGGAGGTCCCTTCCTTATGGTGAAATTTAATCTCATTTATCACTGAGCACACGATCACACTATTGTGGCAGCGCCTCGTGACCATAATACTTAATCTCTCTTTATAAAAGATGAAATTAATATTGACTTCTGAAAAAAAAAAACAGTAAATGCGCATTACATATAACACCAAATATTTCTGTGCCGTAATCGCCCTGTCTTGTTAAGTTCCCGTAGACCATATTCTACTTAATACTAGTTCTCAACACAGACCAGTTCTCCTCACACAAATGAAACCATTGTACAAATTACCTTAAATTATTCACTTAAAAATCTTACACGGCGAGGCCGTAAACAGAAATCACGTGTGCCGTAATGTATGAATTTCATGAAGGACTGTCTCGCATTCTGATGGCCCATCTTTTATCCCGTGGACGCCTTAAGCAAAAATACCCTGTCCAAGCGCTCACCCATCTCTTGGGGACAAATGGGAATTCACCAGCGCTACCAAATTCTGGCATTGGTGTATCGAGACATTTTAGTGCTCAAGAGCATCCGACAATCCCGTCATATTTCCCTGTACCTTAAAAACTCTCATTTACTTACATACTACCCCCCTGTGTGACTTCTGATACGCCTGCCTGGAAGACCAACTCCTCCCACGCACCAAATACCACACTTACTCATTTGATAGGCTGGCTCGCCAGCTAAACATCCTCACTTTATGACACATACTGTCGGAGACTATGTATATTATGCGTCCCGTATAATCTGTTTCCCTCACTATTCTCCAGCACATATGCTGTTTTGCCAATACGTTTGGAAACTATAAATGTTTCTGCGTCACCTGCTTCCAACCTTGCAAGTGGCTCCCTTAAATGAACGTCATCACGTTGCTCTACCTAGCATATTTCTCAGTGTCTGTAACGATGCCCTGTTGCTACTGTCCACACATGCTAACCATACTTTCCTCTGGTGTCACACCTCTACCCGACACTCTATGACCTAAATTGTCACTTCTGACTGACAGAATGACGACTTAGACAGCTTCAAAGTGAACCCTGCCTGATCAAACTTCTGAAAAACTATATCTAAATGACGTAGATGCTCCTCAAAACTGCGTGAACTAATTACCATATCATCTATGTAAATGGTTACAAACTCTCCTGTGTCATCCCCTAATGCGATGTTTAAAGCCCTAATTAAAGCTGCTGAACTTCTCTTTAACCCATAAGGTGTTCTACAAAATTGATAAAGGTTATATTTATGACTAAAAGCTGTAAATGGTCTATCTTCGTACATAAGTGGCACTTGCCAAAAACTGGAACTCAAATCTACACAAGTGAAATACCTCTTCCCCTCAAATGTTTGCATTAATTCCTCTATTGACATAGATTTCAGCTGATCTGAACTAATTCTACTGTTAACAAAACGAGCGTCTAAACAAATACGAACCGTGCCGTCGGTCTTGGGTACCGTGATAAAAGAATTAACATATGGACTGTTAAGAGTGCTCAATAATCCCATCTTCAAGCATCTGGTTAATTTGTGCCTCAACTGCACTCTGATAAGCGAAAGGTACAGGATATCTATGTCCTGTGAATACTGACCTATCAATAACGTTCAATGAATGTGTATAGCAATTGGCCATACCAATGTGATCCTCGAAAACTCTCCTATTACACCATAACACATCATAGAGCCTAACACATTGTCCCACCTCTATATTTCCCTGAAATGCAGCATCACGTAACGAGTCCTCTAGACTTCCGTTCGTAATCACACTGCCCACAAAATATGGAGAACCCCGCTCTACGGCTGGCGATATCTCATTTAAAGTACAAATCACCCCTACAACACTACTCTGAATATGGTCATTGAACGCTACTTCTACTTCAGAATCTCCCCCATTTAAATTTCAAACTCCCTACATCATAACATAAGTTACCAGACACTCTACTTAGCCACTCTGAACCCAAGATAACACTGAATACTAAATTTGGAATTACAAGGCAAATCTGCTTCTCTACATGATTATTAATTTTAATGCCTACTAAAACTTGCTTAGAATTTACTTTAGACCTCTTCCCAACAGCTGTGATAACAAAAGTGCTTTTAATTGGCATCTCCTCAAAATTTACTCCAGTTCCTTTCATTTTATCATAAAATGCACTACTTATGCAACTCTTCTTACAACCACTATCAATTAAAACATCTGTGTACGCCTCGGACATGTTAAATTTAACTATGGGGCTCTTACTAACCACTTCCTGAATAATACCTTCATCATTTAGTTCATGTAATAATTCATTTCTTACATTTAGGTCATAGGGTTCCTGTATAATTGTATGGACAGTGCATGCTACAGACTGAGATTCTGACCTTACTTCGCAGCCTGGTTCGCGTTTAAAGAACCGCTAAAGCTGGCCGTAGTACTACTAACTACTGAACTGGTCTGGTTGTTCTGGGCTGTGTTGTCATTGTTTGGCTGTATATTACTACCACTAGGCTGTCCTCTTCCTTGACCCCTATTCTGGTTGAAATTATTGTCATTATAATTTCTCCCTTGATATCCCCTGAAATCATTGTTTCTCCCTTGATTTCCCCTGTAATCATTTTTCCTCCCTTGATTTCCCCTGAAATCATTGTTCCTCCCTTGATACTGATTACCATAGCCATTTCCTCTGTTCTGATTTAGCTGATTATTATTATTTCTATTTTGAGCGTTGGCCCCTTCGCCACCGTTCCCTTGAACTTCTTGATGCCTGGCTTCATTAGGTCTATTATTATTATTACCCTGGTTCCGTTTGAAATTGTCCTCATAACCCCCTCTCCCTAGTGCATCAAATGTGCTTAACAAATTTTCTACTTGTGATATAGTCTTTACATTCTGGATACACGCAGCTTCCTTGATCCTATAGGGAATGTGCCTAAGTAGCAACCTCACCACATCACTTTCCTCCTTCAACCCACCCAGATATTTACACACTAATACCTGCCCTAAAAAGTATTCGGTCATGGTGGAGCTTCCTTTAGGGTTATATTTATCACACACTACTCCCTCACGATGCTGCGACTGAATAACCTCATTCCATAACTTTTCACAGAATTTCATTTTAAAATCATTGATATCAGTAAACTTGTCTCTGTAGACAGCAAACCAATTCCTCGTTTCCTCCACAAACACTTGTTCTATAATTTCAACTACCTGGCACCACTCAATACTACCATTTTCCAACCTCTCCCCGAATTTATTTTCTATAGTGCTCATGAACTCCATTGAGCACCCCTGTCGATTGCTGAACTTACCCAGTTCTACCTCCCTGTGTGTGCTATTCACAAAAACTGGCCTATTCTGACTATTTTCTTGCCTGATCCTAACTTTTAATTTTAACTCTAATTCTGTGATTTTCTCCTCAGCCTTCCTCTCAATACTGTTTACTGTTAATTTAATGTTTCCTTCTGATTCTTCTACTTTATCATATAGCTTTTTTTGTTTCTCCTCAATCTTGCTAATGCTCTCTCTATTACTCTCTCTTAAATCATTTACTTCTGCAACTATTTGTGAGTGGACTTTCTCAATTCTACCCCCCAGCTGTTCCTTAACCTCTTTAGTAGCTACCTGAATTTTGTCAATTTCTCCCCCCAATTGCTTTTTGACCTGCTGTGTTTCAAATTGCACTAGTTCCTTTAAATTTTCAGCCTGTGTACTGATTCTAATTTCCAACTCCTCCTGTACTTTTCCTAATTTTCTGTCTACATCTGCAATAATCTCTTTAGCCTTTTCTTCCATTACTCCCCTGATCTCACATCTAATCAGTTCGAATTTGTCACTCATTTCCCTACTGTTTTGTTCTAATTTAGCATTTAAAGTTTCAGTACTCTCTCTATTTTCCTTACTGTTTTGTTCTAATCTGGCGTTTAACGTTTCATTACTCTCTCTATTTTCCCTACTGTTTTGTTCTAATTTAGCATTTAAGGCATCTGTACTTTCTTTATTTCCCCTACTGTTTTGTTCTAATCTTGCACTATTCTGTTCTAACTTTGCATTTAAGGCATCACTACTAACTTTGTTCTGATACATAAACTCGAGAAGTAAAGTTTTTAATTCTGGTTGGCCGCCTACACTCCCTGTTTCAGTATCGGGATTTACCTCCGCTACCCCGGTATTACCATCACTCGACATACTGCTCGTATCATCACTCTCCCGTTGATGACCACTACGTAACCTCATCTGTCTTTCTTTCTCATCCCCCATAATGATATAAGTTACACTGATACAGACAAATAACCCCCAAAATACAGGCACAGAAATATATACCCTTCTCCTTCCACAAAAGTTATTAGGTTTTCATCCCCACGTTGGGCGCCAAATGTAGCGTCATTTATCGCCCCATGTTGGTAGCGACAAATGTAACAGTTTTGCTATCCCCACGTTGGGCGCCAAGTGTAACGGTCTTGCTAGCCCACACGTTGAGCGACAAGTGTAACGTTAATTAATGCCCCATGTTGGTAGCGACAAGTGTAACGGTTTGACTGCCCCTAACTCTTGGGTGATAAATGTAACTGTTTACCTTTGCCTAAGCTATGTTGTTTTAATGGGCACCAAGACCTCAACGCAATGCTGAAATCTAAATTTCTATTTAACAACGTCTAGCTCTGGTAGAACACCTTCAAGAATCTATTCACTCAGATCGTGGTATGATTTGATCATTAACTCAACAAACAATTGTACCAGGAGAAGGAATTGGTCTATATCTAATGCTACCTACTGAAAGCAAAGATTGCATTGTAAAAGAATTGAATTTATTATATAAAACAAGTATAGCAAAATTAATAATAATATTAAGTTTAAAATTTAAATTGGAGCGTTGCGATTTTAATATTACCGATAGAAAATTACGTGAAAACGGAGTCTGATAAATTATTGATTTTACTCTTATTCCCAAGCTATGAAGTTACTGAAATATGAAATATAAAACAAAGAGAAATGAGAGATTGCGTATTTCTGCGTCATTCGCGCTTACCACTGGAAATTGCCAAAGAATTTCCCTCGTACTGGATGATGCTGTGTGCTTCCCACAGTCTCCTGGACGTCGTCATCTCCGTCGATATTTGATGATATATTTGTAGATTTGGTGACTTTATGGTCCTAACATTGGAGCCATACCCTCGTACAACCACACTGGTTAAGTTTTAAACAGATAGTTCTCCACTCCACGGAACATCGGAGCGACACACACTTGCAACCGAACTAGTCAAGTCTTTCACAGATTGTCCTCGTTCCACGGCGCGCCGAACGATATATGCACACGTCGGCTCCCCACCTCGGTACCGACTTCCAGCTTACGTGGTCTCCACTGATTGGCTGCTCCCCACGTGCTACTACCCCTTCTCTGGCTCATTACACACGGCGCGCGGATGATGAAGTCGATTTCCGTTCCAACTATCCGCCTTTTCTTGACGCTGCGACCCAAGCTTGCGTAATACTTCTTGACAAGAATCAGCCTGTACCTGAATTTCCAGTGAGTCATTGTCTCTCATAATATCCTAACTGACGAAACTCCGTAAAATTCCGTAATCACATAATTTTCTATGATATTGTATTTCGTAATAATTTGCTTGATAGCGTTTTCTAAGACATAGGAAACCTATCTGTATGCTTATAATGTTTATAAAATGCTCCGAAAAATATCTTAATAATAATAATAATAAATTAATAATAATAATAAATTAACATGAAAATTCTCTTGGCTGAACAATTTGCCGCGTAAATAAATATGGACTGGCTTCCTACTGACTTACGCCAGTGGCATAAAAAACCCTCGAAAAACACGTTACAACATATGGCAAGGAAAGAGTACGCTGATAGATTCAAGGAGAAATAATTTCAACTCTGAGATTTGCTGATGACATCGTCATCTTGGCCGAAAACGCCTGAGGATTTGAATGAGTTTTTGAATGGTATGGACTCCTTCTTACGGAATGAATACATGATGAAAATTAATAATTGTGAAACAAACATACTGGAATGCAGCCGAAATGAATCAGAAACCTCTATAGAGATCAAATTGGCAGGTAAAAATCTGAAGGAAGTAGGAGACTTCTGTTACTTAGGAAGCAAAATAACCAGTGATGGATGAAGCAAAGGGGATATAAAAAGTAGGTTGGCTCAGGCAAGGAAAGCATTTCTACAAAAAAGGTATCTGTTGACATCGAATATAGATTTAGGGATTAGCAAATCATTTTTGAAAGCCTTTGTCTGGAGCGTGGCACTCTATGGAAGTGAAACTTGGACTATTGGTGCAGCAGAAAGGAGGAGAATTGATGCATTTGAAATGTGGTGTTTCAGGAGAATGATGAAGATCAGATGGGCAGATAGGGTTACAAACGAAGAGGTATTATGACGAGTGGGAGAGTAGAGATGTTTCTGGCGACTGCTAATAAAGCGAAGAGATAGGTTGGTAGGACACCTAACCCAGGTTAGCAAGATGGCGGCCAGCAGGAGTGTAGCAGTTAGAGTGCTCTAACTTTTCCTCGTGTTCTACCTAGTAAAAAGCTCAGTGGGTGCCTCGAAAAAGATCCTCGATCATTCTTTAACAATTGAAGACTCGTGTGTGAACTCGGACCTGAAGGAACACCTCGTGGTAGTTTGTAAACTCAATATATCTTCTCTCACATGGTGTGGAAGCGAGGGGCTGATAGTCACGGCAGCAGGCAGAGGGCGCCCAGCACTGCGCGGGGTTGCCAGACCGCCCGCTACATTATTACATCTCGTGGTGCTGTCTGTGGCTCTCAGTGGAGATGTGGAGATGAACCCAGGGCCGAATAAGGTGTGTATAATTTGTGATTCGAAGGATCGTGTGAATCAGTTATTTGTGACATGTACATCTTGCCACTCTCAAGCGCACAGAACTTGTGCAAAAATCAGTGCTTCAAAATACAAAATAATCACCTCTGGGAAACAATCGTGGCTGTGTTGGAACTGTTCTTTACCTCAGTTCTCTAACTCATTTTTTAATGCATCGACACAGATTGCAAATAGTGTAGATAGTGACGTAACACCCTCGGATGGCAAAGCATTGTCCATTTTTTCCTTCAATGCTCGAAGTGTAACATGTCCCTCCAAACAACCGGACCTGCGTTCTTGTCTCACAGCACTTAATCCGTCAATTGTGTGTTCAGGGGAGACATGGCTGAAAAAATCCACTAACGATCCAGAAATATTTCCGGTAACATACACCATGTTTCGCAAAGATCGAACCTGGACATCAGGGGGAGGGGTACTAATAGCCATGAAACCTGAGTTAAGGCCTGTTCGCCAACGGGAGCTTGAAACTGATGCTGAGGCTGTGTGGGTGGAATTCACGTGTGCAAACAATACATTTCTAATAGGCTGTATATACCGTGCTCCAAATTCAACTCGGCACATCAATGATAAACTATTGGAGTCCCTCCGTCGTGTACAATACATCCAGCACAAATACAAGGCCATTTACATAACAGGCGATTTTAATTTAGAAATAGACTGGCAAAACTCTCCTCCCACTCCCAAGGATCCCATTGCTAATGAATTCCTTACCGCATTCTACGATTTATTCCTTGACCAATTAATAACCGAAGCAACTCGAATCACACAAACTACACGCTCCACAATAGACCTATTCCTCACAAGCCTTCCTTCCTCCGTACAGAAAGCTGAAGTCGTACCGGGTTTCAGTGATCACGCAGCCATCTTTACCACATTGCATTACAACAAACCACGCAGCAAGAGCACAGTGAGGACAGTATACAATTACAAAAAGGCAGACTGGAAACTGCTATCATCTTTATTCCTCAAACATCTTCCCACCCCATGTATTCTGGACACCAGCGACATCAACTCAGTGTGGCACGCCTGGCGAAATTGTTTCTTTGAATGTGTGGATATAGCTATACCGAAAATAACCATTAGTGGGAAGAAAAATTCTCCTTGGGTGACAAAGGAAGTCATTACAATGATTAGGAAAAGGAACGTTTTATACAAGAAATGGAAAAGTTGCTCAACTGACATCATGTGGGAAAAATACAAGAACATCAGGAACCAAACAAAGAAATTAATTCGCGAAACATACGACAATTATATTCACAAAATAAGCAGCACCAGTGAAATGTGGAAATTTTTGTCCAGAAGACGCGGCACCGCTGCGCCAGCCTCATTTCACTGTAACGGTAAATTCCTAAGTGCACCCCAAGATATTGCAACAGCGTTCAGTGACAGTTTCAAGCAGAACTTTTCTAAGCCGGATATGACCATGAACCTGCTTCTGCCAAGGTCATCACTTCCACCCCTCCCACTCTCCAACCTCTACTTCACAACAACTGAGGTGATTCTGAGCCTACGGAAGATTAGACCACATGCAGCGACCGGCCCAGATGATGTTCCCGGACGGATCCTGCTGCAGTGTGTGGAAGCATTAGCGCCCTCTCTGTGTGCGTTATTCAACCTGTCTATCAACCAAGGTTCTGTGCCGTGTGGGTGGAAATGTGCTAACGTGGTGCCAATCTATAAGCAAGGTGACAGAGAAGATGTTGCAAATTACAGACCGGTGTGTCTAACATCTATAATTTGTAAATGTATGGAGCGGCTAGTAGCAAACAGTGTGCTGGAATTCCTACGGGAGAACAATCTACTCGATCCAAATCAGCACGGTTTTCTTCCGGGTGGTTCTTGCACTACTCTATTGACAAAAGTCATTGATGAGTTTCAGTTCTACTAGAATCAGCCAGAAGTGAAACAAGTGGACTGTATTGCACTGGATTGTGCTAAGGTCTTCGATCAAGTGTCTCATGAAAGACTTTTGTTAAAGCTACAGCAGCTTAACATACGGGGTAGCTTACTTGCATGGGTGAGGTCATTCCTAGAGGGTCGAACACAGTGTGTGGTGTACGGAGGAGCTCGATCGCAGGCTGCTCAAGTTACTTCTGGAGTGATTCAGGGCTCTGTGATCGGACCTCTTCTCTTCACTATATATGTGCTCGATCTTCCTGGCTGTGTCACCTCATCAATGTCACTATATGCAGATGACACCGTGCTATACAGGGGCATTACATGTGAAGAAGATTCCCTCTGTCTTAAATCAGATCTGGACAACTTATCGCTGTGGTGTTCTGTGAATAATTTAAATATAAATGTACAAAATTGTAAATACATAAGAATAACCAGGTCACAAAAACCCATTGAGAATGAATACAAAATTATGAACAGTGTCATCCCACAGTGCACAAACTTAAAGCTATTAGGGGTAACAATCTCCGACACCCTGAATTGGAACATTCAAAGTGAAGAGGCAAGATGTAAGGCCACCAAAGTTCTGGGTTTCTTGTACAGAAACATGAGAGGTTGTAAACCTAGAGCCTTCAGGATGGCTTACACATGCATGGTCCGTCCAATATTAACGTACGGCTTACCTGCCTGGCATCCCACTACAGCGGAAAACATGAACAAGCTCCAGCGTGTACAGCGCCGCGCATAAAGGCTAATAGCTCGTTATTCCCCTTCCCCTTTGTCAAAATTTCCATCTATAGAGGCAACAGCCAAACAAATTGATCTAATTTTTCTTAAAAAATCCCTTACAGGTTCCATTAATATTGACCCTTTTTGCCGACTGTCATTGGCATATCGCTCAGTTCGGAGAGGACGAGGTGTAACCCTCGTTCCGCCCTTCGCACGTAGCAATGCTTACCTGACAGGTTTCTACGGCCGCTCTACGCGGTTATGGAACGCGCTGCCAGGGGATGCCAAGATCTTGCCTCTTAGGAAATTCAAGCCGTACGTAAAAAGGTACATTCTATAAATAAACGTATGTATGAGTGATTGATTGTCTCGCTGAATGAATGAGTATCTGAATGGAATGAATGAATGTATCGAGTGATTGAGGTTATGAAAGTGCGTGCGTGAGAGAGTGAGTGAACAGGAAGGAAACAAGCTTGCAGTTTAACGTGCCCGTCAATCTTGAGATCATGAGCCACGGGACCTCCTTTTTACGTGGAATCCGAACCATAGGACATGGCATTTCACTTCGAAAATCTCACATGCATTGACCGGGAATCGAACCCAGACCGCCTTGGTGAGAGGCATACAGCTAGACCGCTGAGCCACCACGCCCCCTGAGTGAACAGGAAAATGTACTATGTCATTATTCTAAATATGTAAATACTGCAAATATCTTTGTAAAACTTGTAAATATTGTTAAAACAAATGTAGATGTAAGCTGTGCCTGTGGAGCATGAAATATGTATGTGGGGCTTGCCCTTTTTCACTAGGCCTTCCATACTTCGTGTACGATTTATGGTAAATAAATAATAATAATAATAATAAAGACACCCAGGAATAGCAAGCTTAGTTATGGAAGGAAGGGTTGAGGACAAGAACTGTAGGGGTAGACCAAGGTTAGAATATGTTAAACAGATTGCCTCGGATGCAGGGTGTGGTAGCTAT
Source organism: Meconema thalassinum (assembly GCA_946902985.2). Lineage (NCBI taxonomy): Eukaryota > Metazoa > Arthropoda > Insecta > Orthoptera > Tettigoniidae > Meconema > Meconema thalassinum. The sequence goes on from OX336388.2 coordinate 1,933,885,158, forward strand.
GTAGAGATGAAACGATTAGCTCAGGCAGGGAGGAATGGAGACTGCATCAAACCAGTCAAAAGACTGAAGACTCAAACAACAACAGAGGCAGTTAACGGAAATTGAAAAAAGGATGTGTATCCAAAACACTTCAACTAACAAATATACTACGCCAACACTTTCTTTGATTGGCGGTGCAATGCACGCCGGGTACAGCTTGTTACTGATTAATGATCTTTGTTTTTATGGTAATTGTGCAAGTGTTTGTAACTGTAATTATTCGGGTTGTGAATGGGGCAGCTGCCTCGAGACTTGAAATAAGGTACTATCTGGCATTTTCCTGGAGGAAATGTGGGGAAACAGAAGTAAACCACCTCTGAACTTCGGAATCGTTACAGCTCCCCATCGCAGTACTGGTAAGCGATTTAGCGCGAGGTGGTAGTAGAGACCTGTGAAAATAGTTGTTATTCAGGACTTGGGACATCTAGGCCATCAGTCCTGTGTAGCCTACTACAGTGTGTTTTGCATTTGCACTGGAGACTTGAGGTGGCGTTTCATACAAATCGTACAATTATAACCCCAAAGAACGGTCATATGTCAGCAGTATTGGACTAGAGAGGAATTCAAGTTAACACGCTCCAGGTCAGCCAGTTCTTCCTTTCCCACCTGCCACATCACCTCGAACAGCAAGCACTCATAGAGCTGGGACCTGAGGTGTAGATTCCTCCGATCGTTTTACTTACTGGCTTACAAACTTAGGTTCAGAAAATATATTTGGAGGGCAAGAAAAGTCGTAGTTGTAAGAGCACTAAAGCACTTTTATCCCACGTTTGGTACCTACGAGACAAAATTAAAAGTCAGCTACGAATAGCCCAAATATATATATTTTTGGTTTCTGTGTCCTATGGCAGTGTGAATGGAACGTTGTTATTCATTTGTAGATCATCTTGATTATGTTACCTAGCAAATGATGTACAGTATATCAGTCTTCTTGTCCCTTTGATCATGATGATTGAGCCTTCAGTCTTTTGACTGGTTTGATGCAGCCCTCCATGCCTCCCTGTCCTGAGCTAAACGTTTCATCTCTACATAGCTGCCACACCCTACATCCGAGGCAATCTGTTTAACATATTCTAACCTTGGTCTACCCCTACAGGTCTTGTCCTCAACCCTTCCTTCCATAACTAAGCTTGCTATTCAAGGATGTCTTAGTGTCCCTTTATCTTCAGATTTATTATTTCCGATTATTTCCCTTCAGGAGAGCGTGTCAACTTGAGCCAATCACAGCTTCACTTCCTTTTGCGCTCTTCTTTTCTTCTCAAAGGCTCATCGTTAATTCACTGTGCTTTTCCTTCCTATGTCCATTTTTTCCTGATGTGTCCTTTCTTGACTCTTGTAAAATTTTCGTGTTTCTGCTATTATTTCTAAATTGTTCTCGGTCCTTAATGTCGTCTTCAGAGATTTTAAGTAATTCCATGTCTTCATGTACTTCTTTTATTCAACTGGTCTTGAATTTACTTGCATTCACGACATTGAAAATCTAATTAGTGAGTCTGTTCTCATCCATCCTATAGGCCTATATGTATCCATAGAACTGCAGACGCCTCTTCCTAAATTTATCTATAATGGTGTCTGTATTTTCATAAAGTTCCTTTGTTGGTCTCCTGACCCAAAATTCCATCACGGAAAACAGCGCCAAGGATTTTTCTAAGAATGTTTCGTTCCTGTTTCTCAATATCATGAATTCTCGTCATTCCTTTAATGACTGTGATTTCTGCCGCATACAAGGCTCCTGCCAAAACAACTGTGTTGTTATGGCGCAGTTTTGCATTACGAGATACTGCTCCTTTGTTGTAATGATTCCATATCAGCTTGTATGCCGCCTGCAGTTTTACTATTCTCTCTGCATTATAAATTGTGTTCATTCCTGTGGGTTGGATGGCTTCTCCTAAATATTTTTCCATTTTATTATTATTATTATTATTATTATTATTATTATTAATATTATTGTCAAACTTTTATGGATAACCACCTTCTAGCTCCTGATTGTCAAGATTAGATGAACAACTAACAAGAACTGTAGTGGTATCAAATATGACTGAACATTATTTGCATATGTGTGTAAACGAAACATTCCCGCAAACATAATAGGTAGTGTGTCCTTTCCCTTAGGCTGTTGGATGTTAACTGTTATTATAGTAGAATTTGTTTCCTAATTCCAAGCACGGTCTTTAAAATAACACAGGAAGAACGGTAGGAAATAACATACATTACACCTACGTAATATTATTACAACCATAGGCTGAATATTGAATAGTGTTTTAGCAAATATTATTATTTAATCAGTTACATAATTAAATGATAATAATTAAATATAATAATATAATGATATTTATTTTACCACTGCGGCTCTAAGATACGATGGGCGGGGGTGCGGAATGTTGTCCAGAAGGGGATCTTAAACGTAACAGTTAATCTACTGCCACGGCTCCCTCGCCTTTGCGCATCATAAAAAATGCCAACTGACTGCACCAGGATGTGATCCTGCCCAGTTGAGCACAGCAAGTGAGAACGTTGCCACTGCGCCACGCAGTCAGCCAATAATTATAAGAATAGTCCAGAAAATACTTTTAATCATTCTATAAACATGCAAAGTCAAATGTAGGCCATTTCATATTGTTTGTACATAGCATCGGAGCAAAACGTTGGTGTCAGCTCTACTCTGGAAGGAAGTCTGCTCTTTCAACCCCATCTTCTGACCACACATCAATCACTTATAGTTAGCCAGTCAGTTCTCATTTTGAAAAAAAAAAAAAAAAAAAAAAAACTTGATGTTCTCCACTGTAGTCTGTGTTCTTGCTATTTATATTGTAACAGTTAAATAGTACAAGTATTTATGACGAAATATGTTCTAAATTCAAAAAAATTGAGGGAGAGAACTAAGAAGATTTGTCTCACCCTGTTCAAGTTAGATGTTTAAGCTTCTTGATTCCTTGGTGGAATTGCAATTTAACATGGCTTCTACTGAGCTATCCCAGCGTTTGCAATACTTCATGTAGTGCTGAGGAAAACAGCGAGCAATAACGTTATTGCAATTAAAAGAATTATTCAGTAAATAATTGTGTGTCTTAACTAATGGTAGAATATTCTACGCTTGCTAGGTGTATTAAGTTAACTTTGTTGTATTGTTAGTTACATACATGAGTATCGTTGCATATCTTTAATGGAACAGCCCTACTTTGTTTTAGAATCAAGTTGTTTCTATATCTTTCCTTCACATCAACATTTACATTCAATGTCAAAAATTTGTAAATAAAGGAATATTACAAAATGACTTTGAAAACAAAACATTGTGCTCTGTTTAAGGCCCTCAGGTCCTGGAATGCGAGGCTGATATATTTTATATTATGTATTCAGTGCCTATATCACAAAATGCGTTTTATTTCACAATGAGGCTATGACACATTCATGGTACAATATCTTAGAAGTGTATCTTGTAAAATGTAAATAGCACCATGCGTTTGACAACTTTGTGCGATGAGTCACCGTTAAGTTGAAAATAATAGTTCTGAAAAAACTCTGAAATAGCTACTTTATTTATATAAATCCCGCACAAATTCAATGTCATGAGTTTCACTTTCTATCAACATGTTGTTTCCAAAATACTGAGCCGACATTTGATCCGCACGTCCATTTAATTCCAATTATACTAATAATTCTAATTTGTAAATCTAATTGTATACCCCTATGAGAAATGATTTTGTGGTGATGAATTAAAATGTACAAGTTGCATTTGTAATGCCTAGCTCATGAATTGTTTTATGTTGAACCCTTATTGATCTACGATAAATGTGTGTGTGTTTGAGTCTTCAGTCTTTTGACTGGTTTGATGCAGCTCTCCATGCCTCCCTGTCCTGAGCTAATCGTTTCATCTCTACATAGCTACCACACCCTACATCCGAGGCACTCTGTTTAACATATTCCAACCTTGGTCTACCCCTACAGTTTTTGTCCTCGACCCTTCCTTCTATAACTAAGCTTGCTATTCCTGGGTGTCTTAGTATGTGTCCTACCAACCTATCTCTTCTCTTCATTAGCAGTCGCCAGAAACATCTCTCCTCTCCCACTCGTCTTAATACCTCTTTGTTTGTAACCCTATCTACCCATCTGATCTTCATCATTCTCCTGTAACACCACATTTCAAATGCTTCAATTCTCCTCTTTTCTGCTGCACCAATAGTCCAAGTTTCACTTCCATAGAGCGCCACGCTCCAGACAAAGGCTTTCAAAAATGACTTCCTAATACCTAAATCTATATTCGATGTCAGCAGATTCCTTTTTTGTAGAAATGCTTTCTTTGCCTGAGCCAACCTACTTTTAATATCCTCTTTGCTTCGTCCATCACTGGTTATTCTGCTTCCTAAGTAACAGAAGTCTCCTACTTCCTTCAGCTTTTCACCTGCCAATTTGATGTCCATAGAGGTTTCTGATTTATTTCGGCTGCATTCCAGTATTTTTGTTTTACATTCATTTATTTTCATCATGAATTCTTTCCGTAAGACGGAGTCCATACCATTCAAAAACTCATTCAAATCCTCAGGTTTGTCGGCCAAGATAAATAAGCATTCATAATTTATTATTATTATTACTGCAGCCCAGGCAGTACATGAGGAAGTTGTCGAGAATAAAGGCAAGGTAGCGTGTCGCAATGATTGCCACATAAGGAGAGCTTGTAACTATTCTTGAAGAACGGCCTGGTAAACTTGAATTCAAGGCCAAATTGTGTAACAGCTTGCACCAGAATTGGAATCGCAAAGGTGTAGTCACGAGTTACTTACAACCGACCTACAATTGAATCCACCAATCAGGAGTGACCACGCCAATATCACACGATGGAAGGCGTCAGTGGTAAAAAGCGCGCGGAATTGATTATCTAAAGAACCGCCGATCGGAATTATCTCCGCACGAGTGCGATGAGACGTTTGACTTATTTGAAGAAGATTGATACTAGTCCCATCTGTGTGAGATGAAAACTCTGGAAATTTTTTCTAAATCCACCCCACTCTTCCGCACCCTGTCAGTTTCTAATAAATTGGTTGACGTAAAGCTGTTCGATGTCTTTCTGTTCGTGAGCTCTGTGAGCTATCTTCACGCCCGTTTGTATAACGATTTTAACGCTCTGATATATTTGAAGTTATTTTATTTGTGAGCTCTGATGAGCTAAATTCACGCTAGATTGCGTAGCAAATTTTAACGCTCTTAATTATTTGAAGTCATTTACTTTGTGAGATTTGTGAGCTAAATTCACGCCAGTGTGCGTGATGATTTGAAACTGGTAACATTATCTTAAAGACAACTACATCAGCTCTTAGGGGCAAGTCTTGTAACATTCTAATTAGCGCTCACCCGAGCGAAGGTCACGCAGCGCAGAGCATTAGATTACCGAGCGAGATAGCGACTGTGAGTCAAGCAGTCTTTGTAACTTGTTTGTCGAGCCAGTGGCGTTGGACTCGAAGTGTGTATTTCATATATATTTTTAAGTGTATTTTTCATGTGTGTATTGCGCGTGTGTGAGCGATATTTAGGGAAAGTCTTCATAATTAATCGCATAGGACTATTGTGGGCGAATTTAGTAACCCACAAGCGATTATAGCCAGGTCGAATTATATTCATTGAACTTTTCTTCCAAGCAGACTACATCAAGATGTCCAACATGTGGTCAGCAGTTGGGATGGCGTCCGGCGCTTCAACGAAGACGGCTATGGAGTGCTAACTTTTCCATAGGGGAAAAGGGCTGAGATGGATGTCATAATGTTCTGCAGGCTGAGACGGTGACGTACAACAATTGATTATTCAATTATGTAGTTAGATTGGCGTGGGAACCTTTGTAAATAGTTCATTTAGTCTTTTCTTGTTTTAGAGTGTTTTTCTTTGTACCGGCACTAAATGTTTTTAAATGTACGTTGGCGCGTGGCCAAAGTGTTTGTTGTATTTTTGTTTTTCTTGGAGTCATATTTAATGTGCACGGCGCGTGTACTTGATGTTTATCCATGCAAATGCGAAGCCCGTTACATTCGATAAATGGTGCTTTATTAAAGTTCATATTTGTGATAGGATAGGGAGGTAATTACTGTAAGATGTTTGCTGAACAGGTTATTATTCATATTAGGGTTGCCAAGTGCAACGATTTAAGATGTAATGTTAGAACACCTTCGTTCTAATTTGATAGATTTCTTTAGTCCATTTCAGGTTAATTAGTCACGGCGTGGAACGGTGGCGCCAGCACGTGGAAAATATTTATGTCTTTTTATTTCAGGGTCTGTCAAACCCATACGTGTGGTTCTGTGTGTGTTACTGTGTCAGGTGTGTGTGTAGATTCTACGTGAAGAGGGGTAGAGGTCCTACTGCCCTCGTATTTTGTTGTTGTTGTATTTTTGATGGAAGGGCAGGGTGCTCTAGGGAGACCGCTGTTCCTTGTCCATTATGCTGATTTCTTGGATTTCCTAGTGGAAATGCCGGGATATTTTGTTCTGACAAACACACACGTATTATTGTGCTTTGGGGCACGCTTCTTCGATACACACGTGGGTTGACAGATATGCTGTGTTCCACAAATCGCCCGTCTCGCCCGGTGTCTTATTTTTGATAGGCAGTCCTGTTGTTCCGACTGGCCCCTTTAAGCTTTCATGTAGCAAACCTGTTCATTGTGATGGTTATTTTGGAACCATAATTAATTGGGGAGTTCGCCATGAGTGTGACGGATTGTTGCATGTTGTATGGATAGATATTTGTGTTATTAATGTAAATGTTGGCTTTGAGCCTAGTGATTTTGTTTATGACTCAATTCATGTAATTTTAGGATGTCACACCCGTGTAGTGTAGTGGCAGTGTACTTGTAAATTTGACGGCAGTCATATGTGTATTTCTTTTATTGGTCACGTGTTAACTTACTTGTGTTGATTTGTGTGAGAAGTCCTAAGTTTTTAGGCAGTAATGTTTTTTGCTACGGAAGTTTGATTCCAATTTCACTCGGAAATTATTGTGTTGTATATTTTAAGTATAGGAAGTGTCGGTTTAGTTTTAAGTGTTGTATAGTTGTTCCCCGCGTCTGTCTAGCTCTAAGCAATGTGGATTCGTCGTCTGAATGTTCATTCTGGATGATGACGAATCATGCATTCGATTGTACACATCGTGAAGCATGCAGAACGACACGCGCGCATACATATGTCACTTTTGTTGATTTTCTTAAGGACACTTTGTCCGTGTAATTAATCTCTCCAGAGATTTGGCCTAGTTTTGGCGTATTTTAATTATTCAGTGGGAGTCTTTTGGGAGTTTGTTTTGTTAATTCTTTTGTATAGTTAGGTGATTTTTTATTAAATGCATTGTTTTTAACCCTGGCTTCACTTTTTCCTGCTTTTTATTTTGTTATATGTTACCCTGCATGTTAATGAAGCGCTTTAACAACAACTTACGATATGGACTGTTACACCCCCCGAAATAGAGTCTCATAAGCTTCTTTGCAAGGGTTCATAAACCAAAATGGCTGCCCAAGTGGGACTGTTGTTGTTGTTGCTTCGCTGATCTCATATTTATTTCGTTGAGAAATAATGCCAGGTCAAGCGGGCAAAGTAAATTCAGTAAATTGAGGCGATGTTGTACCGCCATGTGCATTAGTAAAATCACTGAGTTCCTAAAGTTAGAGATATTGAACAAGGTTAGAATTTGATATTGTATTTGTTATAAACCTGTTCTAGCGCCCGGCACTAAAATTAGAAAATTTGCATATTTTTGAACTCAGTCAAAGCAGGAAGGTGTTGCCTTATATTTGACATTTAATTAACTTCGGTTAATTGGTGTTCTTCGTAAATTCTGTTGGTTAGGAATTTAAAAGCAGATCACTAGGGGTTATTTGTTGTTTGGGAATCAGAATAATTTTATTCAGTAAATTTTGTTACTGAAATTTTTGTTAAATTAGAATCAGTAATATTTAAATGTTATGACATGTATGCGTGTGTATGACTGAAATCTTAGTGCATGACCCTGTTTTCTCTGATTATATTTTGTGTATTGTGCAATGGCGAGTGTTGAGGAGATCAAGGCATTGTTGGAACAGATGTCCGCGAAAACGGAAGAACAATTAAAAGAACAGTTGAAAATTCAGAGCGAAGACAATGAGAAACAATTAAATAAACAGTTAGAACAGATGTCGATACAAATGTCCGCGAAAACGGAGGAACAATTTAAAATTCAGAGCGAGAATTGTGAAAAACAGTTACACGACATGAGCGGTAATATTTCGGTCCAATTAGAGGTCCAGAAATTGGACACTGATAAACAATTTCACGAATTAAATCACAAACTATCGGAAACTGATAAACAATTTCACGAATTAAATCACAAACTATCGGAAACTGATAAACAATTTCACGAATTAAATCACAAATTGACAGAACAGGCGGTAACACAAACAGAGCAATTCGAGAAGATCACTAATGACATCAATCAGAGTGTTAGGGAGGTGGAGAAACTGGCAGGTGAGGTCGCAGAGAATAACGTCAAACAATTGGGTGAAATTAAAAAGTTGGAAGCGAAATTTGACAACAAACTCGTACAACTTGACGAAATGGTGACCGGTAAACTACAGCAGATAGAGGCAGCATGTGTCAATAACACCGCGGGAATAAAGAAAACACAAGAGAAATTGCAGCTACAAATTAATTCAGTCGACAGCAACGTCCTTGAATTAATAAAAGAAATGGATAAACTAGAGTTCATAAGACAAGAGGTAAGAGAACAGCTCATTAAAAATCGGGATAATCTGGAAGAACAATTAGTGAAAACACAAGAGGTTATAAGAGAAGAGGTTGGAGAACAGTTAGTCAAGACACAAGAACAGATACAAGAACAGCTAGAGAAGAGTCAGGAAAGGAACGAAGAGAAAATTGACAGTTTGAAAAGTAGGATCCGAAGAGATTGGGAACAGCAGGCAAACACAAATAAAGAAGACAGGTTGACAATTTTAAAGCGCTTGGGCGAATACAACTCGAGAATGCAGGCTTTGGAGGAAGGCGTAAAATCTAAATTACAAGAGCACTCAGATTTAATAATCAAAAACGAAATTAGATCGTTAGAGAATGCTACATTATTCTCGGCTGAAAATGTACCAGAAAAGCAGGGAAGCATTGGAAGTCCGGTAGGCTTGAAGTTGGCTGAGGATAACAGCCGGGGTCAAAGTCCCAAATTAATGAGCAACGCATTCCAAGAGTACAGGGGAGAGACTTCTACACCACAACCAAACTTGGCACCCGCCCAAGTAATCCAAGTCATTAGGGGAAATGATTTCAAGCCCGATAAATTCAAGGAACACTCAGGAACCACTCCCAAAGCGTTTTTACGACAGTTAACTGATTATTTCAATGATCAACATATCGGCCCCGAAAAACAGTTGAGACTCGTGGAGAAATTTTTAGACGGACCAAGCTTAACCAGGTATTTAAGCTTTAAATATACTTTCACCGACATGGCTCAATTCCGAGAAGCATTTTTAAAGAAGTTTTGGAGGCCTTCTTTACAGCAGGGGTTAAAAATGGACCTGTATACACGTAAATACCACAGTACGCATCCGACCAGATTTTCGGAATTCTTTAGCCAACAGCTGGTAAAATTCCGGGATTTTGACGACCCCCCTAGCGTGCAAAATATGGTTCTAACCATCGGGAAACAACTTCCCATGCACATTCAACAGCTGTTAGTAGCCGGAAATATTCAGACTGCAGTGCAGGCCGAAGAACTACTCCGACACCTCGACGAGACGAGTATGGTCAGTCCACAGACGGGAAGGAGAAATATGGAATGTGTCAACACGGCAGAAGTGGTTCAGGGACTCCAAAATAGTCACAGCCAGGGGAACCAAACGAAAACTCAGTCCACAGGAACACAGTTCACACCGAGAAGGCATGATTTCGATGGCCGGAACCAGTTCAACCAAAAAAATAGAAATTTTCAGAATAACTGCGATAGATATAACCAGAATAACCAAAACCAGCACAATCAATGGACGTACCAGCGGGAATAAACCAATTGGAGGGGAAACCAAAGGCAGGGTAGACCTTACCAAAGAAATGGAGATGGCAGGTGGAACAACGCGAGGAACTATCGCCAGGAAAATAGGGGAGACCATCGCAACAATTGGGATGAGCAATATGTCGAGTCACAAAAATACTTAGACCAATTAAATGCCGAAGAGACGGAAAAAGAGAAGTTGGGGCGCGCTGATGGCAAACAGACAGAGCCCAGACAATCATCAAGGAGAGGGGGCAGAAAGTTGATTGAGGCAACAGGAGAGGCGCGATGACAACCGGCGGAACACAACAAATGGGCCCTGGGATAAAAAAAAACTTCAATTGAACTAAAAAAATGGCAGTCTGAAAACGGAGGATGCCAGGGAGTGAGAGGAGCTGATTGTGGCTAATATAGAAGAGTGGGTAGCATTCCCGGACGATTGCCTGGAGGAAGTGGTGAAAGACCGAGAAAACGTCATCAGACAAAATGCCAATTATTTACGCACATATTGGAGGTATGAGGGTGAGATGTTTAATTGACACAGGTAGCCAGGTGAGCTTAGTCACTGAAGTTTTGGTAAAAGAAATCGGAAGAAAACAAACTGTTCCAATTATGCCTGTCCCGCTAATGAAAGTCAGAGGGGTTATTCCTGACAAAACCATCAATTGTAAACAGCAAGCATATTTAGACCTGGAAATATTGAACCACACTTTTTCGCAAACATTCATTGTCATATCGAAGATGAACTATAACATAATTTTGGGAGCCAACTTCATCTGTGATTTTCATGCTGTAATTGACTTACATAACAAAACTGTAAGTATCAAACAAGTTGAGGGTTTGGATCACGTTGGTTTAAACACGGAAGAGAGTCCACTAGAGAGAGAGGCGAATACTTGGGTCATTGAGGAATGCACTAATGAGGCCGGATATAAGAACTTGACGGAGGAGCGAGTAAGCCAGACAGCAGTGGTGGAAATTGACAGCCAAGATATTTCGCAGGAACTTTGGGTACATTTGGCGGAAGAAGAAATTAGTGGAACCAAATTTGAAATTCTACTTCAGGAGCGACTTAAGGAGGCCATAGTAGGGGAACCTGATATAAGAAAACTGGAAGAAATTTTGAGATTATATAAAGGAGCTTTTGACACCGTACCTGGAAATGTTTTAAATTTTCAATAAGCCATGCAAGTTACAGACTGGACCCCATTTAAAAGTAAATTGTACCCGATCCCAGAGAAATATTTTGCTCAGGTGAAGGACATTATTATTAATTTATTAGAATCTGGCATGATAAGGAAAGCAGCAACCCCGTACCTGAACGCAATATTGGCTGTGGCCAAGCCAAATGGATCAATTAGGCTATGCCTAGACGCGCGAGTTTTGAACAGTAAACTGCTAGTTGAGCATGACCAAGCACCTAGGATCAAAGATGTTCTGAAAGGCTTCCGTGGGAAGAAGATATATTCGAGTGTCGATTTGACAATTAGTTTCCACCATCTTGAACTTGAAGAAAAATCCAAACTATTGACGGGATTTTTATTCGATAACCAAAGTTATATCTGGTCTCGAATGCCCTTTGGCGTGAAAACTGCTGGATGTGCACTGATAAGAGCACTCGATAGGAATCTGACTGAGGAGGTCAAGAGCTTCACCACGAGATATGTTGACGACATATTAATTGCATCTGAAACAATGGAGGAACACCTGATAAACTTAAATAAACTTCTGGATAACTTGAGAACCATGAACTTCAAAATTAATCTAAAGAAATCACACTTTTGCCAGAGCGAGATTCTATATTTGGGGCATGTAATTGATGTTGAGGGCGTGAGACCTAATCCAGCCAAGATTGACGCTATCAAGAAATTTCCCACACCAACTAAAGTCAAGCATGTAAGAGCATTTTTGGGAGTGACAGGCTTCTTCGAAGAAAATTGCCCTGGATACACAGAAAACAGTAGCACCTATGCAGGAGATATTAAAGAAGGCAAATCGATGGTCATGGAATGAGGAGTGCGACAGGTCTTTTAGAGCAACGAAAGATTTATTGGAAAACTGTGTGAAGCTTGGATATCCGGACTTTGAGAAGCGATTTATTATTCAAGCAGATGCTTCATTGATTGGAATCGGTGCTATGCTGTACCAAGAGGACGCTGAAGAACCCAAGAAGAGATCGTATTTGGCATTTACGAGTCGTAAATTGAGGAAGCATGAGAGGAACTACACTGTGACGGAGCTTGAGCTGCTAGCAATTTTATATTCTCTTCAACGGTGGCGTAAGATGATCTACGGCTATTCCATTTTTGTTAGAACCGACCACAATGCACTGACATTTTTATTCAAGACGACGATGGCAAGTGAGAGAGTTACGCGCTGGTCCATCTACATACAGCAGTTTGACATTACAATAGAGCATTGCCCTGGAAGGTTGAACGTCATACCAGATGCCTTGAGCAGGAATCCTGAGGACGAGAACGAAGTAACAGCGGAAGTCCACACTATAACACTAACACCTAAGGCTCGTGAGTTTTTGAAGAAATTAAAGGAAATTCGGAAGGAGCAAGAAGCAGACCCATGGATGATGATGATGATCAAATTCTACAGGAAGGAATTACAACCAGATTCACCTGAATACCGAGAAGCCCGTGCTAAAGAAGCGAGATTTCACTACTTAAATAACTTGTTGCATAAGTACGTGGATGAGCATCATACCAAACTGCGAATCCTAGTTCCAGCATCACTACAGAGAGGATTGACGTGGCATGTCCACGAGAGCTTAGCACATATCGGCACGGATAAGACTGAAGCTACGATAGGGGAGACTTTTACTTGGCCTAAGATGCGATTCACCATTGTGGAAGTGATAAGAACTTGTGACGCATGCCAGCGCACTAAACCGAACAACTTCATTATGAAACAACCTCCAAGACCACTATTACCTCGGAAACCATGCGAGATGCTCGCTATTGACTGTTTTGGCCCTCTAGTTAAAGGAAAGCGTGGATGCCGACGTCTTTTGGTGTGTGTCGATGTATTTTCAAAGATGGTCGTGTTGTGTCCAATCCAAAAGACGACATCAAAACAAGTCCTCAGTAGAATTCAGAACAATGTTATTCCGATGCTTGGGAAGCCGGAATCCATTTTATCAGACCATGGTACTTATTTCTCGAGCAATGTTTTTAGGCAAGATCTGGAGAGCCTAGGAATAAAACACATATTTTCAAGCATTCGTCATCCTTGTTTGAATCCGAGCGAGAGAACGATTCGCTGTGTTGCCAAATACTATAGAGTAATGATTCCTAACGATCATAATAAATGGGTTGACAAAGTAGGAGAGATTGAGATGTGCATGAACACCACTAAGCACGAATCGACGGGTCAAGTCCCTCTAATTGTACACCACAACAGGTTGCCGGAGAGGTCTTGGGACAAGATTATTCCATGTCCAAGAGATCCACTATTAGCGCATGAGTTGCGAATCCAGCGAACGAGAGAGCACATGAGGAACCAAGCGGACCGATGACTCAGAAGATACAGAGGAAAGAAGTTTCACCGGGAACTACATGAACAAGAGTTAGTGCTGGTTCGCAGACCACCGATATCTGACCCCAAGAACAAAGTCTTTGCCAAATTCTGTGCAAAATTTATTGGCCCGTTCCGTGTCATTAAGAATCTGGGTAACAATGCTTACAGGCTTGAAGAAGTGAGCACTGGTGCTAAATCTGTTTTCAATAGCGCCAAATTAAAACCGTATTACAGAATGGAACCATTTGATGAATAAGCAAGATGATGTGTGCAGAATCAGTATTGCAAATTTTATTTTTGAGAGCCAACACTCAAATGTATGTGGACGTGGAGCGCCGGAGAGAGAGCGCTTTGTTTTGTAAACAACGAGCAGCTGAGACGACAGGAGTGGCAATCATGAGAGGAGAAGGGGGAGGTCTAGTGAAGAAGTATGAATGACATTCCGGCAAGGGAGCGCACACACTAATTGGGTCAGTGGACTGTACACTCGAGCAGCTGAGCAAGGTACTAAAGAGATGTTGTTGTTACTATTGTGGATATTGTTTTTGAAATCCAAATCAATTACTTGCTTCGAATTTCAAAACCTTGCTGAGGATAAATGAACCCTTATTGATCTACGATAAATAAGCATTCATAATTTATTATTATTATTACTGCAGCCCAGGCAGTGCATGAGGAAGTTGTCGAGAATAAAGGCACGGTAGCGTGTCGCAATGATTGCCACATAAGGAGAGCTTGTAGCTATTCATGAAGAACGGCCTGGTAAACTTGAGTCCAAGGCCAAATTGTGTAACAGCTTGCACCAGAATTGGAATCACAAAGGGGTAGTCACGAGTTACTTACAACCGACCTACAATTGAATCCACCAATCAGGAGTGACCACGCCAATATCACGCGATGGAAGGCGTCAGTGGTAAAAAGCGCGCGGAATTGATTACCTAAAGAACCGCCGATCGAAATTATCTCCGCACGAGTGCGATGAGACGTTTGATTTATTTGAAGAAGATTGATACTAGTCCCATCTGTGTGAGATGAAAACTCTGGAAAATTTTTCTAAATCCACCCCACTCTTCCGCACCCTGTCAGTTTCTAATAAATTGGTTGACGTGAAGCTGTTCGATGTCTTTCTGTTCGTGAGCTCTGTGAGCTAACTTCACGCCCGTTTGTATAACGATTTTAACGCTCTGATATATTTGAAGTTATTTTATTTGTGAGCTCTGATGAGCTAAATTCACGCTAGATTGCGTAGCAAATTTTAACGCTCTTAATTATTTCAAGTCAATTACTTTGTGAGATTTGTGAGCTAAATTCACGCCAGTGTGCGTGATGATTTGAAACTGGTAACATTATCTTAAAGACAACTACTTCAGCTCTTAGGGGCAAGTCTTGTAACATTCTAATTAGCACTCACCCGAGCGAAGGTCACGCAGCGCAGAGCAGTAGATTACCGAGCGAGATAGCGACTGTGAGTCAGGCAGTCTTTGTAACTTGTTTGTCGAGCCAGTGCCGTTGGACTCGAAGTGTGTATTTCATATATATTTTTAAGTGTATTTTTCATGTGTGTATTGCGCTTGTGTGAGCGATATTTAGGGAAAGTCTTCGTAATTAATCGCATAGGACTATTGTGGGCGAATTTAGTAACCCACAAGCGATTATAGCCAGGTCGAATTATAATCATTGAACTTTTCTTCCAAGGAGACTACATCAAGATGTCCAACATGTGGTCAGCAGTTGGGATGACGTCCGGCGCTTCAACGAAGACAGCTATGGAGTGCTAACTTTTCCATAGGGGAAATGGGCTGAGATGGATGTCATAATGTTCTGCAGGCTGAGACGGAGACGTACAACAATTGATTATTCAATTATGTAGTTAGATTGGCGTGGGAACCTTTGTAAATAGTTCATTTAGTCTTTTCTTGTTTGAGAGTGTTTTTCTTTGTACCGGCACTAAATGTTTTTAAATGTACGTTGGCGCGTGGCCAAAGTGTTTGTTGTATATATTTTTTTCTTGGAGTCATATTTAATGTGCACGGCGCGTGTACTTGATGTTTATCCATGCAAATGCGAAGCCCGTTACAATCGATAAATGGTGCTTTATTAAAGTTCATATTTGTGATAGGATAGGGAGGTAATTACTGTAAGATGTTTGCTTACAGGTTATTATTCATATTAGGGTTGCCAAGTGCAACGATTTAAGATGTAATGTTAGAACACCTTCGTTCTAATTTGATAGATTTTTTTTGAGTCCATTTCAGGTTAATTAGTCACGGCGTGGAACGGTGGCGCCAGCACGTGGAATATATTTATGTCTTTTTATTTCAGGGTCTGTCAAACCCATACGTGTGTTTCTGTGTGTGTTACTGTGTCAGGTGTGTGTGTTGATTCTACGTGAAGAGGGATAGAGGTCCTACCGCCCTCGTATTTTGTTGTTGTATTTTTTATGGAAAGGCAGGGTGCTCTAGGGAGACCGCTGTTCCTTGTCCATTATGCTGATTTCTTGGATTTCCTAGTGGAAATGCCGGGATATTTTTTTCTGACACACACACACGTATTATTGTGCTTTGAGGCACGCTTCTTCGATACACACGTGGGTTGACAGATATGCTGTGTTCCACAAATCGCCCGTCTCGCCCGGTGACTTATTTTTGATAGGCAGTCCTGTTGTTCCGACTGGCCCCTTTAAGCTTTCATGTAGCAAACCTGTTCATTGTGATGGTTATTTTGGAACCATAATTAATTGGGGGAGTTCGCCATGTGTGTGACGGATTGTTGCATGTTGTATGGATAGATATTTGTGTTATTAATGTAAATGTTGGCTTTGAGCCTAGTGATTTTGTTTATGACTCAATTCATGTAATTTTAGGATGTCACACCCGTGTGGTGTAGTGGTAGTGTACTTGTAAATTTGACGGCGGTCATATGTGTATTTCTTTTATTGGTCACGTGTTAAGTTACTTGTGTTGATTTGTGTGAGAAGTCCTAAGTTTTTAGGCAGTAATGTTTTTTGCTACGGCAGTTTGATTCCAATTTCACTCGGAAATTATTGTGTTGTATATTTTAAGTGTAGGAAATGTCGGTTTAGTTTTAAGTGTTGTATAGTTGTTCCCCGCGTCTGTGTAGCTCTAAGCAATGTGGATTCGTCGTCTGAATGTTCATTCTGGATGATGACGAATCATGCATTCGATTGTACACATCGTGAAGCATGCAGAACGACACGCGCGCATACATATGTCACTTTTGTTGATTTTCTTAAGGACATTTTGTCCGTGTAATTAATCTCTCCAGAGATTTGGCCTAGTTTTGGCGTATTTTAATTATTCGGTGGGAGTCTTTTGGGAGTTTGTTTTGTTAATTCCTTTGTATAGTTAGGTGATTTGTTATTAAATTCATTGTTTTTAACCCTGGCTTCACTTTTTCCTGCATGTTATTTTGTTATATGTTACCCTGCATGTTAGTGAAGCGCTTTAACAACAACTTACGATATGGACTGTTACACCCCCCCGAAATAGAGTCTCATAAGCTTCTTTGCAAGGGTTCAATGTAATCCTTTAGATTTTATTGGGTATATTAATTTGAGTAGGATTACTGTGTATTTAATGTATTAGAAAACATACGAACTATGTTGCAGATCGCCGTCAACATAGAACGACGAATCATCTTGACAACGTAAAGATAAAGAAAACAATGACATGGGCCACTAATCCTCTGTTGTTGTTCTTTGTGTTCAAAGTAACTACGGTAAACCCATTTTGCCGATTTAAATCGAATTCCTACGCATTATTTGTCCTAATCAGAAAGTGACATTGTTGTTGTTGTTGTTTGAATCTTCAGTCTTTCGACTGGTTTGATGCAGCCCTCCATGTTTCCCTCTCCTGAGCTAATCGTTTCATTTCTACATAGCTACTATACCTTGCGAGACAATCTTTTTAACATATTCTAACCTACAGTTCTTATCCTCGACCCTGCTCCTATAACTAAGTTTGCTATTCCTGGGTGTCTTAGTGGCCTACCAACCTATCTCTTCTCTTCCTTAGCAGGTGACAGAAACATCTCTACTCTCCCACTCGTCAATATCTCTTCAATCGTAACCTTATCTACACATGTGATCATCATCATTCTACTGTAAAACCACAATTTAAACGCTTAAATGTTCCTCTTTCTGCTGCACCAGCAGTCCAAGTTTCACTTCCATATAGACATATGAGACAAATAATTTAGTCTACGAATTTTTGGCAGTAACCCATATGATTTGACGTAAATTTTGACACAGTAATTTTACTAGACAAGTTATAGAATTTAATGTGTTTTATATTCAAAATGGTGGATGCACCTTAGTCTCAAACATGAGGATTATCAGTTTCAAATTTCAATTTGAGCCACCGATAGGTTTGGAAGTTGAAATCTGATAGTTTCAGAAAATTTGAAACATTCACATTTTTGGTACGGTAACACACATGTCACTTAAATCAATCACAAATTCTTTCCTTAGCGTGTTGGTCAAAGTTATTTGTGTACCGTTAAGCTAAATAATTTCGCAGTTGCAGAGTTATTCAATGGTGACCGTAAATTTTGGTATACAGAAAGCTTTCATTTACGAAATGTAGCACTAACTCCAATCAAAATTATGAAAGTCAAAAATTGGTGTTAGGGTCATCATCCATACAACGCTTTATCAAAACAGGTTAAGCCCTTCAGAAATTGATGTTAACGGCACACATACATACAGACACTTAGACGCGCTTCTCGAACTGATACCATAAACCCAATAATTGTCCAATCTATTTGTAAAACGTAAGCTAATTACCTAAGTTGAACTTATTTGCAGCTAATTACCGCATTATTGGTGAATTGGTTCATTGGTACACAACCATGTAAAATGTGTCTGATCACTGACGTCCGATTTCTTTCGTCATGAATCCCCGTGCATGGCCACAAATACTGTAAATACAGCAATAATACGAATCCTAGCCTCAGAGCTATATGCAAAGCTGTAAATAAGCAAATGCCAGGGAATGTGCTGAAGGATATGCACAAAATTTACGAGCCTTACAGTAATCGCATGTGATGTGTAACATCTGACATAGAAGAAACCTCACGTGAAATTGTTAATACACCGGTATTTTATACTATTATTGGCACAAATATTAATCAATTGTAAAATGGAGTGTTTTACAGATATTGTAGTTTATAATACGAAACTCATTTTATTAGATGATTTGTAGCTTCCACCAGCACTAGCCTAAATAAAGAATACGATATGGATCAACTAGATTATAAGACGCGACACCGCTCATAACCTTAATTTCCTTGATTCACAGCCCAACACGTAATTTCATATGGATTCTGTTAAAATGAGTCGTATTGATATGATAAATATCGTTTAAAATGATAATCTGGTAGCAAAAATATCTACCCCGTCCGGGATTCGAACCCGAGATCTCTAGATTCACAGTCATAGGCGCTAACACCACGGCTATTTTGACTACGCAAATATTAGGCACAAGATGGTAGTAGGGGGGTAAGGCCGATTCTAAATAGTGTCAAGGCCGCCGCGTGAGTCTAAGCCGATAACTCCCGAACCCGTGGTCGGAGATTCACGAATAAAGTGTCGTTGGACTCGGGATGACGGGGGCTTTGCTATGGACCATTCGTTCAGTTATAGAAAAAAATGAAAATTTTTGTTTTCGAAAGTAGGTGACAGTTTGAAAACCAAACATGGTAGAACGTTGTGCCATGGTTCAAACGAAAGGTCTCTATGTCCTTTATTTTCTGTAATAAAAGTTTTCTATTATTTATGTTTTTTAGAAAACACTCGAATTTTGAATTCCTATATTTTGGAAACTAGGAATTCTACAAACAAAATTGTTTGACATAAATGAAAGGTCCCTACGCCCTCTACCACCAAAATAAATTTCAAGTCTCTAGGATAAAAACCTGACAGTACTGTCAATTGGGAGGAGCTGGACCACTTAGGAAGTTGTGAGCCCCTGCGACCTAGGAATGGAAGGAGTCATGCTAGGAGGCGTGCTTGGATTCGTTTTTTTTCGTCTCGTTGCGCTCTTTACGGGAATGTAGGTGTCGAAAAGGTGAAATGCTGGAAACATGTTTTTTGGGGGCAAAAACGTGATTTTAAACTTTTTGTTATATTTCGCGAACCAATCATGCTAGAGGCGTGTACGAGGAGTCCAAGGACTCGGGGTGACGTCCTCTTTGCTATGGACTACCCGTTATATTTAAAAAATGGAAACTCGATTTCGGGGGAAACACGTGTTTTTTGTGATTTTTGCTGATTTCTCACGAACCAATAACGCTAGAGACTTGTACAAGGTGTCATGTTTTTCGTCGCGTTGTCCTCTTGCCGAGGATGTTCGTGTTGAGCAGGAATGAAAAACCATGTTGAGGTAAAACCATGATTTAAGACTTTTTGCTCTATCTCGCAAACCAATAACGCTAGAGATATGTACTAGGTGTCCTAGGACTCGGGCTAACGCCCCCTTTTTGAAACTATTTTTGAAATTTTGACAAAGGGCCTAATGATACTTTTGTTAAAAAAATCTCTTTATCTGTTTACAATGTTCATGAAGCGTGGTGGTTGAGAGAGACGATACTGCTGGGTGTGTGTGTGTTTCAACGAACCTATCGCTAACAACAATGACCATGCTTGATAGAAAAATTGATATTTCGGCGGGTCGGTTTGTGACAGAGCGAGGGTTCGTTTTTCTGATCTTTCCTATGGCAGACGGATGGAGGCTAATATTTGAAAATGTGTGAAGCATGCGAAGATTTTTTTACCCCCGAAGGAGATCTTTAACGTGCAAACGGTGATGAGAACTTGGTTCTATGTTGGTCGAAGCGAGTACAGAAAACAAACTTGTAGAGGAGCAGACGAGCAGGAGGCGAATGTCATTTGAGCTTATTGGAATGCGCTGATCTGACTTGACAACAAGTGCAATGGAAAATGACAAAGACGCTTGAAGGTTAAATAATCTGACAATCGTGGTGGCAGGGAAGTGCTAAATGCATGCATACACATGTGAAACCACATGAGGGCTAAACAAGTCTTATCCTGTCTTGCTTCGTACGTGACAAAATGCAAGTCCATGTGAAATTTGACCTGCCACTAGTGTTCACCTTGGACGTCAGCTGTCCACCTGTTTGATAACAGGATGTTCAAAGCGTGGGAATAAATGATTGTACATGCAATGTAACATATATAAAGACATGTCGTTATCATTTCCTCTCTCACTTAGGTGACTACCTTTGAACACATTGCGTTGCGTGAAACCCCTGGTCTTGTTTAACAGTTTTGGTGTTGGTGGAAAATACTTAACCTTGTTGTGAGGTAGGTATATATTTATTCATTTATATATTTATTGATTTATATATATTTACAAGCCATTATTTATTGATTAGGTAAATAATGATGTTATTTATTCATTTGTTTGCAGATAACTGGTATACCTTACATGTCTGAGAGAGATGAAACCATTGCACTTTTGAGCCCACTAGAAGGAAACAGCAACAAGCCACTGCAAGTGAAGGTGAGATGATTTTTTTTTAAATCTAACTTGTTTCATTTTTGTTTTATATTTTATTTTATGAAATGCATGTATTAACCTGAATTTAGGTATTTATAGCGGTTTATTTTATTTATTTTTAGAAACTTGGAAAGAAAAGCCTTACGGCCGTAGCAATTGCTTAAAAAAAACGAAACGCACTAAAGCGAAACCATTGCCAAAGGGTGAACTGTTTAAAACTCAGGTAAGTTTAACTTTAAAATGCTATTCCATTTTACCACTACTGAAAACTCGTAGACAAAAAAAATTCATTACCTGTACATGACTGGGACTATGATTGCTTTCTTGATTAATGGCTATGTAGTTGTTGACTGGGAAAAGTACAAGGCCATGTTGGATTTTCTAAAAACAAAACAAAAAAAATTAATTTAAGGGTGGGTCCCTATGGACTCAACTAATATCATTAGGTTTGAACATGATAATGTGAACAAAATGACATGACATTCATTTTTGTTTATTTATTGGTTAAGGGGGGGGGGATGTAAATGACTGTAGCTTTATAAAAAGAAAATAAGTACATGGGTTACTATTATTGCCAACATACAGTTTATTTTTTAATGGTGTTTTGATATATTAATGCCAATTAACGTTAACGTTTTATTTACAAGTATTGATCGATTGATTGAGTGATGGGCTATTTTGTTTGATTTTAGGTGTCACCATGGGCCATTAACGTAATGAACAGACAGTGAACAAGCATGTATTAAGCTTTAAAGTACTCTGTGCTCTTGTGCAACGCTATTAACTTACAAAAAGAAAATGTTTTATTATAACACATGGCGTTAGTACCAAATACAACACGTGAGCAAGTTGGTTTACCGCGTGGGTTGAATTTAAAATCAGAAAATGATCGTTGGTTAACATTTGAATCCTTGGCCTGTAGGCTTTTTGTCGCCACATAAACTTGCAAAACTCGTTTTTTTTTACTTGAGCAGAGAAGAAGTGATGCGCTGTGTGTTTTGTCGTATTGAACTTTCACACTGGGAAGAAGGGGATGATCCCTTTAGAGACCATTTGCGATGGTCTCCTTGTTGTCCTAACATGCTTGGATAACAAGTGGGTAACCTTCCAGTGTATCCATTTTACCGAACCACAAGGCCATTGGCCGCTACTTACGTTGCTGAATCACAAATAAATAATAATAATAATAATAATAATATATTACCAGACAACAACGGTAGTGTCGATATATGTTGTCCATATGCCATACACAGTGTTGAATTGGCGTGTGCTTTTGAAAAATTGAGAGTTTGCAAGACTATAGCACTAGCACACCCAAAGTACAGCTCTGTTGAAAAACGTTTAGAATCTTATAAAAATGTTTGGCCATTAATATTAAAACACCTTACCAAACAGCTAATTGAAGCTGGATTTTTTTATACTGGTAAAGGGGATAAAACAATATGTTTTATTATGGATTTGCTTTAAAGGATTGGCAAATGACTGATGACCCTTTTGTGCAACACGCTCGTTGGTTACCAAACTGTAGATACATGGTGTTGCTTAAAGATTAGGAATTTGTGAGCACTATTCGTAAAGAAAACGTGATTGCAGCACAAGACATAAAAGTGCCTTTAGAGTTAGAACACGCCGAGCAAATACATGAGAATGAAAGAAAAGACATGTCTTACGAACAGATACAAAAGTGTGACCAACAATTATGTATTTTTTTATCAAGATGAACTAGGTGTTGTATTTTTGCCTTGTGGACACATGATAGCATGTGTCAAGTGTGAATTAGAACTTAACACTTGTGCTATATGCAGAAAAGTAGTATCTGCTACAGTTAGGGCATTTGTTGCATAACTAGTATAATTTATTAGCCATGCATAGTGCAAAATCCCTAATTGCACAATATTATTAAAATTGTTTTAGAGTGTAATAGATATGCTTTTGTTTTGTTTATAGACTACTACAATGAATGTTTTGAATGCTGTGGGACAATCATGTGGCTTAGAGACAAAGAAGCTCAGCGAATTGCCAACGCATATTCCATTCCGCATTATCAAGATTCGGAAATTGAAAACAGCATATGGTGATCGTGTACTTTGTGTATGTGAAAACTTTGAGACACTTCTGCCTATACGGTTTAATGATATGTCGGAGAGTGTTTTTGATGAAGTCAATAATGCTGTGCAACCTGTACATTTAATTTATAAAGGTTTTAAAATCAATAGGTGCATGGTTCGTTTTAATTAAATAAAAAAACAAATGTCTATTAATAATAATGGAAGATATAAGTGATGACAATGGACTGAAAGAAAAATATGTGTATAGAATAATAATGTTTTAGTTTTTAGTATTGTCTTAAAACATATTATGATGAAACCAAAAACATGTATGTAAAGTTTGTAAATAATTGCAAAATGATGTTACAATGCTGTTTTATTTTATACAAAGTTAGTATATTTAACATTGCAGAGTATACATGATTATGACAATAGATGCACACTGAATACAAGCCTTTCTCTCTTTACAATAGTCTGTTATAGTTTTAAACACAAGGCTTGTTGTAGATTATTTTATAGCAATGTTCATACACTGTTGTTTTCGAAAACTGGGGAAGCCGCAAAGGTTGTATACGCATGAAAACCTTATTGTTATTACTATTTAGTCATTTTGAACCTCTTGCATATCAAGAGCAGATGACCTAGTAGTTCCACTCTTTAAAACGACAACAACAACACTACCTCTTGCATAGTTTGTGATATTGATTGCCCTTGAAACGTGGAAGATGGATTAAAAATAACTTTTAGAACAGGGGTTAAACGTTGCTCATTAAACAATGCACTATTTTGAGTAGCACTATGGTTTTCTTGATTTTTGTCGACGGCAACTGTGTTTCATGCAGTACACTACATTGATGATCACTGACACTTAAAACCTCACCATTTTTACTTTTTAGGTCACCACGACAATGTTTGGAACGTTGCTTTGAACAACGCCAAATAACAGTTCCACTTTTATTGTTGTTTTTTTTTCACAATATATGAATATCCTTTATAGTATGCGTAAGGCTTACCGTACCTAGTCACTGATACTTCCATGTCAACTGTCAAACATAGACTAAGCTCTAGTAAAGTCAACTTGGTAATAAGAATAATAGTTTAATGTGAGAGCAAATATGGATCCAAAGAGTTCAGGTAAATGTGGAGGCAAATAAGCAAATATAAGAAACAAGAGTGGGGTAAAAGTCGTCGCAAAGTGGTAGGCCCATTACACAATAATTTCAGCACGACGAAGCTCTTGTTCAATTTCTTTGATTTCCCAGTCGTAACCGGTATGCTCAGCTTGTTGTAAAGCATGCAATTGTCGAAACCGTTGAATTAGCATACTGGGTTTGTTCCAGTATACAAATTTAACAAATGGTTTTTAGGTGTAAACAAAGCATTACCATTATCATGATCATCATCATCATCATCATTATCATCATCGCGATCATCATTATCATCATGACCATCATCACTATTACTATATAGTCCTTTTTGATCCTCTTGCAATACCACTTCATTTATAGTCTGAGTTGATTTTGATAGTGTTGAAGGTTTCTTGGACGTTGACAACTGTCTTAACATGACTTTTTGAGGACATGATAAGTCCTTTTGAACAAACACTGCACTATCTTTAGCCGCAATATCGTTTTCTTGAACTTGCTTTTTAGCATTTTGATAATTGTTTGTAAACAGCAAGCGTGGTTCGTTTAGAGCACTACATTGATGAACACTCACACTTAAAACCTTTCCATTTTTACTTTCCAGATTGCCTCGACATTTTGTTGACCTCTCTTTTGAACATCACCAGAATATTATTCCATTCACATTCTGGCGATTATAGTTATAGGAGTAACCTTGATAGAGTGCACGTAGCCTACCTTTGTTGGTTGTAATAAGTTCCATAGTAGTAACTGACCTGTCAGTACACTACAAAGGTTACAACTGTTTTGCTGATGGAGTGGCCTAGAATAAGCTTATATATTGGCTTATGTATTGGCTTTTTGTGTTGGCTTTTTTGTTGGCCTTTTGTGTTGGCTTTTCGTGTTGGCTTTTTGTGTTGGCTTTTTGTGTTGGCTTTTGTGTTGGCTTTTTGTGTTGGCTTTTTGTGTAGGCTTTTTGTGTTGGCTTTTTGTGTTGGCTTTTTGTGTTGGCTTTTCGTGTTGGCTTTACGTGTTGGCTTTTGGTGTTGGATTTTGTGTTGGCTTTTTGTGTTGGCTTTAGTATTGGCTTTTGTATTGGCTTATTTGACAAGTTATTTTTGACAATGTATTAAGAGGATTTTTTCGCTTGGTGTTGGAAAGTAGTTGAAAGAGAGGGAATATTTAAAGACTTAACCTCAGCTCACTAACCTAACCTAACCTAACTTCACCCAACCTAACCTAACCTAACCTTTCAACTCTCAGATGTTAATTAAATTCTGTGCATAGTCGAGTTGGAACCCAAGACCTCAGGAGTAAAAAAAACAATTATTTTTTGATGGCTTATTTTGGTAGCTTAGTTTGATGGCTAACCTAACTTTACCTAACCTAACCTAACCTTAGCTCACTTTGGATATTACTAGAAAGTGTTCATATCCTCCACTAGGTAGAATGCTAGTAGTACAGGTAGTGCTCATATTTACCGCTAGGTAGCGGAAACATACTTTGCGTGTTGCATGTGACACTTGTGACGTTTAACCACATGCATGACGTGCTTGTATAAGTACTCTATTTAAACTCAATATACAATAACCACTAAATGTTCAGAACTATCATGTATAGCCTTTTTAGGGTATATAGGAGACCCTTAGCAAGAAAGGCTGTCTAACCCACGAGTGTACAGCCTTGTCATACGCAGTAAGCACCTGTTGGCAGAAAACAAAAACAACAATTTGAGAAAGCCAACAAAAGACTGTTTCCTTTAAATACATTAATGGATGTGTTGTTTGGGAAATCAAAGAAATTGAACAAGAGCTTCGTCATGCTGAAATTATTGCGTAATGGGTGTACCACTTTGCGACCAATTTTACCCCCACTCTTGTTTCTTATATTTTCTTATTTGCCTCCACATTTACCTGAACTCTTTGGATCCATATTCGCTCTCATATTAAACTATTATTCTTATTACTAAGTTGACATTACTAGAGCTTAGTCTATGCTTGACAGTTGACATGGAAGTATCAGTGACTGGGTATGGTAAGCCTTACGCATACTATAAAGGATATTCATATATTGTGAAACGAACCAATAAAAATGGAACTGTTATTTGGCGTTGTTCAAAGCAACGTTCCAAACATTGTCGTGGTGACCTAAAAAGTAAAAATAGTGAGGTTTTAAGTGTCAGTGATCATCAATGTAGTGTACTGCATGAAACACAGTTGCCGTCGACAAACAATCAAGAAAACCATATTGCTACTCAAAATAGTGCATTGTTTAATGAGCAACGTTTAACCCCTGTTCTAAAAGTTATTTATAATCCATCTTCCACGTCGCAAGAGCCATCAACATCACAAACTATGAAAGAGGTAATGTTGTTGTTGTCGTTTTAAAGAGTGGAACAACTAAGTCATCTGCTCTTGATATTCAAGAGGATCAAAATGACTAAATAGTAATAACCATAAGGTTTTTATGCCTATACAACCATTGCGGCTTCCCCAGTTTTCGAAAACAACAGTGAATGGACATTGCTATAAAATGATCTACAACAAGCCTTGTGTGTAAAACTATAACAGACTATTGTAGAGAAAGGCTTGTATTCAGTGTGCATCTATTGTCATAATCATGTATACTATGCAATGTTAAATATACTAACTTTGTATAAAATAAAACAGCATTGTAACATCATTTTGCATTTATTTACAAACTTTATATACATGTTTTTGGTTTCATAATAATATGTTTTAAGACAATACTAAAAACTAAAACATTATTGTTCTATACACATATTTTTCTTTCAGTCCATTTTCATCACTTATATCTTCCATTATTATTATTTGACATTTGTTTTTTTATTTAATTAAAACGAACCATGCATCTATTGTTTTTAAAACCTTCATAAATTAAATGTACAGGTTGCACAGCATTATTGACTTCATCAAAAACACTCTCCGACATATCATTAAACCGTATAGGCAGAAATGTCCCAAAGTTTTCACATACACAAAGTACACGATCACCATATGCTGTTTTCAATTTCCGAATCTTGATAATGCGGAATGGAATATGCGTTGGCAATTCGCTGAGCTTCTTTGTCTCTAAGCCACATGATTGTCCCACAGCATTCAAAACATTCATTGTAGTAGTCTATAAACAAAACATAAGCATATCTATTACACTCTAAAACAGCTTTAAGAATATTGTGCAATTAGGGATTTTGCACTATGCATGGCTAATAAATTATACTAGTTTTGCAAGAAATGCCCTAACTGTAGCAGATACTACTTTTCTGCATATAGGACAAGTGTTAAGTTCTAATTCACACTTGACACATGCTATCATGTGTCCACAAGGCAAAAATACAACACCTAGTTCATCTTGATAAAAAATTACATAATTGTTGGTCACACTTTTGTATCTGTTCGTAAGACAAGTCTTTTCTTTCAGCCTCAAGTATTTGCTCCGCGTGTTCTAACTCTAAAGGCACTTTTATGTCTTGTGCTGCTATCACGTTTTCTTTACGAATAGTGTTCACACATTGCTGACCTTTAAGCAACACCATGTATTTACAGTTTGGTAATCAACGAGCGTGTTGCACAAAAGGGTCATCAGTCATTTGCCAATCCTTTAAAGCAAATCCACAATAAAAATATATTGTTTCATCCCCTTCTCCAGTATAAAAAAATCCAGCTTCGCTTAGCTGTTTGGTAAGGTGTTTTAATATTAATGGCCAAATATTTTTATAAGATTCTAAACGTTTTTCAGAAGGGATGTACTGGTAGGTTACCCACTTGTTTTCCGAGCATGTTAGGACATCAAGGGGACCATCGCAAATGGTCTCTAAAGGGATCATCCCCTTCTTCCCAGTGTGAAAGTTCAATACGACAAAACACACAGCGCATCACATCTTCTCTGCTCAAGTAAAAAAACGGCTTTTGCAAGTTTATGTGTCGACAAAAAGCCTACAGGCCAAGGACTCAAATGTTAACCAACGGTCATTTTCTGATTTTAAATTCAACCCACGTGGTAAACCAACTTGCTCACTTGTTGTATTTGGTACTGTACCCGATACCTAGTTGAGGCTATCGGCTACGCCAGCTGACATTGAGCCGTAGTTGAAATTTATGGGAAAAGTAGTAAAGATAGCGCTCAGATCGAGTCGAGAAGAATGTTAGGGAATGACGTAGAAGGCCAAGGATGAAGGTGGCACTACCAGTCAAGCAGATGGAATTATGCGAGGAATATTGAAGTATTATCAAGATCTATATGGAACATAGTATTATATTATCTCAGAAGAGAAGAAATGTCAAGCAATATATATTATGATAACTTGAAGAAAGGCAGATAACTCCTTAAGTTATTGTATAACTTAATAGCCGAGATGATGGTGGTCGAGATTATACTTGTGACGCATGACCGCAGAAGGTAGGGGAACATCACGTGACAGCGCCGAGCAGGAGCTCATCAACGCAGTCTAGAGACAGCAGTATCAGTTCAGCCAGCAGGGCCGAGTACAACACATGTTCCGCAGAGAGAACGGCAAGTCGAGCAGTGTACAGCACTTGTTGCATGGAGTGAAAGCGACAGTTTTAGTTCAACAAGCGGAGCTGATAGCAGCATGCGCTGGGAGAACGGAAAGTAGGTCAGTGAGTCAAGGCAAGCGAAGTACGGTAGGCGGTGCGAGGACTGGTTAGCGAGGCAAGCTGTACAGGCCGTGAAAGCGAGAGAAGAGCCGGTGTTAGAACAGTAGTATTTCCAACATCGTAGTTACAGCTAAGCGAGGCAGCAATGCTTTTCAAGTGTTAAGGAATAAGCAGCATTATAACAAGATTGAGAACTTTATTTCGAGCTGCATTTTGTAACACAGGACAGCACAGCGAAGCGGTATGGCGAGGCCAGCTTTAAGCGTCGATCATTCTAGAACAGTGCAATAGAGCAGAGCGTGCTGGTTCCGACTTTTTATACGCAGGCAACGTGAAAGAAGCTGAACTTTATTTCGACATTTTGTAACAACTTTATGAGGTTGGACTTGTATTCAGTAGTCGAATTGTGCATGCAGATAGTTATCATATAAAGCTATTGTGAACTTCAAATGAACTTAGATATTCCAATGACATTACGGCTTATCAAATTATGCATTTCATAACGGAATATTTAAAGCGACCATGGGGTCAAGCCAACATTAACGCTTTTAGGCGAACGAAATGTTATGCATATATGCACTTATGAACATTGGCACGTGCATTAATATAATTCTTTTTCATGAATTATTATGAAATTTCAAGTACGAACACAGCTACAGGGTATTTCAGAAATTTATACACTTTGATAAATAAAATTATTTTCTGCAAGTGAGATTTAGCCGCTGTGGAGATTGACTTTTATCATAAGCAAACCGAACATTGTATGGGACGGTGGCGTAACATAGAAGAAGAATATGGGGTACGCTAGGTTTATGAACTTTTACGGAAGAATTTGGACAGTATCCGTTATGGATAACATGCAGTTCATCATGTCGGAGTAAGCGAAGACGGAGACGTGATGGCACCGCAGAGCATTGGATTCGGTTCCTGAAGAAGAGGAGGTCCAACAGCTGATTCACTTGGGATATGAAGGCAATCGTTATTCTGGGGGGGTGATACGATATTTCCGTCGATCTTTCGAGAAATTTATTGCACACACGAGGATAATCGACGATCTTTGAAATATTTTAACAGCTGATATGAGAAGGTACTGTAAGAGTTATGACTTTCTGATATGATTTTTTCATGAACACTGGGCATACTTGTATATATTTCTAGTAGGAGTTCTACGATTATTTTGATATGGCTTAGACATTATTTGCTCCAATTTTGCTAGAATATGGCGTTACCATATGATATGGCAGGCACCATTATACGAAGTTCTCACCATTGGTTGGCTTTATTAAGCAGATGTTTGGTCTTTTCGACATTTTTCAGTCAGGATAGTTTTTCTTGGATAGTTATTTTTTTTGTGGCGAGTATTTCGAACTCGTGATCTGCAATTGGATTATTTAAATTACTTCGTCAGATCATTGCATACTAGCGAGTGTGTATTATTCATCAGTAGGGATTTTTCCATTGGATTGTTTGGAGATATTAAGATTTTATTCACTCAAGTGAATGAATATCGCTTTTATGTGACAACTAGAGACTTGTTGATTCCAATCAGGTACATTCACTCATTAGACGACGAGATGGGGCCTTTCGCTTTAGGCGATTGCGTGGTGGTACACACTTGACCCATCGCTCAAGACATTATCATGATAGTCTACGGGGCAAGGCCTTTCGTATTATACGATTGCGTGGTGGTACTCACCTGACTTGCCATTGAGGAACTCATTTTTATCATCCGAGTGTACTTGAGATTGTAAGAGGATCAAACAAGAAACTACTAGTTGTCTAGATGTGATCAGATTAATTACAGTTATTGGAGATTGTGTGCGTTGATAATTTGAAGCCAGTTATATATTTTTGTAGATCATGCAACGTGGTTAAGTGAATTTTGTGATAGGCATTTTATGGACGTTGCCAAGTGGAAGTTGCAATATTGCTAATGTATTTTGAGGCAGACATGAGGTTGTCGAACCCAGTCTAGCATAATTTTTGAGATTCATGCTGTGCGCTGAATATTTATGGAGTTACGTGGAATAATTGTGGTATTCAAATATGGTATTTGATAAGGTGAGAATAGATGATGAAGTTTAGTAGTGAGATCCAACGTGATTTTGTGAAGGCAATAATATTTTTTGGCATGATAATTAAATAAAAATTCTGATCACAATCTGGTTGTAATGAAATGCAGATTAAAGTTGAAGAAACTGAAGAAAAGTCAAAAGCCAAAAAGGTGGGCAATAGACAGACTGAAAGTAAAGGATGTAAACGAAAGATTCAAGAAGAGTATAAAGGAAGGACTAATGAAAAACCCTAAACAAACTTCAATTACAGACGAATGGGCACTTTTGAAGAATGAAATAACAAAATCCGCAGAAGAAAAGATTGGTAGGAAAGAAAGAATAGGTAGAAAACCGTGGATCACTCAGGATATACTAGAATTGATGGATGAAAGGCGGAAACACAAGAATCTAAGAGATGAAAACGGGAAAGCAGAATACAGACGTCTGAGAAATGAGGTTAACAAGAAGTGCAAGGAAGCAAAAGAAGAATGGTTGAAAGAGAAATGTGCAGGTATAGAAAATTGTCTGAAATTAGGAAAAGTAGACACAGCTTATCGAAGGATTAAGAATACTTTTGGGGAAAGAAGACTAAGTGCTGTAATATTAAGGACACAAATGGAAAGCCTCTAACAGATAGGGAAGAAAAGGTTGAGAGATGGAAAGCTTACATAGAGAGTTTGTATAAGGGAGAGGAGATTGAGAATCATGTAATGGAAAGGGAGGAGGAAATTGATGAGGATGCAAAAGGAGATTTAATATTGAGATCAGAATTTGATAGAGCTTTGGAAGACTTAAGCAGGAACAAAGCACCAGGCATAGATGATATACCGATTGAGTTGCTACGCTGCATAGGAGATGAAGGTCTGATCAGGTTATTTCACTTGGTGTGTAGGATTTATGAGACAGGTGAGGTACACCCTGATTTCAAGAAGAATGTAATCATCCCTATACCAAAGAAAGTGGGAGCTGACAGATGTGAAGATTACCGTACAATCAGCTTGATTACTCATGCTTCAAAGATCCTGTCTAGAATAATTTACAAGAGGATTGAAAGCCAGATAGAAACGGAGTTGGGTGAAGACCAGTTTGGTTTCAGGAGAAATGTAGGAACAAGGGAAGCTGTACTAAGTCTTAGGCTGATTTTGGAAGGTAGAATAAGGAAAGATAAGAGAACGTTCATGGCTTTTGTAGACTTAGAGAAGGCTTTTGATAACGTTGATTGGACTAAATTGTTTGACATTTTGAAATCGATTGGAATAAAGTACAGGGATAGGAGGGTGATATACAATCTGTACAGAAACCAGACTGCAGTCATTCGAGTTGAAGGACATGAGAGAGAAGCTGGTATTCAGAAAGGTGTAAGGCAAGGCTGCAACTTATCACCCATACTTTTCAATCTTTACATTGAACAAGCAATGAAGGAAATTAGAGAAAAATTTAAAGTGGGAGTGAAGATTCAAGGAGAAATAATTTCAACTCTGAGATTTGCTGATGACATCGTCATCTTGGCCGACAAGCCTGAGGATTTGAATGAGTTTTTGAATGGTATGGACTCCGTCTTACGGAAAGAATTCATGATGAAAATAAATAAATGTAAAACAAAAATACTGGAATGCAGCCGAAATTAATCAGAAACCTCTATGGAGATTAAATTGGCAGGTGAAAAGCTGAAGGAAGTAGGAGACTTCTGTTACTAAGGAAGCAGAATAACCAGTGATGGACGAAGCAAAGAGGATATTAAAAGTAGGTTGGCTCAGGCAAAGAAAGCATTTCTACAAAAAAGGAATCTGCTGACATCGAATATAGATTTAGGTGTTAGGAAGTCATTTTTGAAAGCCTTTGTCTGGAGCGTGGCGCTCTATGGAAGTGAAACTTGGACTATTGGTGCAGCAGAAAAGAGGAGAATTGAAGCATTTGAACTGTGGTGTTACAGGAGAATGATGAAGATCAGATGGGTAGATAGGGTTACAAACAAAGAAGTATTAAGACGAGTGGGAGAGGAGAGATGCTTCTGGCGACTGCTAATGAAGAGAAGAGATAGGTTGGTAGGAAACATACTAAGACACCCAAGAATAGCAAGCTTAGTTATGGAAGGAAGGGTCGAGGACAAAAACTGTAGGGGTAGACCAAGGTTAGAATATGTTAAACAGATTGCCTCGGATGTAGGGTAGCGGAGCTATGTAGAGATGAAACGATTAGCTGAGGACAGGGAGGCATGGAGAGCTGCATCAAACCAGTCAAAAGACTGAAGACTCTAACAACAACAATTAAATACGAGATATAACTTGGAAGTGATAAAACTGTAAGACAACGTTCTATAACCCATATTAAACAATTTGTTAGGCAATTAAACAAATAAATAATGTTGATAATACAAGATTTTCTGATAATAATAATTAATGAAAAAATAATCTGAAGTTTAAGCATATTAATGATGTGACCTAATGAAATAAAAATCTAAATGACTCGATGAAATAATAAAAATCTAAATAACCAGAAGAATAAAATTTAAATAAATTGATAAATTAAATTTTGGAAGAAATCAATGAATTAAATAAATGAATGAATTAAAGATTGAATAATTAAGCTGATTTAAATAAATTAACCGATGATTAAATAGATGATGAATAACTGAATTAGAAGGTGATAATTAATTAAAGAAGCTGTTGATTAATAAATTTAAATGGATTTAAATAAATTTAATTGAGAAATATGATTTGAATGATTTGAAGAATTGCAACTTGAGTTGATGAATTAAACAATTTATATGGATGATTTAAGATGATTTAATCTGAAGGAGGTGATGAAGTGAGAGTGTGTGAATAATTAGATAGTATAAAGAATTGATGATTATAATGTTCATTTAAATGATTTGATGATAATGAATTAATTATTCTGACATGAATATATTGAATTTTGAGATGAGAACTAATGTGAGAAATATTTAATTTTGATGATGATGATGATTATAACCAATGAGTAGTGGATTTTCTGTGATTCACAAACAAGCAATTATTAATGACAGTGTAAATAGTGTAAATTAATTATTCGATTTCTAGGCGCAATTTACTAATATATTCAGCATTTGAATAATGCCATGCAAGCCATAAATTATTTGATGTTTAAAATATGTGATTAGAATATGTGTTTTTAGACAGATTCATTATTTTTTACATCTACTTTCATGATGTTAACTTAAAGAGAAGTTAGGTCTCAGGTATCACGAATGTCAGTGACGCATAGACATAGTGCTACGGTGATCCTGAGAACCCAAGTGAACTTTTGAAATTTTTCCTATATTATGTGGATAAAATACACTTAGAGTAGAATAGAGATGGTTCGATTTTCTGGACAATGACAATTTAACGTTGGCATTCGACCATGCTCTTAGGTAGGATGAGTGTTTAATATGTCTGTCTGACTATCAAAGTTGAATAAATTTGTTTTTATCTTAGTTGTGATCTGATGATGATGTGATTTTCCTATTTCTTTCCTTGTCTTAATTAAGGCTTAACCAGGAAGGATGTGGTTTGCTAGGGATTCAGTTGGTGGCGCCCATTTCTATTTGTAATTTTTTTATTAAATTTAAACCCGTAACGACCCGGGAGATACTTTATCTCGTGTTACCCTCTGCTTTTGTGATATTTCAACTGAATTTCCGACACATTCCTTATTTGACTTCATGTTCATTTAATTCCGCTCTGTCCTGGGAATCCAGGAATGCGATGTAATAGCAGATGGGTCATCGCATCCCCAGGACGAACGGGTACAGTACTAACGCCATGTGTTATAATAAAACATTTTTTTTGTAAGTTATTAACGTTGCACAAGAGCACAGAGTACTTTAAAGCATAATGCATGCTTGTTCACTGTCTGTTCATTACGTTAATGGCACATGGTGACACCTAAAAGCAAACAAAATAACCCATCACTCAATCAATCTATCAATACTTGTAAATAAAACGTTAACGTTAATTGGCATTAATATATCAAAACACCATTAAAAAATAAACTGTATGTTGGCACTAACAGTAGCCCATGTACTTATTTTCTTTTTATAAAGCTACAGTCATTTACATCCCCCTCCCCTTTAACCAATATATAAATAAAAATGAATGTCATTTCATTTTGTTCACATTATCATGTTCAAACCTAATGATATTAGTTGAGTCCATAGGGACCCACCCTTAAATTAAATTTATTTTTTTTGTTTTTAGAAAATCCAACATGGCCTTGTACTTTTCCCAGTCAACAACAACATAGCCATTAATCAAGAAAGCAATAATTGTCCCAGTCATGTACAGGTAATGATTTTTTTTTGTCTACGAGTTTTCAGTAGTGGTAAAATGGAATAGCATTTTTAAGTTAGACTTACCTGAGTTTTAAACAGTTCACTCTTTGGCAATGGTTTCGCTTTAGTGCGTTTCGGTTTTTTTCAGCAACTGCTACGGCGGTAAGGCTTTTCTTTCCAAGTTTCTAAAAATAAATAAAATAAACCGCTATAAATACCTAAATTCAGGTTAATACATGCATTTCATAAAATAAAATATAAAACAAAAAATGAAACAAGTTAGTTTAAAAAAATCATCTCACCTTCACTTGCAGTGGCTTGTTGATGTTTCCTTCTAGTGGGCTCAAAAGTGCAATGGTTTCTTCTCTCTCAGACATGTATGGTATACCAGTTATCTGCAAACAAATAAATAAATAAAATCATTATTTACCTAATCAATAAATAATTGCTTGTAAATATAAATGAATCAATAAATATATAAATGAATAAATATATACCTACCTCACAACAAGGTTAAGTATTTTCCACCAACACCAAAACTGTTAAACAAGACCAGGGGTTTCACGCAACGCAATGTGTTCAAAGGTAGTCACCTAAGTGAGAGAGGAAATGATAACGACATGTCTTTATATATGTTACGTTGCATGTATAATCATTTTTCCCATGCTTTGAACATCCTGTTATCAAACACGTGGACAGCTGACGTCCAAGGTGAACACCTGTGGCAGGTCAAATTTCACATGGACTTGCATTTTGTCACGTACGAAGCAAGACAGGATGTGACTTGTTTTGCCCTCATGTGGTTTCACATGTGTATGCATGCATTTAGCACTTCCCTGCCACCACGATTGTCAGATTATTTAACCTTCAAGCGTCTTTGTCATTTTCCATTGCACTTGTTGTCAAGTCAGATCAGCGCATTCCAATAAGCTCAAATGACATTCGCCTCCTGCTCGTCTGCTCCTCTACAAGTTTGTTTGCTGTACTCGCTTCGACCAACATACAGTAGAACCAAGTTCTCATCACCGTTTACACGTTAAAGTTCTACTTCGGGGTTAAAAAAATCTTCGCATGCTGCACACATTTTCAAATATTAGCCTCCATCCGTCTGCCATAGGAAAGATCAGAAAAACGAACCCTCGCTCTGTCATAAACCGACCCGCCGAAATATCGATTGTTCTATTAAGAATGGTCATTGTGGTTAGCGATAGGTTCGTTGAAACACACACACACACACCCAGCAGTATCGTCTCTCTCAACCACCACGCTTCATGAACATTGTAAACAGGTAAAGAGATTTTTTTAACAAAAGTATCGCTAGGCCCTTTGCCAAAATTTCAAAAATAGTTTCAAACCGGGGGCGTTATCCCGAGTCCTAGGACACCTCGTACATGTCTCTAGCGTTATTGGTTTGCGAGATAGAGCAAAAAGTCTAAAATCACGGTTTTACCTCTACATGGGTTTTCATTCCTGCTCAACACGAACATCCTCGACAAGAGGACAACGCGACGAAAAAATTACACTTTGTACAAGTCTCTAGCGTTATTGGTTCGTGAGAAAACAGCAATAATCACAAAAAACACGTGTTTACCCCAAAATCGAGTTTCCAATTTTTTTTTAAATATAACGAGTGGTCCATAGCAAAGAGGACGTCACCTCGAGTCCTTGGACCCCTCGTACACGCCTCTAGCATGATTGGTTCGCGAAATATAAAAAATGTTTAACATCACGTTTTTGCCCCAAAAAACCATGTTTCCAGCATTTCACCTTTTCGACACCTACATTCCTGTAAAGATCGCAACGAGACGAAAAAATCGTATCCAAGCACGCCCTCTTTCCATTCCAAGGTCGCAGGGGCTCACAACTTCCTAAGTGGTCCAGCTCCTCCCAATTGACACTACTGTCAGGTTTTTATCCTAGAGACTTGAAATTTATTTTGGGGGTAGAGGGCGTAGGGACCTTTCATTCATGTCAAACAATTTTGTTTGTAGAATTCCCAGTTTCCAAAATATAGGATTTTCAAAATTCGAGTATTTTCAAAAAAAACATAAAAAATAGAAAACTTTTATTACAGAAAATAAAGGACATATCGTCACGTACGAAGCAAGACACCTTTCGTTTGAACCATGGCACAACGTTCTACCATGTTTGGTTTTCAAACTATCACCTACTTTCGAAAACAAAAATTTTCAATTTTTTTTTCTCAAAATATATAACGACGGGTCCATAGCAAAGCCCCCGTCAGCCCGAGTTCAACGACACTTTATTCGTGAATCTCCGACCACGGGTTCGCGAGTTATCGGCTTAGACTCACGCGGCGGCCA
Source organism: Meconema thalassinum (assembly GCA_946902985.2). Lineage (NCBI taxonomy): Eukaryota > Metazoa > Arthropoda > Insecta > Orthoptera > Tettigoniidae > Meconema > Meconema thalassinum. The sequence continues at coordinate 1,933,922,746 of OX336388.2, forward strand.
TGACACTATTTAGAATCGGCCTTACCCCCCTACTGATGGTGACTTATTTCCATGTTCCAATAATACTACATTACGGAATTAAGTTTCATTTATATTTTGCTTGTTTCGATAATGTTCCTGCGTGAAATTGAGTTTAAAATGCCTTATGAATAGGCCCAGTTGTGAGTAAAGAGAATTTATTCAGCAATACTTCATGAAGGCTTCCTCAATTCTCGTATAACCACAATGATTATATTATATTGATGATTGCATTACCGTTATGTGGGTTAATATTTGAATAGCCATTGTGCAGAAATATAATACCGGCAATGCCGACTACATACAATGTTTGTTATTAAGGCATTTTATCATTTAAATACTGATACGAAGACTTGGAACATGTACCATGTGCTTTGTTTCAATCACTTGACACCCGAGTTCACATGAGCGTTTACCGTTCAGTATGTCATATACATTCCACATGGCCGAGAGTACGTCATGGTATCAATTTCCGAAACCGCGCCCTCATTGTTTCTCATACCACTCTTACTTACTTACTACCGGCTGGATCAATCGATCGAGTTGGCAGTGCGTCTTACACTTCTGTTCGATCCACCACTGCCAGCTAGCACACTTCGAACGGAAGTGTGCTAGCTGGTGCCACCTCGATCGTTCCGATCCACTTCCGTCCCATTTTTCAAAATCACTCCCACAAAAATATCCAACAACCGAGTGTAATGATGTTACACATCAAAAAGCTCAGTGGGTATGTTGAAGGGGACAAGGAGAAAGTAGTAGCCTATTATGATAACCTTGGCGATTGTTCATATTGGAAGCGTGCTTGGCCTTGAGGCACTGTGATGCCAGGTAACCAGAGAACAGTTTGCATGCAGACCGCTTGAGGATGAACTTCTAAAGTAGCAGGAGGTAGCAGGGGTGTTATCGTACACCCTCCAGAAAAAGATAACGATTTTCTTTAAGACGATGAACACTGAAGATCCATGTACATTATGTTCTTGTTGCGATATGCTGTATTTTGTGCAGTAAACACCAACTGCCTTGAATATCAGGTCTCCTCAATTTCTCCCCTACATTCAAGTACTCCCGTCAGGGAAGAAAAGAGTGTGAGAGAAAAATGAAAGCAAGTAGAAAGATCTTGACGCGTAGCACAAGATAAAAAGGAGCGAATGGGAACAATCAAAGAGAAGTTTTCGCTTCTGGCTTACTGTATGTGAAGTCAAGTTTTGAATGTCTGTAAATTGGAGAAGGCTTAGAGGTACTTCCAGTTGTGAACTACACGGGGATATTATGCAGCCTGAATTGGTAAGGACACAAGTAGTGAAGAACGTATCTTGGCGTCGATAGGAATCAGATCTGAATCCTAGCTGTAGTGGAGAAATGGGTTAATGTTTTAGGTGTGAGAGAAGCCTTTCTCATGACTCGTAAAATAAAGTGCACATTTCTTCGACATATGACAGTTTTTTAGAATAACACTAGGACTATAGGTAATTATATCTGGGCTTAAGAAGAAATATAACAATTTTTTTAATCAAAAAACTGTAATAATAATGACACAACTTCAGATACGACGTTCTTCTTAGCACAGGTGTGATGTATTTGCTTCCGCTCTCAGACCGCAGGTGAATTGTGAAATTCTTCATGGTAACAGCCAGTCGCACTTTCTTCCAACGGAAGAACGATGTTAGTCCTCTCTCGCAGCTGATTTCATAGATTTATGACGATTCTCAAGATAAAAATTCGTAGTGAGTAATACGTTTTCCACTTCTGAACTCAAAATTGCATTATTTTATCTTATGCCACTCTTCTAGTGTTCCAGTGACTTGTATCGGTCCATTTTCCAGTCCTTTACCTGGACTACTTAGCGATAGGGACTATTAAGGGTGTATTACTAATATTGCACCTACTGTACTTGCATACTACTATACAATCTATATTTCCGTGCACAATTTGCACGAAGATTGAGACGCAATGAAAGTTGCATCTCAGTTGATATTATTTGTCGATAATATGTTGTATTTCATTGAGGAGAGGATTATTTGATAACAGAGATTTCAGAAATAATAAACAAGCAATACAAAAGTACAGACCTCGTTTCAGACGATACAATAGAGAGGGCAGATCTGGATCAATACGAAGGATAGAACGACCAATGAAAATTAGGCTACTATAAGGAAAAACAAGCAGTTCCGTGAAGAACTATACAGCCTATTTTCATATATCCTACGTATGTTAACTGCTACTATCAACGTACAAATATTCAGTTTGATTGCTGTATTAGATTTGTAGATATTGAGAACCGACTAAATATTGCGGATGGTCGCCATGTTGGATTTTATATATGTAGGTCCTAGAGTTATGTACTGTTACATGAAGATTATTGAGTACGTGTAGCATTCAAAATTCAATCGCATGATCAGGACACAAGAAGTAACAAGGAGATTTTAAAATTTCGCACAGCTGCCATCTTGTGGTTATGGAAACAATTGAAATAAATTAGATGCCAGTGGATTAACATTGGTATAAGGATTTACTGTAACAAGTGTCACTGCACTCGGAAGGTAAAATTACGAGAAACGACCATGTGAATATCTATAATTCGCGTCGTCGCCATGTTGGAGTTGTGATCACCAGGTTATTTAATGACCTATAGGTGAACTGAAGTCCATGGCCCCTATGAACATAAAAAAATCAGTTTGATTGCTGCAATAGATTCGTAGATATTCAGAGCCGTCAAAATATTTCGGATGGTGGCCATGTTGGATTGTTAAATGTATAGGCCATAGAGTCATGTACCATTAAAGGAAAATTATTGCGTAGGTTCATTATTCAAACTTTCAATTCGATCGCATGATTACGACACAAGAAATAAAAACTTAATTTTAAAATTCGCACAGCCGCCATACTGAGGTTATGTAAACAATTGAACTAAATTAGATACCAGTGCATTACAATGTGTATAAACATTTGCTGTACCAAGTTTCATTGCGTTTGGAACATTAAATCGCGAGAAAGGTCTATTTAAAATTTTCAAATTCGCTTGGCCGCCATGTTCGATTTGTAGTTAACCGGTAATTGAAAGTCTTATAGATGAACTTCCAGTAGTGCCCTTTATCTCCGTACAAAATTTCAGGGTGATATCGCTAATAGTTTCAGAGATATAGAATGCCGGTGAAATATTTCGCACATCCGCCATTTTGTGGTTATATAAACAATTCAACAAAGCTAGATATCGGTGCATTGCAATGAGTATAAACATATACTGTACCAAGTTTTATTGCGTTTGGTTGGTTAAATCGCGAGAAACGTCTATTTAAAAGTTGCAAATTCGCGTGGCCGCCATGTTGGTTTTGTAGTTACCAGTTTTTCAAAAGTCACATAGGTGAACTTCTAGTAGTTCCCTTTATCACCGTAAAAATGCCAGGGTGATATCGGGAATAGTTATGGAGATATTGATGGCTGGTGAAATATTTCGCACAGTCGCCATGTTAGATTGGTGAGACGTAACAAAATTTGAAGGGCACGGTCGGGGTCGTCCGGAATAGCGCTATGAACTTACCGAGTTTCATTGAAATCGCTCCATCCGTTTAAAAGTTTTTAGGGGGACACACACATACACACCTCTCTCTCTCACACACACACACCTCTCTTTCTCACACACACACGCGCGCACACACACACACACGGACAAAAGGTGATCTCATAAGTCTATTTTTTCAAAATTGAAAATAGGCTAATAACGAGCTTTTCAATCTGAAAATTACTTAGTCTACATTTGCGGCCACTGAAGCTTACCAAGGAACGTATGGAGGAATACGGGATACGCGTGCAACCAGTAATATTTGGAAAATACTTAGGATAGAAAGGATGCAATGGCATATTAGCTTCAGAAACTCCTCTCGCTAGTGAAGTGAATCTGGAGAGGAGACTGAAGTTCACAAAGGCACCCGTGGAGGTGGAAGGCATTATTTGAAGCCAAAAGAACCACTACAAAGCCAACTTCTCCACATTGACGTCAAATACGTTCATTCATTATTTATGGTTTGGATGTGTGTATCGGTTGTGGTAGTGGGAAAAGGTGCCTATTGATGACGTCAAAGTTCAATATAAGCACACCAAAATGCTCATAAAGTGAAAGGATGCAGAATAGTTACCAAGTTATCAACACAATGAACCCAAGAAGAAATTTCACCATGTACGAATTTGACTGCGGTATAATTCCTTCAATGTTATGATTAGAACTCCCAAATCACCTTTAACATGATCGAAAGTTCACGGAACTAATTGGAGAAAATAGCAAAATACACACTCAGCGAACTCGAAGGGAAAGCTCAAGAAGTACTGTGTAGAAAAAGGGAAGAGTATTAGTGCGAAATATATTAAAAAGTACTCGTATGCTGATTATCTCAGTGCTCAAAAAATAATGTAAAAGGCAAACTGGACGTGCTATTGAATATTAGGATTTTCTTCCTTCTGGCATAAGAGAATATTATTAAAAACATACATTTAAATTATTAGAATAATATGTTGTGGTGTTTGAAGCCATATTTTCAGTGTTGCCTTAGTAAACAAGAGTTTAGTGCTTTTCAGTCGGTCAACACGAATGTACCCAAAAGAGATGGGTTATGCCTTAATCCTGAAATAAATTACATGAGATTAATAAAACACTAGGATGACCAGTTTCGATCGTCAAGCGATCATCATCAGATCCATTACACTTAGGCTACAAAATCTATGTTTGAAATACAGGTGAAAATATTTACAATATGTACAATTATTTAGTTGCCGTATTGGTACTGCAACTGTCAGTGTATGCTAAATGCAGTATATATGTTAGGTGAAATGCTAAATGGTGATAGCTATCCGTAGATTGCACTTTAGAGAGATTATATGGTTGTAAACTATGGTTAAACTATAAAATTTTAGGCTAACTACTTATCTGATTGTAAGATAACCACCGCAGTCTACCGCACAGTGAGTTCCAGTGAGCACGAAAACTACGAGTAGCTGTTGTACGGAAGACAATCAGATAAGTAGTTAGCCTAAAATTTTATAGTTTAACCATAGTTTACAACCATATAATCTCTCTAAAGTGCAATCTACGGATAGCTATCACCATTTAGCATTTCACCTAACATATATACTGCATTTAGCATACACTGACCAATACTGCAACTAAATAATTGTACATATTGTAAATATTTTCACCTGTATTTCAAACATAGATTTTGTAGCCTAAGTGTAATGGATCTGATGATGATCGCTTGACGATCGAAACTGGTCATCCTAGTGTTTTATTAATCTCATGTAATTTATTTCAGGATTAGGGCATAACCCATCTCTTTTGGGTACATTCGTGTCGACCGACTGAAAAGCACTAAACTCTTGTAGAATAATATGATTGTCCTGGTGGTCGAATGCATAACTAACTGTGGATTATGACATATTTCATTAAATTGAGTATTAGGCTATCTCTTTGTTATTTTGCTTTCACCAAAGTATGATAGTATGATATGAATCATACTTATATATGTACATGTAAATTCGTACGAATATAATACAATATTGTCTTAGGTTATGAAAATAATGACCTTAAAATGGATATAAAGTAAAGTAGCCAAATACTTTATCAAGTCACTGTGTGTAGGTATATCTACCCTTTATTATTCCCATTTCCAACGGGGTCGGGGACAAGATGAGATGGCGGATCGTTTTTACAGCCGCCTGTCCTTCCTGACACCATCCTCATGAGAGGAGTTAATGACAGATGAAATGTATGAAGAAGAATGAAACTGGGCAAGGATGTGAAAGGAAGTGGCCGTTGCCTGTTAGAAGGTACCATCCCAGCATTTGCCTGGAGTTGAAAATAGGAAATCATGGAAAACCATTTCACGTATGGCCGACGCAACGGTGGGTCTCGAACCCACGTCTACCAATTTTGCAGATAGCGTGACCCCATGGACTAGCGCTGCTCGTTAGCGAGCGTACTACCGCGGTCGGTATTTTATGAAGTCGAGCTAAAACGTTAAACTTGGTGCAAATCATATTCAATGCACAACATAGATGTATAGCCTACTTTTCACATTTTGCAAAAAGGATGGAAAAGTAGACTTATGAGATCAATCCGGGCAAATGTGTGTGTGTGTGTGTGGGTGAGTGTAGCCCCCTATTCACTCCTAAATGACTGCAGCTATCGAAACTAAATTTGGCATTAGTAGACTAAAGACCTATACCAGGATATTTCAGGACCATATTTGTAATTAATAATGTTATTGGTTTTACGTCCCTTTTAACTACTTTGGCTTTTAGAGACGCCGAGGTGCCGGTATTTTGCCCCGAAGGGGATCTTTAACGTGGCAGTAAATCTACTGACACAGATCCCTCGCATTTGCGCACCCTCAAATGCCAGCTGACTAAGCCAGGATACGAACCTGCAGCCTTGGGCCCAGCAAGCGAGAACGTTACCGCTGAGCCACGCAGTCAGCCATATGTGTAATTGACGTCAGTGCTACTAACTACTGAAATATCAAATGTTTATCTCTTTGTTGGATATCGGAGAAGGTATGCATCGGAACTGTTTCAATATTGGCACACACATAGTTGATAATATTTGATAATAATTTTTTAGGAACCAACAATGTTCTACGCCTGCCAAATGGTCCAGTCTTAGAATGCAGGTAACGTTCATACTATTAATTGAATTTCAATCAAATTTCGTATGTGCTTTTTGTACCGTAGCATACATGACTGTGCGTGTTCGCTAGAGTCGCCAGGGCTGCCAACTGATGTTAAATGCTCTCTACATGTTTTATCCTAGACTGAATATATCAGAAAGTATGCAGGCCAACCGTTCTAAACTTTGCAAACGTTTAGTACCTTGAATTGTAGATTAATTTCAAGCAACCGATATACTGTATGACAGCGCTGCCAACATGATTTTACGCATGTGGGCAGGTTCAATCTTTAACTGCATGTAACGTCCATACTATCATTTGGACTTCAGCGAAAATTTTGCATGTGCATTGTGTTCGTTACGTATATTTAGAGTCGCCAGGGCTGCCAACTGTTGATTTTTGCTCTCTTAGGTAGACCCTGATCTCAGTAATCAGAATGAATACAGACCAACATTTCTAAACTTTGTAAAAATAATATTCGAGATTAATTTTGAGTATTATAATTATTATGAATATTACATTTTAAGAAATGTAGGCTCCTTACTTCGACACGGAACTACTTGTTACTAGTGTGGACGAGGCTTTAGATGAAACAATTCTAGTCGAGGCAATGTATTTATGAGCACAGGGCCTCAGTGCACTAGAATGCTGAAGACAGGCCGCTGCTATTAATAATTACTATCCTCCTCTCCCTTACACCGAGCTGCTGAAAGCCACGTCAGATATATTAGTTAGCTCATCAAACGTGACGTCTGTCAGGTGGAGAGACCGCAACATGCAGTCTTCTTGGCAGCAACTCATATTTTCGCGGCTAGCTCCAGCACAAACCCATTAGAAAGCCTACCACGATATCAAATGATAAAAGTGTCAGTTGTATGGGAGGATGTAAGTGATTCCCTGCTACAGATTATCCGCATGAGCAAAATTGTCGTTATTGTTTGGTGCAGTGTTTATAGTTTCCTTCATTGCTGGTAGTAGTATCCAGATCGAATTTGTTACTTATTTGTCGATCTCAAGCCTTAGTTAGATGTATTCAGGAGTTGTATTACAGCTGCGATTTTAGTATTTGTATCCAAGGTTTATTGTCAAAGAGTAACCGTTGTTACAACTTTGGAGTTAATTTTGACTTGTGGACAACTAACGGCATCTATCGATCATAAAGAGTAGTTGACAGCGCTAGTGTACAGGTACTGGATCTGTTACACAACGAATGTTCATTGGAAATCATAATGATCAATTGCAAAACTGGTGGCTTCGGTGGCGTAGTTGGTAGCATGCTGAGCTTCTATGCCCAAGATTGCGGGTTCAAACACGGCTGAAGTCGTCGGATTTGTTAAGAGCGTTAAAAATCCCTCAGTAGCCTTCCTTCAGAGGGAAAGTAAAACAGGCGGGCCCATGTCGTAAATTTATGGCACGCAAAAGAACCTTCCACTAACTCAACATGTGAGAAGCAAAATTTGTAGGTAAGGTTTGATTAATGCTCTTAAATTCCAACGTTCGTCACCGCGCGCTGGTTACGATGGCATCTAGTAGTAGCCAAGTTCACAGCTAGGTGTCGTGGATGGTAGCATTCGGTGGCGAAAGTATGAATTACTTGAAATTATCGTCTGCATTTCTTACTTGAATTAGAAACAGATAACACACACTAATACAGCCATCAAAATTAACACCGGTTATCAGATAGATTCTACACACACCCAAAGTACACGGGGCTACGTGACCACGTTGTCGCAGCCCCTAAACTAAGGAACCAACCAACCAACCAACCAACCAACTGTTCTAAAATTAGAGAAGAATAACATTTTCTGGTTCCATTTAATTGTGGGTGCATGCTTATCGCTTATGATAACACCTCATCGCCCTCAGAAGTAGACGAAACCAGACTGGCAATTTTAGAAAACACAAAACCTTGTCTAGATATACATATGAAAGGAAGTGTCAGAGATAAAATCCTCTATTGATTCCCTCAGGGTAATATTTCTGAACAAATTGGCGCTAATTCTTGAAGTTGAAGTGAAACAGTCGGAAATTCTAACAGACCAACTACAGTCTAAACGCACTCAAATCTATGAAATTTATCAGTCACACAGTTAACAAAGGTAAATATTTCAATACCGTCATCGAAAGCCAACATCATAAACCTGACCAATCACAAACCCGTAGTTGTGTACAAGATCCTTCAAATAACATTGCTCACTCTCAGACTATTACAACCATTCGAACAATACCGGTAGCTAATTCCGGTAACTGCGCTAATCGATCTGGAACGAGACGTAGGCAAAACGGCACGGTAACTGGCAAAGATATTATAGTCTGAGATCCTCAGTAAAACTGGCGTGGTTCTGCATAGGAAGGCCTGTTGGTTAAACAGCCGACGACGATATCATAAAATATATTATAGATAATGACGTAAATGATATCATGGGGACACAACAAGGCTTAGAGAATTGCGGTTCCTTTCGCCAGGAAATAAATTATAGATAATACAATCTTATGGCCAAATGGAGTGACTTTTCGCTCCTACAAGTGTTAATGTCCAATCATGCCACTCTTATTATAAGAACTACACAGGCAAATCACTTCGAACATTGCTATGGAATGTGGAGGAGGGACTTAGGACGATACTTGTATTTGAATCAAGCTCTAGATGGAGTCCTCATGACATTCTGATATTTACAGAAACTTTACCTCTGATGGGCAAACTGGTTCGTAAAATGGGGAGGAAAACAATGGACAAGAACAGCGAAGATGAGGCAGGAGTGGAAAGACCTAGGGAGACTCGCATGCAGTGACCAATAAAACAATGCATCAACTAGAAATACACCGTTCAGTGGACATGCAGCAAAGCGGTACATATCTCTGGTGTGCAATAAAGAAGCACAGCGTTGTTCATACTGGAGTGAAGGAATACACTTGTAGCACATGTGAGAAGTCATTTGCACGGCGGACAGAGCTAATGGAACATTTTGTCGTTCACTCAAGGAAGAGACCGCATTGTCTCTTTGTTGCGCCCAAAGCGATTCAGCTCGCGCTCTTAATTTGAGGAAACATCACCGTGTTCACTAGGGAAGAAATAACCTTACTGCATCACCTGTTACAAGGAATTCAAAAGGTTAGACTATCATGTGAAACACTTGTTAATTCGTTCCGGGAGCACATGTGCCCAACATAGTGAATGATTTGTGGGATGTTAAAGAACGTGTATAGGTATCTGCATCCAAACTAGATGTTAAAACTCCACCGGTAAGGTTTTGTATTGCATTTTAAAAAGACCTTCTATTTGAAACGGTTCAATATACGTAGATTTTACTGAAGAGTGAAGACTTGGCAGTTTCTGTCATTGTTCAAGTGCTTAGACAGGGTAAGCTTTGTGCTTAGTGGCAATGGGAAGCTCCCAGATATTGGTTGATGGCTATTATGATTTTCGTAATACTAATGGATATTTGAGGCCTTGATATCGCCAGACTCAGAAATGAAAATTGTTGTAGCGAATGTTATACCAGCGTAATATGAAAAATCCACAGCCTGCTTCCAGTCTCCGACCGGGTCAGGAATGGAATGAATGAAGCCCCCAGCTAGCGGCGAGGATATGAACTGTGCCGGCTGCCGAGGCCTGACGCACTCCTCTGGGGCAATGATTAAATGAATGACAGATGAAATGAAATGATAGTGGAGAGTGTTGCTGGAATGAAATTTTGACAGGGAAAACCGGAGTACCCGGAGAAAAACCTGTCTGCCTCCGTTTTGTCCAGCACAGATCTCACATGGAGTGACCGGGATTTGAACCACGAACTCAGCGGTGAGAGGCCGGCGTGCTGCCGTCTAAGCCACGGAGGCTTTTACCAGCGTAATATAATTTACTTAATCTTTAATCTGCTGGACATCTATAAAGAAGGCCCAATCAGAATGGATAACCGTGAATGCTCCTCTGGACTTGCTCACCTGATGAGTTAAAACCGAGCAATTCCCTGCAAAGCAGGAGGCCATAGCCCTTATGGGATTTGTCAGGCTATTTATTATTATTATTATTATTATTATTATTATTATTACCTCTGAAGAGGTTGATATCCATGTTTATTACGTAGCCCACACACTGGCTAGACCGGGGAGCAGAGGTCGCCCAGATGGAGTTGTTAGCTGCTTTGTCAAACCACATGTTCAACCCCTTCGGATCGTCTTTAAATCACAGTTCACGTTATCAATAGTCACTTTACTTGTCAACGTAGTTATAGCTTGTTTTAACCCTAATACAGATCTGGAAAACAGAATTGAGAGTCACGGAAAAGGTATTCAACCATTTCTCGTCGACCAACTATTAATCCTTGCTGGGATTTTTAACTGTTGTATAGACCTGGAAAACTAGAAGTTGGTGTCGTAAATATTTATCATAAAAAAAACAAAGTCAACCCCTGGCACTATACAGCCCATGACGGGCTAAGGCCGACCAAGCGACCGCTGCCCAGCCATTTGGCCTGCAGATATTGGGGTGACGCGTGATCAGCGTGTCGGGTCCCCTCGGCCATTAATCTTGGTATTCGTGATCGGGGCTCTGTCTCACTGTCAGACAGCTACTCAATTGTCCTCACGAGGCTGAGTGCACCTCGTTCCAACCCTCACGTCAGTTTTAAAATCCCTGACGGAGCCGGGGATCGAACCCGGGGCCTCCGGGTGAGAGGCAGGCGCGCTACCTCAACACCCCGAGGCCGGCAAAAATATTTATCATACAATGGGAAAATACAAAGTTTTCCGCAGCAAACATGGAATCTCAGAAATTGAGACAAAATGTCGTCCTGAATCCAGTAAGGAAACATCTGGCAGTACTAACTTATTTCCATTTAAGCAAGGAAAGAACAATGCCTATTCCCGAAAGATCAGCAAGACACTTGAGGAACCTATGGGAAGTAAACCGAAAATTAATTCCAAAAATTGAATCTCTCCTAAAAGACGGGAATCTGGACGAAACTACGACTAAGTTACAGTTGATAATTTTATCTTCCCAAGTTCCTCTTGTTCATAGGAGAGCTAAGCAAAGGTTTGATAGGGAAAGCTATCTGGCAAGGACCTAGAAATGATCAACTTCAGGAAAAGTATGCGGAGAAAAATGAGCACACAAATATCTATTAACAATCAAGTAAAGGAAGTATGGTAAAAAAGGATGATAAGCTGATCAAGTAAGCAAAGGAACAACCCCATACGGTGCCACGATTTCACTAATGAACGCCCCAATATTCACTAGTCTTCCGGAATCAATGGACTGAGCTGCTTGGAAGCATAACTTCAAACGAAGTTGAGATAAGGGAATTATCACCAAACACAATTCAACTGTTCAGAGCAAAGGAAGTGAAAAGATCCATACAGAATTCCAGGAACAACAAAGCTGCAGGTCCAGACGGATTGTTTAATGAACACCTCGAAGCGCCAGAAACAGACAATATAGAATTGGTGACGATACTATATAACGAATTCCTAAACTATGGTGAAAATCTACATTTAAAGGAAATATGGAGGATCCTAGCTCATATGAATGTTAGATCTTCAAACTGTTCTCAAAACTTCTGTTGCACTGTATCAGCCCGATATTAGTGGATGAGATACTCCTATCACAGTTTGGATTCGTGGAAGGTAAATTAACATTTCATTACTATTTACTGTGCTATTTTCATCAATTATGCCAAAACCTTTCATACCATCGTCAGGAAACATCTTATTGAGAAACTGGAGAAAATAAGGAACAACTTGCAACATGAAACGGAGATGATCAAGGTCATTCTCAAGGCAAATTATGTGCAAATCTATGACAAAATTATTACCACTCACAAACAACACAGACAAGGGGAGTCTCCAAGTGGGACCCGCTGAGTCCTCTTCCATTCAATCTTATGACAGAAGACATTATAGCCTACATGCACTACAGACTCCTTAAGTATGTATGCAGGCGATATGGCTCTGGTGGCTAGAGATCTTACCTCTGCTCAGTTCGCGCTTCACAACCGCCAGAATTGTGCGGATAGTAATTAGTTTAGCATTAACAGTACCAAAACAAAGGAAATTAAATTCATAAGGGGTGGGGGAAGCTTAGAACATCAGACGTGTTCACCTGCAGTGCCAAACATATGGAATTAGTTTCGTCGTTTAAATACATGGGAGTCACGCTGTTAGCTACAGACTCAATATTCACACTGCACATACAAGACAAAACGACAGCAGCAGCAACCAAAACTATGGATGAAATACCCAAGCTCCATAACCTATCAACAGACACCGCAATGATGTTATCAGGATTAAAATCACAATAATACATAAGGTATTCAGTTAATATGGAGAAAATGCACTGCCCAGAAACTTGAGAAGACTGGAAAATATAAAGGCTAGGTTCCTGAAACGGATCCTTCATATTTCATGATAAGGAGAAAACGGCGTTGCATATAAAATGACCATAGGATTTAGACTTCCGGATACCATTACTTCGATTGAGGTCCTGGAGGAACGACAAAAAAAAGCTCAGAAAATACTAGAAGAGTTCTTCAACACGAAGTAATGAAGACCAATGTCTGGGGAGGATTGAACTACAATTTTCGACACACATACAGTACATCCATAGGTTCCATTGGAAAATATGTCTGACTAACCCAAAGAATGATTGTGTATGCCTACTCTGTAACATGCCCTGTCCTCACCACCATCTGATGAAGTTCGTCAATAGAACGCAATAATTAAGTGCGTTTGCTAAAGACTGGTGAAAGATATTTGATCCATGGATATGACCTGTTATTTATATATGGATGTTTTATTATGTATGTGATACATGTGTGGTTCTCTTATGTACGCACATTGTGCTTTATAAAATGTAATTAATTAAACCATAAATATTCGTTAACGACTTACGCACGCAAATTCAACTACAGTTATGACGCTGATGACTAAAATATCTCAAAAATCCAGTTTAACAATAAATTTGCCGTTATTAGTTGCGTTTGCTATAAAATGTCCGTCGAATGTTTGGATAATGCTCCACAAGAACCAGATAATAAATAGCCTAACTTTTTCACAGAGAACCAGGACATCAACCTACAGGAGATACTCAGATCGCATATATCAGTAAGCCTATTGATAGTTCTAGTGTAGAGTCTATTGGATCCAACAACATGTTACATTTTATTACATTATTGCATTGATTGAATGGTGTGTGAATTATTATTTGCTAATATATAATTACAATATAAGTTTAGTCAGATTTCTCTTAGCTCTGCAATCAAGTAATTGATCCCAATATTTTATTTATGTTTCGATCTTATAATTATATTACAACACTGTTCGCAAAATTATACCATAAGTCCTCCATATCCCCATATTCTTTATTGACTTAAAGCTTCCTCTTAAAAATAAAATGCCAATCAATAAAATTGATTCATCTATTCCATTGAATTACATCTTTCGACCCTTAGGTGGAGTCTTCTTCATTTGTGTCTAATTTAAAATCTATTCTGATTGAAACTGAGAGTAAGAATAGCTAAACAACTGTAAATAACTTAAATATTGTAAATAATTGAATACCTTTACGAAAACATTAAATTTAAAATATGAATTGAAACAGTATAATTTTGAATTGAATTTAAGATGTCAATAACTGATGAATATTGTTAAAAATTACGTGCAATTAGATATCAAATTGAAAATTTCTTGAATTACTATCAAAATTAAGTTTATCAAATCATATATATGGAAAATATTTTCTGATGACCTAATGACACACTGGGTTCTTGACTGAAATACGCCCATTTGATAGGTTGCTTGTAGTGGAAACTATTTTTCTTGAAAACCGTAGTAATTTTATATATATCTCATTGTCACTTGATGATATTATTATGTAGGCTATACGATATAGGTAAAATTACTGTCCTCCGTTATATACCTAGTAACCGTTTGTTTGTACAATATATGAAATATACCAAACTGAAATGGATCATTAAATCTGGTTGGTTGGTTCCTCAGTTTAGGGGCTGCAACAACGCTGTCATGTAGCCCGTGTACTTAGGGTGTGTGTAGACTCTGTCTGATAACAGGTGTTAATTGTAATGGTTGTATTAGTGTGTGTTATCTATAATTCAGGTAAGGACTGAAGGCTGAAATAGTTCCTACTTTTGCTACCAAATGCTACCGTCAACAACACTAAGCTGTGAACTTGGTAACTAGATGCCACCATAGCCAGCACCTGGCGGTGAACCTTGGAACTAATATAGTATTAAAGAAATCCAACCTAGAAATGTAGCTTCACACAAGTGTAGTACTGGAAGGTTCTCTTTCATGCCATAAATCTATGACATGGGCCCACCGGCTTGAGTTCCCCTCCGAAGGAAGGAATACTGAGGAATTTGAAACGCTCTTAAAAAACCGACGACCATGGCCGTGTTTGAAACCATCATAAATCTAGATGGATAAATTTTATTTGATGTGTATGTAAGAATATCCATTGATGTATTTACAGTTAAGTGATTTTTACTCTAAGTTTTAATTTGAATGGATTTTAAATTAGATTTAAGCTAAAGAAAACTCCATTGAAGGGTCGAATCATGTAGTTAATTCAATATTATGTTTCATGAATTCTACTGTTAGGCAAATTATTATTTAGATGAATCTATAAATCTATACGGAAAATAACTTGCATTATCAATCATTACTTTTTAAAGACTTAGCTACTCACTATAGAAGCACAACCCATCTATAAGGTGCGTTCAAAAAGTAACTAGCCAGAGGCATATTACAGAATTACCTGTATGTTAGAAGTATTGGCCCTGGCTGTTGAGGCACTTGTCTCACTGTGACACGAGGTGGTGAATGGCTGTCTCATAAAATTCCCTGGGCTGCGATGTGAACCAGTTCCGCACGTACAGCAGGACGTCGGCGTCCGAGGTGAATCTTTGGCTCCTCAGAGCCCTTTTCAGGGGTCCAAACATGGCGTAATCACAGGGAGAGAGGTATGGACTGTATGGAGGGTGGCCGAGAACCTCCTATTTGAATTTCTGCAGGAGTGCCGCGACTATATTGGCCGTATGAGGTCGAGCATTGTCGTGGAGCGACCACGGCGGCTATGGCGATCACTGTCACTCGGCGGTCCTGGGTATTGAGTGCATTAAACAGCTGGACGTTGTCATCGGTAATGCAGTGGGGTGCCCCAGACCGGGCATCATCGGCTAACGACACCCGTCCTACCCTGAAGCGCTTGTGCCACGCCTTGACCATTGCAAGGGACATGCAGTGTTCGCCGTACACTTGTGACATTCAGCGTTGAATGTCCGTTTCCCCTACTCCTTCCGCTGTCAGAAACCGAACAACATCTCTTTGCTCTTCGGTTGACGCCTCCATGTCACTGTTTGCAATGCGACTGGCAGCGTTGGACGATTGATGCATTCTGCTGCTCGCTTTGTATCGTCACGTGACGTGTACGCGTGCCCTCTAGCGACGGACTGTGGCCTTCCACGCTCTGGTCGGAACCACACCTCGTTACACTCGCCACGATTAGCCGATGTCGTCACCGGTTTGCGCATTCCTGCCTCTGGCTCGTTACTTTTTAAACGCACCTTATATTTAACTCGTCATAAGCTTGCTTAAAACATAAATATACCCAATGTTACCGAATTTTGCACGCAAGTTCAAGACGCAATATTCTAACAAGTTATGTAGGAAAGGCTAATCCATGGTATGGTATTATTAATACAGTAACATTCAGTTTGATACCTATTGTGAGTTTCAATTTCACACCACGCACTTGCCAGAATGCATCAGTTAATTAAATCGCCCTAGAGGAGAAGGAGAGCAATGTCATCACAAAGCATGGAAGAGACGACGATTTCCGTATTCCCCAGATGGTTTCTCTAACCTCCTCCATAAATTATTCTGTGGATAATTTAGGATATCGAATGTTGTAAGGACCAACATCGATTTATCAAATATTCAATGCGGGAAATGGTCTACACCTGCTCCAGAGAGGCTAGTGAAAGATAATTCCCTAGAGCTTCACAGAAATACCCCTCCTGGACACTTAGGTTCTTTCATATTCCATCTGCTTTAGTGTTCGAGCTTACTAAGCCTCCCCATTCAGACCGGAGCAAGTATGTGTGGAGTGGTTTGAATATTACCATCTCTAGCAACAGTAGCCTACGTGAAACATTTTACAACTTGTGGGTTATTCTTGATCATTGGGAGAAACGAAAAGTAATTCTTTAAGGAGTAAGTGCGAATAAACAGTAGAATACACACCATTCGCATGTAAAATATTTTTCCTCTTCGCTAAAAGCAATTGCCTGAAATCATATTACATTTATCACATACACTCTCCCCTGAATAATTCTAAAACAAGTTTGCATAACCCTTGCTAAGTTAGAAGTATGTTGTCTTCTTTCAAAGCGGCCATTTATTTAAAACACAATGTATGCTAGATTCCGAAGGCATATCACTGTCATATTCTCCCCTATATTCTGGAGCGATTTTCATGATTTTGAGAATCTTTGGAGGTAGATATCTTGTTTAAACATAACTTAAAATATTTTCAGCAGGTTTGAAATCTAGAGATTGTGAAGGCAGTGGAAGAACGTAAAATCAATGTAGTTGTTCCCGAATCTACGCAAATAGCTTTCTTGTTTTATGTTATGGATGTGTTACTTGCCGAATTCAACTACTATCCATAAAATGATATCCTAAAGAGCGTACACTTAAACTAGGTTAAACTGGGGGTGAGATTTCTACTGAACCCTTGCAAAGAAGCATATGAGACTCAGTTTCGGGGGGTGTAACAGTCCATTACGTTAAGTTGTTGTTAAACGCTTCTTATAACATGCAGGGTAACATATAACAAAATAACATTCAGGAAAAAGTGAATACCAGGGTTAAAACAAATGAATTTAATAACAGATCAACTATTTACACTATTTACAATAAAACAAAGCAAACAAGGTCTCCCAGATGACTCCCACTTGAATTAATAAAATGCCAAGACTAGGCCGGATCTCAGGAGAGATTGTAAAATAACTGGACCAAATGTCCCAAATTGCTACAATGACAATGTGCATGTGCGGCTGTTCTACATGCGTTACGATGTGTACAAATTAATGCGAGATTCGTTACCATCCAGTAAACCTTCAGGGGACGTATCTGCATTGTCTAGAGCTAGACAGACACGGGAAACCAACTAACCACTAATTAAATTAATCCGACACTTCCTACACTAAATAAAACAACAAATAATTTCCGCATGAAATTGGTACCAAAGAACTGCCGTAGCAAACAACATTAACGCCTAAAACTAGGACTTGTCAAACCAACACAAGTAAATTAACACGTGACCAAACAAGAAAAAAAATGTTTACAAGAAAAATACAAAAGTACACCAAATGGTGTCCCAACACACAAATCTAACATGAAATGAGTCATAGAAATCACTAGGCTCAAAGCCAACATTTACATCATAAAACAATATTTAATTCAAACGATATGCGGTAATTCGTAACGGACATGGCGAACTCCCAATTAAATATGGTCCAATGACCATCAAAGAACAGGTTTGCTACTGATAGCTTACAGGGGTCAGTCGGTCAGCTGGACTGCCTAAAATATGAATCACCAGACATAGACGGGCGCTAAGTGGAATCCGCACATATGTCAACCCACGTGTCAATAACCTCGACCTGCCGTGGCACTGGTTCGAGTCTCGAAGAAGTGTGCTCCCAAAAGCACATAATATACGTGTGTGTGTCAGAATAAATATCTCAGCATTTCCCAAGAAAATCCAAGAATCAGCACTGGACAAGGTACAGTAGCCTCTGAGAGTGTTCTGCCTTTCCATAAAATACAACCACAGAATTCGAGGGCGGTAGCACCTTCTACCCCTCATCACGAAGAATCAATACACACACCTGACACAAGAACACACACAGAATCACACGTATTGGTTTGACAGAAACCTGAAATAAATGACATAAAATATTTTCCACCAACTTGCGCTCCCAATCTAGTCCGTGACTAAAGAACCTGAAAAGGACTCAAAAAAAAAAAATGAACTAAGGTGTTCTACAGTGGCATCTTAATTTGTTGCGCTCGGCAACCCTAGTATGAATAAAAACCTGTTCGTACAACATCTTACAACATTTACCCCCTTTTCCTAAAAAAATGAACTTGAATAAAGCACCACTTATCGACCGTGACGAGTTTCGCATTCGCATGGATAAAATCAAATACGCACGCCGTGTATACTAAATATGACTCATAAGACAAAAATACAGCAAACAAACACTTTGGCCACGTGCCAACGTACATTTAAGCATAACAGTGTCGGCACACAACAAAATCTAAATACAAGAAAAACAATGAATAAAATATTTACAACGTTCCCGCGTCTAATCTAACTACATATTGAGTAAATCAATGGTTTGCACATCACCGTTCAGCCTGTAGAACTTAACCTACATCCCACAGCATTTCCCTACGGGAAATCTACTCGTCCATCGTCAACGTATTGGTAGAGGCGATGTACTTCATTCCATCACCCGACCTTTCAGCAGATATCTTGGCGTTGCTTCTTGGAAAGAAATGTTCAAAGTTATTAGTTTGCCTAGCTAGAATCGCTATGAGCTACTGACTTTCACTCACAATAAATGTCCTAGGCGATTACTTACGTAGAACTGGCCCTATCTCAGCATTTGCTTATTCACACGCACATATACGTCACACGAAATATAACACAAAAATTTACATAAAATTACACTCATCAATCTCAACGCAACTGGCTTCTAACAAGTTTCAAATATGTCTATCACGTAGCGCTTATCTCGACTAGAGATCTCCCACCGCTAAGCGTGAACTCTGCTCCCTTGAGCACAAAATAAAATGTTTGTCAAACAGACGTGAAGTACGCTCACTAGAGCCGGATAAATCGTGACGCAAACTAGCGTGAACGTTGCTCACCAGAGCTCAATACAGTTGTGTCCCAAACAGCTCATCACCGATCAATTTATTTGAAACTGACAGAATGGGGTAAGGTGGGGGCAATTTGTGAAAATAATCTTTAGTTTTCACCTCACAGACTTGGGACTAGTATCAATCTTCTTCTTTTCATCCAAACGTCTCAATGGACTTATGCGGAATTAATTCGTATCGGCGGTTCTTCAGATATGCGTTTTCGCGCCTTTTCCTAGGGTACGCGATCCACCGCGTGGCTTTGGCTTCCTCTTTCCTGATTTGCTGATTCAATCGTGGATCGGTTGGAACTTCACTTCTGGCATACCCATAATGATGCCGATTGAGGTGCGCGTTCGTACAGAATTTGTCTTTGAACTCGGCTTTACCGGTCATCTTCAGGAATAACTACCAAGCTGCTTCTGTTGTAATCGTTGCGACACACTACCTGACTCCCCTTTGTCAACCTCCAACATGTTCTGTCTGGGCATCAGAAATAATAATAATAATAATAAAATCATGAAGACTTATTGATCGGCAAATCAATAAGGGTTCATTTATCCTCAGCAAGGTTTTGAAATTCGAAGCAAGTGATTGATTTGGATTTTAAAAACAATATCCACAGTAGTATAGATAACATCTCTTAAGTACCTCACTCGTCTGCCTGAGTGTACATTCCACTGTACATTTGGAAAACCTAAACAAACTTTTGGATAATTTGAGAACCATGAATTTCAAAATTTATTTGAAGAAATCGTACTTTTGCCAGAGCGAGATTCTGTATTTGGGTCACATAATTGATGTTGAAGGCGTGAGACCAAATCCGGCGAAAATAGACGCAATTAAGAAATTCCCTACACCAACTAAAGTGAAATATGTTAGAGCATTTTTGGGAGTGACAGGTTTCTTTAAGGAGAATTATCCTGGGTACACGGAAACAGTAGCACCGATGCAAGAGATGCTAAAGAAATCAAATCGATGGTCATGGAATGAGGAGTGCGACAGGTCCTTTAGAGCCACGAAAGACCTACTGGAGAATTGTGTGAAGCTAGGGTACCCAGACTTCGCGAAGAAATTTGTAATTCAGGCAGACGATTCATTGATTGGAATCGGCGCCATGCTTTACCAAGAGGACGCTGATGAACCCAAGAATCGATCATATTTGGCATTTACTAGTCGTAAACTTAGGAAGCACGAGAGGAACTACACTGTTACAGAACTTGAGTTGTTAGCGATTTTGTACTCACTTCAACGATGGCGCAAGATGATCTTCGGGTACTCCATTGTTGTCAGAACTGACCACCATGCACTGACCTTCTTAATCAAAACAACGATGGCAAGCGAAAGAGTTACGCGTTGGTCCATTTATATACAGCAGTTCGATATTACCATAGAACACTGCCCTGGAAGGATGAACATCATACCTGATGCTTTAAGCAGGAACCCTGAAGATGAGAACGAGGTAGCAGTAGATGTAAAACACATAGCATTGACACCTAAGGCTCGTGAATTTTTGGACAAATTGAAAGAAATTCAGAAGGAAAAAGAAAAGGACCCATGGATGATGATGATGATCAAGTTTTACAAGAAGAAACTACAGCCAGATTCACCTGAATATCGAGAAGCCCGTGTCAAGGAAGCGAAATTCCACTACCTCAATAATCTTCTTCACAAGTTCGTGGATGATGATCACACCAAACTTCGAATTCTAGTTCCAGCATCGTTACAGAGAGGACTGACGTGGTATGTCCATGAAAGCTTAGCACATATCGGCACTGACAAAACGGAAGCAACAATAGGAGAAACTTTTACTTGGTCAAAGATGCGATACACCATTGTTGAAGTAATTAGAACTTGTGACGCGTGTCAGCGTACTAAGCCCAATAATTTAATACTGAAACAGCTTCCAAAATCTTTATTACCACAGAAACCGTGCGAGCTGGTCGCTATTGATTGCTTTGGTCCTCTAGTTAAGGGAAAACGAGGATACTGACACCTTCTTGTATGTGTCGATGTATTTTCGAAGATGGTGGTATTATGTCCAATCCAGAAGACGACATCAAAGCAAGTCCTCAGTAGAATCCAGAACAAAGTCATTCCGACGCTTGGGAATACGGAATTCATCTTATCGGACCATGGGACATATTTTACAAGCAATGTTTTTAGACATGGTCTAGAGAGCTTAGGAATAAAGCATGTTCTATCGAGCATTCGCCATCCTTGTGGAAATCCGAGCGAAAGAACGATTCGCTGTGTTGCCAAATATTACCGCGTCATGATTCCAAATGATCATAATAAGTGGGTCGACAGAGTAGGAGATATTGAGATGTGCATGAATACTACTAAGCACGAGTCGACAGGTCAAGTCCCACTAGTTGTACACCACAACAGGATGCCTGAAAGATCTTGGGATAAGATTATTCCATGCCCAAGGGACCCGTTATTAGCACATGAGCTGCGTATTCAGAGAACCAGAGAACACATGAACACATGAGGAGCCAAGCGGACCGAAGACTGAGGAAGAAATTTCATCGTGAACTACAGGAACAGGAACTAGTGCTTGTTAGGAGACAACCGATATCAGATCCTATGAACAAAGTATTTGCCAAGTTCTGTCCAAAATTTATCGGCCCGTTCCGTATTATCAAGAATTTGAGTAATAATGCTTACAGACTTGAATCGTCCACACACACATGTCTTGATATTTAAATTACATTGATTCTAATTTAAATAAAGTTTCAGTAATCAAAATCTTACTGAATAATGACTCTTATTTCCAAACAACAAAATAACTCCCTTGTGATCTGCTTTTAAATTCCTAACTAACAGAATTTACGAACAACACTTTAATTAACCGAAGTTAATTAAATGTAACGTAAGGCAACACCTTCCTGTTTTTGACTGAGTTCACTAAATATGAAAATTTTCTAATTTTAAGTCGGGCGCCAGAACAAGTTAACAACAAATACAATATCAACTTCTAACCTTGTTCAATATTTCTAAATTTAAGAACTCAGTGATTTTACTAATACACATGGCGGTACAACTTCGCCTCAATTTACTGAATTTACTCTTGTCCTGCTGACCTGGCATCATTTCTCCGCGAAATAAGTACGAGGTCAACAAAGCAACAACAACAACAACAATCCCCACTTGGGCAGCCATTTTCGATATATGAACCCTTGCAAAGAAGCATATGAGACTCAGTTTCGGGGGGGGGGGGTAACAGTCCATTTCGTTAAGTTGTTGTTAAGCGCTTCTTATAACATGCAGGGTAACATATAACAAAATAGCATGCAGGAAAAAGTGAATACCAGGGTTAAAACAAATGAATTTAATAACAGATCAACTATTTACACTATTTACAATAAAACAAAGCAAACAAGGTCTCCCAGATGACTCCCACTTGAATTAATAAAATGCCAAGACCAGGCAGGGTCTCAGGAGAGATTGTAAAATAACTGGACCAAATGTCCCAAATTGCTACAATGACAATGTGCGTGTGCGGCTGTTCTACATGCGTTACAATGAGTACAAATTAATGCGAGATTCGTTACCATCCAGTAAACCTTCAGGGGACGAATCTGCATTGTCTAGAGCTAGACAGACACGGGGAACCAACTAAACACTAATTAAATTAATCCGTCACTTACTACACTAAATAAAACAACAAATAATTTCCGCATGAAATTGGAATCATAGAACTGCCGTAGCAAACAACAATAACGCCTAAAACTAGGACTTTTCAAACCAACACAAGTAAATTACCACGTGACCAAACAAGAAAAAAAATACACATATGGCCGCTTGCCATTTTTACAAGAAAAATACAAAAGTACACCCAATGGTGTCCCAACAGACAAATCTAACATGAAATGAGTCATAGAAATCACTAGGCTCAAAGCCAACATTTACATCATAAAACAATATTTCATTCATACGATATGCGGTAATTCGTAACGGACATGGCAAACTCCCAATTAATTATGGTCCAATGACCATCAAAGAACAGGTTTGCTACTGATAGCTTACAGGGGTCAGTCGGTCAGCTGGACTGCCTAAAATATGAATCACCAGACATAGACGGGTGCTAAGTGGAATCCGCACATCTGTCAACCCACGTGTCAATAACCTCGACCTGCCGTGGTACTGGTTCGAGTCTCGAAGAAGTGTGCTCCCAAAAGCACATAATATACGTGTGTGTGTCAGAATAAATATCTCAGCATTTCCCAAGGAAATCCAAGAATCAGCACTGGACAAGGTACAGTTGCCTCTGAGAGTGCTCTGCCTTTCCATAAAATACAACCACAGAATTCGAGGGTGGTAGCACCTTCTACCCCTCATCACGAAGAATCAATACACACACCTGACACAAGAACACACACAGAATCACACGTATGGGTTTGACAGAAACCTGAAATAAATGACATAAAATATTTTCCACCAACTTGCGCTCCCAATCAAGTCCGTGACTAAAGAACCTGAAAAGGACTAAAAAAACTCAAAAAATTGAACTAAGGTGTTCTACAGTGGCATCTTAATTTGTTGCGCTCGGCAACCCTAGTATGAATAAAAACCTGTTCGTACAACATCTTAAAACATTTACCCCCTTTTCCTAAAAAAAAAATGAACTTGAATAAAGCACCACATATCGACCGTGACGTGTTTCGCATTCGCATGGATAAAATCAAATACACACGCCGTGTATACTAAATATGACTCATAAGACAAAAGTACAGCAAACAAACACTTTGGACACGTGCCAACGTACATTTAAACTTAACAGTGTCGTCACACAAAAAATCTAAATACAAGAAAAACAATGAATAAAATATTTACAACGTTCCCGCGTCTAATCTAACTACATATTGAGTAAATCAATGGTTTGCACATCACCGTTCAGCCTGTTGAACTTAACCTCCATCCCACAGCATTTCCCTATGGGAAATCTACTCGTCCATCGTCGACGTATTGGTAGAGGCGATGCACTTCATTCCATCACCCGACCTTTCAGCAGACATCTTGGCGTAGCTTCTTGGAAAGAAATGTTCAAAGTTATTAGTTTGCCTAGCTAGAATCGCTATGAGCTACTGACTTTCACTAACAATAAATGTCCTAGGCGATTACTTAACGAAGAACTGGCCCTATCTCAGCATTTGCTTATTCACACGCACATATACGTCACACGAAATATAACACAAAAATTTACATAAAATTACACTCATCAATCTCAACGCAACTGGCTTCTAACAAGTTTCAAATATGTATATCACCTAGCGCTTATCTCGACTAAGATCTCCCACCGCTAAGCGTGAACTCTGCTCCCTTGAGCACAAAATAAAATGTTTGTCAAACAGACGTGAAGTACGCTCACTAGAGCCGGATAAATCGTGACGCAAACTAGCGTGAACGTTGCTCACCAGAGCTCAATAAAGTTGTGTCCCAAACAGCTCATCACCGATCAATTTATTTGGAACTGTCAAAATGGGGTAAGGTGGGGGCAATTTGAGAAAATAATCTGTAGTTTTCACCTCACAGACTTGGGACTAGTATCAATCTTCTTCTTTTCATCCAAACGTCTCAATGGACTTATGCGGAATTAATTCGTATCGGCGGTTCTTCAGATACGCGTTTTCGCGCCTTTTCCTAGGGTACGCGATCCACCGCATGGCTTTGGCTTCCTCTCTCCTGATTTGCTGATTCAATCGTGGATCGGTTGGAACTTAAATTCTGGCACACCCCTAATGACGCCGATTGAGGTGCGCGTTCGTACAGAATTTGTCCTTGAACTCGGCTTTACCGGTCATCTTCAGGAATAACTACCAAGCTGCTTCTGTTGTAATCGTTGCGACACACTACCTGACTCCCCTTTGTCAACCTCCAACATGTTCTGCCTGGGCATCAGTAATAATAATAATAAAATCATGAAGACTTATTGATCGGCAAAGAGACGTACACTTAAACTAGGTTAAACTGGGAGTGAGATTACTATAGTATGATCTCTACCAAATTTTGCAACAATAACTTATATCTTGATGAGGGAAGGTCTTTTGCCGCCATTGTAAATTAGAAGAATTGTCGCTCACCCAAATGTTCTGAGCTTTAAATCAAATTACGACTAACCTTATGATCCGATCTCTACCAAATCTTTCAACAATATTCCTAAGTGTGGGAAGCGTCTTTTCCCCAAACCACAAGGTCATCAGCCAAACAGTTTCAGGATGGTAACTTTCGATTCAACAAGGCCTGGCCTCAACAAATCAGCTTATCGTAATAAGATTTAAACTGTCCTCAAGGAGGTGGCCGGTAGGATATTGGCATTTTATAATAGAATATATGTAACCGTAGAAGTGACTCACAGGTCAGGATGACCGTGCCATATCGTGCTGGGCCGTGCCGTTCCATTGGGGCAAAATGGAGGCTATTATTTGCTGGCTAGTCCATATTTAAGTAACTTCGTAAGATTATATCCTTTGAGGAATGTACTGAACAAAATAATACATATACATATTTAGTGTCAAATGGTTTATAAAAACGGCAGAAAACGCTAATGAAATCGTTCATTCCAAGAAAAATATGTTATGCAGTTATACTAAACCAGTTGTTAACCTTGTGTTAGTACTGGGCGTGTGTGACGTCGTTGTAGCGTTCTAGGCTCATAGTCTAGAAGTCCGTGAATCAAATCCAAGCAGGTTCAACTTTTTTTACTTGATATTTTTGTACTTATTGATTTATAACAACTCACACTTATGCATATATAATGTGTATTTGCAATAGAAAAGGACCCTCCAAGACCTATGTATTGCCCTTTCGGAGGAATGGGATCGACTGCCACAAGTGCTCTTGGACCAGCTAACAGAGAGCATGCCACGTCGCTGCGAAGCATGTTTGGCCGTTAGGGGTAACCATATACCCTATTACCAGGATATTTTTTTGTGGAAGACATTGCCAAGTTTTGTTAGTTGTTGTCAAAGGTGTACCTTAGCTATCATAACCTTTCTGACACTGTTCTTTTGGCCACGTTGTGTGACATATGGTGTATGATTCATATTCCGTTTGTTCAGCAATCCGTCTGACATTCCTATCAGGTAGTATGGCCTCGTTTAGTGTTTACGCTTAACCTTTAGACACTAGTGTACTTATAACACCACATATTTCAACACTCGACTACAGGGATTAAAATTCGATGTCCTTTATCCACGGTAGAGTCTGTTGATGTTGTTGTTGTTGTTGTTGTTGTTTTTGTTGTTGATTCTTTAGGAGTTTTGCGGCAGCATAGTTTTATAGCCCCATGAACATGGGTGTGTGTAGAAGTTGTCTGATAGCCTGTGTCAATGTGATGTCTTTAGGCTTACTAGTGTGTGTACTTTTATACAAGGAACGATTTCGGTAGGAAGCTGTTGTAGTTGTTGTTTCATTTGAGATGAATGGTCCACATGGTCGTTTAGCCCCATGTACTTGGGTGAGTGTTGAATTTTGTCTCATAACCTGTGTTATTGTGATGGCTGTATTAGTGTGTATATATATATATACTTCAGATGAGGATTCAATCGATGTAGTGTACCCATCTGACTGTACCATGGGTACAGTAGCCTATAATATCCGTATAGCACGTTGTATTTCAACAAGCTACTACAACCAAGAATCAATTATATTCCTTGAAAAGGACAAAGAGTAATATCTATACCCATGCATTTAGGAGAATGTAGGCTATATATTCATAATTGAACGTCTTCTTTATTCATCAGGTTTTGCAACGTACATAATTATATGAGCCTAATAGCGCTCAATCACTAGACATAATCTAGTATGACTGTTGTAATACTTTAGAAGATATTGGGAACTAGCGAAATATGTATCATGTTTTATTTTATATGTAGCCCATAGAATTATATGCCAGAATATGAAGTTTGTTATGATTGTGCATTGTACCAACATTCACTTCGATTGCATGAATAGAACTTAAAAAAATAAAAAAGTGATATTAAAAATTTTGCACCGCCACCATGTTGTATATCTCATAAAAAAATTACTGAGTTAGACGTCAGTATATTAGGCTTCGTATAAATATTTACGGTTCCAAGTTTCATTGCGCTTGGATGATTAAGTCGCAAGAAAAGCCAGTTTAAATATTAAAAATTCGCGTGGTCGCCATGTTGGCTTCATGCATATCAGGTTATTGAATGTTACATATGTGATCATATTTTAATAGTCTCTATCGTCATACAAAATTTCGGATTCATAGATATTGAGAACAAGCAAAATATGTATCTTGACAGCCACGTTGGATTGTTTTATATGTAGCCCATAGAGATGTACCAGTATATGAATAGTACAGGGTGGGGCAGAAACAATGACCCATTTTAAATTGCCCGCCATTATTGCACAAGGCTTCCTAGAGAGTTGATATTGGTACCAGTGTGTAGTGCAGTTCAAAGCATTGCCAGTCAGTATGGAGCGTTGGTCAAACGAACACCTTGCGTTTGCAATAGAAACGTTTTTCAAATGTGGTGACAGTATCGTACGAACACAGCTTGTGTTCCGGCAACATTTTGACATTGGTCGGAATGATCAAGTTCCGTCTCGGAAGTTGATTACGAGATAGGTCCAGCAGTTCTGAGCAACAGCATCTGCAACAAACAAGAAACCGTCTGGTAGGCCACGTACAGTTCGCACCCCGGACAACATTGCACGCGTGCGAGCTGCTGTCGAGCAAAGTCCAACGCGATCAGTTCGTCGGCATTCAAAAGTTCTTAACATCTCGGCCAGAAGTGTGCGACGGATGTTGCATCTGGATATGAAGTTCCATCCCTACAAACTCCAAGTGGTGCAGCAATTATTGCCCAGAGATCTCCAGGCACGTCAAACATTCTGTACACAGCTTCTGGAAATGATAAACACTCACCCCGACTTTCTCAACAATTTCATGATGTCTGACGAGGCCCATTTTCACTTATCGGGCTTTGTAAACAAACAAAACTGTAGGTACTGGGCGCCTACCAATCCTCATCAGATGCACGAAAGACCACTTCATAGCGCAAAAGTTACTGTGTGGTGTGGTGTGTGTCTGCAGGGTATTATTGGTCCGTATTTTTTCGAAAATGATGCAGGTTACGCTGTCACAGTAACATCAGATCGATATGTTGTTATGTTGGAACAGTTTGTAATGCAGGAAATGCGCCGTAAGAATATCAATTTGCCGTCGATATGGTTTCAACAAGATGGTGCAACCGCTCACACGGCCAGAACATCCATGAGAGTCTTACGCAGAATGTTTCCAGATCATCTTGCGTCCCGCTTTGCCAATGTCAACTGGCCAGCCCGTTCGCCCGATTTATCGACTTGTGATTTTTTCTCGGGGTATTCCTAAAATCCAAAGTGTATGCTAACAGGCCAACAACTATTGAAGAATTGAAAAACAACATTCAAGCCGAAATCGAGGCCATAACAGGTGACACTCTTCGTAAGGTTATGGAGAATTTGCGTGCTCGTGCTGAAGATTGCATCGCCAACAATGGTGGACACCTGAAGGACATAATTTACAAAAAGTGACATGTGTAATTAATGGTAGGATGTGTTCTTTTGAACAGTGTACAGTAATAGTATTTAGTTGTATTTCTTCATGGTTAAATAACATGTTTAAAATGGGTCATTGTTTCTGCCCCACCCTGTATTACTGTGGTTCGTTGTACAAACTTTCAATCCGAATGCTTGGTTAGGACAAAAGAAACATATTTAAACATTTCGAACAGTCGATGTGTTGAATTCCTCCCAACAATTGAATTCATTTACATTAGATACATATATCATCATCATCATCATCATCTTGTACAGTTTCCAGCCCCAGGCTGGGTCTGTTTGGAACATAAGCCTCGCCACTTAGTTCTTTCTTCCCACCACCTCTCCGATGTCACTCTGGTCCAGTCCTCGCCTCTCTTCTTGACACATTCCTCCACTCCTTTCAGCCATCTATCTCTTGGTCTTCCCCTTGATCGTTTCTTCTGCATCTGCATCTCATGTATCCTCTTAGGAATCTTCTTCTCATCCATTCTCTTTAAGTGTCCATACCACCTCAGTCTTGATGTCTCAATCCTACCTTGCAAGGGCTCCTCTTTCACCATTTCCCTGACCTTTTCATTCCTCACCCTGTCTCTTCTTGTTATTCCGATCCTACTTCGCAGGAACTTCATTTCACCTGCCTGTATTCTGCTTATATCTCTTTTCTTCATTGTCCACGTTTCTGAAGCATAGGTCAGTATCGGGATATAGTAGCTTCTGTATAACACTTCCTTGCTTTTTTGTGGGACATCTTTATTCCACACTAAGCTCCTAATGCTTCTCAGAAATGCTTCTGCCTGTCTGCCACGTTCCGTAATCTCTTTGTCATTTCTCCCATTTTCCTCCACGATACTTCCCAAGTACTTGAGACTTTCCACCTTCTTCAGCTGTCCACCTCCAAGTGTTATCCCACTCATTGGTCTGTCCTTTTTCCTGGTCGTTAACAGGATCTCACATTTACTGATGTTGAACTTCCATCCGTACTCTCCCACTGTTTCTTCCCAAGCCTTCAGTTGCTCCTGAATTTCCTCCTCCTTGTTTCACCAGACCATGAGATCATCTGCAAACACCATTGCTTTCATCTTATCTTCTCCTATCTTTCCTGCTATCCGTGTCATTACCTCGTCCATAACCACAATAAAGAGAAGGGGGGACAGTGCACTACCCTGTTTCAGGCCACTCATTTGTCTGAACCAGTCTGTTCTTTCCTCTCCAACTTTCACACAACTCACACTTCCACAATACATCTCCTTCACTCTGCCTACAGTCTCTTTTTCCACTCCCATGTTTTCCATTGCTTTCCAAACCTTCTCCCTACACACACTATCATAGGCCTTTTCGATGTCCAGGAAGGCCATCAACAGATCCTCTCCAAATTCGTAGTGGTGTTCCTGGAGCTGTCTCACTGAAAATATGAGATCCACAGTTGATCTCCCAGGTCTGAATCCATACTGTTCCTCTCTCAATTTTCTCTCCACTTTGGCTCGTATTCTACTTTCTAATATCTTTTCATACATCTTGGCACAGTGAGGTATGAGTGTGACACCCCTGTAATTTCTGCACTCCTTTCTGCTTCCTTTCTTAAATATTGGGACAATTAATCCTTTCTTCCAATCTTTTGGGGTCTTTTTCTCCTTCCATATCACCCTCATCACACGGTACAGCCACTGTTTCCCAACCTCCCCTGCTGCCTTCACCATTTCAACTCTCACTTCATCCACACCTGGTGCCCTTCCTCCTTTCATCTTGTCTATAGCCATTTCCAGTTCTCTCCAAGTCAGGTCCTTTTCCATTCCTGTGTTGTCTTCTCCATCTTCCAATACATTGTCTTCCTCCCTATGACCATTTGGATTCAGCAAATCCTCAAAGTACTCTTTCCACACTGTCTTGAGTGTCTCTTTGTTGTGTACCTCATTTCCGTTTTTGTCCATCATTACCACATCCTCTCGCAGACCTCTTCTCTTACTTTTGACCATCCCATAAAGAACGTTCTTATTTCCTCTGCTGTCTTCCTCCATCATCTCCGTCCACTTTACCATCCACTTCTTCCTCTCCTCTGCGACAATCTTGTTTGCTTCTTTCTTCTTTATCTTATAATCTTCCCTTGCCAGATCAGTTCTTTCCTGGAACCACACTCTGAAAGCCTTGTTCTTCCTTCCCACAGCTTCTTTTACTCTCTCATTCCACCATGGTGTCTCTTTACACCGCTTTCTGTTGCTTGTTCTTCCACATACTGCCACTGCAGCTTCTACCATTGTGTTTTTGAATTGCTTCCATTCCTCTTCCCCTGTTTTAGGATTGTCTGTTGGCATCCTTTCCCTTATTATCTTCTGGAATTCTTCCTTGACTTCCTTTTCCTTGAGTTTCCATACTTTGATTCTCCTTTCCTGGTACTCTGTCCTCTTGCTATCCTTAACAACTCCCAGGTTCATTACAAGTATTCTGTGGTCGCTATCTAAGGCCTCTGATGGTATTACCTTTATATCTCTGACACTTCTCTTCATTTCCCAGTCGTACAGCATGTAATCTACCAAAGATTTCTTTGTTAAATCACTGCTGTACCACGTTACCTTGTGTCTTTCTTTCTTCCGGAACCAGGAGTTGCCTACCACTAAACCGTTTCTCTTGCAAAAATCCAGCAACTTTCTCCCTTCTTCATTCCTTCTGCTCCCAATACATTTTCATATCCTTGCCTTTCACTTCCTCCATGTGCATTCAAATCTCCCAGGACAATGATGCTCTGACCATTCAACTGCTGTTGTAGCTCCTCCTCAAAGTCTTCCTTCTCTTGAGCTGTACATCCATCTTGAGGGGCATATACCTGGGCTATCTCCAGGCTTCTTCCCTTTACAGTTACTCTGATCTTCATGATCCTGTCACTTATTCCCTTTACCTCTTCCTTCATTCCATCTCTCACAACTACTCCTACTCCGCTGCTCCTTCCTTCACTGTTCCCACTCCAGTACAACCGGTACCCTTTCCTCAGTTCTCTGCGACCTTCTCCTTTTCATCTTGTTTCTGCCAAGCCCAGTACATCCAGTTTTCTTCTCTCCATCACATCTACAATCTCCTCCACTTTTCCTGTCAGTGTCTGTATGTTTAATGTCACAACTCCTAGTCCATTAGCATATCCGGGTCGTCGTCGTTTGCATCCGTCCTTTCCGAGGCCTGTTCCTGGTTTGAAAGCAAATATGATATCCACTACTGGCTTGCTAGGCCTATCGTAGCTTCACCAGAGCCCCGTCAGCCGTCACTTTTCAGGGTTCCCATAGAGCCTTCACAGCTACCGTAGCGGTCCCGGGGCACACAAAGTCCCCACTGTACTTCACCCCTACAGACAATCCCCTACTTCATGCCGTTGCCCGTCTCCCACCACGTGGAGGAGGGGTTGGACTTGTGGGAGACAGATACATATATACACACATATATATATATATATATATATATACATATATATACATATATACATATATATATATGTATTTTAAGATACATATATATTAAACCTTAAATAAAGATTTATTATTTTGTATATGAATTGCAGCCAATAGCCATAGCAGGGTATTTTTGATTGAACGCCTGAGGGCTCGCAACAAGTTCAATTTCAAGTAGTTCCAAGTTTGGCTAACAGATGCTACTGTCACTAAAACCTAGTGGCGATTGTTGGAAATTGATAGAGCGTTTCTAACTAGCACAATATAACCAACGAATTTTGCTATACACTAACAATTGCAGTGGTAAGTTCTTTTACGTGCCATAAATCTATGACATGGGCCCGTTGGCTATACTTCCACTCTGAAGGAAGGCATTAACGCTCTTAAAATCCGACGACTTCAGCCGGGTTTGAACCCGCGATCTTGGGCATAGCAGTTCAGCATTACACCATCGAAGTCGTTACGTACAGATTCAAAATGCCAGGTTGGGTTGCGCTCGGGTTATTAAATCGCAAGTAAATCCAATTTTAATATTTGAACTTCGCATGGCCGCCATGTTGCTTTGAGACCTATCAGAATATTTGAAAGTCGCATAGGTGAACTTAATTGTAGTATCCCCTATTGCCGTACAAATTTTGACGTTGATAGTAGTAATAGTTTCTGAGATATTGAATTCCAGCAAAAGACTTCGCGCGTCCGCCATGTTGCATTGATGACACACACAAAAATATGAAAGGCGCGGTTATGGTCAGACGAGAAGATTGAGCAAAATATTCTTCTACATCACCACCACATTTCACATAATTTTCACAGCCTTTTTTAACTAACAAACTGACAACTTCTGCTTCACAAATAACTCTTAATGCTTGCCATATTTTAAACAATCGTCTAACACCTTGCCAAAAACACGTTGTCCAAGTCCCCCCCCAAATTGACATCTATCTTCGCTACACGGTGAAGCATAGATTCAGGGGTCTTTAAAAAAATTTGACTTCTAAGCTTTGTTGTATCCTTCAAACGAGTTTTTACTCTTAAACGTCCTTTAAACTTATATTTCAAACTACTCTGGGGTCGTGGGGCGATGTCCTAGCTACATAAATCATACAACTGAAAGAAACGAAAGGAACTAAACATTTGGTTATATAGCTTAATTATTAATACAAGTGTGATTGCAGGGAACATGATATTATGGTACATTAGACCAAAGCAAGCCAGCAGCAGTGGACTGCTCATAATAACTGTCACTAGGCTATTGGAGTGAACACATGCAGGTCTCACTGCGCTCCTTCCCGAGGGCTGCAGAACTCTCACCAGAGTCTCATTTAAGCTCTATTGTGACGTTCCACAACCCACCAGTCGTTCAAGGAAGGTAGAAGTTTCAGCAAGAGCTACTGAATTCACAATCACAACCCTTTTATATATTGCACCTACGGACAGCTCTACGTAATGGTACTAGAAGTAGAACAAAATCTCACTTGGAATAAGACAATCTTGCAGGAATCCAGAAGCTGCTCAACACCAAATATACATTTTTTCATCATCGCTCTTCTTGCCACTCCAGTATATTTTATGTCCATCCTGTTTTCTTTCTACCACGCACATTGCTGTTTGGTCGTCTAGAAAGTTACCTCAGGCCACTAGATTAGCCCAGGCAATAAGGCGGCCATTTTGTAGCATCATGTCCCCACAAGACACCACCACTATGGCATTACAGATGATAAATAAAAATGCTGATGAAAATGAAAATGTGAAGGATAAAACTATAGAACACAATAATAATAATAATAATAATAATAATAATCAAAATAATAATAATAATAATAATAATTAGATAAAATAGTGACCCTGCATCTACTGCAGACGGACCAATGCAATTGGTCACGTTGCCAACACGATAACATATTGATATGAAATATATATGAAGAGAAATAAACAATGCCAAAAGCCTAAATCAAACTGTCATGTGGGACTCATAAAATATTGATTACAGTCCCACCTTCTGCATGTGTATGGTGATTGCTGACGCTTTAACGAGCTTGAACTATGCGCACTTTCTCTGGTTACTAAGGAAACTAGCCTAGGTGTCGGGTTTTTGTCGAATCAAAACTGTCCACGATAATCTCAGATAGACCTCCATCACTGCAAAAAATATCCATAAACCATACTGAAATAAAATGCGAAAATACCAATACGAATCCCGAACAGCTTGCTTTAGAAATGCCACGATGCAAAACTGGGCAGTGTTCTTTGTGAGTGCGCTCAGCATCTCGCTGGGAACGTCATGAGGTATGAGAATATTCGGAAGTTGTTCTCCCCACTATCATATTTCTTCTTCTTCTTCTTTCCTAAATCCATACAGAATTTTCGTTTTTTATTCCAGGTTTTCTTCTCCACACGGTATCAATTGAAGATGTCCATTCACTAGATTTTAACCTATTCCATTCTTAACTATTTAGTAGCCTTCGCTTGCAATGGGATACATCAAGAATCAATTCGAAATCTCAAGCTTCTTGGTTTTATTAAACATTGCTCTACATAATCCCAAATGATAACGCTAGCCTACGTCAGACCGTATTTTGTGCGTCACAAATGACTGTAAAATACAGTAACTGATACCGTATATCATATGATCCCTCTTCATTGCTAAATAGGGCCTACTCTCTTCTCTCAGGAGCTTAGTAATTCCCCTTTCCTAGTACTTTGCGCACTTGACTTATACTTAAAGGGATGTATCTATATTTTGACTTTTACTGAGTGCACTGAATGAGAATAACTGTTGAATATTCTGTTTTCCCGTGGCGGATTAGGTACAAATCATTATACCAAGTGCAAGTATGACTCTCCGTGGAAGTGAAACATTTTAGTGATTTATTCCAGAATGAATCCACTTAAATACGAATGGCCTACTGTCCACTTATGATATCAGAGCTTACAATGTACATATTTCAGGCAGTTAGCTATAGACTAATGCAGCAAGAGTAAATCCTGGGCTTTGTTGAAGTGTTGCTTCTGTATTTTAGAGTGACTTTCATATTTCTGTGTGCGAGGATTAATGGCAATATGCTAATATCACCGCTACCTGGTGCTCAGGCCAGCGAGCGGGTAATTAATAAATAGAACTTCTCCCCCTGTTCCCCCTTCTCGTTACTCGCTCCTCACCGAGCAACAGGACGTGCTCAGCACTACAGCGACCCACTTACAGATGTTGCTTTTGTCGTTCAGTCTTTATTTCGTTGCGATGCGATGGCTACAAAATATGCTATGTACCAATATTTTTTACTATAGTACAATCTGTTTATCATCAACTCCAATCTGTTTGAAAATATATTTTCCCTCATGATGATGTATTTAATGCTATTTCACATGGAATGATATACTAGGAGACTCAAAGAACAATCCATTTCCGATTTAGTAACTTGTGAAATAAAATTAACTTGTTCATTAGATAGTAGTCTTGAATAATAACCATATTGAATAATTAATAATCCGTATGGATGTACGATCCGAGTAAACCGAGTCCCATCCGTCGGGGTAAGATTTTTGGTGTTATAATTTTATCCCAGTGTACATTTCATTTATATTTGATTATACTCACTTTCAAAAGTTTCATGATTTTCAGTCGGTCAACACGATTGTACCCAAATGAGATGGGGTACTCGATTGTACCCAAATGAGATGGGGTACAATCGTGTTGAACGACCGAAAAGCTTCAAATTTTGTTTACTAAGGCAACACTGAAAAATGGCTTCAAACAGCATAATATACTTACTTTCATGTATTCGTATATTATCTTCATACTCGTAGTTTTCCTTTAGTTCACGCCAAAAATATGGAAACATTAAAATATCAGAAATGGGAATCTATTATTTTACTAAATTACATATATAGACAATAGCACACCTATCATTGTTAGATGAAGGATTTTCTGTTAGTTTGACAAATATGTTTCATTTGATAGCCAATTAAGGGGTACATTCTATAATTATTTCTCTAATTTCCTTCCCATTTTCGATTTACATTACCCTATATTTTATATTTTCTTGTTTATAAAATCTCCTGGTAATCAACATTAGCGATCCAAAATTTTGGCTTCCATTTTGACAAATGACAGTAATGAAGAATTTGAAACGATTATTCATTTTCATTTTACTTATATTCATTCTTCATTGTTTGAAACATTGATTAGGTATTTTACTTGCCTGTATATAGGGAAGTTTTTGATTAATTTTATGAAATCCTCTCAAAGTATTCTAATGTTAGACTAAAGTGTTTCTTGTATAACTTTTATTTCCTTAGAATACAACTGTCATTGTGTAGATTATAAGGTTTACTTGAAGGTTACTATTCACACGTAATTTTATTATTTTTCAAGATACTCCAAAGTTTTTTTTTTATTTCCTTTTTTCATATTTCAATAATTGCTTGAAAGTTTCCATTTTTAAACTTATTATTACCCATAGATTCCTTTAATGAAATGTTAGTTAAATTAATAGTATCAGTTCCACCCCCACTCGTTTTTTTAGGGGGGGATTATAGTTTATTTCATTCCTGTTTCTAAATTATCCAGGCTCTTATTAACTGTAACGTTTAGTATCGTTTCTCATTAGTTATATGCTTCACTTATGTTTTAATAATAATACAGTTTTGCTGGAGAAGAACTTACTTAGTTACAGTAGAAACACGTCCATGTATATTTGCTAACATTTTTGGAACATTAAACAATATTGAGTGACGGATGACTGTCCACTAAAGTTTATTCTTGCTTACGGTACAAAAGAAATAATTTTGCGAAACTACCCTCGCTGGACATTTCATATAAGGTTATACCTTCCCAACAATCTCTATACCTAGGTAAATAAATTGAGATTTATCTTTGAATATTTTGAATTTTTGGCTAGAACGTTCCATTTATCACAGATAAGATGCGTAATGACCACATACAACTTCAATTTAACTTTTGTCAGATTGTCTGTTTGCTACAGACTGGCGACAAAATTCTTGGAACGAATTACATGAAAATTAAGGTAGAAGGCACCTCTAAATTGAAACTAAGCTTCAAACTATTTATGTAATACAAATGAGGGACCACCAAATCCCGGCAGAACGGCAATTGTGCAAGTCTATGCGAGAGTAGGGCCTGGTGACTCTACTATTCTCAGATATATAGCGAATTGAAAAGGATACCTTCTTAGAGTGAGTATGTCACAATAGAGTTCTAATGCATATTTCTCAATCAAGCATATGAAAACAAGTCATAATATATCAAAGATTCACTTCACACGGACCGTGGAGTGAGTTCAAACGCATGAAACATTAACTCTGTCTCCAGCCATAAGGAGAGATGATCGATTCTCCTCAGAATTATTTTATGTTTATTGCTGTTTCACACAAACTCCACTTGTTTGTTCTCGACAAAGGATGTGGTAACACTGACATCTTGATATAAGTCCCAACATCAGTAAGAAACTTATTCTTCACTTATTTTCTAAATCGTTCTTATGACACATGTCGTCGAAGAACATGTGATTCATGTGTTATAATCTCACTTCCTTTCTCTTTCATTTTCCGGGTGGCGCTTAGCAGTGATAAAGATAAGTCTAGCTACTGAACTTACTCTTGACTGCCGATTCAAATCCATCCACGGACAGGGATTTATGTATTGTGCGTTCTATGGTAATTAAATTTCATATTTTAGCCAAAATGTATTAATCCATTACAACAAATCACACCAGGTGTCGACGAGGTAGCATATTACATCATTTGTGATAGTTTTGCTCCCTGTACACAGATAGTGTTATTGTTCTTTTAAATGGTTTGGAACATGTTGGTCAAGAGTCCTACGTACTTCGGTGTGTGTTGAATTCCTCTGAGCTGTGTTTCTATAGTGAGTGCAATAGTGTATGCTGCTTTAATTATTAGGGAGCAGGATTACGGCAGGTGCTCCAAGAATTTAAATTTGTTATGAACCCAGGAGACTGAACAGAATGGGAAGGAAACACACTGAGAATGGGTGCTGTCAGCGCCGTGATTCGAACTTCCAGCTTTCCTTTGCTGTCTTAACGCGCACAGCTACGTCACAGGCGATCGTTACTCACCCAAATGTTTCATGCTTATTGTTGTCATGCTCTAAAACAGGGGTGCACAACCTTTTTATAATGGGGAGCCAAATGTATCTTTCAATTCTTAGTTGCGGACCGCAACGTACCTTTCCACTTGGCCACTTGCCTACCGCCACCTCAATAGCTAATTGCACCATTACCGGATGAAGACTTAAATTATTCTCGAAAATCATTTTCATGTCTTTTAAATGTAAGTCTTAAATACATTTCTCACACATTTTTTAAAATATTTGTGCTAAACTGAACAAAACATAACTTACGTGTAATAGGAAACGGTTTATGCCCTATGATTTAGGGTTAGTCTATATAAAATAGTACAATATTTAGGTCACCGCCCTCACCCCGCCCGTAAGGCCCTTTGTTTTGAAGTAGAGACTCACCAGTCAGTTTATTTATTTATTTATTTATTTATTTATTTATTTTATTTATCGTATGGCTTTTAGTGCCGGGAGTGTCCGACGACATGTTCGGCTCGCCTGAGTCTGTAGCTGCTTCCAGCGGACACCCTAAAGGGCGAGCTACAAGTTCCGTTCAATTTCAAGTAGTTCCAACCTTCGCCACCAGATATCAATGATACCTAGTGGTGAACGTTGGAACTTCGATAGAGCGTTCTGACGAAATCTAACCTAACAAATTTTGCTTTACACAAGTTTAGTCTGTGAAAGGATCTTTTACATGCCATAAATCTATGACATGGGACCGCCGGTTTTACTTCCCCTCCGAAGGAAGGCATACTGAAGGATTTTAACGCTCTTAAAAAATCCGACGACTTCGGCCGGGTTTGAACCCGCTATCTTGGGCACAGCAGTTCAGCATGCTACCGACTACGCCACCAGTCAGTATAAACAGTTCATAGTCCATGCGACAGTGATGTGAGACTGTAAATGTACAATAGTTGGTTTCTGTTTCAATTTGTTTGTATATGCTACAAAGGCTGATGATTTTACTTAGCTACTGTAGCCCACTGTACATTCCTATACTTTGCTTAGTTTAACGTACAATTATGAAACAAAGCCAGTTTGACCGCTAAAAATATTGGCCACCGAGGCTGGTCCACGGGTTACATAATCTGACGTTGAGGGCCGCATGTGGACCACGAGCGGAGGGTTGTCATCCCTACTCCAGACAAAGAGAGAGAGAGAACACTTGCCTGAAGTGGTAAAAAGTATATTCCGTGAACATATACAAGGACTAACCCGTCAATGACAGGTGAAACAGGTTGCAACGAGAATCCGAATAAGGAAATAAGTCCTAAACAACCATTTTAATGTCGCTATAACAAAGACACAGACAATCCCTGGCCTAACTAACATAACCACTTTATATTTTCTCTCTTTTGGAGTTTTGTGGCTTTCAAAAGAGTTTCTTACAATATTGTAGGTGACGTTTTTTAGCAAGGGAACTTTAGTATGGGGAAAGTTGGTGAAACAAAATTGCTCTGTTTACATCTTGGTGCCAACTTAATGAGGGAAATACATCTGGTTCTTGAATTCAGTTGCTCTTCGCGGAAGTTTCTTTCATGGCTAAAATTCTAATGGTAAACTAGAAGTCCTAACCAGTTACTTTTATTATTGCTTGTACAGGTATGTGCATATATTTTGCGCCCACTTAGAATACGTTCATGCATTTTCGTGGAAAATTTAACTCAATTCTCTGATTTTAACATCACATTTTAATATCTTCAAAAATGGCTTAGCGAATAACTTGTCGCCAACTGGGAAAGTAGTATGATGCGATGTATTTCGACTTAGACTAATCTTATGCAGCGAGAAATAGCAAAATAAAGAGGAATTTCAAAAACTTCAAGGGTTATTGTAAGTAGTGGGTTACGATAAAATCATACTTCAACATCAATCGTACGATAAAATGTGGTAAAATATTATTTTTCTCCACATTTTAAGCCTCCTATGATTTATTATTTTGTTTGAGCCCACTGTTTTCATCATCTTCTCTGTATATACAGTAAAAATGAATGTTATGTGATAGTTTGTGTGTGTGTGTATGTCTCGTATGCGTTCATATGCCATTCATCCGATTGCGATGAAACTTGGATGAGATGTTGGGTACACTCCAAGGAAGGTTTCGGCTCAGTAAATCCATATTACAATAGGTAGCGCACGAGTAGATTCAACAAATGAGCAACGACGCGCGAAGCGTTTCAATAAAGTCTCGTATGCGTTCATATACCATTCGTCCGATAGTGATGAAATTTCGGTGAGATATTGTGTACACTCCAGAGAAGGTTTCTGGCTTAGTACATCCATTTTACAATAGGTAGCACACGAGTAGATTCAACAAATGAGCGATGGCGTGCGAATCGTTTCAGCGAAGTCTTGTTTGCGTTCATCCGATAGTGATGAAACTTTAGTGAATTGTTGTGTACACTCCAGGATAGGTTCCTGGCTTAGTAAATTGATTTTGCAATAAGTAGCGCACGAGTAGATTCAACAAATGAGTGATGACGCGCGAATCGTTTAAACAAAGTCCCGTATGCGTTCATATACATTCATCCGATTGCGATGAAACTTTGATGAATCGTTGAGTTCACTACAGGAAACGTTTCAGGCTTAGTAATTCATTTTTACAATAGGTAACGCACAAGTCGTTTCAACAAATGAGTGATGGCGCGCGAATCGTTTAAAGAAAATCCCGAATGCGTTCATATTCCATTCATCTGATTGCGATGAAACATTGGTGAGTTGTTGTGTACACCTACGTGTAGGTATCTAACTTAGTAAATCCATTTCACAGTAGGCAGCACATGAGTAGATTCATGAAATGAGTGACAGCCCACGATCGTTTAAACAAAATCCCGTATGCGTTCATATGCCGTTCATCCGATGAAACATTGGTGAGTTGTTGTACACGCTCCCACGAATGTTTATAATTAAGTAAATCCTCTTTACGACAGATTAGAGGTAGTTAACGGAAATTGAATAAAATATTGTGTATCCAAAAGCACTTCAAGAAACAAAATTACAACACCAACACTTTCTTTGATTGGCATTGCAACTCATGCCGGGTACAGCTTGTTATCAAATAAAACAAATCGTAGCGTCCAAATTGAATAGAACTGTAA
Source organism: Meconema thalassinum (assembly GCA_946902985.2). Classification (NCBI taxonomy): domain Eukaryota; kingdom Metazoa; phylum Arthropoda; class Insecta; order Orthoptera; family Tettigoniidae; genus Meconema; species Meconema thalassinum. The sequence goes on from OX336388.2 coordinate 1,933,964,555, forward strand.
TCATAATAGCAAACAACAGTGTACGGAATACAAAAAAAATTAATATGAAATCAAACAAGAACCATGTATTTCGGCAACATAGCACAGCCAATATATGAGGTATAATTTCGGAGGGAAGTTAGCAAGCAATCGCCATCGCCATCGCCTTATAGATCATATTTTGTCTGAGATGTGAATATTAGTCATAAAGGATGTTGAGGGAATAAAAATGTGAAGTACCAATCAATGGAATTTCGTAGGGTGCGAAGAAGTTGAAACGATGGGCCATGTCCTGAGATATTGTCCAAAAGGTGAGCGGATGAGGAACACTAGGCGTCAACCGATTTGGTCCCAATACACAAATGCTCTACAGAAGGCAAAGTAGTAAGTTTATGAAGAAGTTAATTGAATGGCGGAGGATGGAAGCACTAGAGAAGCGGATATTGTAGTTCTTGATAGGCCTCTGGGAGAATCTACGATTCTAGACCCCACAATTCGATATTAAAACCATGTCAAGCAAGCTATCGAAGTCGATGACGAGAATAGGGCTCTCTACCTCGCATGTATTCCTAACTTAAGTGAGAGTTATTATGCCACTGATTATACATGGGAGGTAAGAGGTCTCATTTTGATCAGAGTGTATCTTTATTCAATACTAATCTCATTAGACAAAATGATTGGACCTCCAAGATATAATCATTTGTTACGATGTCCTTTGCAAGTCTAGAGAATTTGGATCAACCAGAAATATGACACTGGATTATATGCCTCCCTTGTCATCTAGAAGTTTTACTCAAATTTTATTAATTGTTTCAGTGAATGCGTCGATTGCAAGTAACTCATTGCATTTTCATTTTTTTATTATTATTTTTATCATTACTATAATAATTATTATACTTTTTATATCAAAGTGTTGTCAGCAAGTACCTAGGGATATCACTATTCCAGGAAGTCCACAAACCACTCTACAGGACCCAAGAGGACAATTATTGCGGAGAATCAATGTGTCCGGACAATTGGTGAATATCGGGGAGATTTTTGCTGAGGACCTTGAGTCGAACAGATTTACAATCTGAAAACCATTCACGAGTTGAATGGCTGATTGAAGCAAGTAAATATTCTCACTGATTAGAAGCAATAAGACTAGAAGCCTTTGGTTCAATGGCGTCCGACAAGACCTGTATTCGTCTGAAATGTCTGATTCTAATGACATAGACCTCTTCAATTTTTGTATTTTAATTAACATTTAGTCCCCATCCGTCAAGAATAGTGGTAGTAAGTTTTAGAAACCAATCACACAAGATGGGACCAATAAATGTTGTAATCAAAGGCGAACATCCAAAAACATTAGTCATAAGCACTCCTAGTTGGCTGAAATCACTAATATTATCGTTATCAAAAATTAGATTATTATCACCGTAATAAATATTATAATTTACTATTCTAAGTAATCAATAAAAAGAAGCTCTTCAGTCGGTCGACAGGAGAGTTCCCAATTACTGTAGATTGGTCGGAAAGTTACAATTAATTTCTAAATGCCTGCAATAAATACAAGAATTATTTTGTTTATTTATTTATTTGTTTATTAAACACTTCTCAGACTTCAGTCCATTTGTGTAAATGTATAAATCATAAGTATTTTATTTCAATCACCGGGAAATTAATTGTAACTTCCCGCCCAATCTCATTGGGTTAACTCGTGTTGACCGACTGAAAATTTCTACTAATACATAGTTGTTGATTCTTTAAGGGCTTGCTATATCGTGGTCATGAAGCCCCGTGTACTTGGATGAGTGGGATTTGTTTGATAAACTGTGTTATTGTGATGTCTGTAGTAGTAGTAGTAGTAGTAGTAGTGTGCATTTATAATTCAGCTGAGGATTGGTAAGGAGACAGCCGTGGTCTTAACTTACAAACCATCCCGGTATTTGCCTGAAGTAGAAGTGGGAAACCACGAACTGTCACTTCCTGGAAATCTGAGGTGAAATTCGAATTCACCTCTTATCAGTTCTTCGTCACGAACCCTCAGACCAGAATTTCATTTTCTGGCTGACATTGAGCTGGGAATCGAACTTGGACCTCCATGACAGCAACCAAGAATGCTAGTGGCTACACTACGAGGTGGTTAATAATAGATAAATCATGTGTTTACACTACGTATACTACCGTAAAACGAGGTGAATGGGATCACTTTTAAACTTTGACTGTCTGTAACTCTTCAACCACTGAACTTTATTTCGTGTTCTTTTAATTGAAACATGAGTCCGCATCAATTGATTGTATATTGTTGGTAAATATGACTCTATCCCGAAAAATTAAGTGCATATACCTAATTAAAAGCGTGATCCCATTCACCACACCAGTTGGGGTGAATAGGATCACTCTTTCATTTCTATGACTAATCCTATTCAGATGAAATGTAGGGTGAAAGGGATCGTTATTTAGGACTCTGGACTACTCCTAGAAATATCTGATCATATTTAAATTAAACTGCCGATGGTGAAAAGACCTGTAATACAATTTATTACTTAAAAATATACATATTTAGTTGAATGACAACGTATTCACTACGTAAATTATAAAATTGGTGATAAACACAACTATAGGGTGTTATAATTGAATGCAAACGCATATTTTCTGGGCCCTTCAGTCTCCCAACTTTTTTCTCATAAGAGAAGCAAGTAATGTCATCCTCAGCTGGAAACGCATAGATGTGTCCTTGGAAGTCTCTTGTGGATTTGCATCAAACAAACGTCCCTTCGAATTTCTTCTCATCTTTACTCTTTACAGATTGCAAAATTTGGCCTACAAAATTACGAAACTTGCTTGTGCCTTGTTTCCTGGTATCTGGAAGAAAATTTACTAGGACCCAGTCTCCTTCAGCACATCACGGAATCGAGAATTTATTTGCCGCCTTTCTATACATGGTCCTTATTCCTTATAGCTAACCTAGCTCTTCCGATAGAGTTAAGGTCAGCTTGGCGGTGTACCTTGCTCTGTGGATCTGGTTTGTAGTGCCACGGAATACTCAAACTTAACATCAAAGTATCTGATCCTATTCACCTGCCAGTCAGAAAAATAAGGTAGGACACAAAACAAATAAGATTTTATCACAACTGATAATATGCAAACTGAAGATGATACTAGAAATGAATTCACTAAACATACCTTATCCAAATATAAAACACAAATTTTGCAAAATGCTAGTGCAAGCACATGTTCCACACAAAGTTATTTCACTATGCTAATTTCGGAAAACTTGTAGCTTCTGGTTGAATGTGTATACTGTTAAGTGCTGCCAACTTAAAAATTGGAAAACATGTTTAAGCATAGCGTTGTACCAACTCAAGTAACACCAACTGCTAATAACTGCCTTCCGGTTTATGAGATACATGTAATATACGTTTATGTTTACCAACAACGTTTTGATCCCTTTCACCCCACTGATCCTATTCACCACGTTTTACGGTAGGCAAGTATTTAATACTCTTCAGTACGCATAGTAGTAACTCGAAGTGACCGAGTTGAAGGTGTTAAAACTGTGCGTTATGATCTGCATATACTAGTGTATATTGGTGATATATTCCTTTGTGTTTCAGAAACTTCATAACATTCATTACGTTGTAATAAACGCAATAAATTAGGGAGAGCAATGTGAGAGCGGGTGCGTATTCAGCCATTTCACTATTGGCTACGCTGCGCTGGCATGTAGCTGCACTACAGCTGTTCATCATGGGAACCATTACCTACATTAGGTGTCGGGCACGCTAGATTAACTGTTATTGCCCCGCGAGATGCGCATGTAAAACACTGAGGGAGAAACTTCAAAGATACGGGATTTATTTTATACCATAATATAGAGGCAACACGCGTTCTGCATTTTGGAAATGTTTCATTACACATATTATACACAGCTAAATGATTTATTCTCATGGCGAAATGAAATTTCTCTGAGTTTGGTAGGTTACATAATATCTGTGTTATTTACCCATAGCCTCTTAATTTAATGCGTAGCCGTCCTCGTTAAATCATGCACTACGGCCACGCAGGCAGCTGTAGAAAGTCTGGAGATCGCAGTTTTAAAGCTCGGCGTTGACAGCTGCCATCCTGAGTGCGATTTTTCCCCGAGTTTTTCCACAATCCCTCCAGGCAATTGCCGGGACAGTATCTTAATTCGTGTCACGCGGTACCTGGCTCATCTCTGTCCCTACTGCAGTTACATACAGTACTACAGTCATCACAGAAACACAGGTTGCCATGCACGTTCAACACTTACACGGTGCTGTTGACCAAGACGTCCCAAGTCCCACGTCCCCCAAATTAAACAACAAGATCAAATTTTATTGCGTGAAAATTTCCTTTGTGCGTGGTATCACCGTTTTGGTTGCATTTCATACTAAGGATTTCATTTTCGAAATATGTAACTTAATCATTCTTAAATATTTATAGGGTTTCTTACGCTTGCGTTCCATCTATTGATAAATCCAGTATATATTCAGTTGTCTGTTGGCACAAGCTAGAGTAATATATGGCCTTTCACCAATATCTCATTCTCATTCAAGGCGGTGATTATATGGAAACTGCTGAGGTATGAGTGATGCTGAGTAACGGTATCCGGGGCACAGCTGGTATCTGTGGATGCTGTGAATGTTCCTGCTCAGAGGGTCAGTACTGCTGTACTGACTCAGTAAGGAAGCAATGGGAAACTACCACGCTCCTCACTTTGCCTAGTACGCCTCATTATAATATGGAGACTGAAGCAATGAAGACAGATATCTGGAAGGGACCAAATTTCAAACTTCGACATCTGTATACGCGATTCGCTGTCCATGGGTTCCATGGAAGGATCTGTCAGAATGAGACATTTCATGAGCCCAAGGAGGACTGCGTCTGCAAGAATTGCAATAATCCATGCCCCAAATACCACTTAGTGGAATGTGTAAGCAGGTCTCAATCTCTAATTGCGGAAATGACAGAGTGGTGAAAAAAAATCGTGATTGTACACATTGTGTTTAATAAAATCATATATATTACAGTACCCGCAAGGGTGTCGCCTCCGTAGCGTAGCGGTCAGCATGGTTAGCTGCCGCCCCGGAGGTCCTGGGTTCGATTCCCGGCTCTGCCACGAAATTTGAAAAGTGGTATGAGGACTGGCACGGGGTCTTCTCAGCCTCGGGTGGTCCAAATGAGTAGAGGGGGTTCGATTCCCACCTCAGCCATCCTCGAAGTGGTTTTCCGTGGTTTCCCACTTCGTCTTCGGACAAATGCCGGGATGGTACTGCCCCCGTAAATTGAATTATATTGAGACCACGGTGGCTGTATTGGCAAATATGAAGAAAGTTATGGCTGTCATAGTTGTGACGTGGTTAATCATGACGTAGGCACGGATGACGCAGACTCCATGCAAGTAGGCTGATTGAGCTGAGATTTTTGGTGACGTCATGATTTTGTTCGAGAAAGATCTGAGATTTACGACGCAGTCGCAAGGAAACATGGAATTGTGCTGAGGAAGAAGTTACGCGATTGGAGGAGAGACTCGAACCAATGAACGATAGTTTGGAGGGAGACGGAGTTTACTGAAACTACGATATTTATTACTTTTGGAATGCAGAATTGTGGAAATCTATTTTCAGTTATGGCATTGATTTGGAATTTTGAAGAAATTAATTTTGAGTTTTTGAAATTTGAAAATCCGTCAAGTATTGCCAAAGTTAGAACTTCTAGCGATGACGCAGGAACAAGCTATGGAAGGGATGGATACGCCCCTTAAGAAGTTGATAAAAGGCCTTGCACAGCAGTGAGAAGCTCTCATATCTCATATCTCATATCTCATATTGATCATATTTCTCGTGTCTTATAGTCGTTTTCGAGTGATTCAGTGAAGCAAGTCGTCTTTAGCGTGCGTGGTAAAGCCCACCGCATCGAACGAGCACGGAGCAGTGCAGCAGTACCATTTTACGGTTTTGAAACTAGGTGAAGTTGAAACGCACACATTAAAGAGTCTACAAGATAATATATCAAGAGTTGACTAATGCCTGTATGCTAATTCTATTGTGCTGTACAGTATTAAAGTGTGTAGTAAAGTTGAACATTTATACGATTATAATTTGGAAGATATTGGCATTTTAAGACGGCAGACAAAAGTGATTTTCTCGCCACCTGAGAAGCACTTTTATAACACCACATTCTACGCTACGGCTGACACGTGTATTGCAACCGTGATACTTAAGATTGCATTGGGTGATATAACGCTACATTCTACAATGCAACAATATAATATGGCAGTTCTTTCAACTATTATAACGGAAATGGAGATGGAAGGCTAAGGACTTTAATGCAATTGGGACATATATCAATGGAGTGAAATAGCAGCATGGAACTTCGCTAATCGTCTTTCTACAAAAGCGAGCATGTAGTGAATATCCAACTACACTCATGCATCGTGGTCCAACGCTGAATTATATCAAATGGCAGTGGAAATATTTTCATACTCTACAATTATGAATATTTCTACGGAAGTAATTGCAATAAACTTCATGGCGAATTTCTACCAGAACTTCAGGGAACTATCAAGAGAGGCCAGGGTGGACCCGGCTCACAAAGAAGAGTTTTGCCAGAACTTCAGGGAACTTTCAAGAGAGGCCAGGGTGGACCCGGCTCACAAAGAAGAGTTTTGCCAGAAGGATGCCTATCGTCTACATGGAGCAGTGCAATTTCCGGAGGAGGAAGCAGTTCTATTCTCCGAGGGCGCTGGTTCCAGGTTCGAGGTCGGAGCACATCTTTACGTTGGTGAAATGGAACCATCAGCAGTCTTCTTTGGAAATTTTCCTCTGGAACTTCAATCAACAGATAAGGTAGTCGTGAACGTTTCTTGTTTTATTTGAGCCATTTAGCGATATCTGAGCAACCATTTTTCCCATATTTTCTGTCCTATATATTTTGCCCCATTTTCTTGCTTGATATTTCTGTACTCAGTACACTTTGATGAGTTATACCTTTTTCGACGATTTATTGAGACATTGTTATGTCATTGGCATATTTAAATCATTTAGGATCAGTTGAGACTGATATTTATATTCTTTCAGTAATTTGCATATTTTTGTAGTCACGATGTGACTGTAAAGTTAACGATTTTCTATGGCAGACTTGAATTCAGACAGCGTGTCATTTTATTAAAGTAGCTCTATTCAGTAAATTACTTTGACCAATTTTCTGTCATCATCAAGAAAGAAGAATAATTAAAAGATTTTAGAGCGTTAAAATCTATTACTGTATCGACGATCTTGGAAATACTAGTCGTTTTATGAACATGATTGCAACATAGACATTTATCGTCAGTTATGAAATACCATTGCATTATAGACAATTTTATGAAGTATGAACTTTGATTACAATTTATTGAATACACTAAAGTAATGAACATTTGATAGGAGTTTTTCTCAATTCTAGATTGGAACAATAATGTTTGCATTCCACAGTCTAATTGTATTCTATTCGATTATTTATGCAGTTTAGATGAACTTTGATTGAAGATAGTATTTTTATACTACGTTACGTAGATGATATTAATCTATTTTTGATAGACCAGGGAGGCGTGTATAATCGTATTTGCTATTAAATTTATTTGTGATTGGCAAATTTTTACTTCATATCGATTCATGAATGAAACCCACGAAGGTTAAATAATAACAGTTTTGAAACAATTAATGAAGATAAGAATTTTTAAAGTGGAACTATGGATGTATAATCGTTAGTTCAGTGGACGTGTAAAAGTCGCTGATGAATAATGCTCTTGAATAAGTGAAGCAGGTTCCCACAGTAATTAATGAAGTTGATGAGATTATAAGTGTAGGTTTTTGAATGTATTGTGGAAGATTTTGATGCCATATATATTGAGATATATGATGAATTCTGGGCCAATTTTTGTGCAGTTTTGTGCGTTTGAGCGCAGTATTTTTCCGCTGAGTGTATTGTCCAGGTCCTTTGAAAATTAATCATGTGAAGTCACTGTTAAAATTAACAAGAGTGTTTAAATAATTTGAGATAACGATTTTGAATGGAGGTTACCGTCACAAATAATAATAATAATAATTATTAAACCTTATTAAACCTGAATATAACATTTAAATATAACTAACCTTCATTGGTCGATTATATTAACACGATTTATGTAATTATCAACCGGATAAACGTGTGGTTTAATGTATTTCTAAAACAAAATGAATAATATTAACATTGTAAATAATTTTGTAAATATCTTTAATAATAATTTGGAACGAAAGGAATTAATAGAGGCGTGTATTAATTTTTTCAATTGTCGTTTGACAATATTATCAACAATTTATTATTGTTATAAACTATTAATGAGCATTTGTTATAAACATTAAGAGTTTTGTTATACTCTAAACAACGCTAATTAAACATGTGGATTATATAATTAAACAAGTTTTGGGATTATCAGAATAATCCATGGATATGTGAATGGAGCATTTAAAAGATTTGCGTGATAATATTTGAGTTGAGTTGAGGACATTTAAAGTGTTTTGAGAAGGAGCTAGGCTCTGATGTAACTAGCACATGCTAACGTTGGCTGGACAGGTGAGTCCATTTGACGAGGTTGGCATGCGACATGATGCAGGGTGTATCGCAGCTGGCCAGACAACTGGTTGTTAGAGGCCAAGGTCGCCTACATAGCAGCCTTGCGGCTATTAATAAAAGTGTGATGTTTATTAAAAGGAAAACAATTGCTATATGTCTCGTCCCAACTCCCTTATCCATTCCAAGTGTATTATAATTATTACGTTCTTATAAGCTGGAGAAAGATGAAAATTTGTATGTAACGTTTACAAGTCCTACAGGAGGACATGATTATATTGACAATGGCTTCTGAATGCCACGTGTATTTTGTTGAATTTTTGTTAAAATGATTCCCTTTATGTGAAATAAATTATTGTACAGTTTAAAGTTTCTTGTCTTCGTTTTGGTTCATTTTAAATATCATGGTGGAGGTTATTGTGAGGGCATACTTTAAGTGATCCAGTTGACAACCCAGACCCGAGATTAATTTGAAGAGGTAAGTAAAGGTAAGTATGAACTCCCGTATATTTTGGTGTGTTCCACAATAATTTTCTTGATTAACTGCTGTGCTCTAATCTCGGTAGTATCTGTCAGTGCCATTTTCATTGATGTAGCTGTGCCGGTGCGATTGATTATTGGCAATCCGATTGAGGGGGCGGGTATCTGACAGCCTACTATCCGGATTATCGGGGACAGTACCTACTGTAAGGCCACGGCCTCCTCCTTCCCTCTTCCTAGCCTATCCATCCCAATCTTCCATCCCTTCCCATCCCTCATGAGGCTTTGCAGGTGAGGCCACCTGGGCGAAGTGCTGATCACACCTCCCCAGTTGTATCCATCCCGACCAGATGTTCCAAGCTCCAGGACACTGCCCATAGTGGCGGTAGTGGTGAGTTCCCTCGCTGAGTCCGTGGGAACCACCAACCTAGAGGGTAAATTGACTAAATTAAAAAAAAAACAAGGGTTTTTTTCCGTCAGTTTCTACTCACATAACCTTCGGTGGTAGGCCTACTTTTCGGGGATCTAACTAGCCTCCAGGTTAACTACCTAACAGACAGAGAACTAAGTAAATGTATGGGAAATCCAACCTACCTGAGCAAGGCAGATCATCCGCACAAAGCTAAAGGCCGACCACAGCGTACAAATTATGGGAGAAATTCTTTCATTAATCGTGGTATTAATAATTGGAACTCATTACCTCCCACAATGTTAGAGTCTTTCCTCAAACATATTGATGTGTTTAAGAGAAGACTGATATTTTGTGTTGTTTGGTTGGTTCCTCAGTTTAGGGGCTGCGACAAAGCGGTCATGTAGCCCCGTGTACTTTGGGTGTGTGTAGAATATGTCTGATAACCGGTGTTAATTTTGATGGCTGTATTAGTGTGTGTTTCTGTTTTAGGTAGATTTCATCAGAAAGCTAACTATTGCAATGGGTACCATGTTTCGACTTCCGGAAAATTTCGACATATCTTCGCGTTTCACATCCCCCAGACCCCAAAACCACCGTCAGTTCAAAAGATGTATGTATATATATATGTATATCAGTTTCTTATGGACACGATAACTGCCGTAATTTTGCATCAATCACTTTGAATTTTTTACCGAATATGTATATCTATAAAATCTCGGTCAAATTCTTTACTGGGCTAAATCGGTCGAAGGGGGTGAAAATGGGGGCCTTTTTTCGAAAAAGTGAAATATCGCTATTACTCTCTTAATATGTGAAATATTGAATCCGTTCAAAGTTCATACTATGTGTCGTATAAAGCACAAAAATGTATGTTTGAAGAGTTTTTTATAGCACCAACCATTGACCAAAGGGGTGGAAAAAAGTGGGTTTTTCGGGAGACATTAATCATATCTCTCCCAATAGGCACAATATCAAAACCGTACGAAATGGACAATATTCCCCTAATAATTACCTAAAACTTTGGCTGAAAGAATTTTTGATATGACCCACCATTACGCCAAGGGATGAGAAAAATGATTTCGGAATTATAAGAAAACACCAAGAGCTATCAGTGGTTGCCATGGCAACACTATTAAATTGATGAGGGATGAGCCATCAGACGTTGCCTTGACAACGCACTTGAACGAGATCAGATTTAGATTTCAATCTGACTAATTGTGAAGCGGCTTCGGTGACGTAACTGGTAGCATGCTGAACTTCTATGCCCAAGGTCGCGGGTTCAAAGCCAGCCAAGGTCGTCAGATTTTCTAAGAGCGCTAAAAATCCCTCAGTACGCTTTCCTTTGGAGTGGAAGTTCCAACGTTCGTTGCGAGTTGCTGGTTGCGGTGGTATCTAGTAACCAAGGTCACAGCTAGGTGTCGTTGACGGTAGTATCTGGTAGCAACATTAGGAACTACTGCTTGAAATTGACCGTCTGCAGTCCTTATCTGAATTACAGACTAATACAGCCATCACAATTCACACCGTTTATCAGACAGATTCTACACACACCCAAAGTACACGGGGTTACATGACCGCGTTGTCGCAGCCCTTAAACTGAGGAACCAACCAAAATCTCTGCGGGAGATATAATTTTGCGTGAAGAAGTAACAGACCGTTAAATAGTTACTCATCAGTGTCGAAACCTTGCATAAGGACAGTGTGACCACAAGTATAACAAGTAGTTCCGTGAAGAACTATACAGCCTATTTTCATATATCCTACTTATGTTAATTGCCTCTATCAACATACAAAATTTCAGTTTAATTGCTGTAACAGATTCGTAGATATTGAGAACCGTCTAAATATTTCAGATGGTCGCCAGGTTGGATATTTATTTTTGTACTATTACATTAAGATTATTGTGTACGTGTGGTATTCAAACTGCAATCGCATCATTAGAACACAAGAAGTAAAAACGAGATTCTAAAATTACGCACAGCAGCCATCTTGTGATTATGCAAACAATTGAAATAAAGTAGATGCCAGTGGATCAACATTTGTATAAGCATTTAACGTGCAACGTTTTATGGCACTCGGGTAGTTAATTCGCGAGAAACGTTCATTTAAATATTTATACTTCGCGTCGCCGCCATGTTAGATTTGTGCTCACCAGGTTACTGAAAGTCCTATAGGTGAACATATGTTCATAGTATCTATGAACATAAAAAAAATCGGTTTGGTTGCTGTAAAAGATTCATAGATATTGAGAACCATCTAAATATTTCGGAAGCTCGCCATTTAGGATTATTATATGTACCATTCAAGGACAATTATTGCCTAGGTTCATTATTCAAACTTTCACTTCGATCGCATGATTACGACACAAGAAATAAAAACTTAATCTTAAAATTTAGCACAGCCGCCATCTTGAGGTTATGTAAACATTTGAATTAAATTAGATGGCAGTGCATTACAATCTGCAAAATCATTTACTGTACCACATTTCACAGCGCTCAGAGAGTTAAATCACGAGAAAAGTCTATTAAAATATTTCAAATTCGCTTGGTCGCCATGTTCGTTTTGTACTTTACAGGTTTATGAAATATACATACGTAAACTTGTATCAGTACCCTTTATCACAAAATTGCAGGGTGATATCTGTAATAGTTTCGGTGATATAGAATGTCAGTGAAATATTTCGCACAGCCGCCATTTTGAGGTTATGTAAACAATTGAACTAAATTAGACTTCAGTGCATTACAATGTGTATAAACATTTGCTGTACCAAGTTTCATTTCGTTTGGATAGTTAAATCGCGAGAAAAGTCTATTTTAAAGTCTCAACTTCGCTTGGCCGCCATGTTGGTTTTGTAGTCACCATGTTTTCGAAAGTCTCATAGGTGAACTTCTAGTAGTGCCTTTTATCACCGTACACAATTTCCGGGCGATATCGGTAATAGTTTCGGAGATATTGAATGCTAGTGAAATATTTCGCACAGCCGCCATATTGGATTGGTGAGACGTAACATAATTTGAAGGGCACGGTCGAGGTCGCCGGGAATAGTGCTATGAACTTACCGAGTTTCATTGAAATCGCTCCAGCCGTTTAGATGTTATTAGGGGGACACACACACACACCTCACACACACACACACACACACGCACACACACACGGACAAAAGGTGATCTCACAAGCCTATTTTTTTTTTTCAAAATTGAAAATAGGCTAAAAATGGACTCCAAATGACAAGAAGGTTACCGTCATCATAAGACAATAAAATGTTAAAAATATGCATATAATGACGAAAAACGAAGTTAATTAATCTCCAATTATAAAATCTCGCAATAAATGATGTCTGATCCTTCTACGAAAACCTGCATATTCTCCCTATTTTCGCTTATCCCCAAGTTTGTCCGGTGAAATCTACCTCCGCTTTCCGGCGTGCCGAGAGGACTTTTTTTCGTCAGTTTCTACTCACATAACCTTCGGTGGTAGGCCTACTTTTCGGGATCTAACTAGCCTCCGGGTTAACTACCTAACAGACAGAGAACCAAGTAAATGTATGGGAAATCCCACCTACCTGAGCAAGGCAGATCATCCGCACAAAGCTAAAGGCCGACCACAGCGTACAAATTATGGGAGAAATTCTTTCATTAATCGTGGTATTAATAATTGGAACTCATTACCTCCCACAATGTTAGAGCCTTTCCTCAAACATCTTGATGTGTTTAAGAGAAGACTGATATTTTGTGTTGGTTGGTTGGTTCCTCAGTTTAGGGGCTGCGACAAAGCGGTCATGTAGCCCCGTGTACTTTGGGTGTGTGTAGAATCTGTCTGATAACCGGTGTTAATTTTGATGGCTGTATTAGTGTGTGTTTCTGTTTTTTAATTCAAGTAAGGACTGCAACTTTGAATTTTTCAAATAGTTCCTACTTTTGCAATCAAACGCCACCGACAACGACTACTAGGCCTAGTTCAGAACTTAGCTACTAGATGCCACCGCAGTCGGCTTTTGCAATGAACGTAGAAACCTAAGAGCGTTGTTTACATTCCTAACCTATACAATTTAGCTTCATACACTTGTAATTAGTGGAAGGTTCTTTAACATGTCTTTAAACTATGACATGGGACCGCCGGCTTTACTTTCCCTCCTAAGGAAGGCTTACTGAGGGATTTTAACGCTCTTAAAAAATCTGACGGCTTCGGCCGGGTTTGAACCCGCTATCTTGGGCACTGAAGCTCAGCACGCTGCCAACTACGCCACCGAAGCCGCCGATATTTTGTGTAAATCCTCCGATTACTGTAGTTCCCAAATCACGACTCGTGTACATTAAGTGTGTGTGATATTATTGTTGTAATTTTCTGCAAGTGTACAATTTGCAACCGGAGAAACACCCCCTTTGGAAATAAAGTAAATGAATAAATATATATTATTCTCTATGTCGAACCTATTAGTCAGGTTGGTTGGGGCTGCCCCGTGTACTTTGGGTGTGTGTAGAGACTGTCTGAATAGCGGTGATGGCTGTATTAGTGTGTGTTATTGGTAATTCAGCTAAGGACTTCAGACGATCAATTTCAAGTAGTTCCTACTTTTGCTACCAATGCTACCGTCAAGGACACCTAGCTTGAAACTTGTCTACTAGACGCCACCGCAAATGGCACCTGGCGGCGAACGTTGAAACTAATAGAGCGTTATTCAAATCTAACAAACAAATTTAGCTTCACACAATTATAGTTAGTGGAAGGTTCTTTTACATGCCATAAATCTATGACATGGACCCACCGGAAGCCTTCCCCTCCGAAGGAAGGCATATTGAGGGATTTTTAACGCTCTTAAAAATCCAACGACTTCGGCTGTGTTTGAACCCGCAATCTTGGGCTTAGAAGCTCAGCATTCTACCAACTATGCCACCGAAGTCACCAACCTATTATTCAATAGTTGAGCATACCATTTCATTCATAACAAGAAGTTCCGTGACGAACTAATGAGCCTACTTTTCTTAAAATTTAAGATTCATGCCAATGATTAATCTACTGTATCTATCTAGAATAATGACGAAATTAAGTTGGTAATATCGAAATTTCTAATTAGTTCGAAATACTGTATACCTGGCATAATGTAGCCTAATAGAGAACTACAGTTGGCAGCCCTGGTGACTGAATATATTCTTAGTTCCATCTCTTAAGGTACAGAATACAAATTTTGGTTGAAGTCCAATGGAGAGCATGGACTTTACATGCAGTTAAACATTGGATCTAACAGCGCGCGTAAAATCATGTTGGCAACTATGACATACATGTGTTGGTCAGAAATAATCTGAAATAATATGATCTATTGTTGTGTCAATTTTGAATGAAATCCATTAGTTAGTGCAGAAGTTACATGCATTTTAATATTGGACCTATCAGCAGGCTTAGAATCATGTTGGCAGCACTGGCGTAGGCCTATATTAGTTACCCCAAATTAATCTAGAACGCCAGGTACTATAGCTGTGCAATGTTTAGAGCTATTGGCTTGCATTCTTTCTGATATATTGATATTAGGGTAATACAAATAGAGACAGTATTTAATAACAGTTGGCAGCCCTGGTTACTCTTAAGAATCGGCATAGTCATATATGTTATGGAATACATAGCACACACGAAATTTGGTTGAAATCCAAATGATAGTATAGAAGTTACGTGTATTTAAAGTTGGACCTCTCAGCAGGCTTAGAATCATGTTGGTAGCACTGACGTATATAAGTTTCTCCAAATTAATATAGAATGTCAGGTACTATACCTGTGCAAAGTTTAGGGCTGTTGGCTTGCATACTTTCTGATATAAGGGTATTTGGATTTAAAAAATTGAGAGCATTTATTAACAGTTGGCTGCCCTGCTGGCCCTTAAGAATATGCTCAGTCATATCTGTTTATGTACACATAGCATATATGAAATTTGGTTGAAATCCAATTGATAGTGTAGAAGTTATATGCATTTGAAATTTGGACCTATCAGCAGGCTTATATTCATTTTGGCGTCACTGCCATGTATGGCCTCCTGGAAATTAAACTGCAATATTATTATCTATACGTGTGCCAATTTTGAAATAGCTCCCATTCATACCTTCCAAGATATCCAACATGGAGCTAAAATTTCAATTGTGATTTTTCAGCAGTTGGTAGCACTGACATCAGTTTCAAATATGGCCGTGAAATATTCCGGTATAGATCTTTACTCCTACCAAATTTTGTTTTGATTGGTGCAGACGTTTAGGAGTTGATAGGGGGGGACACACACACAGCCAGACAGACAGACAGACAGAAGGACAGACAGACAAGCAGACAGACAGACAGACAGACAGACAGACAGACACACATTTGCCCGATCTCATAAGTCTACTTTTTCCTCATTTTTGCAAAATGTGAAAAGTAGGCTAAAAATAATAATTAAGGATTAGGTACATTGAAGGGGATATCTGCTATAATATTTATAGTAGTTAGGATGATGTATATTAAGATGAGTTTTAATTCCTTTTCCATATATAGCCTAATTGTCATTTGGAATAAAAACTTAAGCTTTACCATAAGCTGATAACGAAATTGTTCACCTAGTCATGTTGAAACCTCCTTCAATTTTCTTCCATGTAATGTAATTATCAATTGAAACCCACGAACAAAGATTTAGGTGCCCAGAGTTTCAGGAAGTTGCTTCAAATAATAATCAAACTACTGATGTCTAGTCGTACGGTTAAATTCTTGAGCCTAAATATATTTCTAAATTCTTGAGCCTAAATACATTTCTAAATTCTTGAGCCTAAATACATTTCTAAATTCTTGAGCCTAAATATATTTCTAAATTCTTGAGCCTAAATACATTTCTAAATTCTTGAGCCTAAATACATTTCTAACTTCTTGAGCCTAAATATATTTCTAAATTCTTGAGCCTAAATACATTTCTAAATTCTTGAGCCTAAATATATTTCTAAATTCTTGAGCCTAAATACATTTCTAAATTCTTGAGCCTAAATACATTTCTAAATTCTTGAGCCTAAATATATTTCTAAATTCTTGAGCCTAAATACATTTCTAAATTCTTGAGCCTAAATACATTTCTAAATTCTTGAGCCTAAATATATTTCTAAATTCTTGAGCCTAAATACATTTCTAAATTCTTGAGCCTAAATACATTTCTAAATTCTTGAGCCTAAATACATTTCTAAATTTATCGGGGAATTAAGTCAATATAGTCAAGGATGAAGTACTACATCAGCAAAATTGTCTGTAACTTTGTGAAAATATTCGTTTCTTTACGTTAAAGGAAATGAATTTAAAGGTTAAGAAGTCAAATAGTAAATTGTTTACTAATGACATTGAAGGATTTATATATGAAAACACGGGTGCTGGTGCTAGGTGGTTAAACCATTATTACGAATATGAATACTTTGAAATGTCAGATAATGACGAATCTACAACGATTGATCAGGCATAAAAGGTGTATAGCTTATAACGCATCAAAATTGTCGGTCGTCCTTTTCAAGGCATAAAATATGAGAACATATTCGTCTAAATCTGAAATTGTCACCTCCAATGGCATATTGATTCTGATTTTCAGGGCTTCAAACAGTCATTGTTTTTAGTCAATTTTACCCTCCAGGTTGGTGGTTCCCACGGACTCAGCGAGGGAACTCACCACTACCGCCTTTCCAGGCAGTGACCTAGAGCTGGGAACCCTTGGTCGGATTGGATACAACTGGGGAGATGTGATCAGCATTTCGCCCAGGCGGCCTTACCTGCAAAGCGAACAGGGGCCTCATGAGGGATGGGAAGGGAGGGAATGATTGGGAGGGATAGGCTAGGAAGAGGGAAGGAGGCGGCCGTGGCCTTGCAGTAGGGACCATCCCGGCCTTCGACCGAAAACGAAGGGGGAAACCACGGAAAACCACTTCGAGGATGGCTGAGGTGGGAATCGAACCCTCTCTACTCAATTCGACCACCCGAGGCTGAGTAGATCCCGTTCCAGTGCTCATACCCCTTTACAAATTTCGTGGTAGAGCCGGGAATCGAACCCAGGATCTCCGGGGCGGCAGCTAACCATGCTACGGACGCGACAACAGTCATTGTATGAATTTTATTCAGAGTCACTTGGTACGAAAGTTGACCTTTTTCCAAACACACACAGTATATTTAATGCATCACGTAGGGATGCACACATCCATAAGTGTACAGATAGACGATCATAAATTGTCGCATGGAAAATATTAAAGTCATGTTCGGGTATCGTCGTGCTTGGACGTAGCTGTACAGTTGCAACAAAATTGATGCACTTCCATCTTTGTTCAACGACATGTTCGTGACAAAATGCAACTCTCAGTACACAGTGCCACTGAGCAGATATCAGAATAACAGAGAAGAATGATATGCAATTAATGAGAAACCGCCCAAATGCGTAAATAAATGCGTGAAGTGAGGGACACGTCCCAAGTGACGATGGATGAGAAGCGCTTAACAGAGTAGTGTGTTAGCGTAGAGGAGAGGTGTGAAATTGGAAAACCCAGACCACAGTGGTGCAAATATTGGTCTCGGCAATTCGTTTTCTTTTTGTGGCCTCTGTTATAGCATTGTGGAATAGTTGTGGTTTTTGAAGCCATATTTTCAGTGTTGCCTTATTAAACAAGAGTTTAGTGCTTTTCAGTCGGTCAACACGAATGTACCCAAAAGAGATGGGTTATGCCCTAATCATGAAATAAATTACATGAGATTAATAAAACACTAGGCATACACTAGCATACACTGACAGTTGCAGTACCAATACTGCTACTAAATAATTGTACATATTGTAAATATTTTCACCTGTATTTCAAACATAGATTTTATAGCCTAAGTGTAATGGATCTGATGATGATCGCTTGACGATCGAAACTGGTCATCCTAGTGTTTTATTAATCTCATGTAATTTATTTCAGGATTAGGGCATAACCCATCTCTTTTGGGTACATTCGTGTTGACCGACTGAAAAGCACTAAACTATTGTGGAATAGCACGATACTGGACGCCTTTTAGGTTTTACAACGGAATATTGCAATAAACTGCGTCTATGATAGCTTGATAGCTGTTATAGACGCGCATGAGTTGTTGAAATATCATTACAATATTATGAACGTTCTGTAGACTGACAGTTAGCTCAGGGGAAGAGACGTTGCATGAAACGATAAAGAACCGGGTTTCGAATCGTGCTCCCGGTGCTTATTTTTAAACATGTCAATTGTTTCATAAACGAAATACGTTTGTGTTTATATACAAAGGGAAATCTGGTTTAATGAATTTGCTTATTGTTTGTCAATATCTCGTCCAGTATCCACCGGCTCCGACAACTTGCTGTAGCCGACGTGGCATTGACTGAACTGGATTTCTGAAGTAGTGTTCATCAAGGGCAATCTCCTCCCATGCTTCCAACATAATATCCCACAATGCATCCTGTGAACGAGCTAGAGGGTGAGGCCAGTTTTCCATGATATGGCGTTTCCACTTTGTCCACACATGCCCAATGGGGTTCAAGTCTGGAGTTCGAGGGACCCAGTTGAGCAGTTCAATGGAGTC
Source organism: Meconema thalassinum (assembly GCA_946902985.2). Lineage (NCBI taxonomy): Eukaryota > Metazoa > Arthropoda > Insecta > Orthoptera > Tettigoniidae > Meconema > Meconema thalassinum. The sequence continues at coordinate 1,933,983,582 of OX336388.2, forward strand.
CTGCTCAGAAAACCAGCCCTGAACACTACTGCTCATTTGGATTGGAGAGTTGTCTTGCAAGAACTGAAGTACTGCATGTGCATAGCGCTCTCTCACACTCGGAATCATAATATTCTGCAAAATGGGCAAATATTGGTCCCATGTGAGATGTCCTATACGATGAAGCACTCCAGTCCCATAAGACGACATCCACCCCTAGCATGACACAAATATGCGGCCACTACTGTTATCGGGTTCCACGTGGCTTGAAATTACGAACCAGTCTGACCTTTGCCGAACTGAAGCATGTCTCGTCAGAGAAGATCTGATCCCAATTACGATTTAATTTCAGCTCAGCAATTGCACACCGGTCGACTATACCTTGGTCGGAGAGACATTCTTTGATTTCAGGTTTTCGGCAAGCAATTCCTGCTTCTCGTAATCGTTTACGGGTCGTGTATGGACATCTAGGAAAATTGGTCGTCTGCATGAGCTCTACCGAATTTAAGAGTGGATTTTCCTGCGAAGTTGTAACTAAATGGCGGTCTTCTTCTGCAGTAGAAACCCGCCGCAAACCAGTGCCCGGTAGACGACCAATCCTCCTTGACAACCGCCCCTGCTGTATCCATCGTTGAGCAGATCTCGGTGGAACACCAGATCAGATGGCTGCCCCACGCACACACTAATTGCCGTGTTCGACGAGAACCAGAAAGTGCTCTCAGGATGCGTGAGTATAGTGAGCCATGGCAGTATGTAATGACGCATTATCATCAACGTTAGCTCGGCCAAACGCTGTTGTGTTCGTAGCATGACATCATCATGGTGTGCTACTTCACAAAAATAATATTCACGGCGTGACTCGAACTGTGGTTGCTCGGCGATGAACGAATTTACAACCTGAAAGCTAATCTACTACGCTACCGTGCAACACACGTAATTGAGAGTGTACCATGTCTTACCACGACACGGTGCGTGTGGCAGCGGGGCGAGGGGCTGGCCGATAGCGAGAGAGAGAATTACGGAATGACCATGTTGCAGTTCATATCCACCGAATTATACGCAGCCGTCAGCAAACGAAGTGACACTTAGCATTTTTCATGCCTCAAGAGATGCGACATATTATGATTGTTTATCTGTAGACTAAAGCCTCCGTGGCTTAGGTGGCAGCACGCCGGCCTCTCACCGCTGGGTCCGTGGTTCAAATCCCGATCACTCCATGTGAGATTTGTGCTGGACAAAACGGAGGCAGAAAGGTTTTTCTCCGGGTACTCCGGTTTTCCCTGTCAACAATTCCATTCCAGCAACACTCTCCACTATCATTTCATTTCATCAGTCATTCATTTAATCATTGCCCCAGGGGAGTGCGACAGACTTCGGCAGCCGGCACAATTCATATCCTCGCCGCTAGATGGGGGCTTCATTCATTCCATTCCCTGACCCGGTCGGTCGACTGGAAGCAGGCTGTGGATTTTCATTTCATCTGTAGACTACATAGATAAGGCTTTGACTCTTACGCCATTATAGAATAATATAGTTTTCTCTGTCATTGCTACCAATGTGGGCAGTTACTTACACGGTATAATAAAAACATGTCCCGAGCTCAGCAATAAAAGAATAGGAGAGTCTGATTTCTAAATGTCCTTGTACTTGTTAGCTATTGAACTTAAATCCTTTGATTAAAGAAATGTGTTTTCTCTACAAATGTGTTGTGTAGTTGCCATCATTTTTAAAATCCAGAAATTGTAGAATATTCTTGTTCTGTTTGCATATCATACTAACTTGTTACCTGTCTTTCGTACGGATTAAAATGTATCATACCTGTGTGACTATCTTAGATTCCAAACACCTTTCTTTTCTAACGCGAGTGAATAAATCCGGAGTAAAATTGAAAATTCCGCTGCAAGAAGTGTGGGCACGAAAGGCATAATGCAACCCGCCATAGAATCTGGCATGGACACGTGTTCGGCGGGTTGGACCTGAAGCATCTGCTATTGAAATGAAACAAAACTTTTTCCAGCATCTAGGAACGGTGAAACATTTCTAAACGGCAATAGTTCTATGTTTTTTGCAAGTATAAAAGCTATAAAACTCAGCATTTTTTATGGGTTTCTGCCGTGTCTTGTGTGGGGTTTCGCCTAGGTCACCAAGCTGGCTCATCAGCGGGCTCATGGTATCCCCGCCCGGACCACCGTAGGAATTGGGAACTGCGCACTACCACCATTTTTATGAAACGTACCAGCGCCTCTTTCCTGCGAAAACTAAAAGCTCAAGCAGCCATAACCTCCCTATGAAGGTTTCCAAAATGATAGTATATTGGCTTTCACGGCCAGTGAATTAAAACTCAGCAATATTTCTAGGTTTGTGCCGTGTCTTGTGTGAGGTTTCGCCTAGGACACCAAGCTGGCTCATCAGCGGGCCCTTGGTGTCCCCACCCGAACCCCCACACAAGACACTGCACAAACCTAGAAAAAATGCTGTTTTAATTCACTGGCCGTGAATCCATTATAACATCTTTTTGTAAGTTTTCATAGGGAGGTTATGGCTGCTTGAGCTTTTAGTTCTCGCAGGAAAGAGGCGCAGGTGCGCTTCTTAAAAAGAGAGGTAGCGCAAAGTTCACTACTCCTGTGGGGGTCCGGGCGGGGACACCAAGAGCCCGCTGATGAACCAGCTTGGTGTCCTAGGCAAAACCCCACACAAGACATAGCACAAACCTAGAAAAATTGTTGTTTTAATTCACTGGCCGTAAAAGCCAATATACCGTCTTCATAAAAACTATGTTCTTGAATAGATTCAGGTTAATCGGTTGAGAAGTTTTCTGCGTAAAAAAATAAGAATAAGAATGTCGTTTTTGCCTATTAATATAGATTTCATAAGTGGATATTTTATAGTAATTATAGCCGTTAAAAGAGCTATCTAAAAACCAAGTATTCTCAGTACTACAGTTTTTATGAACCTGTGAACATTTTATGGAAGTTAATTACTGCAATTTCAATTTCATTCTATCCTTATCTCTTAACAATCCTTGATCATACGTACTCCAACCCTCATTTTCTCTGCGCTAATTTTCTACTTTCAAACCCTTTTTACACTTTCACTGGGCAATTCATCAGCGTTTCAATTACTGACTTGTGATTAGTTCAGTTAGATAATGGGATTGCATATCCTCTGACTCAATATCCAATTTTAATGCTCTTAATCATGGGAGCGATCCAAATGTTTTATCTAGATCTGTGAATGGCAATAGAGAGCACGAAGTCAATGGTGATAAAAATTCAAATTGCGAGTGTTTCTCAATGAGTAGATATAGCAGCCATCGATGTTGTTTTCTGCCGAGTATATCTTTCATACGTGTCCGCGATGATCTGGAAACGTGACGTGTAATCATACAACGTGTTTTGGTAATTCGATTATCAAATTCTTGGGCGCGTCTACAAATCTGTCTTTATACCACAAATTATGACCTTTAATGCAAAGTAGGGAATGAGGCGGGAGATAAGTAGTGGATCATTTTCTACAGCCTGATTTTCTTCCTAACGCCTACCTATTAATAGGAGTGGTATGAACGAATATGTGTGAAACCAGGTAAATAGAAGGAGGTGTACGTCAGCTACTAGAAGCCACAAAGTTAACGGTAATAAAGAATGAGAAACCAAGGTGAACCATTTCAAGGGTGGCCGAAAATAGAATTCAAATCTACTCGTATTCCAAGTTGGATGATAGCCTCGTCCAGTGATCTTGCTCCTAAAGGCTCGACGGTTACCTTTATAATGGATGTCAAGGCGAAAGAAAATTCAAAACGAAAGCAGATGAAGAAGTCAAATTCTTGATCGAACAATGAGGTTTAAGAATAAATATGTTTTACCACCTTATTTAGTGTGGCCACCATGGGGTGGATAAGAGCATGGAGGCCGAAATCTGCTCTGAAACTACCAAACGTGACAAAGCGCGGAGTAAGCTATTGCCCCAAACCATCCTCTTGAAGCGCACAAGCTCAGATGGATCCAAAACGTTAACGTGGTTGAGGTAACGAATCAAAATATATGAAATGAGAAACAACATTTTCTTGGGATTAAGAAACCAAAATGTGTAATAAGATGTTGTTCCATTTGAGGAGCTTCGACATCGTGGTAATTTAGCCCCGTGTACTAGGGTGTGAGTGAATAAAATTTGTTTTATTGTGATGTCTGTAGTAGTGTGTGTACCTGCAATTCATTCGGGAATTTGGAAGAAAGCGGCTGCGGGCTTAAGTTAGGAACCATCCCACCATTTTCCTGTAGTAGTGGTAAACCACGGAAGACCGTTTCCAGGTGGCAGAACCCTTAAGGCACAGCTGAGAAGAGGTGCGAATCTTATTCTTTAAGTTTTGACCCACGATACTGAGTGTACCTCATTCCAACTCTCAGAGCAGAATTACCTATCCTGGAAGAACCATGAATCGAACACGGACTTCCGTTATGATAGACAAGAATGCAAGCCTGTATGTCGCAAGGCGGATGCTTGGCTACGTATATGCGTTATATGGGCGATGGAACCAGTTATAGATACATTTCAGAAACATAGAACAGTCTTAAAATACACGAATAGTATCCCTTAAAGCTGCACTCCCATTATATGATTAAATAAGTTGTTCTCTCGGAACTGATGTACAAACCCCATGTTTTCCGGACAAGTGAGTTTCCACTTTGAGTAGGACATCACTATTAGGCTACTTCTCCTATTATGAGAATGTATCGTCGTTAGTACATTTTCAGTGATAACGATAAATAGTTCGTGACGTTTGGTGTTTTATGCATGATATACACAACGGGGGTTTACATTAAAGGTACCTCCTGCTCAAGGCATTCTGTGGAAATAAAGCCATATATACTAGGGCGCAAGGGTGCAGCCTTTCACCTTTGCTCTTCAATGTGTATGTAGAAGAAGCAATAAAAGAATTTTCAGCAACATGCTCACATGGAATAAAAATAAACAGTGAATTGTACCAAACAATACGTTTCGCAGATGACATTGCCATCATAGCAGATGATGAGAAAAAACTAGAAATTGCATTACATGGATTAAATGATCATCTAAGGCAGGGTGGTCCAACCTTTAGTTACCCGCGGGCCAGTCAAACTTTAGTAGAGGAAAGTGAGGACCAGATACATTCCAGAAAGAGAACGTATTACATATTTTACTCAAAAACTATTATTAAAATGTATATGAAAAGAAGTTTAATATTACTATTTTTAATATACCACTTCATTGTACAGTCGAGAAATCAATGTGATAATTGGCACTGCGTTCCTGATACAAGTGTATAAATGTCCACTTTAAGTTCAGTAGGGCAAAGTTTCAGGCTCAATTCCAGTGAAGCACTTTCAATTCGATTTCTCGTTTTTGATTTAATTTGATTGAGAGCAGGAAAAGCACTTTCGCACGCATACGTACTGCCAAACAGCGATAACACTTGCAGAGAGAATTTAAGCAGTTTAGGAAAACGTTCCTTACCAATCAGTTTCCAGAAATTTTCAGGGCATCACACGTTTTAGTCTGGTAGAATATGTCTGCCTGAAGATCACAAATTTCCATTTGAAGTCGCAGGGCACCTCACTCACTTCAATATCCATGGGGTTGTTGAACAGTGCAAGTTTTGGTTTTAGGTAGTCAAAATCCTGGAATCTGTTCTGGAACTCTTTCTTGATATCAATTATTATTTCATGAAACATACTAAAATTTATATCACGTTTCTCTTCTTTGAACTGCTGACATGATGGGAAGTGTGCTATATTATTTGCCATCAATGCAATTTGCACTACATCAAGTTTTTTGCGGAAGCCCACAATATGTCCATAAAGCTGGAAGATATTTTGTTTTCTGCCTTGTAGTTTCAGGTTTGAAGCATTTAGATGGCATGTTAAATCTGTCAGAAAAGCAAGATTATATAAAAACTGGATTTCTTCCAGTTTTTCTTGATACTCATGCCCAATGTTTTCATTTCTGAGAAAAGCAAGAATTTCATTCCTCAACCCAAAAAACTGTTGCAAACAATTTCCAGCACTTAGCCAACGCACTTCACAGTACAATGAAATGCCACCATATTCAGCTACAAAATTGTCCAGAAATGCAAGAAATGTTGTGTGTCTACAGGCTTTATTGCCTCTCTTTATTAAATTTACAGTATTTACAACAGTTTTCACTGTCTCACTGAGTCTTATAATTTTTCCACAGAGAGCCTCTTGGTGGATAATGCAGTGGAAAAACAAAAAATTCATTCCTTTTTCTTTACATAGTCCTACTAAACCAATTCTAGGATCAACCATTGCTTTATCTCCATCTGTTGCAATGCCAGAGCACTTCACAAAACCTCCATATTTAGAAACGACATCATCCAGTGCGTTGAATATGTCAATACTGTGACCGTTTAGTTGATGTCAACAACCACGATGACTCAACTAACGACACATAAATCGAATAAAAAGAAAAGTACCGTGAGGATCAGGTGACCTTCCAAAAAGGCTAAAGCGGCACGAGAGTCCGTAGTCCACAGGGATCGTGGTACATGGTGACGATGGTCATAGACCGCCTAAGGAAAGGTTCACATTAAAACTAGACTGAGAAAATAAACATCCAGACTCATGTAAAACACCGTGAAAATTTATTAAAATTCACAAGCCCCTAGCCTAGTTCGGAGGGTTATAATCGGCTAGTCCGCAAATTAATAAATAAACTAAGATAAAGAACAGGCCCCTACCTGAGAAGTTACTGAAAACCCTCGCGAAAGATCTAACTCACAATGATAAAGCAACAACAGCAACGCTAGGAATATGGCACGACGCAAGTCCCTAGTTCAAGTTACAAGATCAAGCTAATATCTGAATTTACATTTAACAGGGTAGCAAAACAAATCTAGGTTAGGATGGTACCATTTCGACATTTAAATTTAACATTAATTCAACTAGCTAAGTCCTATTAATTAACAAAATTTACGGCGATGACGTCCGTAAAAGAAAACAATTACATCCAAAAGCTAAGTGTACAGCCATGAAAAACAAACAATTTAATTATGCTTAATAACTATGTGCTAACAGCATACAATAAAGTAACATGTAGGGTTTAATACACTTGGCATCATAAATTAATAACGAAATAGACACAGTAGTTTTATTAAAAATTCCTGCCTACACCTTGGTTTACTCTTTGTAAACCATAGTCATCTAATGTGTATAGTTACGGTGACGAATGCGCAGTTGAGACCACGTCTGACATCGCATGGCCTGAGCTCCACAAGCTACGAACTCTAGGTTCGCACATGCTTCAGGTCGCTACAAAAATGTCAACTGTCCTAGTCATTTCCTCACAAGGAAATTATCTTCAACTGCACGGCTATGTCAACAGTTCCAGGATGCAAAGAACAAAGTTAGATAGAAAGAATCGTTAGTTAGGCTTGTTTTACAACAATTATGCATTTTATTATTAGAATGTCGGTTTATAGGTTTATCGTAGGTTTATGGCGAATAACATTGACAATAGCCTGGGCACGGAGTGTCTCCAACTGAGATCATTCTCCACCAAAAAGCCTCGACTCAACAGTCGGAATATAATCAACGAGTATAACAACTCGGACACACAATAACACGGGTTACCAGCGGCGCTAAGCTCGCGTTCAATAACTCTGGGATAGGCCTGTACAACAGTTACCTTCCAATAACATCTGGTCAACGGGATCATCCCCGGACAAAGCATACAATAACATCCTGCTATAACAGGGTAGACTTCACCATCCTATAGAAAACCTTACATAACTGTACCTGTCATACGACAATACACGCAACAGAGCGCTGAACTAACAAAAACCGATCCATAAAACAAGTGATCAAATACAAGAGTGGAAACTGGTTTCCATAAGCAAAATAGCAATGAAAGGAAAAGCGAATACAAATTGTACTCTGTCCTCGTCTATAGTAGTTTTGTCTCACAATGAAGCAGGCGTGCTCTAGGTCACTGGGTTACATAACCAGTTTATTCAAGGCCGGCGATTTAATCAATACAAAACCTGCACTTGGCCGGTTCATAAAAAACATTACCATATGTTACGGATCTCTACAGAGTCCGTGTATCAAACGCACGCTATAAATCTGAGTATAGTAATACACTTCCGTCTTTCTACCAAAGACGTCTAAATGAAAGTAAACTTACAATAACTGAAGCTCTTTGCTTTAAAAATGCAACTCAGTAGTTGCTAGAACATCAAATAAAAACGTGTCTCACACGACACAAGCAAAATATGATAAATGTGGCACAGATTCACACACTAGATCTGCTTAATGATACGTTGGGAACCGCGTTCGATGCTAGGCAACGAAACATTCCTTCTAGTTGTTAGGTTCAAACATGACCAAGAATAGCTTCTGAGCTTATTCAAAATGAAATATAATGCATTTACAAACTGGTAGTTACTGTCGACTACCTAAATGATACGACCGTTCTAACGACAGTCAGGGGTGTAACAAAGGATGGCTGCGAAGAATGCAGTCAATCAATAACCAAGGCATCTGATTGCCATAACTACAGTCAGCAAAGACTTGAAAATTACCCCAAGTAGGGTTGAACAAAATAGCCTCAAAATGACTACGATCAGGTTCAGCAAAAAGGGTAGGCATTGACGTTCCACGACGTTCACCAAGCTGCACCAGGGCTGACCAAAATGTCTGACCCCAAAGGTGTCTCACTCTAAACTGAAATAAATGACATCTAACTAATCTAGTTACATCCCTACCTAGAAAAATGGCTGACACTGAGTGTGGTTGATTCACAAACTACATTATAACTACTATACCACCAGAAACTAGAACAAAGAAGGGGTGTGACAAAAACTCACGAAATGGAGGAGCTCTCACTCAGCTCTCTATTCCACAACAAGGGTTGTACATAAACCTCTCTGGCTCTCTGGATCGGTATCCTCCTCATCAGGATTCCCATCTGGACTCCCCCAAAGACCAGGGTTCGATTTGTCCCTGTCGACATCTTCGTGGATATGCCTGGAAATGGCATTTTGGCTCCTTCCCTCTCGTTCATCGTTCTGGAAGTTCCACCATCATGCTGGTTCCTGTAGAAACGTCACCCCCCCCCCATACTGGGATGGTATTAGCCCATGGTAACTGCTTCAACCATGGTGAATAAAAGTCCAATCACGTGGGTAGCGAAATAAGTTGCGTGATTATTCATCCTCTCACTTCCAAAATTATAATGTCCGTCGTGACTATCATAGGCTTCAATTATAAAATACGACACAGCCTCAATCTTGCAGATGTGGATTAGCATGTAAGCTAATACTATTTTATAATGCTGCACGTGCTAGTGACGCTACTTTTGTATCACGCAGCATCCGTGAATTATACGACGTTTCAAAGATGAAATTTCCACTTTGGCAATTTAAATATCTCATACAATTATAATCACACTTATTCAGGATAATTGTAACACTATTACCTGTATATTTCCACTAGGCATCTGCCCTCCACATACGCGTGGGTAATATGTGATGTCACAGCAATGTTGTGCAATACACTATACTTGCCAATAATTATTTCCCAAGCTTCTTATTTAATTCACTCGACTTCATCGACAGTGAATATTAGTATTTGCTTGCTCGATGGCACTTTATAATCACTTTGAACGCTAAACAGCGGATATTCTTCTACGTCTCGTAGGACAAATGTAATTCCACGCCTACACAAGGCGGATTCTCAAGACGCAGTGCTCCGGTACTGGGTGTCTCTAGAAAGTAGGTCGTCAAAACGAAAACGTTGAGCGACTACTTACGTTCCTTTTTGCGTATCTGCAAGGGTATTACCTTACCTAAAGTAAAAATAAACATTCTCCAAAATGTTTTAATAATGCAGCATGACGAAATGGAATATTCTGAGTCTCGTAGGAAAGATAAAAATAATTAATAAGACCTCAGATAATAATTAGCAGTTTACACCAAAGTCAAAAGTGCGATTCACCGCTACTTCAAAGTATCGCGTGATCTCTCAGCTTCACGTGGCTTCCTGGGTGTGTTCAAAAGTACGACATCCCATCATAAATGCTCTGTCATAAAAAATATCACATGAACCATAGCTCAGCGGGTTCATCTGCCTCTCTGTCGTTTCAAATAAAATGTTGGGATAACATTTTTATTTGCTTTGAAATTCATTCAAGAGTGATATTTTTTTAGATTGGCTGCATTAAAGGTTCCAATGCGTTCTCCTGTCCTAATGTCTTCTATCACATAACTTCCATTGTTTAAAGGCTGTCGGATACGACTAGGGCCATAATACAAGGATAGAAATTTCCCATATATGCGGTCTATAGGACTAGAAATTCCGGGTCTCCTTATAAGGATAAGGTCTCCTTCTACTAGTGGTTCTCTAAACCTCTGGCGTCCAGTTCTTCTCAAGCGCTTGGCAGCTTGTCTGTCCATAGTCTCTCTTGCAGCTAAAAGTCTGCTGGCATGTGATGGTTGTAAACAAGGTGGATTTACAATCACACGATCCCATATTCTCAGCGGCATCTGGTTCAAATGCAAGACCATAGGTATTTGACCAGTGCTTTCATGTACTGTTGAATTAATACATTTTGCCATAATAACAAGGACTTCAGTCCATCGCCAGTGTTCTTCTTGACAATATAATCGACAGAATTTTGCGATAATAGACATCACGCATTCTGCTGGGTTGCTCTCTGGATGTCGAATAGATGATAAAACATGACCTATTTCAGGCTCATTCATGGCATTGGCAAATTCTGCTGAGGTGTACTGTGATCCGTGATCAGTCAACAAGAATTGTGGCTTTCCTGCCTCCGGTATCACTTGACGTCTAATCCTCTGAATAATCTGATGTGCAGTAGCTTTTTGAATCGGATGAAGCATCGTATATTTCGTGAACACATCCACCGTTACAACGATGTATCGATTCCCACGACGAGCCTTAGGTATTGGGCCATACAGGTCCTGTGCATACAACTCTCTAGGTTGAGTTGGTAGTATTGGTCTAGGTTGTTCCTTCAGCAAGTGTGACGTGTATTTGTTCCGCTGGCATGCGTCGCAAGCACGTAAACACTGTCTAACGGTGGCTCCTAACCCTTTCCATGTGAAAGACTCCTTGATAGTTGCAATGGTTTTGTCTGTTCCACCATGTCCAATGGATAAATGTACCATAAGAATAACAGATTCTTGGTATCTCCTAGGAATAACTGCACGCAGTTGAGTGTGGTCCTCGTCTACAAACTTGTATAAGACACGATGATAAATCAAATAATCATCTGCAACAGCAGCAATCCTTGCATAATGATCATCCTGTGGATCCATTCTTCGTTCTAGGAAACGGATAATATGTCTGAGTTCCTCCTCACGTCGCTGTCCTTCAGGTAAATGACGAAATCGGCGAAGGTGCTCCCCGCATTCTCCCTCGATGTCTATGGCATTAACAGTAGCTTCAGGATTCCGGCTGAGGATGTCGGCCAACACATTCTCTCTGCCTGGTCGATAAACTATTTCCAAATCGAACTGTTGGAGAAACAGCGTCCAACGTGTGATCCTGTCGCTTGCCAGTCTTGTTCTCAAGATGAAGGTCAACGCATGATGATCGGTTCTCACAATAATCCTCTGACCTAACAGAAGTTTCTGCCAGTATTCAAGTGCGTAAACAATTGCAAGTGCTTCTATCTCGGTCGTGAAGTAGTGAGATTCATGTGCTCTTAAACGTCGGCTTATGAAAGCGATGTAATGACGTTTCTTCTCATCATCTTCCTGCAGTAAAATGGCTCCTATACCAATGGCAGATGCATCAGTTTCTAGAATAAAGTTCCGAGAGTAATCTGGATATTCTAACTGAATTGAGTCCACAAGCATCTGTTTAGCTCTCCTGAAAGCTATCTCGCATTCATCATTCCAGTTCCACCTGCAGTTCTTTTTCAATAATCCTTGCAGTGGTGCAACAGTTTCGGAATACTTCTCACAATGAGCAGCAAAGAATTGGAGAATTCCTAAGAATTGTCTCACGTGTTTCACACGGGTTGGTGTTGGAAATGCAGCAACACTTCTAATCTTTGCCGGATTCGGTCTATATCCTTCTCCATTGATTATGTGTCCTACGAATTTCACTTCTTCCTGGAAAAATCGACACTTGTCAAACTTGACCTTAAAATTTGCCTGTCGGAGATTCTCAAAAACAAGGCGCAATGTCTTTAAATGCTCTTCCTCTGTTCCCGAAGCTATGATTATGTCATCCACATAACATATTACTTTCTGCTTCACTTCATGAGTCAGCTTGGCATCAAGTGCTCTGATTAATGCGGCTCCGGCATTTTTCAATCCAAATGGTAGTTTTTGGAATACATAAGTAGTCTGATCAAACAAGAATCCAGTATATTTCTGAGTATGCTCAGATAATCTGATATGGTAATAAGACTGAACCAAGTCTAATGATGAAAATATCCTTTTTCCTTTGAACTTCCTGAGAATGTCCCTAATCTTGGGCGGTCTGTCGTGCTCAGGAGCTAGGCGTTCATTCAAGGCTCTGGCATCAAGACAAAGTCTCAAGCTTCCATCTACCTTAACCACAGGTATTATGGGATTCAAGAAAGGAGTCGGTGATTTCTTGATTGTACCTGCTGCTTCCATCTCATGGATCTTCTTAGCAGCTTCTTCGAGATGTTTCTCGGCAATCGGATAGATCCTTTTCTGGAATGGGGAATCGTCCAGTAATACAAGATCATACTCATAGTCTAATATCTCACCAGGTGTGGTGTCGAATATATCTCGGTATTCGTTCAGTATTGCCTCAAGATCCTCATGTGTGGGTGCTGATAACGATTCTGCCTCTTCGTCGGCATCTAGTGTCGCCTCAATTTCCTTGCCCTTTAATGCTTCGACTACGTCTACTTCGGATAGGAATTCCGGTTCTTCTTCAATTAGGCTCATCTGAATGGGTTCGTTCGGCTTGAACTCTACCGTATTCCGTCCCATGTCAATGATTCCATCATATTTTCTAATGAAGTCTGCGCCTAAAATGGCATCATGATGCAGACCCTTCATTACGAGAAATTCGTGCAAGTACACGTGGCTCGAAATCTTCACAGTACACAAAATCTGGATTTTGCACGTTACAACGCGGTCAGGTATGACACCTCTGACTCTTATAGCTGAAATGGGCAACTCCGTCACCTCAGAGTTTGCTCTAAGTCTGGCATGGCAATCGGCGGAAATTACACTAATCATCGCCCCAGTATCGATGAGTATGACTACACTGACTTCATTCAAGGTGGCTAAAATCTTGGGTAGACGTGTTAATTCATAATTGTGGTTCGTCGTTCGTCGTTCGTCCAACAAGTCTTCTTGGATTGGCTCCCAGAGTAATATAGAGGCAGTTACTCGGTGCTCAACCAAACAAGAATCTATTGATTTTTCGGAGTTTTTTTTTCTGTCATGGCGAGAAGTACTGGGCTGGTTCTGCTCCGTCTCCTGCGCCGAATGTCTATTTTCCCTCGAAGTAGGGTTCCGTTCTCCCTCTTCTTGGATCTGCAATTCTCTCAATTGTTGGAGGTACTCACGGCTCTCCCGCGCTCTTCCTTTCCAATCCCTGTCTGGCTGGTATCTAGGGTCTCGATTTCTGTCGTAACCCCCACTATATCGATAGTCTCTACGGATACGTCCGTGTTGCTGAGTTCTTCCTTCATTCCCTCGGCGGTTGTTTTCATGACGTCGGTTGTCGTCCGTCCTTCGGTCGAATCGCCGGTCCCAATGACTTCGCCGGTCATCATGTTGATTTCGAGTATACGGAGTGTTATTCCATTCTCTCCTGTTATAACTGTAATTGTTATCACGTCGCCCAGAATCCTCTGTGGTTTGTGTTTGTTGTGGCGTCTGGCTTACTTTATCAACAGTCGTCAGATTCATATGTCTATCCTCGCGTCTATCAGCCTTCTGCTGACGGTGTGTAGGAAACTGTTCTGTGTTAGCGTCCAACCTTCGCAGTATCTGGTCACACTGCTGGAAAGTGGATGCCCCTGCAGCGATTAACACACGTTGTACATCCGCAGGGTACTGCCAAACAATTGTGTTCACCAAATCTTGTTCGGACAATGGAGGCTGAAGACAACGGAGCTTCGCGAGCTGTATTGCGAAGTAATTCGCATAACGAGTAGGTGTATTGGAACTGTACCTTCGAGTGTACATCTCAGCTCGGATACTCTGCTGGATGTCGCTCGACCAATATGTTCTTAATAACGCTTCCTTAAAGTCTTGGTAGCCTGTGAATGAGTATCGGAATGCTCTGAACCAGGTACCGGCTTGTCCCTCAAGCAGTCGCTCTATAACTCTTAGTTCCCTCTCTGGAGTTACCATAGTATCACGTAAGTAGCTTTCGACATTTGCTAGGAATTCCACTGGAGTAACACCGCTCCCAGTTCCCGAGAAGCGAGCTGGTTGCTCCTCTCTCGAACGAATTATGGTGACATTTCCCTGCGTATTCGCGGGTCTGAAAGTATTTTGCATGTAACTCTGCGTAGGAGTGTTAGTCTCATGACTAATTCGATTAGATGCTGGTTGAAACGGGTGAGCGTTAAAGTTCAAGGTCTGACCTTGCGCTAAATTAGTGAATTGTGACGGTTGCGATTCCATAGGCGCGCTGGGTTGGAAATGGGTAGGCATCATTCCTCCTGATTGAGATATAGGCGTTTCCTGAGATTCTCCCATCTGTGGGTGTACGTGTCTCTCTCTTGGAGTCGTCTCGAATCTGTCCAGGCGTCTTTCTATTACTTCAAGACCTGGGATGGTTCTGGCTGCGACTTTGTTGCCTAAGTCGTTCAATTGCAGCTCGATCCTGTCAACCTTTCCCTTGAGGTTTGTGTCTACCTCGCGTATGGCCGTCCTAAGGTTATAACTGAGGTCTAACCTCTCGGTCACCGCGACTTCCTCAAATCTCTTTTGTAAGGAATCGATATCTCCTTCAACTCTGGACATATTTTCTTGGATTTTACCCACATCGTCTCTAACCTCGGCTACCTTAGCCTTGACTGTAGCTTCGTGTTCGTTGAGGTCACCTCTCAATAACATGAGGTCAATTTTGTGTTCCTCATGATGAACATCAACTGTCTCACGTAGACTGGCTACGGTTTCCGTCAATTCAGAAATGTTTCTCCTGTTGGTGTTAAGTTCCTCTTTAATCTCCATCATGCCATCAACGATAGTCTTCACGTTGTTATTAACGGCATTGGCAGCTCCTCTCATCAAGATTAAACCAACGTTCATGGTTGCCATGTCCTTCTTCACATTTCCGATAAATCCCTCGACGTGATCTAGTCGAGTCCCGAATTCTTCCCTGGTATGTTCCAGATCTGCTCTCATGTCTACCTGGACTTTATTCAAGGTTGTCTGAATTTGAGCTGTGTGCTCCTCCAATCGGTTTTGCACCTCCTCCCTAGCTCTATTCATCTGGTCGGTTAAGCAATCTACGCGCTGGTTAGCCTCCTGATGGTGTCGTATGACATCAACCCTAACAGCTGCTAAACCTGTCGTCAGATCATTTCTCGCTTCGATCCTATATGTGTCCATGTCTGCCCTGACTTGAGTTAAATCAGCCCTAACATTATTTACAGAGTGAGTGTTAATCTCTAAGTCCTGTCTTACATTGTTTATAGACTGAGTGTTAATCTCTAAGTCCTGTCTTACATTGTTTATAGACTGAGTGTTAATCTCTAAGTCCTGTCTTACATTGTTGACTTCCTGTCTAACCTGGTCCACATGACCACTTACAGTATTTACAGCCTGAGTATTCTGTTGAAGATTGGCATTCACACCTGCCATCATCTCTCCAAACACACGACGAATAGTTTCCTCATCCATAGATAAGAAATATATGAGAAAGTGAGGGATCAATTTCTACTGGAACTTACAGCTATGATTAGTTACTTGGTGGTATAAAGCTTGCTTCATTTATATAAATATCACGAGTACAGCTGGAGTATGCAAACTAAGTGCTTCTACATTTACAAAGACAACGGTGAGCAAAGCGAAGTATTACATTTACTTAGGATGAGGTATCATCAAAGAAAATCCTATCCTTCATTTATTCAACACTAAAGCCTCACCCCATGGACTTCTATCAAACATGAATGCCATGCGGTCAATTGATCTGCAGTACGACTTTCTAAGTTCGTCCCAGTCCTGTCAATTTACCATTAATCAACATTAGGATCCTCAAAAATAATAACATGGTACTGAGGGTCACCACGTTAACGTCGGCACATGAGTTGGGCGCCATTTTATGTGACCGTTTAGTTGATGTCAACAACCACGATGACTCAACTAACGACACATAAATCGAATAAAAAGAAAAGTACCGTGAGGATCAGGTGACCTTCCATAAAGGATAAAGCGGCACGAGAGTCCGTAGTCCACAAGGATCGTGGTACATGGTGACGATGGTCATAGACCGCCTAAGGAAAGGTTCACCTTAAAACTAGACTGAGAAAATAAACATCCAGACTCATGTAAAACACCGTGAAAATTTATTAGAATTCACAAGCCCCTAGCCTAGTTCGGAGGGTTATAATCGGCTAGTCCGCAAATTAATAAATAAACTAAGATAAAGAACAGGTCCCCTACCTGAGAAGTTACTGAAAACCCTCGCGAAAGATCTAACTCACAATGATAAAGCAACAACAGCAACGCTAGGAATATGGCACGACGCAAGTCCCTAGTTCAAGTTACAAGATCAAGCTAATATCTGAATTTACATTTAACAGGGTAGCAAAACAAATCTAGGTTAGGATGGTACCATTTCGACATTTAAATTTAACATTAATTCAACTAGCTAAGTCCTATCAATTAACAAAATTTACGGCGATGACGTCCGTAAAAGAAAACAATTACATCCAAAAGCTAAGTGTACAGCCATGAAAAACAAACAATTTAATTATGCTTAATAACTATGTGCTAACAGCACACAATAAAGTAACATGTAGGGTTTAATACACTTGACATCATAAATTAATAACGAAATAGACACAGTAGTTTTATTAAAAATTCCTGCCTACACCTTGGTTTACTCTTTGTAAACCATAGTCATCTAATGTGTATAGTTACGGTGACGAATGCGCAGTTGAGACCACGTCTGACATCGCATGGCCTGAGCTCCACAAGCTACGAACTCTAGGTTCGCACATGCTTCAGGTCGCTACAAAAATGTCAACTGTCCTAGTCATTTCCTCACAAGGAAATTATCTTCAACTGCATGGCTATGTCAACAGTTCCAGGATGCAAAGAACAAAGTTAGATAGAAAGAATCGTTAGTTAGGCTTGTTTTACAACAATTATGCATTTTATTATTAGAATGTCGGTTTATAGGTTTATCGTAGGTTTATGGCGAATAACATTGACAATAGCCTGGGCACGGAGTGTCTCCAACTGAGATCATTCTCCACCAAAAAGCCTCGACTCAACAGTCGGAATATAATCAACGAGTATAACAACTCGGACACACAATAACACGGGTTACCAGCGGCGCTAAGCTCGCGTTCAATAACTCTGGGATAGGCCTGTACAACAGTTACCTTCCAATAACATCTGGTCAACGGGATCATCCCCGGACAAAGCATACAATAACATCCTGCTATAACAGGGTAGACTTCACCATCCTATAGAAAACCTTACATAACTGTACCTGTCATACGACAATACACGCAACAGAGCGCTGAACTAACAAAAACCGATCCATAAAACAAGTGATCAAATACAAGAGTGGAAACTGGTTTCCATAAGCAAAATAGCAATGAAAGGAAAAGCGAATACAAATTGTACTCTGTCCTCGTCTATAGTAGTTTTGTCTCACAATGAAGCAGGCGTGCTCTAGGTCACTGGGTTACATAACCAGTTTATTCAAGGCCGGCGATTTAATCAATACAAAACCTGCACTTGGCCGGTTCATAAAAAACATTACCATATGTTACGGATCTCTACAGAGTCCGTGTATCAAACGCACGCTATAAATCTGAGTATAGTAATACACTTCCGTCTTTCTACCAAAGACGTCTAAATGAAAGTAAACTTACAATAACTGAAGCTCTTTGCTTTAAAAATGCAACTCAGTAGTTGCTAGAACATCAAATAAAAACGTGTCTCACACGACACAAGCAAAATATGATAAATGTGGCACAGATTCACACACTAGATCTGCTTAATGATACGTTGGGAAACGCGTTAGATGCTAGGCAACGAAATATTCCTTCTAGTTGTTAGGTTCAAACATGACCAAGAATAGCTTCTGAGCGTATTCAAAATGAAATATAATGCATTTACAAACTGGTAGTTACTGTCGACTACCTAAATGATACGACCGTTCTAACGACAGTCAGGGGTGTAACAAAGGATGGCTGCAAAGAATGCAGTCAATCAATAACCAAGGCATCTGATTGCCATAACTACAGTCAGCAAAGACTTGAAAATTACCCCAAGTAGGGTTGAACAAAATAGCCTCAAAATGACTACGATCAGTTTCAGCAAAAAGGTAGGCATCGACGTTCCACGACGTTCACCAAGCTGCACCAGGGCTGACCAAAATGTCTGACCCCAAAGGTGTCTCACTCTAAACTGAAATAAATGACATCTAACTAATCTAGTTACATCCCTACCTAGAAAAATGGCTGACACTGAGTGTGGTTGATTCACAAACTACATTATAACTACTATACCACCAGAAACTAGAACAAAGAAGGGGTGTGACAAAAACTCACGAAATGGAGGAGCTCTCACTCAGCTCTCTATTCCACAACAAGTGTTGTACATAAACCTCTCTGGCTCTCTGGATCGGTATCCTCCTCATCAGGATTCCCATTTGGACTCCCCCAAAGACCAGGGTTCGATTTGTCCCTGTCGACATCTTCGTGGATATGCCTGGAAATGGCATTTTGGCTCCTTCCCTCTCGTTCATCGTTCTGGAAGTTCCACCATCATGCTGGTTCCTGTAGAAACGTCACCCCCCCCCCCCCATACTGGGATGGTATTAGCCCATGGTAACTGCTTCAACCATGGTGAATAAAAGTCCAATCACGTGGGTAGCGAAATAAGTTGCGTGATTATTCATCCTCTCACTTCCAAAATTATAATGTCCGTCGTGACTATCATAGGCTTCAATTATAAAATACGACACAGCCTCAATCTTTCAGATGTGGATTAGCATGTAAGCTAATACTATTTTATAATGCTGCACGTGCTAGTGACGCTACTTTTGTATCACGCAGCATCCGTGAATTATACGACGTTTCAAAGATGAAATTTCCACTTTGGCAATTTAAATATCTCATACAATTATAATCACACTTATTCAGGATAATTGTAACACTATTACCTGTATATTTCCACTAGGCATCTGCCCTCCACATACGCGTGGGTAATATGTGATGTCACAGCAATGTTGTGCAATACACTATACTTGCCAATAATTATTTCCCAAGCTTCTTATTTAATTCACTGGACTTCATCGACAGTGAATATTAGTATTTGCTTGCTCGATGGCACTTTATAATCACTTTGAACGCTAAACAGCGGATATTCTTCTACGTCTCGTAGGACAAATGTAATTCCACGCCTACACAAGGCGGATTCTCAAGACGCAGTGCTCCGGTACTGGGTGTCTCTAGAAAGTAGGTCGTCAAAACGAAAACGTTGAGCGACTACTTACGTTCCTTTTTGCGTATCTGCAAGGGTATTACCTTACCTAAAGTAAAAATAAACATTCTCCAAAATGTTTTAATAATGCAGCATGACGAAATGGAATATTCTGAGTCTCGTAGGAAAGATAAAAATAATTAATAAGACCTCAGATAATAATTAGCAGTTTACACCAAAGTCAAAAGTGCGATTCACCGCTACTTCAAAGTATCGTGTGATCTCTCAGCTTCACGTGGCTTCCTGGGTGTGTTCAAAAGTACGACATCCCATCATAAATGCTCTGTCATAAAAATATCACATGAACCATAGCTCAGCGGGTTCAATATTTTTTTTTTTTGCTGGTTTCTAATTACCTTAATTCCAACAGTTCTTCATGAATTTCAAATTCTTCACTTATTGTTCTGACGAAGATAAGGAGCTGGCCGATGTGGCTATATCTGTGCTCTCATCTAGAGCTAGAGAGTAAAATTCACATTTTCCAAAATGTTCTTGAGAGAACCTGAAACTTCACCAGCCATATCATTAATTATTTTACTAACTGTCTGATGAGACAAGGAAACTGTTTCAAAATTTTTAAACATCCTATTATCTCCAAATGAAGATGCCATTTTTACAGCACATCTCTTAATGAGCTCACCATCCCTAAAAGACATTTTACTTTTAGCTAATAATAATAATGTTATGGTTTTACGTCCCTTTTAACTACTGCGGCTTTTAGAGACGCCGGTGTGCCAGAATTTTGCCCCAATGGGGATCTTTAACGTGCCAGTAAATCTACTGACACGGCTCCCTCGCATTTGCGCACCCTCAAATGCCAGCTAACTGCACCAGGAAAAGAAACCTGCAAACTTAGGCCCAGCAAGCGAGAACGTTACCGCTGAGCCACGCAGCCAGCCTACTTTTAGCTAGCTGTAAACATACCTCAGAAGATGCCTTTAAACGGGCAGTGTTTGTTGGTTGCTGAAATATATTCTTCTGTCTTGTTAGTTTCAGCGTCAAAGCATTAAACACACAACTTCTGGCACTTCCCTAGTATTGATCCTATTTTGATTTATGCAAGCTGGTATAGTGTCTATTCACGTTATACTCCTTCGAAACACCTAAGAATTGAGAACAGACAACACAGTGTGGTTTTCCATTATGTTCAACAAAAAAGTAACTTTCCTTCCACTTTGACTGAAATTGTCGTTTCTCATCTTCAACACGCCGTTTATTAGTCCCGCCATATTAGGTACCGCTCTCGCAACAACGATGACAACAAACTCTCGTCGTACTATATCTCTCGAACAACCTCTCTCGTCAAAAACAAACTCTTCGAACAGCCCTGCGCTCCCTTTTATAGGGAAATCCGCCGCAACACACAAACGATCGCGAACTTATCGGCAGCCAATCACTGGCAGCCAACCAGTTGTCGCCTGGAGGTGGGGCCGCTTCTCGTGCCGTACGTTTTCATGGAAAGACAATTCTGATTATTGGCGTATTTTTCGGGATCTTTCATTTCCCAAATGGCTACTTCGTAACATTACTGAATGGAAGTGAAAATTAAAGTAGGCACGCCACGGATTATAACTGTCGAAGGGCAAGGGCCAACAAAAATGAACAGGCGGGCCGCATGCGACCCGCGGGCCGCGGGTTGGACCACACTGCAAGGATAAAATGTAAAATGAAGATTAATAAAACAAAAATCAAGTTAATGAAATGTAGTCGAGATGGTAGTCAGAACAGTAATGTACGGTTGGAAGGAGAAAGATTGTCTCAAGTAAATCTTTTCAAGTACTTGGGAAGCATTATTACTTCTGATGGGAGTTGTGAAAAGGATATTTGCTCTCGAATAGCCCAGGCTATAGAAGCTTTCAACAAGAAGAGAAGTCTCCTGACATCCAAAGCCATAGCCCTACAAGTCAGAAAGCACTTCAATAAAATCTATATTTGGAGCATTGCGACCTATGGTTACGAAACCTGGACACTATTGAAGGCCGACAAGAAACGATTATGTGCATTTGAAATGTGGTGCTGGCGACGAATGCTACGGATACCTTTGACCCTAAGGCTAACTATTGAAGAGGTTCTAAGAAGTGCAGAAGAAACCATCAATCTGACAGAAACAATAAAAAAAAGAAATAATTGGATAGGCCACCTACTCTGGCATTCACCATGGTGCATCACACTGTTTGAAGGGAAAATGGAAGGCAAGGCAGGAAGAGGACGACCAAGAGCAGAGTTCTTTGATGACATCGGAGGAAGATGTCCGTAGCACCTGATCAAACAGCGGGCTCAAGATAGAAGACTTTTGGACGAAGACATTCATGCTGCCCACCAACCGCCTGGTTGAGGAGAACATGAAGAAGATACTAGGGTGATCGATACGTAATGGCAACACTGCTATAACACCACGAATAATATTATTTGGAAAATTTTGACGTTACGAACTTAATTTATTGTCTCCTCCCATGTCAACAATACGTTGCCAAATCATTGTAAGACGACGCACTCCATCTGCAGCACCATTTCTGGATATCTCTTTCGCTGATCGATCTAGAGCTCTCTACATGATAACTCTTGATTGAAATCGAACGCCTCGCAGATGTTCTTTGAGAATAAGTCGTAATCACAAGGGCTCATGTCAGATGAATTTGGTGGCTATTCGAGTAACCTACTTCCCAAATCCACGCTGTAAACAAATTCCTCACTGTTGTGGCTGCAAGGCCAGGAACCTTGTCATGTAACACAATAAGACGCCCAATGGCCTGAGGTCATTTACGACACCATACTGGGCGCAAATGATATTCCAAGTAACGCAAGTAAAAATTTGCATTTACTTTTATACCATGAGATAAGGTATGTAACAAGATTATGCCTTCATAATCTGTCTGTTAGGTAGTCAGCCTGAAGGCTGGTTGGATCCTCAAAATGTACCGCTGTTAGGTTATGTGAATTGATACCCAGAAAAACCCAAGGCAACGCTATATTGAGGCGTACTAAGCAAGATGAGGAGTAGAACCTTTCACAGCATCCACAGGCAGTGACTGTGCCCTGAATGTCATTACTAAGCACCACCCATACCACAGTAGCTTCCATTTAATCTCAGCCATGAGTGAGACTGAGACAGCGGTGAAAACCACCTTTTACTCTAGCCTCTGCCTACAGACAAATGTAAATGTACTGCATTCATCAAGAGATGTCAAACAGGCCGCCATCATAATCAAAACAATAATCAACAGTTTCAAAAGATTCTGCAATAATCGACATCATTTTGGTCATGGTGATTCTGTATGGCGCCATTCGCTCGATTGTCGTTTCATCTCAGATGTATACGAACGTACCCATGGTTAATCCATTGTGATAACGCGACGAGGAAAGGCCTCGCATTCATGTTCATATCGCTCCAAATACATTCTTACTGTCTCCATTTGCTACCACGTTCCAATATCAGCTAGAGTGTGCGAAACCCAGTGGGCACAAACTTTTCGCATCTTCAGCTATTTTCCTAAAATGTGGGACAGACGATGTTGCAATAATAAGTTCCTTGGAAATCTCCACACATGTCCAGCTCCTGTCTTTTCCCAAGAATTCCCCTACAGCCTGAACATGTAGATCGTCATTTGCTGCAACGGGTCTACTAGCACGTGCTCTGTGTTGACATTCCTCTCTTCCGTGACGGAAGGCTTCCACCCATCATGCAATCGTCGATAAGGTAGACTTCTCTCCCGCAGGCTTCATGCAATGCTGTAAAGCAGGGGTGTCCGACCTATTTTAACTAAGGGCCACATTGTGAATAGTTGGGGGATCTTGCTGGCCAATGACACTCCGGGGGGTTTGAGGGGTATGGAATTATTTTAGAAAATATATGTGCAATATGGTGAGTTTTGTGGCCATCTGAGCTTAGTTTTCTTAGTATTGTTGCCATTTCCTATATTTATTTATAGTGGATAAAAACAAAACACTAAAAATTAATTTAAATATTTTTAATAAATCCCTTTAAAATAGAAGTACGATGATATTCAATACACTCATACGGCATGAATTACAAAGAGTGAATATTTATGATCATTTGACACAATTAACCCTGGAATGGCACACTAACAAAGCACATACGTAAATAGCACAGTGGGGTATGCTCGACCCAATCAAATTGCAGTCATTTATATAATATCCTTTGAATTTCACCACTTGTTCTTATTGAGCTGTCCACTGTATAGTTATAAGAAAGCGGTAAATGACTAGTATAATCTCTAGTGCTTATCTAATTTAATTAATTATAATTACAATAAAAGCAGTTACATCCTGAATATCACAGAGATACATAAATATGCATTTCTCGCTGGCACAGTGGACAACTATTGTCAAGTTTTGGAACATATTTGCAGTACAGTTATTAAACAGTTATAAAACAGCCACTACAAATAAATATCACTGATAGTGAGAGGTTACAAAATGCTTTACAGGAGACGTTCACAATGTACACATACCATGGCACGGTGGCTCTAGCAGAATGGTTTCGCACAGCCTAATGTAACGATAGTCCTTCCTTGGAACTGGCCATTCCATACACTGTCTGTAGCGCTAAGAAAACACGTGTCAGTTTGTTAATCACATAGCAAGAACTGCAGCAGGAATGCATAGGCTACCCCAGGAAAAGGCAACCGTAAATGGCACACTGGAGTTTCCGTGAACCTGAGCTATATTTACTTTTGTCCCACGGACCTTTGCTTCCGCTGATAGATCTGAATGACACTATCTGAGTATGACAAGGTGCTTACGCAATTTACAAACATGACTCGGAAGCCTGCAGTTTCATATACGAGATTTATTCGATAATTTGTTTACAGCAGGGTCACTGAGACCGCAGTGTGCCATTCCAGGGTTAATAATCAAATTATAAAATAAAGTTCACGATAATCTAGTTTAGTGCGACGACTGGAACTTGTTTCAAAGTTTTGGTGACACGGCGCGGGCCGGGCAGAATAGTCTCGCGGGCCGTATCTGGCCCTCGGGCCGTAGGTTGGGCAGTCTTGTTGTAAAGCACTGAGTTGCACTTTCTCCTCGTGCAACTTGTAGTTTTATGAAGCACCTGTGTACATACCTACTGAACATCTTTTTAGGACTGTATTACTTACTGAATGTGAGAAACAGTTAATGTATTCACAAATATCTGTTGGCTTCGGTGGCGTAGTCGGTAGCATGCCCAAGATCACGGGTTCAAACCCAGCCGAAGTCTTCAGATTTTTTAGAGCATTAAAATCTTTCAGTATGCCTTCCACCGGCGGAGAAATAAAGCCATTGGGCCCAGGTCATACATTTATTGCATGAAAACTAAACTACCAAATTTGTAGGTTATATTTGGTTGGTTAGAAACTCTCTATCAAGTGCCAACGTTCGCCGCTATGTGTCAGTGACAGTAGCATCTGGTAGCCAAAGTTGGAAGTACTTCAAATGGAACTTGCTGGGAACCTATGGGCGTTCAATAAAATACCCTGCTATGGCCATTGGCTGCAATTCATATATAATAATAAATATCAGTTATTTCGAGACTTTCAATATTGGGCCTACAACGAAGACTGCGAAACAATATACTACAATATAACAATCGTCACCACTAGGATCGCTTATGGACAACAGTGTTGCCATTTATTATCAAATGTCCTAGTAAATACGAAATTACAAACGTTACAGTAATTTTATTACAATGTTAGGTTCGTTGGTTCCTTAGTTTAGGGGCTGCGACAACGCGGTCATGTAGCCCCGTGTACTTTGGGTGTGTGCAGAATTTGTCCGATAACCAGTGTTAAATGTGATGGCTGTTATCTGTGGTTCAGGTAAGGACTGCAGACGATCAATTTTCAAGTAGTTGCTACTTTTGCTACCAAATGCTACCGTCCACGACACCTAGCTGCGAACTTGGCTACTAGATGCCATCGCAACCAGCACCTGCGGGGAACGTTGGAACTAATGGAGCGTTATCAAATCTAACCTACAAATTTTAGCATCACACAAGTGTAGTTGGTGGAAGGTTATTTTACATGCCATAAATCTATGACATGAGCCCGTCGGCTTTACTTCCCCTCCGAAGGAAGGCATACTGAGGGATTTTTAACGCTCTTAAAAATCCCACCACTTCGGCCGGGTTTGACCCCGTGATCTTGGGCATAGAAGCTCAGCATGCTACCCACTACGCCATCGAAACCACTATTGCAATGTTATGTTACTTCAGTTAGCTAGTTGTAGTCATAGCGAGCTCATCTGACCCTTGAAATGTAATTTTGTTTGTATTTCGATTGAGAAGAAATACAGGAGGCGTTGATTGTCCTTCCATCCACTGCATTTCATCCAGCATTTGAACATAAGTCAAAGGACTTAAGAGAACACATGTTAGTCATTTCCTCCAATTATTATGTATAGTGCAAATCTACTTTGTTTGGCAAAGGAAAAGAAACATAGTACTTAAAACAACGAATGTACAAACCAACAGATGGAATCAAAAGGTGGGCATGTCTCGTATGGAATTCACTATGCTACGTAGCATTTGGTGTTCCTGCCTGCTCCTTTCAAGTTGAGTGTTCGACCACGTGGTAGAGCAAAGGTTGGTCTCCAGTTTAGTGACATGGAATGGTTAAGTTTGCACGTTATTGTTTATTAAGTTAAGGGAACATTCTCTTTTCTGAGAATAGTATCATCATCATCATCATCTTGCACAGTTTCCAGCCACTGGCCGGGTCTGTTGGGAACACAAGCCTCTCCAACGTCTTCTGTCTTCCCACCATCTCTCAGCCTCCACCCTTGTCCTGTCTTCTCCTCTCTTCTTCACGCTTTCTTCCACCCCCTTCAGCCACCTGTCTCTCGGTCTTCCTCTCGGTCTCTTTCCTTCCCACTTCGTCTCGTGTATCTTCCTGGGTATCCTCAACTCCTCCATTCGTTTTACATGTCCATACCATCTAAAACTAGATTTCTCTCTACCATCCTGTAATGGTTCCTCCTTCATTAATTCTCTGGTCCTCTCATTTCTTATTCTGTCCAGGGAGCGTGGTGGCTCAGCGGTCAAGCTGTATGCCTCTCACCAAGGTGGACCGGGTTCGATTCCCGGTCAATGCATGTGAGATTTTCGAAGTGAAATGCCATGTCCTGTGGTTCGGATTCCACGTAAAAAGGAGGTCCCGTGGCTCATGATCTTGAGATTGACGGTCACGTTAAACTACAAGCTTCCTTCCTTCCTTTCTTATTCTGTCCATCTTTATAGCTCCAATACTGCTTCTCAAGAACCTCATCTCACTGGCCTGTATTTTGCTCTTCTCCCTTCCTTTCATAACCCAGGTCTCCGAGGCATACGTCAGGATAGGGACATAGTACGTCCGATATATAATCTTGTTGCTGTTCTGAGGGACATCCTTGCTCCATATCATGCATCTCACACTCCTCCGGAATGCTTCTGCCTGTCTCGCCCGCTCATCGATTTCTCTATCGTTTCTTCCATTATCTTGTATCAGGCTTCCCAGATACTTGAAACTCTCCACTTTCTTCAGCTGTTCCCCACCAATTGTTATTCCCGTTGTGGTTCTTTCCTTCTTCCTTGTTGTGATCACCATCTCACTCTGATTTATGCTAAATTTCATCCCATATCCTTGTATTATTCCCTCCCACACATCCAACTGCTCCTGTACTTCCTCCTCCTTGTTTCCGCAACTCTCATAGTATGTTTATTCTGTTTCAAATCATTAGGAGATGGATGGACACTAGGTCCATGACGGTTACACTAACGGAGGTACAGATCATTCCAGTTATCTCGGCAACAACAATGTTGTCATCAACATCACGACTTCACAGTTAGATATACTTTAATGTATACATTACCCCGCAAATCACACCATGAAAGGTCCAAATTATATTTCTGAAACATTCAATTTTGTTTTAGCATTCTTCCATATCACCAGTTGAAAAATAAACTTCTCTTTTCTATATCATCTTTGTCAGCATATTCCCAGGATAGGTCTATTTTATTTAACGCAGACACGCACACAAAAGTGCAAAGCTATGGAGTCGGGCATTCTCCAGACTCCGTAGTTCCCCACTTCTACTCCAGACAAATGCCGGAACGATTCCTAGCTTAACCCTTAGGTAATCACGCCTCATTTTTAGCCTATTTTCATTTTTGAAAAAAAAAAAAAAAACAGGCTTATGAGATCACCTTTTGTCCGTGTGCGTCTGTGTGAGTGTGATGGTGTGTGTGATGGTGTGTGTGTCCCCCCCTAATAACGTCTAAACGGCTGGAGCGATTTCAATGAAACTCGGTAATTTCATAGCACTATTCCGGATGACCCCGATCGTGCCCTTCAAATTTTGTTACGTCTCACCAATCCGACATGGCGGCTGTGCGAAATATATCACCAGCATTCAATATTTCTGAAACTATTACCGATATCAACCTGAAATATTATACGGTGATAAAGGGAGCTACTAGACGTTCATCTATGTGAGTTTTGAAAACCTGGTAACTACAAAACGAACATGGCGGCCAAGTCAAGTTGCGACATTAAATAGACGTTTCTCGCGATTTAACCAGCCAAACGCAATAGAACTCGGTACAGTATATGCTTATACACATTGTAATGCACCGATCTCTAACTTCGTTCAATTATTCACATAACCTCAAGATGGCGGCTGTGCGAAATATATCACCGGCAATCTATATCTCTGAAACTATTAGCGTTATCACCCTGAAATTTTGTACGGAGATAAAGGGCACTACTGGAAGTTCATCTATAAGACTTTCAAAAACCGGTTAACTACAAAACTAATATGGCAGCCAAGCGAATTAGAAAAATTTTAAATTCACCTTTCTCGCTATTTAATGATCCAAACGCAATGAAACTTGATACAGGAAATATTTTTACACATTGTTATGCACTGGAATCTAATTTAGTTCAATTGTTTACATAACCTCAAGATGGCGGTTGTGGGAATTTTAAAATTAAGTTTTCTTTCTTGTGTCGTAACCATGCGATCGAATTGAAAGTTGGAATAATGAACCTACGCAATAATTTTCCTTTAATGGTACATGACTCTGTGGCCTATACATATAACAATCAAACATGGCGACCATCCGAAATATTTAGATGGATCTCAATATCTACGAATCTATTACAGCAATCAAACTGATTTTTTAAATGTTCATAGGGTCTAAGAACATAAGTTCACCTATAGGACGTTCAATAACATGGTGATCACAAATCTATCATGGCGGCAACGCGGAGTATAAATATTCACATGGTCGTTTCTCCGAGTGCAGTGACACTTGGTACAGTAAATCCTTATACAAATGTTAATCCACTGGCATCTAATTTTTTCAATTGTTTCCATAACCTCAAGATGGCAGCTGTGCGAAATTTTGAAATGTAGTTTTTATTTCTTGTGCCCTAATCATGCGATTGAAGTTTGAATACTACACGTACACAATATTCTTCATGTAACAGTACATAACTCTAAGACACACATATATAAAAATCCAACATGCCGACCATCAGCAATATTTAGTCGGTTCTCAACAACTACGAATCTATTACAGCAATAAAACTGAATTTTTGTATGTTGATAGAGGCAATTAACATAAGTAGGATATATGAAAATAGGCTGTATAGATCTTCACGGTACTACTTGTTATACCGTAAGTTATCACGTGCAGTTTTTACAACACCCCAATTAGTATGGCATTAATCACGGCGAGTTTCTCTCAAAATTTATTTTATTAAGTTAAGATTGTGATATCCATAATGACAAACACCTATCAATTTCAAAATACAGTGAGATTGTTTTGCTGGAACGGGTCCAGCAGTCGCCTGCCGGGTACGCGCGTCTTCCGCCAGCCAAAATAGCTCGTACCGCAGGGTTGCGCGGAGGTGAGCTAACCAGGGTCATTAAAGTCAGTCACTCATCTTTCATCAACGAGGGTGTGAATTTTCAGCGCACAGATAAGACGGTAACATAACAACTTCATGCAATATTTAATTAAAGAAGCACAGATGTTCTTTTTATTTCTTGGAAATCTGCATGACGTCACGTCACCAGATAAAGGTTAGAACATACCATTTCACATACGATGCTGATAATGTTCTCTTTCAGCTGACAGACAGTAACTTTGGAAGTTACATCGTTACATTATGTAGCTACTCCTCTACCACCCTGCGTGTTTACAGTAAATAATCGAAGCATGGACCTAAGCTCATTTGATGTTTAATTGTGGGGTAATTTATACTCAAAGTGTTTCCGTACTCTAATGGAGCTGGAGAACAATATACGGCAGCAGATATCCCTCACAACAGAAGGGAATTACAACGTGTAAACGCTAATTTATTTATACGGTACAACGCCTGTCTGTCAGCTGAAGGAGAACACTCTCAGCATCTTCTGTGAAAAGGTAAGTTCTTTAATCATGATTTTCTGGTGAATTTACCATTAATTAATATAATTTGTTTCGGTTTCCACCTACGGGCTATCCGCGGCCCGAGCTCGGTTGGCTGGCGCAAGGCGCGTGCGCCCGGCAGACGGTCGCCGGCCACGCTCCAGCTAAAGGATCTCCCTGTAAAATTCACAGATCATATTTCAAGTCCACAGGTAGGTTTTAAGTCGTGGTCTCTTGTATAATTCCTCGCGATGTTGTGTACATAACTCTGTCTACAGTTAGCAATCAATGAGTAATGAGAAACATTTGGGCAAGGCTTCATAACGTAAAAAAATTGACAAAAATAACTAATTAATTTTTGTTACGTTACTGCTTCCGTACCCAAAAAAGAAGGGTCTTTGAATAACGTTTTTAGTGCGGCAACGAAATAAGGAGTTATAAGTTTCCCAGGTTTGTGGTATTAAAGTTATAACCAGCAGAGGCAGAGATTCCGTTATTTTAAAATGCGCTTCCTTAATAACGTTATGAGTCTAGTAACGGTATGGCAGCGATTTTAACCCGCTGCGCGCCATCAAGAACGTTATTCTGGCAGAGTAATCGATTCGGTTATTTCAAAATGCAAAGCTACTGATGACGTTATAAGTCTAGTAACGGTATACGAGTGATTTTTACCAGCTATACGCTATCAATAACGTTATTCTAAGCGGAGAAATTGATTCCGTTATTTCAGAAAAGATTCTCGACAATAACGTTATGGAAGTGTCTATTTGCCCGCTACCCGGACAAGCATGGAAGGTGACCGTGAACTGACAATGCGTGCTTCATGATTCGTGTTCCCTCGTAGCGTGGAAACTTTTGCGCAGATCTACGAACCATGAGGTCCAGAGTTCACTTCTCACATCTGCTAGCAGCATGTTTGGCTTGTTCGTTATCAGTGACGAGTAACGATAGCAAGATTGTATGTGCTTTTTCTATTGATGGAACTGTCCATAAATGACGTGGATTCTTTTTAGGCCTGAGAAGAACATCCCAATGACCATCGTGGACATTTTTGCTTTCTGTCTCTCACGCGGTTTTCTCAAATCTGTAGTTTCAGTGCTTAGGATAAAAATGGAATTCGTACAGTAAATCAATGGGAAATTTGTTTATTTCTTATTAATGGAACTTGGAGCTAATGCTGTACATAAATGAACAAATTTCAGCAATAAGTAATTGCGGCTGTGAAACCGCTAATTAAATCTGTCTTGCAACAACTCTTTTAAGTTTCACAATGGGATAAAAACTAAAACTTAAAGCACCGTTATTTATTTATTCATTTGGTTATATTACGTCACTATCAACAGCGAGGTCTTAAAGCACCGTTGTGCGGCACTTTATGGCTATATTATTTTTTTAATTTGCGAAGTCCGCGTTGACATTTTACTGCTTCCCCCCTCCACCCCTCGTGGACAACAGCGGACATTTGATGACCCCCAAGCTGTCCACCATGGTTTATGGACATCTCCAATAACGTTACCGCGTTCAGGGGACAGAAATCTAGCTATCTACCGGTACGTCTGGAATTCTACCGTAAAACCAAAACAAAACAAAAAAAAACGAACGAGCTGCGGGATGGTTCACCTCGGTAAAATGGATATGGTAGATAGTTTTGAGCAGGATTTTATGTTAGCGACATTCGTCATATCCTACACGATTTTGGCGCGAGAAGCTGAAATCTGAGATAATAAGTTATATTTCCAAATACTGATCAAATGCCGAGTAGTACACGTTCTACCTAACCATCTCGCTACCCATCTCGAGCAGCGAAATTGCATACCTCACAAGAGTACAATGCTGGTTATCTAACTGTAGACGAAAGGTACATTGGGGAGGCGAGAAATGTTCGACTGGAAAACTGACTAACCGAGTTAATTATGTTTTGGTTATAGGCTTTTTAAATGATTTCATGGACGCGTGGAATATTTAGAAAAGACGACATTCCGACAAATGTTTGACTAGTACCGGGTACTGGTACCTGTTCGAACCCCTCAGACATACGCATACATCTTTTTGAAATACGCTAATTTTTAAAGAGTGTTTTCTCTGATCTTACAGACGCGTCGAGTACGTCTATGGAAGGCGATATTTCGACGATATTTATACGAATTTTAGACTGTATTTGGTACGACTGTTTTAAGCAATAACTGCAGCATTTCAAATTGAAAACTGATCAAAGTCGACCGTCAATGACATTGAGAGCTATTCCATTGACATCTAGAGACAGACGTCTAGAAGTTTATTAGACCTCAGTAGCATTTAGAAGCGTCTACAGACGCCTATTTGTTTATTGAGGCACCGAAGCACGTGATAGATTGGCACGTGATGATAGTTGCGCACACTCGGTATTTTACAAGCTTTTATTAAGTTTCACTGCACGTCCTCTCTTAAAATGTTTCAGGGATTTTTAGCCTACTTTCGATTTTTGCAAAAAATGAAAGTAGACTTATGAGATCAACACAGGGCGAAAAAGTGTGTCTGTCTGTGTGTGTGTATGTGTGTGTGTGAGTCTGTGTGTGTGTGTGTGTGAGCGTGTGTACTCTGAATGTCTGTCCCCCCCTATCAATTCGAACACGGTGAACGCAAATTGAACGAAATTTGGTACAAAGGTAGCACTAGCAAAGGACACCTCAGTGTCATGTTTTATATCGCTCCATCTTGACGGAAACGTAATGGCGGCCACACAAATGTTCAAAGCTTAAATCAAATTACGACTAGCCTAATCATTCGATCTTTACCAAATTTTGCAACAGCATACCTATATAGGGGAGCATCCTTTGACCAAACTAATAGGTCATCAGCCTAACAATTTGCGAATGGCGGCCATCTTTGTGGGAAAATTGATTCCCCCTATTAATTCGAACACTGTGAAACCGAATGCAACGAAATTTGGTACAGAGGTAGTACTAGCAAAGGGCACCTCAGTGTCATGTTTTATATCGCCGCCATCTTGACGGAAACGTAATAGCGGCCACACGAATGTGCAAAGCTTAAATCAAATTACGACTAACCTAATCATCCGATCTCTACCAAAATTTGCAACAACATACCTTTATGGAGGAAGCATCCTTTGACCAAATCAATAGGTCTTTAACCTAATTGTTTTCGGATAGCAGCCATCTTTGTGTCAAAACCCATTCCCCCTATTAATTCAAACACGGTGACACCGAATGGAACGAAATTTGGTACAGAGGTACCACAAGCAAAGGGCACCTCAGTGTCATGTTTTATATCGCCGCCATCTTGACGGAAACGTAATGGCGGCCACACGAATGTGCAAAGCTTAAATCAAATTACGACTAACCTAATCATCCGATCTCTACCAAATTTTGCAACAACATACCTTTATGGAGGAAGCATCCTTTGACCAAATCAATAGGTCATTAGCCTAATTGTTTTCGGATGGCGGCCATCTTTGTGTCAAAATCGATTACCCCTATTAATTCAAACACGGTGACACCGAATGGAACGAAATTTGGTACAGAGGTAGCACTAGCAAAGGGCACCTCAGTGTCATGTTTTATATCGCCGCCATCTTGACGAAAACGTATTGGCGGCCGCACGAATGTGCAAAGCTTAAATCAAATTACGACTAACATAATCATCCGACCTCTACCAAATTTTTCAACAACATACCTCTGTGGAGGGAGAATCCCTTGACCAAACTAATAGATCAACTGCCTAATAGTTTGCGGATGGCGGCCATCTTTGTGTGAAAATCGATTCCCCCTATTAATTCGAACACGGTGAAACCGAATGGAACAAATTTTGGTACAGAGGTAGTACTAGCAAAGGGCACCTCAGTTTCATGTTTTATATCGCCACCATCTTAACGGAAACGTAATGGCGGCCACACAAATGTTCAAAGCTTAAATCAAATTATGACTAACCTAATCATCCGATCTCTACCAAATTTTGCAACAACATACCTTTATGGAGGAAGCATCCTTTGACCAAATTAATAGGTCATTAGCCTAATATTTTGCGGATGGCGGCCATCTTTGTGTGAAAATCGATTCCCCCTTTCAATTCGAACACGGTGAAACCGAATGGAACGAAATTTGGTACAGAGGTAGCACTAGCAAAGGGCGCCTCAGTGTAATGTTTTATATCACCGCCATCTTGACGGAAACGTAATCGCGGCCACCCAAATGTTAAAAGCTAAAATGTAATTACAACCAACCTAATAATCTAGTCTCTACCAAATTTTGCAACAACATATCGTTATGTGGGAAGCATATTCTGACCAACTTGCAAGATAATCAGCCCAATAGTTTGCAGATGGTGGCCAAGTATGTGTGCAAATCGATTCTCCCTATCAATTCAAACACGGTGAAATTGAATTGAACGAAATTTGGTACAGAGGTGGCAGTAGCAAAGGGCACCTCAGTGTCATGTTTTATATCGCCGCCATCTTGACGGAAACGGAATGACGGCCACCCAAATTTTAAAAGCTTAAATCAAATTACGGCCATCCTAATAATTTGATCTCTACCAGATTTTGCAACAACATGCCTTTTTGTGGAAAGCATCTTATGACTGATTACAAGGTCATCAGCCCAATAGTTTGCAAATAGCGGCCATGTATGTGTGCAAATCCATTCCCCATATCAATTCAAACACGGTGAAACCGAATTGAATGAAATTTTGTACAGAGGTAGCACTAGCAAATGGCACCTCATATTCATGTTTAATATCCCTATAGCACGTTGTATTTCAACAAGCTACTACAACCAACATTCAATTATACTCCTTGAAAAGGATAGAGAGTTATAACAATACCCATGCATTTAGGAGAAAGTAGGCTATATGTTCTTTCCTGAACATTTTGTTTTTTGTGAAATCTTCAGTGAAATGCTTTTTAACTGACCTTCGGTGGAAATACACTGGAGTTCTGAGGTATTGGGTCGGTCACTGAGACATCAGTGCGTTAGTCGCTGATCCTAAAGTGAAACATTCCGTGAGAGTATCAGTGATATTTTATGCTGCACTGAACTTCATGTGTGCTTATTGCCATAGCCTTCACCAAGTTATCAACCTTAGCTCAATGGAAACAATATGGTCTGCTTTCCAGTTCGATTCCATGAATCTACCCACAGATCAAATTTCAAAACCTGCCTGGGTTTTCCTAGTCTTATACCTAACCGAATTGATTATTAAGGCTTGTATATATCGTTAAACATGGTTATTTATTATTAATATTATCGTTAGTTTACTGGGCAATCGGATAAATAAGCCTGGGAAAGGCGAGTAAACTTTCACTGAAAACTTCAGTGGATTTTCACTGCTGAAAAGGTCAGTGGATACTCACTGTAATTTTCAGTGAAGTTCCACTGAACTTCAGAACTGAGGACTTAAGTGATTTATATGGCCTGTAAGCCACTGATATAAACCGATATCTGAATAACGTTATTAGTACGCATTGCACGATTAAGGTGATCTTTTCTTACGAGCGATGATTTTAATTAACGTCCTTTCTGGCGGACGCTACTTTGTTGTTCCTACCATGACTGATATCCGAATATTAGTCCAAGTAACGGTATTAAGGGGTATTTTTTAGAGATACTTATTCAAATTTATTCAAGTAACATTATTTCTGGCTACACTACATTTCGTTCTTGCGGTAAACGACATCCGAATAACGGTATTGGGGGAATATTTTTCGAGAGATGTATCCAAATAATGTTATTTCTAGTGGACACTACCATTTCGTTTCTGAGATAACTGATATCCGAAGAACGTTATTTGTTTGAATAGCGGTTTTAGGAGATATTTTTCAAGTGATGTATTCAAATAACATTATTTTTGGCGTCACTACTATTTCGGTTCTACGATAACCGTTATCCTAATAACGTTGTTAGTCCGAATAACGGTATTCGTGGAATATTTTTCGAGACATATATTCAAATAACGTTATTTCTAGTGAGCACTACCATTTCGTTCCTGCGATAACCGATATCCGAATAACGGTATTGGGGGAATATTTTTGGGGAGTTCTATTCAAACAACGTTATTTCTAGTGAGCACTACAATTTCGTTCCTGAGATAACCGATATCCGAATAATATTATTAGTCCTAATAACGGTATTGGGAGAATATTTTTCGAGATATTTATTCCGATAACGTTATTTCAGGTGGGCACTACCATTTAGTTCCTGAAATAACCCATATCGGAATAACGTTATTAGTCCGAATAACGATATTAGGAGATTTCTTTCGAGATATGTATTCCAATAACGTTATTTCAGGCGGGCACTACTATTTCGTTTCCACGATAACTGATATCCGAGTAAAGTTATTAGTCCGAATAACGGTATTAGGGGATATTTTTCGAGAAACTTATTCAAATAACGTTATTCTGTCGGACAATACTATTTCGTTTCTACGATATCCAATATAAGAATAACGTTATAACGACAAATAACGTTACAATGCGATACAAATGACGACCGGATATGAAACGTAACGACCACAAAGTGACCAAGACCCATTTTGTTATATAATCTACCCAAACAACCACTTTTGTTATGTTAAGTTATGAAACCATGCATTTGGGCACTGTTTATAACATTATTTCCTAAAGCCCTGACTACAAGGAGATGTAAAACTACATTCTGGTTACGCATTGTAGTGTTTCTTTGCGGGCGATATTTTTCCACTTCGTTATTTTATCCGTACCGACGTAATGATTGCTTCTCTCAACTGTATTATTAAAAGAAAGAACCACCACTGTTATTGCCATCGTCATGTGTTAATCTTCACCATTGTTACCTTCTGTCTCGATATCATGGGCGTGACTATGATCTATACAATTGTCACTTTCGTCTGGATCATATTCATCGAAATTTTACTAATCAGGTTCGTCCTCTTCGAGTAGTTTACGAATTCTTATCTCTTCTACACATCTTCACAATAATGGAGACCCAGAATTTACAATAGAATAATGCTGGATATTACTTGAAACTTCGACATGCAAGCTACCCTCTGGGTGTCAAATAACAAAGCTTGAACCCGGCCTCCAAGGCCATACGATGTTATAATTATTATTAATTGAAACTGAAAGTTACGTTAGTAATATAATAGAAGCCATATTTTCACTGTTTCCTTATTTAAAATAGATATTGCAAATTTTCAGTCGGTCAACACAATATAATCCCAATTATTGGTAAATACCAAAAAATAAAATGAAACCAACATCGAATTAACAATATTATTAACAATTGCAGAAGAAGGAGAAAACTATAGGATGTCATGTTTTTCTCGTCAAGCGAATATCATCAGATATCAAAGTTAATATCTACAGGCCAAATAACTCTACAGGATATTACTAGATCTCATGAAACAGACGAAATGGTCCTCAAACAACAACCCTTATAAGGTCGACGGAATCTTAACAAGTAGTTCCGTGAAGAACTAAAGCTTATTTTGATATATTGTTTTAGATCCCTTATTTGGGGGTGGATCTAAAAGGGAGAGTTGCTGTACTAATTTATGAGTTTGTGCCTAAATAAGGGTAGCTCCCCTTGACAGGGCAAGCTGACCAGTGTAGTGTGTTGTGGTGTGCTAGGAACTAGGGGGCGTTCCTATAAAGACTGTAAATGTGGTTTAAGGGATGTAGCCTTAGCACGCGGGTCGGTGTACTAGTCGCCCAGCCGGCTACTTATTATATAATCACCTTGCTAGTGTCAGCGGTTCGGCACGCGCTTCACTTGAGCACGCTAGCCGCTGTGAGGAATACAAGGACGTCTGAGTTGGCGTTATTACTACGGTGTGTCACGTCCGACTGTGACGGGAGTAAGGAAGGACGTGGGGACGTGAAGAAGAGTGTAGATCAGTAATGCAAGTGTAAGAGACTGACCAAGTGTTTATTGGTCAGCAATGAGTAACTGTTAGTCCCTTTTAAGGGATCTTGTGATGTTATAATGTGAGTACAAACTGTGGGTGTTAGGTTACAAAAGTAGGATTCTGAACACTGACTGACTGACTCACCTCGGTTGACACTGTCGTTAGCCTCCGGCTGTCTCGTCGAAGCACTGATGATGGAGAGATTCTCGTGACCCACTTAAGGCACCTTTTATACCTTTAGCCTCTGTTCTGTCAGCGCGTTGTGGCATAGTTGAACCAGTTTGTAGTATGTCGCTGTGTGTCATAATTACGCAAGGGTTGAGCTGCTTTATGGAGTAGCCAGCTGCCCTTATAGTATTGATGGATATTGGGTAGGCTTTTAAAGGGTTGCCTTTTATGAGATTTAGACAGATGATGGGGGGGATGATCTCTAAGGGGTGCATACCCCTTGGGTATTGTACAAGCCTCTTCCTCCATTTGGTCGCGTCCTCGCGACCGGGAAGGGCACTTGGGGTTGGGATGTTGTCGTAGTAGTTTTTGAATCCCCCTCGTCTCTTCTGGTGGTGGCGTCGTAAGCGTCGTCGTATGGAACGGGTGTCGTCGTGCAGAAGTGTAGGTGTGCGGTCAGCCCGTGTTCAGAGGGGAGGGTTATGGGGTGTACATAGATATATATGTATATAAATTTTACATTGCATGGTGAAATGTGCATTAACATTGTTGAATAAAGAAAATAATTGCTATTGAGGCACAATCGCCACTGCCGTTGTCGGCATAAAAAAGAAAAAAAACATGGTTATACATGGTTACATAGTTGTGCAGGGAGGAAAAACCCAGGGCCGCACGGATGATTGCGTCGTCCGCCCTATCTTGGGGAAAAAGTGCTCCCTGCAATAAAGAAGATAGGAGAGAATAGAAAAAAAATGGGTGTTCCAGGGTATAATTTAAAGGAAATATGTAAAATGTATTTATTGGTGTGGGATAAAACGGAACACCCTGACAAATGGGGAAGTTAGAAGAGAGAAAAATGAAAGAAAACAATTCACAGACATTGGTTACGTGTTACCTTAGCAAACGAAACAAAACAAAACAAAAATATAGACATCGTGTACACGTGAACTTGATAAACAGACAAAAATATATATAGAGTTTAATGTATCATGTTGCGATGCTGACATTTAGGAATTTCAATTGGAATAATTGCCCGTGGGCGCATGAATATGTATGTAGTTTACTCTTTAAAATTATGAACTACAATGACCTTATGTCTACTTAAGCGCGCTAAACCCTTATAATTCTAGTTTTTGTTTGGATCCTCGCGTGCACGCTACCTGTTTGTACGTACGCTTGCCGTATCACGGCTGATCCTATACGGCCACCTCTTGGCACGGTTGAGTGGTCGTACCGCTTGCAGTGTATTCTTAATACATAGTCTGTGAAGCATCCTCTGTGGGTGAATGCTTGCACACTTGGCCATGAGGGTCGCCGCCACATGCCGGTTGCGCCCTCATCGCCGTAAGCTGCGTCGCATTTTGACGCTTCAAGTGTTTTTGTTTTATGCAGATCTGCCAGCAAGCTTGATGCCCCACAGGCATCATTCCCGCTGTGCAGATTATTGACGTGTAGCTGTAAAAAAAAAAATGTAGTGAGTGTGTAAGTGAGAATGAATGTTAAATGGAGGTTAGTATGCACAGGTATAATACTACAATAAGGGGGCATTAAATAGCATGTTGCTGCTATCTGGCAGCAAAATCATAATTACACGTGTCATATTCTAGGTGACAATGCCTGCAAAAAAAAAATGGAGAGGTTAACAAAACATTGAAATTCCCTATTCCATATGCCGCTTCCTGTGGCAGCGTTGCCACAGTCTGAAGCCCCTTTTTACCTGTGAAAAGAATGGCATGGTTACTATTACTCGATATATGGCCGGGCTTACCCTATATGGTGCCGTGACGTCATTTCCTAATGTGTTGTAGTATTGGGCTTACCCTGGCAACGAATTTGGGCCGCCAGGCGCCGAAATGTTACCTCAATATATG
The DNA here is from genome assembly GCA_946902985.2 of Meconema thalassinum. Classification (NCBI taxonomy): domain Eukaryota; kingdom Metazoa; phylum Arthropoda; class Insecta; order Orthoptera; family Tettigoniidae; genus Meconema; species Meconema thalassinum. The sequence continues at coordinate 1,934,023,567 of OX336388.2, forward strand.
TATTAAAAAAAAATTGTCTTAAATGTAAGACTATGCTACATTATAATACTTATCATGAGTTATCGGACTTACCCTGATGACGGATTTGTGGGTCATCAGGCGCCGAACGGCGTTCTCTTATACTACTTATTCTACTTATGGTATATATAAAAAAAACTACATCTAAGCCGAGAGGGTTGCCTTAATCTATTGCCGAAAGATGCTGTGCTGAATTGCAACAGTGTTCATTAAATTTGCTTAATCCTAGGTTGCGTGTCAAATGCAACCGTCTATAACTAAATTTGGCCTAGGACGATCGCCTGGGGCAATTAAATCCCCAGATCACCACCCGCACGAGCCCCAGAAACACCGGTTGTCTCTAGGGTCGCTAGATTCCGTCCCCTTAAGTCTAGTGTCGACGTCTATTACTAGGATTAATCTATCCGCGGGCGGCTTACGGTGCCACTAAGCTAACCGTTCCGCCCGCTGTAACTTCCTTGTCGTGCTCGTTTTGCCGTTCCGATTAGTCGTAGGTGAGCCGCCCACTTGGCTCCTGTGAGGGGCGCGCAATGCCCCATCTCTTAATGCCCTCTGACTGCCCGATGCGTCGTCATTTATGTGGGCATTGGACAGTGTGGTCCAATGGCATAATATTGTCTTCGCCTTAATCGGCCGTCGCAATCTGCTTTCGCAGTGATATTTGCCTCTATGGGCCGCCGTAGTATGCATTTTCGCATTGATATATAAAGTTGCCTCTATGGGCCGCCGTAGTATGCTCCAACGCACAGGAGTTTTGCTTCCCGCCATGGAAGTCTTACTTACGTAAATTTAAACTTAGCTAGCAGTCCAGTCATAATGGGGTCGTCTCTAGGGATAGCTCCCGAGGCCGACGCGGAGTGAGCTATTTCTCCCGCCATTCTCAGAAAGTCTCCCTGCAGGTCTTGGCTTCGACGACCGTGGCTCAAAGTGGGTTTAGCATCCCTTCCTCCCAGGGGCGGTTTATGCGCACCTAGGATTCCAGAGCTTGCCCGACCAGGCCGCGAATGCTTTGACCTTACGTGGTTCGTCTATTTGGTCTAGTCGTCAGTAATTTGATGAGCCGACTGGGGTAAGGGTCCACATCGCCTTCCCCAGCTCTGCTCCTAGTGTTGTGCTTTTGACCTTTGGCTAACGCCGGTATCATCGGCCAGGGTGTTTCAGATTCCCTTTTTTTTTTTTTTTTTTTTTTTTTAAATATAGGTGTAACCTGTGTAAAAAGTGTCAAATGTAAAATACTTCCAGTGTGGTGGGCTGGTAAAACCTCTACATACGTAGACTACTTTAGGCTACCTGTGCTATATCAGCTTCTCCAGCGATAATGCTCTTTTTTTAACCTTGATGGAGGTGTTAGTAGGGTCTGTGGCGTCAGGTACCCTGTTATTGTGATCTGGGGGTAGTTATCTGTAGAGTGGGTTAAAGCAGGGTAGGAGGAGGTTGCGCACTTCCGAATTCCGCGTTAGTGGCGGCCTGGAACCGGTTTTTGTGCTGGGATGCTCTTACAGTGAGTGGAACGGGGCAGGTAATTCCCGGGGTTGCAAAAAATAAAATAAAAATCCATGCCGGTCTGATATCAATATCCCCTGGTGAATGGATGGGATATACATGCATGCGTCTGGATATGAGGCGTTTGCACTCATGTATGGATAGGTGTAGGTTGAGGCATAATACTAATATATTTCCCTCTCATGCGGGATGATTTAAATTTAAAAAAAAATGGTTAGTATTTATTACTTATGGCCTCATCTCTCATATGGAGATGTGCATTACGCTTAGTTGGTGTTGGCCGATGCACCCCTCTCATTCAGGTGCTAGCGGTGGGGCTCAAGACGTAGCATGCCCTTTCTGTAAACACATGAAGTTTACCAACCCTTATGTATACTTTGTAGTGTAGTGTATCTGTTCTGGTTGTGTTCATGTGTCTGCGTTGTTTATGTTTGGACGTGAAAAGGTTATGGGAAGGGAGTAGAGTGGGACGCTGTTAGCATGTTCTCTTGTCATCCTCCCTTGGTCCATGTTGGTTTTCTATCCGCGCTTTGGGATAGCGAAGCTTCACGACCTACTCTGGTCCGTTATAGGGCTAAGTCCTAGTCGCCTGGAATGATTTGTTTCGGGACTAGGGTCGCAAAAAGAAGTTGTTAAGGGGAGGTCCCGTTTCCTCAAAGTCCCTATGTTCGCCCCTGACTGGTGAGCGCGTTTGTGTGTGTGTGTGTGACTACGCTCCGCTACACCACGCGGACGCCTGGTCTGCTGTAGGGCTAAGTCCTACTGTGTATATTGTGTATGGGTAGGAAGCGCCCGTGGCCTGCCAACGTCTTTACGAACGTGCTACTCTGGGCCTGCGACAAGTTTTGGTCTGTGACGTCTGCTTGTTGATAAATGCTTTCGCAGTGTTGAAAAATGTATAGTGTTATGATTGTTCTGCATTTGTTTATTCATGGTCACTGCCACTACACAATCGCGTTTTGTCATCGACAGTGTTGCAAAGTGGCTAAGTCTGCAAGTCATCAGTTTGTGTGTGTAACTTCAGGCCGGGATTTTATGTAGGTTAACCACTGTTGCGTGTTTTTCTGCACGTATGCCAGTGTGGTCATTTGTGTTAAATTCCTGGCGGCCCGATGTGGTAATCCGCCCTGCTACTATTGCCGTTGTGTGGCCATTATTCCGTAAGACCGTTGTCTTACGAAATTTATATGTCTCTGTCTGAAAAGTCCATTTTCCCTGTCAAGTGTATTTCTGGAATTTTATGCCTGTCATTTGGCCGCAGGAATGTAGTATTATCTGTCTTAAGCCGTTATATGGGCCAATTTTGGTGTGATTGGAAGGCCGTCTGCTTGTTTTTCCCTGGCGTGCAATTTTCTCTGGGGTTCGAACCCGTGTTCTATGTAATTCTCTGTGTTATATGTCTGCGTTGTTCATGTTCTGCGGGCATTCTGCCTGTATTTTGTTTGTGTTTCTCGTACCGAAAATACCGTTGTTTAGTTAGTTTTCGGTACGAGGTTTTTGTGTGTGGACATGGGTTCGAAGCCGGTTGTCTGTAAAGATTTGGTGGCCATTTCTGTGCCGCCTACACTATGGCAAATGGGCTGTGTGTTTTTCTATGCGCAACCCCTAGTATACCTTCCTGCGAGGAGTTTGCTTATTTTTGCCCTCTCCTCGTAGTGTAAATTTTGAAGATATAGGGCTCTTGGGTTGGCTATGAATGATTCCGTGCAGTGTGCTTTGGGAACTGTCGTCTGTAAGGCTCGCAGTTCATCACTGAGGTCTGCTTTACTGCTGAGTATGAGGGTGTCGGGTTGCAATGTCTTGCGCGCTCGCTTGTTTATTTGTTCCGATAACGCTGTGTATCCGAACATGTGTTCTTAATCAGCCTGCTTTCTGTTATTGCTCTTCGCATTATAAAAAGGCAAGAGGGGAATTTTGTGGTTTAACGTGACCATTTCTGGAGATCGTGTGCCACGGGATTTCCGTTCTACTTGGAATCCAAACCACAGGCCATGGCATTTCACTTCGGAAATCTCATATGCATTGGCCGTCTGCAAAAGAACCTTCCATTGACTACACTTGTGTCCCCGAGTGTTGTGTTATGTATACCTATGTATAAAATATATATATAGTTTATTTGGCCATTTTTCTTTCTTGGGCTAAATGTGTGAAACAAAAAAAAATTATTTATGCCCCGCTCTGAATTAAGAGAGCACATTGAAAGAAAATAATAGTAGGTGGCGTTAGTCTCTAAAAATTATGTCGTGAGCACTATGTTTTTGAAAAAAAATGGTGATTGGGACCTGAGTGTAGTATTTACCATTTTGGTAACGTGAGTACTACCGTAATCTGTTTACGTCTCAGGGGAATCTACCGACACTGTCTAGTACACCTTAGGAAGGCCATTGCCAGACGTAACTGATACCCTTGTATCCACGTCACGAGCAAAGCCAGTGCACTGTGGGAGTCAAACCTGCCTATCAAAGTAATTGTAACTCACCAAAATGACAGTGTCTCATCCCGGTGTGCAATTGGGCTTTTTAGTTGGTTAAAGCACACCTCCCAAAAATTTTTTTTTTTTTTTTTTTTTTTGAAACTAGTTTGAGATTCTTAATTCTTGCCATGCTTACGGTTTTCGTCCGCAACAAGAGAATCTGTCAAACTGTGGAACCATAACGTAGAACGTCTAGTCATTTCTACTTAGAAAGACTCACTTAAGCTTTATGCTGTGATTTTATGCCTAAGTTGTGTTCAAAATATCTCTTTCCGGCCTTAAGCCTGATGGGCTTTCACTTGGCTTAGTGATGGCCTAATAGAAAGATGCCATGGTTCCCAAAAAAAAAAACACAGAAGGATTTAAAATTACTCACTTCTAATTTGGCCATGTTGCCCTGTATATACATAAAATACGAGAAAGAAAAAAAAATGCGCAGTTTATGTTTACTATGTAATTGTCGGTCTATTTTCTGATATCTCCCGCGTGAAAGAACTTGTGTGGCCATTTATGATGGGGGAAGTGATGTTATTTTATTTCTTTGGCCTTGGTGGAAGTCGTTATCGTCTTTCGAGCTTCAGTGCTCAGAAAGGTGAAGGGTTTTGCCCTGTTACGATATTATAGGCCTCTGAAATCCATTGAGGTGTTTCTTTGCTGTTTTCCGGCGGAATTTCTAGCAAAGTAAGCCTTGCCCTACTTCCACCGTAGCGCGTGTTTCTAGGTCTAAGTGTACCTGTATTTAAGGGCGTTATTGCGCTTGGCGCTATCTTAGCAGATTTTGCGGGAGTGTATGTATGTTTGACTGCGAGGTTTTGTGGGGTGGGTAATAATACCTTTCCTAATCCCCGTGTATTGTATGGTAATGCCTGTTTAATCTGTATGTGCGTGTACCGTGCATCCTGAGGGACTAATGCCGGTGTTCGCCTCCGTTCTGGCAAATTTGCCCTTTGAACTGGCGGTGAGGGCCGCTTAAGTGCCTGTTTTTGTCCTGCCAATGTGGTGTCGTGTAGCCTGTCCGCTTTCTGGCCCGTGGCCACGGCAGACTCCTGCCACTGTGTTAGCCTATCTGTGTGAGTGTATGTAGGCTTTATATGTGGTAGGTCAGGCTCTACGTCGTCAGCCCATGACGAGGTTACCTCCTGTTGTCCCTCTGTCGTATTATGTGTGATTGAAGGTCCTGGCTTCAACTCCCTCTCGTTCATCCGGTCCGAGGGGATTGTTCTAGGCTCTTCCCCTCGGCTTGGCAAAATTGCCTTCCGATCCGGAGCTGGAGGACGTGTGTCTGTGTAGGATGTATTCTTTAGTATGTTGGAGCCTAACCTGACCGTCTTCTTGACTGTGGCCACGGTGAACTCCTTCCATTCTGTGGCAGTACGTGGCGAGAGGGACATCCTCGCAAATTGTCGAGTTAGCGTATCTACGCTTATGTCCTCTCTCGGCTGGGCTGGTGGCCCTACCATGAACTCAAAAATGGCCTTGTTGGTTTGGAGTTCACGGTATTCGTCCCAAATTTGGGTGTACTGCCTATTGAGGCATATGGCCTGTTTGCAAGTGCTTATGTGCGCATCTTAATCGCGCTGTCCTACCCTCTGACGGGGTGTATGGCTGTTTGCCCTGTATTGCCCCGATTTTTGTTTGGAGTGTCCGTATTTGTGTTTGCCTGATCTGTATGTGCCTTTGGCATCTAGCCAATAATGCTACTAATATTGGCATACCCCTATTACCTTCATGGCTTGCAATCTCTTCATGAGGTGCCATTCTGCCTGAAGTGTATGGGCCTAAAGTAACAATAGAGAGAAAAAAAATCTGTGCGTGTTTGCCAGTGTATTCCTATATCTCTCTGGTTCTGTATGGGGCTAGGGGGTTGGTTTATCAAGCCTTTCCCTTGTGTAGCTAGTTTAGAGCACCAAAAAAAAAATATGGTGCTTTCTGTCTGGGGGAAAAATTTTCTCACTAATTTGCTTGGCTTTTTGCGGTACGGAAGGGGTCGTTTTACCTACGAGGGCTCGTTGGTTGAGTCCCTTTTCTCTATGCGTAGTACCCCGCCTCCACCAGTGTTTTAGATCCCTTATTTGGGGGTGGATCTAAAAGGGAGAGTTGCTGTACTAATTTATGAGTTTGTGCCTAAATAAGGGTAGCTCCCCTTGACAGGGCAAGCTGACCAGTGTAGTGTGTTGTGGTGTGCTAGGAACTAGGGGGCGTTCCTATAAAGACTGTAAATGTGGTTTAAGGGATGTAGCCTTAGCACGCGGGTCGGTGTACTAGTCGCCCAGCCGGCTACTTATTATATAATCACCTTGCTAGTGTCAGCGGTTCGGCACGCGCTTCACTTGAGCACGCTAGCCGCTGTGAGGAATACAAGGACGTCTGAGTTGGCGTTATTACTACGGTGTGTCACGTCCGACTGTGACGGGAGTAAGGAAGGACGTGGGGACGTGAAGAAGAGTGTAGATCAGTAATGCAAGTGTAAGAGACTGACCAAGTGTTTATTGGTCAGCAATGAGTAACTGTTAGTCCCTTTTAAGGGATCTTGTGATGTTATAATGTGAGTACAAACTGTGGGTGTTAGGTTACAAAAGTAGGATTCTGAACACTGACTGACTGACTCACCTCGGTTGACACTGTCGTTAGCCTCCGGCTGTCTCGTCGAAGCACTGATGATGGAGAGATTCTCGTGACCCACTTAAGGCACCTTTTATACCTTTAGCCTCTGTTCTGTCAGCGCGTTGTGGCATAGTTGAACCAGTTTGTAGTATGTCGCTGTGTGTCATAATTACGCAAGGGTTGAGCTGCTTTATGGAGTAGCCAGCTGCCCTTATAGTATTGATGGATATTGGGTAGGCTTTTAAAGGGTTGCCTTTTATGAGATTTAGACAGATGATGGGGGGGATGATCTCTAAGGGGTGCATACCCCTTGGGTATTGTACAATATCCTATTTATGTTAATTGCCACTATCAATAAACAAAATTTCAGTTTGATTGCTGTAATAGATTCCTAGATATTGAGAACCGACGAAATATTGCGGATGGTCGCCATGATGGATTTTTATATATTGTACCCTTCAATGGTTTCTAGGATGCCGACTCTAGCTCGGGGTAATGATCTGTCCAGTGTGGCTCTAACTTAATCCAAACACCCTAGGAATATCGTCAAGGAGCACAGGAGGCTTAACTTAAAATCAGTATGTCAGAGAACTCCTAATATAAAATAATTTATTCACAAAACATCATCTCCCATTTGCTCCCATCCACAGACAATAAAACAACAAAATATACTCCCTTAAATTATTCTAATCAACAAAATCAAATTGCAAGAGGTAAATTAATCACACTGGCTGGAACCAGGAAAAGAAAATGATCTAATCACTGCAGTCCACAGCTTCAAGTTCAAAAATAAAATTTCAACAGGCTTAATTCATCAAACTATGGTCTGAATAACCCAGCCATTCTGTCAAAAGAATTACGCACTCATGTTTATAACTTGCAAAATTGGTTTTTGGGGTTCGGATATGCTCTCTCGTACAATCACCATTCTTCCTCACAAGAGTCAAACAATGACGGCAATGGACTTATTCTAGGCCACAGGCATGTGTGCATGTTCTAGCTTAAAAACAATTAATTCGCTCAGAGCTATGACTCTGCTAATTACGGTAATCCAATCAAGTCAAATACATGATGCATCAAATAAACACACTTCGGTGGCCGATGCCCCGTTACTCTAATAAGCAAACAACTATAATGAATGCACTCAAAATGATATCACAGTACATAACGTCGCTTCCTGAAGCGGTACAAAAACAAAGAAACAAACCCTGGGAAGCTAGACTACCTTCCCTCAAAAGAAAACAAATACCATCCAACGTGGTCCCTCGAGCTTGTGACAGACACTCTCACACCATAATAAACCAGCTGGGCGGGCAACAACCTTCGCTGCTCCTTTCAGAATTCATACGGCTGGCCACAATCTTATACCTGCTTCCTATGACTGCCTTGGGTTCGAGCTGTACAGTTACCTTTCCGACGGGGCTATAGCGCACTCTCGTCAGACAATGAATTCAATCATTTCACTTACCAATTAAATCATCGTAGACTTGCGGGAATTTCGCCTCCGCTATTAATTCACTTACCATTTATATCATCGTAGACTCGCGGGAATTTCGCCTCCGCCTTAAATTCACTTACCATTTATATCATCGTAGAACACGGGAATACCACCTCCGTTATTAATTTCAGCTCAACCCAGGATCAACTCTCAACCTTTTCTGAATATTATATTATCATCCAGCCATTCCATCTTACCTTTCTTTACCTTGGTGTGGTCATCAGTTACCATACTTACTGTTCACCTAATTTCAGTGTCACTACTGGTCTTTGTCACAATGTCAAGCTATCTCCCCCATATTAGCTTTTACGTTAATATCGTGCGTAAGCACTATCAACCCAATTATTCCCTTAAATGTGCATTCAGCAAAGTTACTGACACCCTCAAACAAAACACATTTAAACAAGATTTGATGCTCATGTGCAAATCTTACAATTTAAAACACACAAAAATCATAAATGACAAATATACACAAAACATGCCTGCTGTGCCCAAAATATCTATTTCATCATAATTGCTTACGATCGAGATAAACTTATGCGATTCCCTTGATGGGATACGCTATGGCAAACATGCCCCATGCAATATCTACTTATCTCGTATACATCATGATGGTGATGGTCTGGTCCTTGATATCAGTCTTCTGGATCAATTGGTTCATCTTGCAAGGAGGATGATTTTACACACGGTTTCCAAAAAATTCACCAAAGCAAAGGTCCACTGTGAATTATTATTATTATTATCACAATGCACGGTTCTCGCTTATGTAGCTCCTACCTCCTACAGCTATCATCAACCTACTCAATTCAGCTGAGAGTTTATAGCTTCCTATATCACTGACTTTGCTACTAATAGCACGTGTGGCTATCTCTATCATATAACTGTGTCGTACTGTCACGGTATGCACACTCACGATACTGTTCCGATTCGCACTCGCGAATACTTAGCGATATTCAAATGTCCAAAGATAGACCTGCTTCTACTTATAAAATTGGTCAATATTTCAGAACGCGGCGATCATAGGCTCGCGTCTATGCAATGCTCAAAGAAGAACTTGTAAAATTATTAATATTTCAGACCTCCACGAGCGTGAGCTTGCGCCTCTGCAGCGCCCGGAGTACGAACTTATAAAACTTGTCAATATTGTCACTATTAAGACGGCCACGAGCGTGGGCTTGCGCCTCTGCAGCGCCCGGAGTTGAACTGTTTTCGCTGCGTCTCCAGCTATTATTTATATGATTTGTCGTAGAAGTACTTGGAGTGGGGAGCTTTTAGAATTTATTTCTATAATAACACTCGCATGAATATGCAAATTAGCTCCTTTGAACGTCCTCATTTTCAATGTCTCAATGGCTTCTTTTAATCCAAAATCCGATCGTTTGAACCTTAGATAATGAGCTCCGTAATTCCCTGCATTGTTCCTTAATTTCGGCGGGATTTTGTCGCGTCTCGCGTCCCTCGCTGCTATTGGTAGTTTCTAATCCACCCCCTGATTTCATTTTAATTCTGGCAAAAATCACAGAATGACTCAATTCAAATTTTGAAAATACTTCTGTGAGGCTACGATTGCCCCTATACGATGGTATAATTCCTGTTTCTGCATTTTAATTACTGCTCCAATTTCTCTCAAATGGGCGGGGTTTATCTAGTAAGTGATCGTTGAAATTTTCGTATTTACCCGCTTGGTTGAATGACCGTTTCGCGTTGTCTGAGCGCATGTGGTTACCAGTTGTTGGCTTTCTCTTCCTCTCTCCATTGTCTGCGATAGGTGAAAGTTATAGCAAAAGCACGTACTCGTCCTCCTTTGTTGTGCTCTGGTCTACAGGCAACGTCTTTTCTTACATCAGCTTTGAAACATGAATAAAATCTTGTTGAAATAAATATGTAGAATTTATGCAATCACAGATGCATAAAGGTTACAATATGTAGGTCTTAGAGTTATGTACTGTTACGTGAAGATTATTGTGTACGTGTAGTATTCAAATTTCAATCGCATGATTAGCACACAAGAAGTAAAAAAGTCCTCTCGGCACGCCGGAAGGCGGAGGTAGATTTCACCGGACAAACTTGGGGATAGGCGAAAATAGGCAGAATATGCAGGTTTTCGTAGAAAGATCAGACCTCATTTATTGCCAGAAAGTATTTTATAATTGGAGTTTAATTAACTTTGTTTTTAGTCAATTTATGCATATTTTAAACATTTTATTGTCTTATGGGGACGGTAACCTTATTGTCATTTGGGGTCCATTTTTAGCCTACTTTTCACATTTTCAAAAATGAGGAAAGAGTAGACTTATGAGATCGGGCAAATGTGTGTCTGTCTGTCTGTCTATCTGTCTGTCCTTCTGTCTGACTGTCTGGCTGTGTGTGTGTCCCCTCTATCAACTCCTAAACGGCTGGAGCAATCGAAACGAAATTTGATAGGAGTAAAGATCTATACCTGAATATCTCACGACGACATTTGAAAATGATGTCAGTGTTACCAACTGCTAAAAAATGGCAATTGAAATTTGAGCTCCAAGTTGGATATTTTGGAAGGTATGAATGGGAGCTATTTCAAAATTGGCACACGTATAGATAATAATATTGTAGTTTAATTTCCAGGAGGCTATAAATGGCAGTGTTGCCAAAATGATTTTAAGCCTGCTGATAAGTCCAAATTTTAATTGCATATAACTTCTACACTATCAATTGGATTTCAACCAAATTTCGTATGTGCTATGTGTACATAAACAGATATGACTGAGCATACTCTTAAGAGCCACCAGGGCTGCCAACTGTTAATAAATGCTCTCAATTTTTTAAATCCAAATATCCATATATCAGAAAGTATGCAAGCCGACAGCTTTAAACTATGCACACGTATAGTACCTGATATTCCATATTAATTTGGAGTAACTTATATACGTCAGTGGTACCAACATGATTCTAAGCCTGCTGAGAGGTCCAACTTTAAATACATGTAACTTCTATACTATCATTTGGATTTCAACCAAATTTCATGTGTGCTATGAGTACCATAACAGATATGACTATGCGTATTCTTAAGAGCAACCAGGGCTGCCAACTGTTAATAAATTCTGTCTCTATTTTTGTTACCTAAATATCAATATATCAGAAAGTATGCAAGCCAATAACTATAAATATTGCACACATATAGTACCTGGCATTCTAGATTAATTTAGAATAACTAATATAGGCCTACGCCAGTGCTGCCAACATGATTCTAAGCCTGCTGACCAATTTTAAAATGCATGTAACTTCTATACTAATTAATGGATTTCATTCTAAATTGACACAACAATAGATCATATTATTTCAGATTATTTCTGATCAATACATGTATGACATTATTGCCAACATGATTTTACGCGCGCTGTTTGATCCAATGTTTAACTGCATGTAACGTCCATGCTATCCATTGGACTTCAACCAAATTTTGTATTCTGTACCTTAAGAGATGGAGCTAAGAATATATTCAGTCACCAGGGCTGCCAACTCTAGTTGTCTATTAGGCTATAGTATGCCATATATACAGTATTTCGAACCAATTAGAATTTTCGATATTACCAACTTAATTTCGTAATTATTCTTAATCATTAGCATGAATCTTAAATTTTAAGAAAAGTAGGTTCTTTAGTTCGTCACGGAACTTCTTGTTATACTTGTGGTCACACTGTCCTTATGCAAGGTTTCGACACTGATGTGTAACTATGTAACGGTCTGTTACTTCTTCACGCAAAATTATATCTCCCGCAGAGATTTTGGTTGGTTCCTTAGTTCAGGGGCTGCGACAACACGGTCATGTAACCCCGTGTACTTTGGGTGAGTGTAGAATCTGTCTGATAAACGGTGTGAAGGTGATGGCTGTATTAGTCTATAATTGTGGTAAGACTGCAGACGGTCATTTCAAGCAGTAGTTCCTAATGTTGCTACCAGATACTACCGTCAACGACACCTAGCTGTGAACTTGGCTACTAGATGCCACTGCAACGATCGTTGGAACTTCCCCTCCAAAGGAAACATACTGAGGGATTTTAGTGCTCTAAGAAAATCCGACGACTTCGGCCGGCTTTCAACCCGCGACCTTGGGCATAGAAGTTCAGCATGCTACCAATTACGTCAACGAAGCCGCTTCACACTTAGTCAGATGGAAATCTGAATCTGATCTCGTGCAAGTGCGTTGTCATGGCAACGTCTGATGGCTCATCCCTCATCAATTAAGTAGTGTTGCCATGGCAACCTCTGATAGCTCTTGGCATTTTCTTGTAATTCCGAAATAATTTTTCTCATCCCTTGGCGTAATGGTGGGTCATATCAAAAATTCTTTCAGACAAAAGTTTTAGGTTATTATTAGGGGAAAATTGCCCATTTTGCACGGTTTTGATATTGCACCTATTAGAGAGATATGATTAATGTTTCCCGAAAAACCCACTTTTCCCACCCCTTTGGTCAATGGTTGGTGCTATAAAAATACTCTTCAAACATACATTTTTGGGCTTGATCCGACACATAGTATGAACTTTGAACAGATTCGATATTTCACATGTTAAGAGAGTTATAGCAATATTTCACTTTTTCGAAAAAAGCCTCTCATATTCACCCCCTTCGACCGATTTAGCCCAGTAACGAACCCGACCGATATTTTATAGGTATACATATTCGGTAAAAAATTCAAAGTGATTGGTGCAAAATTACGGCAGTTATCGTGTCCACAAGAAACTGATATACATGTATATACATAAATTAAGCATAAACTTTTGAACTGACGGTGGTTTTGGGGTCTGGGGGATGTGAAACGCGAAGATATGTCGAAATTTTCCGGAAGTCGAAACATGGTACCCATTGCAATAGTTAGCTTTCTTATGAAATCTACCTAAATGAGATTTTAAAATTTCACACAGCTGCCCTTGTGGTTATGGAAACAATTGAAATAAATTAGATGCCAGTGAATTAACATTTGTATAAGCATTTAACGTGCAACGTTTCACTGCACTCGGATAGTTAATTCGCGAGAAACGTCCATTTAAATATTTATACTTCGTGTCGCCGCCATGTTGGATTTGTGATCACCAGGTTATTGAAAGTCCTATAGGTGAACTTATGTTCATAGCTCGTATGAACATAAAAAATCAGTTTGATTGCTGTAATAGATTCGTATATATTGAGAACCGTCTATATATTTAGGATGGTCGCCATGTTGGATTGTTATATGTATAGGCCATAGAGTCATGTACCATTAAAGGAATATTATTGCGTAGGTTCATTATTACAACTTTCACTTCGATCGCATGATTACGACACAAGAAATAAAATCTTAATTTAAAAAATTTTCACAGCCGCCATCTTGAGGTTATGTAAACAATTGAACTAAATTTGATACCAATGCAATACAATATGTATAAACATTTGCTGTACCGAGTTTCATTGCGTTTGGATCATTAAATCGCGAGAAAAGTCTATTTAAAACGTTCAACTTCACTTGGCCGCCATGTTCCTATTTGTAGTTAACCGGTTTTTAAAAGTCACATAGATGAACTTCCAGTAGTACCCATTATCTCCGTACAACATTTCAGGGTGATACCAGTAATCGTTTCAGAGATATAGAATGCCGGTGAAATATTTCGCACAACCGCCATCTTGAAGTTATGTAAACAATTGAACGAAGTTAGATGTCGGTGCATTACAATGTGTATAAACATATACTGTACTAAGTTTCATTGCGCTTCGTTGGTTAAATCGCAAATTTGCTTGGCCGCCATGTTGGTTTTGTAGTTAACAGGTTTTCAAAAGTCAAATAGTTGAACTTCTAGTAGTTCCCTTTAACACCGTACAAAATTATAGGGTGATATCGGTAATATTTTCGGAGATAGTGAATGCTGGTAAAATATTTCGCACAGCCGCCATGTTGGATTGGTGAGACGTAAAAAAAATTTGAAGGGCACGGTCGGGGTCGTCCCGAATAGTGACATGAACTTACCGAGTTTCATTGATATCGCTCCAGCCGCTTAGATTTTATTACGGGGGGGGGGGGGGACACACGCGCACACAGTCAGACACACGGACTTTTTTTCATAAATGAAAATAGGCTAAAATAAATATACGCCTAATACAGCTTTTAAAAACTGAAGTGTTGGGACCATTTGAAAAGAAAATGTTATTAATATCAATGAGGCTGAAAATTCACAAAACCACTCGTAAACGGTCCCCCTCTCTCTTCCAAACTAATCCAGAAACGCTTGCCTAATACTGCTGTGAAAGACTGGAAGCAATAAGTCCCCAGAATATAAATATTTCTATATATCCTGCGTTAGCAGCCGCGTGAATCTGCGACAACACTCCAAGTGAAAAAAAAACTCTCGGTCCGCCATCAAATTGATGCTATTTATATCAAACTATCTCAATCCCTACGAAATGTACTCAAGGCCAGAACACGCTACATAACCTGGATCATTAGATACAGCCAAATTACCACATGTGGGGTGTTACCACCGTCTTCTTCCCAATCATCACATGAATTAAAAATACACACACTGATACAGTCTACGCAATATCACAGGTTATCAGTCAAAAATCACACACACTCTCACACACACCCTGGTAGTCGGGGCTAAATGACTACGATGTTCAAGGCCCTCAAATGAACCAACAACAACTACCTCCAAGCACGGTAGGACGCCATCAGTCGTCCGTGAAATGATTTTCCCGTAGTTTTACATTCTACAACTGCAAGCAAATCTCGCGATCTTAACTACTCATATGCCATGACCGTTTCCTTCCATTTCCTTGCCTTCTCATTAACCTCTCTGATATTGATAGCATATCAGTAAAAACAAGATGTTCAGTAAAGAACATATAGCCTACTTTCTCCTAAATGTATGAGTATAGTTATAACTCGTTGTTATTATCAAAGAGTATAATAGAACTAATCTTTGTTGAAGACCTTAGAAACGATTTACCTCTACCAAACGCCACAACCTAGATAAAAACTGCTACCATCATTGAAGAAAGAAAGATAAGAAGTATCTAAAGAATGTTATGGATCTGGAGACATAATCGACCGGCCTGGCGGCGTGGCTCAGCGGTAACGTTCTCGCTTGCTGGAACGTATGTTTCAGGTTCGTATCCTGACGCAGTCAGCTGACATTTGAGGGTGCACAAATGCGAGGGAGCCGTGTTAGTAGATTTACTGGCACGTTAAAGATTCTGGCACCCCGGCGTCTCTAAAAGCAACAGTAGTAAAAAGGGACGTAAAACCAATAAAATTATTATTATTATTATTATTATTATTATTATTATTATTATTATTATTACATAATCGGCCTGACGCGGGCAACATCCAACTTTGAGTTGAGGCATGTCTTTACACGTCTGGCTGCGTATGACTTTCACAACCCCAATTGAATTAACAAATCTTTCCATGACCCTACAGAGACGTGTGTATACCAACTATGTGGATATTTTCGATTGCTATTTGGCTGAAATAGAAGTATTAATTAATATCCTGAACTAGCACCAACGGTAGAGTTCAGATACTATGTGAAATCGTTTTGTTCTTTACTTCAATTAACATTTTCAAATAACGCACAATAGGCTGTTACAAACCCTTTAAAATAGAAAGTAAAAATGTATCGTAGTATCATCTTGTCATTCTTCAAATTCGATGCGCATAGAATGCAAATGGTATAGTAATCAATGGAGCCCCACGTAGACTAGTCGTGATATCTAGTGGTGAAATATCTAACAATATAATCCTAACAGAGCGAGTGCATTCTAGCGGCCAGAAGAAGAAACTTTTCAATAAAATCTGGTCGGCGTGCAGTTACCTTTTTGGCAGCTAGATGTCTCGAGTAAATCTGCTGGCGAATTATGTTTTAATTAAATATATATTTTACACCATAATATGCACAATATAACGCTTAATTTTAAAACATCTGAGTCATTACAAAACAATAAACATATAAAATTTCAAGCAAAAAAAACTAGCTCTGATCGGGTTTGAACCATAGGCATTTGAGCGATAGGCTAACTCTCTACCACTGAGCTAATTGTGTCAACGAATATCGTTCTATATAAAATGACTTACATAGAACTTGTTAGCAAATAGTGATTTATACTAAACGATTTCATCACTGGAGTATATTATTTATATATAAAGCATTTCATACAAAGTTTATTTATTTTATATCAGTACGCTATATTGCATGCAATACTCAAATTAGTGAAATATAAGTCAGGCACAAGATATCCGCTGCCATCTTGTCTTATTACTAAATCAGCTCAGCTTTTTAAAATCACGTCTGCACTATAGTATTACAAAATAAACTTTTAATTTCGAACGTGCCTCTTCCTTTAGAACAGTTAAAACGATTCTCGGCTCGATAATCGGAACTGGTGGGTCCCATGATATGGATTAAATAGTTTGCATAATTCGCACGGCCGCCATCCTGAAATGGTATGGCGGACGACCTTGTAGTTTGGTCACAAGACGCATCCTATACGAAGGTATGTTGTTACCAAATTTGGTAGAGATCGGATGATTTGGTTAGTCGTTATTTGATTTTACGTTTTGAACGTTTGAGTGGCCGCCATTCAGTTTTAGTAAAGATGGCGGCGATATAAAACATGACACTGAGGTGTCCTTTGCTAGTGCTACCTTTGTACTAAATTTCGTTCAATTCGCATTCACCGTGTTCGAATTGATAGGGGGGGACAGACATTCAGAGTACACACACTCACACACACACACACACACACAGACACACACACACACAGACTCACACACACACATACACACAGACAGACACACTTTTTTTCGCCCTGTGTTGATCTCATAAGTCTACTTTCATTTTTTGCAAAAATCGAAAGTAGGCTAAAAAAGAACAATGCCACATAGAAAGAACATCTCATCGCCGAACCGATATAAACAGGTACAGTTTAATGAGAGTTAGTTTGCCGCAGAGCACAGCTTAATTTCCATGAAGCACCATGCCACAACATATTCATAACAACAAGTATATCGCTTCCAAACTCTTGAATATTGAACGACCCCATCATCAGCCTGCATTTGTCAGCAAATCGGGGAATTATCTCTTTTAATTCGTGTGCGATTACAATGGAATATATTTACAATAACCAGACAGTAAATTAAAAATCATTTCCATTAAATCACCATCGTTGAAAAAGCAAAACAAATTGTGTTATAAGCGCATAAATATTATTAGTTTTTGTTTGCTTTTAAAATTATGCAATCAATACAAATTATATTGTGGCCTATTGACGCCATTCTGTTATAACCGCGAATATTGGTTGTGAACCTTAACCCCGCAGTATAATTCACAGGTGATTGCTTCAGTATGGCGTTCCCCAAACGCATATTGTATTTGGAGGCTTTGTGAATGCTGCATGTAATGCAATTGTGATAAATAAACTCTAAACACGTTCAATCTGTTGAAGACCTACCGGGTGCAAGGCCATGTGGCTTTATTATCTCTGGACTCCGAAGAGGACTGGGTTCGAACCTGTCTACGATCCTTAAAATTATTTTCCGTGGCTTTCATGAGAAATATACGTATTGCAATGTTTACCAATATAAAACCATTTAAAATGGTCAATAGTCTTCAAAAATTCCATATAACTTCTGGACAAATGATGAGACGGGACCTTATAAAAAGACTTGTCTGCCTCCTTCTAAAGTAGTACTGACATTCCTTTTCATCTCTCATTAGCTCGTCAAATCAGGAAGGGTGTCATAATAAACAACCACCGATTAGGAAACTCATCTTGTCCCTCATCTCTGATCCCGTAACAAAGGGAATAGTAGGAGCAGAAACATGCACATGTTCATTCTACTGATGGCGACAGATCTCCGCGTAATACAGTAGCCTATCTTTCCTCTGAGCTAGACAACACAGTCGACTGAGGGGAAGCACGGAGTGGCTCCATATCGCACTGCACTCTACGCTTCATGACTGAAAAATGACCGGCTTCCATTGAAGTACTATTAACTGCCAACTTGTTGTTGTTGTTGTTGTTGTTGTTTGAGTCTTCAGTCTTTTGACTGGTTTGATGCAGCTCTCCACGCCTCCCTGTCCTGAGCTATTCGTTTCATCTCTACATAGCTCCGACACCCTACATCCGAGGCAATCTGTTTAACATATTCTAACCTTGGTCTACCCCTACAAATTTTGTCCTCGACCCTTCCTTCCATAACTAAGCTTGCTATTCCTGGGTGTCTTAGTATGTGTCCTACCAACCTATCTCTTCTCTTCACTAGCAGTCGCCAGAAACATCTCTCCTCTCCCACTCGTCTTAATACCTCTTTGTTTGTAACCCTATCTACCCATCTGATCTTCATCATTCTCCTGTAACACCACATTTCAAATGCTTCAATTCTCCTCTTTTCTGCTGCACCAATAGTCCAAGTTTCACTTCCATAGAGCGCCACGCTCCAGACAAAGGCTTTCAAAAATGACTTCCTAATACCTAAATTTATATTCGATGTCAACAGATTACTTTTTTGTAGAAATGCTTTCTTTGCCTGAGCCAACCTACTTTTAATATCCTCTTTGCTTCGTCCATCACTGTTTATTCTGCTTCCTAAGTAACAGAAGTCTCCTACTTCCTTCAGCTTTTCACCTGCCAATTTGATCTCCATAGAGGTTTCTGATTTATCTCGGCTGCATTCCAGTATTTTTGTTTTACATTTATTTATTTTCATCATGAATTCTTTCCGTAAGACGGAGTCCATACCATTCAAAAACTCATTCAAATCCTCAGGCTTGTCGGCCAAGATGACGATGTCATCAGCAAATCTCAGAGTTGAAATTATTTCTCCTTGAATCTTCACTCCCACTTTAAAATTTTCTCTAATTTCCTTCATTGCTTGTTCAATGTAAAGATTGAAAAGTATGGGTGATAAGTTGCAGCCTTGCCTTACACCTTTCTGAATACCAGCTGCTCTCTCATGTCCTTCAACTCGAATGACTGCTGTCTGGTTTCTGTACAGATTGTATATCACCCTCCTATCCCTGTACTTTATTCCAATCGATTTCAAAATGTCAAACAATTTAGTCCAATCAACGTTAACAAAAGCCTTTTCTAAGTCTACTAAGGCCATGAACGTTCTCTGATCTTTCCTTATTCTACCTTCCAAAATCAGCCTAAGACTTAGTACAGCTTCCCTTGTTCCTACATTTCTCCTGAAACCAAACTGGTCTTCACCCAACTCCCTTTCTATCTGACTTTCATTCTTCTAATAAATTATTCTAGACAGGATCTTTGAAGCATGAGTAATCAAGCTGATTGTACGGTAATCTTCACATCTGTCAGCTCCCACTTTCTTTGGTATAGGGATGATTACATTCTTCTTGAAATCAGGGGGTACCTCACCTGTCTCATAAATCCTACACACCAAGTGAAATAACCTGATCAGACCTTCATCTCCTATGCAGCGTAGCAACTCAATCGGTATATCATCTATGCCTGGTGCTTTGTTCCTGCTTAAGTCTTCCAAAGCTCTATCAAATTCTGATCTCAATATTAAATCTCCTTTCGCATCCTCATCAATTTCCTCCTCCCTTTCCATTACATGATTCTCAATCTCCTTTCCCTTATACAAACACTCTATGTAAGCTTTCCATCTCTCAACCTTTTATTCCCTATCTGTTAGAGGCTTTACATTTGTGTCCTTAATATTACAGCACTTAGTCTTCTTTTCCCCAAAAGTATTCTTAATCCTTCGATAAGCTGTGTCTACTTTTCCTAATTTCAGACAATTTTCTATACCTGCACTTTTCTCTTTCAACCATTCTTCTTTCGCTTCCTTGCACTTCTTGTTAACCTTATTTCTCAGACGTCTGTATTCTGCTTTCCCCTTTTCATTTCATACATTCTTGTGTTTCCGCCTTTCATCCATCAATTCTAGTATATCCTGAGTGATCCACGGTTTTCTACCTATTCTTTCTTTCCTACCAATGTTTTCTTCTGCGGATTTTGTTATTTCATTCTTCAAAAGTGCCCATTCGTCTGCAATTGAAGTTTGTTTAGGGTTTTTCATTAGTCCTTCCTTTATACTCTTCTTGAATCTTTCGTTTACATCCTTCTCTTTCAGTCTGTCTATTGCCCACCTTTTTGGCTTTTGACTTTTCTTCAGTTTCTTCAACTTTAATCTGCATTTCATTACAACCAGATTGTGATCAGAGTTTATGTCAGCACCAGGATATGTTTTACAATCCAAAATCTGGTTTCGAAACCTCTGCTTGACCATAATGAAGTCGATTTGGTAACGCCCTGTATCTCCTGGTCTCATCCATGTGTATATTCTTCTATTGTGGTTATTGAATAAGGTGTTAGCTATGACCAATTCATGCTCGGTGCAGAATTCTACCAGCCTGCTTCCTCGATCATTCCTTTCACCTAATCCGAAATCTCCTACTATCTTCCCTTCTCTCCCTTTTCCTACCACAGCATTCCAATCTCCCATTACTATAACATTTTCATCACCCTTGATATACCTCAGAATTTCGTCTATTTCCTCGTAGACCTTTTCAACATCCACATCATCAGCTTGACTGGTAGGCATATAGACTTGTACCACTGTGGTGCAGGAAGGTTTAGTATTGATTTTTGCTACAATAATCCGTTCACTATATTGCTCATAATATTCCACCCGCTGTCCAAGTTTCCTACTCAATATGAGGCCAACCCCTGCTTGGCCATTGTTTGATTTAGTGCTAATGACCCTATAGTCTCCTGACCAAAAGTCCTGTTCTTCCTGCCAGCGCATTTCACTAATCCCAACCAAATCCAACCTCAACCTATCCATTTCCCTTTCTAAGTTTTCTAACCTTCCACTTCCTAGCAGACTTCTAACATTCCACGTTCCGATCCGTAGAATGTCAGATTTCCTCTTTGTCACTTCTGTGATGTTAACCCCCTCTCGAGTAGTCCCCACCCGGAGATCCGAACGGGGGACTAGTTTACCTCCGGATTGAAATTTTACAAGGGAGGAGGCCATCATCACATGTAATTATGCATAGAGAGGTGCATATCCTCGGGAATAGCATACGGCTGTAGTTTCCCGTTGCTTTCAGCCGTGCAGCAGGACGCAGTGTAGCCATTATTTTGCTTATATTATCAATATCTTAACCGTCTATAAGACTAGTAAAGAATTGATTTATTCTGAAAGGCTGCTACTCCCTTTCAGAACTTAGGTTCCATTTATTTCAATTTCTATTCTCTCCCTCCAATAGGCTTATTTAAGTTTTACAGGTTATATGCCTCTGTTGCACGATCCTGATGGCGGGACTGCAACCAATATCCTTCAAGAAGATCAATATTTATCGGGGTTTACCTCGTTAACAAAGATGTACCTGACATAGGGCACCAGGGACCGGCCCTAACTCATCCTTGAATGATGTATTATACTCTGGTAGTACTACTGGATGGAGAATCCAAGAATACATTAGGCCTACTTTAATTTTAATGGATGTACTATGCCAATGAAATCATCTCCCCCCTCCACCTCTTAAGGCTAAATAAATCAGCCACTGACTCTTCTCCTTTATTCCGCGGTAGGATACTTATAAAGGCGTACTTTGACCTTGGGTGATGTATGATATATTTCTCACACATGAGTTTAATGTAAATAATTAGCTTACTTACTTACTTACTTGCCTCCGTGGCTTAGGCGGCAGCACGCTGGCCTCTCACCGCTGGGTCCGTGGTTCAAATCCCGGTCACTCCATGTGAGATCTGTGCTGGACAAAACGGAGGCAGACAGGTTTTTCTCCGGGTACTCCGGTTTTCCCTGTCAAAATTTCATTCCAGCAACACTCTCCACTATCATTTCATTTCATCTGTCATTCATTTCATCATTGCCCCAGAGGAGTGCGTCAGGCCTCGGCAGCCGGCACAGTTCATATCCTCGCCGCTAGATAGGGGCTTCATTCATTCCATTCCTGACCCGGTCGGAGACTGGAAGCAGGCTGTGGATTTTCACTTACTTACTTACTTTGAAGCCTCCGTGGCTTAGGCGGCAGCGCGCCGGCCTCTCACCGCTGGGTCCGTGGTTCAAATCCCGGTCACTCCATGTGAGATCTGTGCTGGACAAAACGGAGGCAGACAGGTTTTTCTCCGGGTACTCCGTTTTTCCCTGTCAAATTTCATTCCAGCAACACTCTCCACTATCATTTCATTTCATCTGTCATTCATTTAATCATTGCTCCAGAGGAGTGCGTCAGGCCTCGGCAGCCGGCACAGTTCATATCCTCGCCGCTAGATTGGGGCTTCATTCATTCCATTCCTGACCCGGTCGGAGACTGGAAGCAGGCTGTGGATTTTCACTTACTTACTTTATCTTCGGCTTTTCCCAATTAATTGGGGTCGCCGGAGCCAACCATGCTCATTTTGGTTTTGGCGGGGATTTAAGGCCGGATGCCCTTCCTGACGCCACGTGATTTTTCAGGTGAAAATTCCACCCCGCTGTCACCGGGATTCGAACCCCGGCCGTCCGGGTGAAAGACGAGCAGCTAAGCCACTGCGCCATCACGCTCCCCAATGTAAATAATTAGCAAAAGTTGTAAATTATTTATGTTGGCATGCAATCATATTCGCACATTCTCTCCCTTTGACACTATATCCATCCATCTCCCTTTCTATTCCACTGCTTCCTCGTCTCCTCCTTCTCACTGCTACTATCTCTTTCAGCGCAGAAATGCGCAAATAAGTTTGCATGACAACATATTTGTAGGTGGTGACTGGAGAAGAAGGAGGAATGAGGATTGGTTGGTTGGTTGGTTCCTTAGTTTAGGGGCTGCGACAACGCGGTCATGTAGCCCCGTGTACTTTGGGTGTGTGTAGAATCAATCTGATAACCGGTGTTAATTGTGATGTCTGTATTAGTGTGTGTTATCTGTTTTCAATTCATGTAAGGACTGCAGACATTGAATTTCAAGTAGTGTCTACTTTTGCCGGCAAACGCCACTGTCAATGACTACTAGTTCATAACTTGGCTACTAGACGCCAAATCTATGACATGGGACCGCCGGCTTCACTTCCCCTCCGAAGGAAGGCATAGCCTACTGAGGGATTTTAACGCTCTTAAAAATCCGATGACTTTGGCCGGGTTTGAACCCACGATCTTGGGCATAGAAGCTCAGCATTCTACCAACTACGCCACCGAAGCCGCTGGAATGAAGATTGAGAAAACTGATTCACTCCTTATCCGTCAGGGTCTTTTAAAGAGGAGCATTTTGTCTTTTCTGTGCTCCAATAGGAGCATTTCCCCGCTGGTTTCCTTCTTTTTCTTGCTACAATAGGGCATGCAGCTTATGATTTTCGCGTATAAATAGGGTAACTTTAAGCCAATGTATCTCGGCAACGGAAAATTATTCCAAAACACTTTTTCATGTGCACATCTTAACAATACAAGGTTATAGTTTGGACAATTTTCTGCTAATGGAAAGTACAGAATGGACTGAAGCAATATCTTCTACTTTTGGTATCCAAACAATCAGGTGTTTTTTGGTTTTCTTAGGAACCACCCATGAAATATTAGTTCCCGCTTATCCACCTGATGCGCACCCTGCACACAGTCCAATGTAGAAAGAACCAATCGATGGGCAATTAACCTGGGGTGGAGGAGGTGTTAAATGTGTAATCTGTAACCCTGGACTGCAAGATAACTCCAATTATTGCTATGGGTATACATAGCCCTAGGGATATCCAAAATACTTGACCTGTTATTTGTACGACCAATAGAACCCAAGATATGGGTCCCTGAAAAGTCAGCCTTTGTCACTCAGCCTTTTGGAACATATTGGGTAAGTGCACTCCTGTGCAAATTCCGATGGATGGGGCGAAATAATCGGTACTGCTCCTTTATTGATCTCATAAACCTACGTTCCACTCATGTTGGTATGGAAAATAATAAAACTGATATTATCATGTACTACATAACACATCGTGGTGCGTGTCTATTGATTGAAGAAAGATTATAATTCATCCTAAGGAGAGGCGTATGAACAAAGTATGATCAAATAGTCAGCTCAAAAGAGGAAACCCTTGCTAGAAAACCATGTTGTCCACCGTTTTAAGTGTTAAAGAGGAGGAGACGAAATCAGTTGAACGGTGCTCTAACTTCTCTTGATTGCCTATTTTATAGTTAAAGTATTCTAACAATTGAAAATAAGAACCCTTCTTTCATTACTGTCATTTCGCTTCCTACTCGGTTACGGTAGTCAATGAGGTTATTTAATTCTCACTTTTTGAGAAGCCTCATCTCACACCAATGCATCCCCAGGGTTGTATTACCTCACCACTAACATAAGATGTGATTTCTCCCCAGGGTAGAATTTCCTTTATCATATAGGAGTTGAACTGCCAATGGGACG
Organism: Meconema thalassinum; assembly: GCA_946902985.2. Lineage (NCBI taxonomy): Eukaryota > Metazoa > Arthropoda > Insecta > Orthoptera > Tettigoniidae > Meconema > Meconema thalassinum. Next base: position 1,934,048,057 of record OX336388.2, read on the forward strand.
TGCTATATAAGTAGACCTGCGAGGAACAAACTTCCTTACTGCCACGGAATGCAAATAAATGACGTCACAGTTAGCACCTAAAGCTAACACAAGATCACTGTTCATACCAAAAGTAATTCCATAATTGTTTTTTTAAGAGGGTAAGTCCGTTTTTAATGTTTACTGGGAAGTTGCTTCATCTTTAGAGATAAGTATATGCACATTTGTTAAAAGCACTTCAGTTCTATTCATCCTTTAACTAAATCCGAAGCTTCAGTTCTTTTATGTAGATTGAAGTTATACAAGCCAATTTGTGATGTAGTGTCAATAGGAATTATGTCTAGAATTTAAGGCCTTTTGGCTGGACTGTATTTGTTAACACCATGGAACAATCATTGAATGAATCAAGAGCTTACAATAACTACACCTCACGACGCGTGAAGAAGACTCGAATCTCAATAGATGTACCGAAAGGTGTATCTATAGAATGATTCAAGTTAATATATTCGTTGAGATTTCATTTGAATTGGCGTTTTTCTTTGCGCAATTCATCATAATTTGATATATACAATTATTTAATTGTATTTATTATAACACTGATTATACATTTCTACATTTCTCCATGTCTTCAGAAAAACAAGATGTTCAATAAAGAACAATCTGTACATCGCATTTTCATATATTTATGGGTATACTAGCAGTAGTGTCCGGCTTCGCCCGGTGGATTTATTTGCTTTATGGATGATAATGAACACGACTACAGAACTGGCATATGATACTTAAACAAACATAAAAATAATATTTTAAAAATAAAACTTTTGTGGTGGTGGTGGTGGTGGTTGTGGTGGTGGTGGTGGTGGTGGTGCTGGTAATAGTGGGGGTGATGAGTAGTACAGTATAATGGGCGTAACATTCAAATCATCTTCCCGTAATGATAATGATAATAATGAATAGGGAAACGGCTATTCAATAACTACAGTACTGACACACGTAATTTACAAACGAAATGAAAAATATGATAATAAAGAGGAGCATAGGTTATGAATATTCCCGAATGGGAATATGATGTTATTTCCGTTTGAGCAGATAAATTATCAATTAATATGATAAAATTGGTCCGATCAACTCAAACATAAAATGCCAGCGTTTCACTCCATTTTGCCGTTGGGCTCGTCAGTTGGTACAGACACACCTCACCAATACGCGTGGCTAGCACATACTGAGAAGGCCATCGCAAGACACAAAATACAAGTAGTACTGACGTCACAAGCGATGCCAATGTGCTACGAAAGTCAAGCTCCCTTTCATAAAACAAAAACCTTACCTTAGCAATCCAAATAGGTTATGAATATTCCCGAATGGGAATATGATGTTATTTCCGTTTGAGCAGATAAATTATCAATTAATATGATAAAATTGGTCCGGTCAACTCAAACATAAAATGCCAGCGTTTCGCCCCAGTGTGCGTTGGGCTCGTCAGTTGGTACAGACACACCTCACCATTCGGGAATATTCATAACCTATTTGGATTGCCAAGGTAAGGTTTTTGTTTTATGAAAGGGAGCTTGACTTCCGTAGCACATTGGCATCGCTTGTGACGTCAGTACTACTTGTATTTTGTGTCTTGCGATGGCCTTCTCAGTATGTGCTAGCCACGCGTATTGGTGAGGTGTGTCTGTACCAACTGACGAACCCAACGGCACACTGGGGCGAAACGCTGGCATTTTATGTTTGAGTTGACCGGACCAAAGTAGGATATAAAGGGCGGTTCTGGCACAGGGGCTAATGGGCAAGATGGCCGCCAGTGCAACCAGCCCTATGTTATTCTTATGGAGGGGACAGTCAGAGCTGGCACAGGGGCTATTGGGCAAAATGGCCGCCACGCTCTGAGACCGTCAATGACGTCACAGAGAGAGGTCGGCCATGTAGTTGCCAAATGGAATATTTATTATTATTATTATTAGGTAATTATTAATTGATCATGTATAATCAAGACCAGCCTTATATTGTCCACCTCTTGGTGTAGTGGCTAGAATTCTTGGAGGTCATTCCTGAGGTTCGAATCCCGGCTCTGCCAAGAAATTTAATTTCTGGTCTCATGAGTGGAACGGGGTACACTCAGCCTTGTGAGGCAAAACTGACAGGATCTGGCTTTTGATTCATACCTCAACCATTCTGCCTAACCCAACTTCACCTAACCTAACCTAACCTAACCTAACCTAACCTAACCTAACTTCAAAGTCAGAGCAAATATGAGAGCAAATGTGAAAGCACACATAATAACCTAAGTTATAACCTAACCTAACTTCACCTAACCTAACCTCACCTAACCTATCCTAACCTAACCTAACGTAACCTACCTAATTTTAAATTGCAAGCGAAAAAAAAATTAGCAAAAAGTGAGAGCAAATGTGAGAGCACAAATAATAAACTTAGTTATAACCTAACCACACCTAACCTAACCTAACCTAACCTAAACTAACTTAACCTAACCTAACCTAACCCAACTTAACCTAACCTAACCTAACCTAACTTCAAAATGCAAGCAAAAAAAAGTGAGAGCAAAAATTGTAATGAAAAAATTAAGAGCAAATGTAAGAACACAAATAATAAACTTAGTTATAACCTACCCTAACCTAACCTAACCTAACCAAGCATTTCCTCACCTAATTTCACCTATCCTAACTTCAAAGTAAGTGCAAATACAAGAGCAAAAAGTGACAGCAAAAAGTGAGATCAAATAGTGTATGCAAGAAAGTAAGAGCAAATGAGAGAGCACAAATAATAAACTTAGTTATAACCTAACCTAACCTAACCTAACCCCAGAAACCTCATTTTAAGATTTTAGATTTTACATTTTAACATTTTACATTTTAAGATTATAGATTTTTGATTTTTTCATTTTACTTTTTTAGATTTTACATTTTTGATTTTTTGTATTTCAGTTTTAGTTTTTTTAGATTTTACATTTTAAATTTAATATTTTTTGATTTTAGATTTTACAATTTCCATTTTCCGAAAAGAGTCACTTACCTAACCTCACTAAACCTAACTTTACCAAACCTAACTTAAGCTAATCCAAAGGGCTAATGCACATACACAAAGTATATAAGGACACATGCAACTCTCCTTATGCTAGTCTTATTGGCTACTGTACAACATGATCACTACCCAACCGTTTTTTTTTTCATTTTGTTGTTTACTCATTTGTCAATTTTCCAATTTCCCATTTTCAGTTTTTTTAAATGTCAGTATTAAGTTTTTTTTAATTTTATAATATGGAAACATGGATTTTGCATTTTGTTGTTTACACATTTGTCAATTTTCCAATTTCCCATTTTAGTTCTTTTTAATGTCAATTTTAAGTTTTTAAATTTCATGATATGGAAACATGGATTTTGCATTTTGTTGTTTACTCATTTGTCAATTTACCAAATTCCCATTTACAGTTTTTAAAATTTTAGTTCAATGTTTTTTCTATTTTGTCAATATGGAAACATAGATTTTCCAATTTGTGTTTTACATGTTCATTTTGCATTAGGAGTGGAGAGAGGTGAGTAGTAATAAAAAATGTACAAGCAGTGTCCATACAATATTTTTTTATTTAAATACATGTACACTATTTACACATAATACATTTTTATATATATTCCTTATTGTTATAAATTGTACACTTGTTTTTATTTTGTTTTCTATTTTATTTATTTTTGATTATGAATGCCATTTCTTATTTTGTTTTATTTTTATTTTTGTAGTGCTATTGTTTTATTTCCTAAATTGTTTTGTTTTATGTATTTGCTAGTTGCAGGCAGAAGATTTTGATATTCATAACTTAACTCTTTAAGCATGGTTAATGATTGAGTAATGACCATAGGCATGTGTACCTATACCATCAGCATCAATCACTCTTTTATCATCACCAGGACACAAAGCAATTTTGTTTAGTCTTATAGATGATATGTCATGTTGTTTAGAAGCGATAATGTTCATTGGTATTCTTTTTACATTGTTTTTCATGACACAATCCTTATAATCTTGAAAGCTTATACAATTTTTGACAACACCTCTGTTAATACCTTTAATCTTTTTGATTTCTTTACCATTTATGTCTAATGCGTACATTTTAGCTCTAAGTCCAACAAATGCTTTTATAATTTGTCCACAAGCCTCGTCTTTAAATTTCCCCAACGTTTTCTTGTTTGATGTAGAGTAACATATGTGATTAGTAGGATAATCTGATGTGTCCAGGTGTTGTAGGAAATCCAACTTGTCTTGATATACATCTGGGGTGTTAACCAAATATATGAACGAGTCAGTATCCATATACATGAGTTTAAGATTGTTCATGCCATAATAGGGTAGCAGGACATCATAGTGGTGGGAATACATGAGAGTTTTTGAAATATCCAGTATACACATTCCAATATATATAGGCTTATTGAATACAATGTTACGTTTAGACATGTGGAAAGCAGCTAGGTTAGGGCCATAAATTGTTCTGTCGATAAATGTCGGCTTTGCTATTAGCTTTTCTGCCTTTTTGCTGTCAGTCACAAGACGTATGTCTATTCTTTTACGGATATTTTCCATTGTTTTCCCAAAAATGGCATTGTTGAATAATTTGTACAGATTTTTCTCAAAATCATTTTTGGCTTGTTTTCGAAGGTTGTTATTAAAATCAACGTATGCCTTTAACCAAGGTCTTTGTTTAAACTTTAACACACGATGAATTTTTATCAATTTTATTCCATGATCTAAAGCCTGTTTTAATGCCATGTAGTGAACAACATATCGCCTTCGATTTCCAAGATGAGGAATTAGTTTTTTCAGAGACGAATCCTTAGGTTGTGTACACTCTGGTAGGAAAGGTAAATCGTTGTGTAGATCATGAAGGTCAGATGGGTAATCAACATCAACGTCTAGAATGTATCCCACAGGATCGTCTTTCTTTAGTTTTTCTAGATCAACAGTATCTGGAGAAACCCACTGAAATCCACCATAAGAAAGGGAGTGACACATAGCCCACCCGTATTGGTTGTTGGCATCATCATAGGTAATAAACTGCGATGGTTTCTCAGAATCATAGGTTTCCATGTATTTATTGTTAGCTTCAGCATACCGATGAGACACCTGGCATATGCCTCCACGTATTCCAGACTCGATTAAAAGAATCTGATCGTAATCCTGTAGCAATTCCAGTTCAATGCCTGTGTAAAGGAGCATTGCCTCGAAACTTAAACCAGGCGAAGTAAAAAAGTGTGCAGCATCCACTCGGTGTGTTTCTAGTGTTTTGTTTCTAAAGGTTTCAAAGCTGTCTGCAAGAAGGAGTACATCTGAAGTTAGGTAGAGGTCACTATATTCCCCTAGAGTTTTAATGTTGAACTGATTCCAGACACTTTTGGCATGTTCATAGTCTTCTTGACTAACATCTTTTTGACTTAATTTGTTAAAGAATGCCTCTTTTGGAGGTAAACACGTTTCACTTAACTTTTCCCATGAGTCAATGTAGTCATAACAAAATACCCCTTTACGAGTCATGAGCATTGCATTTTCTTTTCCAAAGTACTTGTCTGTTTCAGGGTATGATGTTAAGTTGGAAACTAAGTTTTCCAAACTACTCGGCATTAACCGAAACGTATCCACAAATCTAAGCTTAACATTTCCTACATATTTGGTAAAGGAAATGTACTTTTCTTTGGAGTTAGCGATAACATCCACTCTCTCAGTAGTACATCCCAATTGCTTTACAATGAAATTTGCGTCGTAGCCACTCATATTATGTAGAAACACAGGAACGGGGTTTCGTGTTTTACACCTCAAATTACAGTTATTGTGAGCACTTCCACGGTATTCCCCTGTAATATGGCAGTGGTCTCGAACTTTCCAGTCCTCTTTGGTGAATGGTTTTCGACACAAATAACAGGTTTCAGAACATTGGAACTCTGCTTCTTGAGCCTGAGTTAAGGCCTTTGGAACATTTAAGCTGTAAAGTCTATCAATTTCATTAGCTATTGAGATCAAACAGTCCATAAACTTTTCTGCAGCGTCAGGTCCACGATAAATAACAGGTTGGCTTGGAAGATTTGTCTTTATGTGTTCCACAGCGGGTGATGGTTTAACGTATATACCAAAGCTCATAGGAACATGACTCTGGTATGGCACTGTATAACTTGCTTCAGGATTGGGCAAACATGTTTGATAGGGTAAGAGTATACTTTCGAAATCTGCATAGATAACGTAAGGTATTCTTAGCATTTTTTCCACGTTTAAAAATTTGACAATGGGGTTTTTAATAGGCATTTCAACCCTAGCAATGTCATGCTGGACACACAAAGCTCTATGTTCTTTCAATTTTTCCATTCCTTGTTGTCCATATTGATTATCAAAGTGAGTAAAACACCGTTTACACGTATATATCTTATGTTCACGGCGGGTAATCTGATGTGCTACTAGTTTATCAAAATCTTTGATAAAGACGTAGTGGTTCTGGCCGGATGATGAACTTAGCAGAAGGAGGTCGCGATGGTCTTGCATCTCTTGATCCACAACCTTTAGAGGGAACAATTTGTTGTCTTGTTCCAATCCAAATACATTAATGGATATATCGTTGGCTTTTTCAAATTTGGGAATGTCAACTAGCGATGTAGGAAACGATATTACAGAAAAATCATACTTGTTGTCCAGGTCCTTGTATTTACTAATGCGATGAGCATTCTTTTTAACCAGTTTTGCTAAAATGGCATACATAAAACACTTTTCATCATTCAAATTTTCAGGATTAATGCAGGCTTTTCTTGCTTGTATAGCTGCTGGTAATGGAATATATGTGCTTCCACGCAAGGGATTGTACTTATTTATTTTCAATCGTACTCCTTCCACTGCTAACAAAGCCCAATTACTGCCTTTTAGCTCAGATTCCTCCATTTCCGTAGTTAACTTTGTAAATTGTGTTTCCAAGAAACTACTTAAGTCCGTTTCCAAAAATAGGGCCTGATTTCGTGTTTTAAATGCACGATCTGTAATTTCATTGGTAGATGTATGAATGAATCTACATTCAGCCACAAGATTAACTTTTATCGACTTGTGCATTGCTAGTTCTTTCTGCATAGCTTGTATTATTTGCTGTTTGGACTCTTTAAGGTATGAATTTAAATCCTTGCACGTATCGCAACGAATGAAATAGGATTTAAGTCGACCTCCAAAAGATGCCTCATATTCAATAAGTCCATTTTTGTCAGGGACCAATGACAGTAGGTAATGTTTTGTAGGCTCTGCTTTTTGTCTTTTAGCTACCGACACAACATTACAACATTCTTCATGACGACGTCCATTGTAGGCATTGTTGAATGTACTACCACAGGTCTTGCACTCATGAAATTCACCACACGATACTTCATGTCGCTTCCTATGATAGTCTCGAAGAAAAGTCTTTCCACACTCTTTACACATATAGCTAGGAATGGCTTCTTCCATTATGATTGTTGATTTCTGCAAACAGCTGCTTACTGCGTATCACAGGGCTAGAGGTTGGTCAGTGAGACGGTCTTTCACGATGTGAACACCGTGAGAGGTAGTAGTCAACTGGTGCTATTCTTGTGAAGGGTCCACTAATATACCCCTAGTCTAGACCAACAGCTCTTTACAGCGTATGACAAGGCTGTATACTGGACAGTGAGACGGTCTTTCACAATGTGAACACTGTAACAAGTAGTAGTCAACTGATTATATACTTGCTAAGGGTTCTCTAATATACAATAGTCGAGACCAACAGCTACTTACTGAGTAATACAAGGCTGTACAATAGTTGTTTTGACAGTCTTTCACGATGTGGTCACTGTGAATGGTAGTAGTCAACTGATGATATTCTTGATAAGGGTCCTCTAATGTACACCTGGTTAAGGGTAACAGCTGTTCACTGCTTATGACAAGGCTAAAGACTGGTTACTTCAACGGTCTTTCACAATGTTAACACTGTGACAGGTAGTAGTCAACTGAAAATATTCTTATGGCCTACTCAAGGTTATCAGGTACTTACTGCATATCAAAAGGCTGTACACTCATGTGTGTTAGGCACTCTTTCTTGCTAAGGACCCCAATATTCCCTACACAAGGCTATACATGTTAGTTCTAAACACTTAGTGGTTAATTGTATATTCAATTTTTGTACAAAGCATATACGAGCACGTTTTTATGAGGTAAAACTTTACCAAATAGTCAAATGCGACACGCAAAGTATGTTGCCGCTATCTAGCGGTGACTATGAGAACTACTTGACCGACCAGCATGCTACCTAGCGCTCCATTTCAATACTCGCTCACTGAACGAACAGCATACTATCTAGCGGTCGATATCAATACTCACTCAACTACCAGCCTGCTACCTATCGGTCAATATAACAACTCACTCAACTACCAACATGCTACATGGCTTTTTTGGTCAGTTTTTTGTTGGCTTATGTTGGCTTTTATTGGCTTTTGTTGGCTTTTGTTGGCTTTTGTTGGCTTTTTGTTGGCTTTTGTTGGCTTTTGTATTAGCTCTTTTATATTTGCTCTTGTTTGTTGGGAAAGTATGTTGGTCTTGGAAAGTATGTCAGTCCTTTTTTTATGGCTGTAAAATGCTTACAGCCATGTTTGTAAGCAGCAACAACAACAACAACACACAAAATTCCAAAAAATATCGAAAGTACTCTAAGTTTTATCAATGACTCTCAACTCTTACACTTACCTCTATCCCATGCATAGTCAAAAATTAGTATATTTTTCAAATTTTTCAAAAAATATTTGGAAAGTAGGCTGTATCATTAAACTAAAAATCCTGAAAAGACATATGTTAACTCCAACACCTACTTCTATACCCCTCTCAGTCCAAAAATAGTGTATTTTTCAAATTTTCCAAAACATATTTCCAAAATGGGTTATATTTCCGAAATTTAAAAGTTTACAAAAACGTTTGTTTGACATAAACGAATGGCCTTTGCCCCCTCTACCGTCGTACCAAGTCCCAGGTCTCTAGGACAACAAACATAAAAATTTGAAAATGGGCTTATATTTCCAAAATTAGGAATTTTACAAAAACGTTTGTCTGACGTAAATCAGTGGTCATTACCCCCTCTATCCCCACACTAAGTCTCATGTCTCTAGAACAACAAAAATAAATTTTTGAAAAATGGGCTTATATTTCCAAAATTAGGAATTTTACAAAAACGTTTGTCTGACGTAAATCAGTGGTCATTACCCCCTCTATCCCCATACCAAGTCTCAGATCTCTAGGTCAACAAAAATAAAATTTTGAAAATGGACTATATTTCCAAAATTAGGAATTTTACAAAAACGTTTGTCTGACGTAAATCAGTGGTCATTACCCCCTCTATCCCCATACCAAGTCTCAGATCTCTAGGTCAACAAAAATAAAATTTTGAAAATGGACTATATTTCCAAAATTAGGAATTCTACAAAAAAGTTTGTCTAACGTAAATCAATGGTCTTTACCCCCTCTATTCACATACCAAGTCTCAGGTCTCTAGGTCAACAAAAATAAAATTTTGAAAAAATGGTCACTATTTTGGAAACTAGGAATTCTACGAAAAAGTTTGTTTAACATAAATGAAAGGTCTCTATCCCCTCTACCTGTAAACCAAGTCCCAGGTCTGTAGGACAAAAATGAAAAAAGTTCAACTGGGAAAGTAGGCGATTTTTCATAAAACCAAACATTCTAAAAAGTGTTCTATGGGTATAAAAGAATGGTCTCTATGTCCTTTATTTTTTATAATAAAACTTTTTTATTTTTTGAGTTTTTTTGAAAAAGTTCAATTTTGAAATTTTTATATTTTGGAAACTAACAAGTTTACAAAAATGTTTGTTTGACATAAATAAATGGCCCTGACCCCCTCTACCAACAAAATAAATTTCAAGTCTCTAGGACTAAAACTGTACAGTAGTGGAGTAGTGGTGCTTCTAACCCACCCATTTTACATGCCTGAGGCTTAGTAGTGGGGCAAGGAGGGTTTTGGAGTGCGTTAGAAGCGCCACTACTCCACTACTGTACAGTTTTAGTCCTAGAGACTTGAAATTTATTTTGTTGGTAGAGGGGGTCAGGGCCATTTATTTATGTCAAACAAACATTTTTGTAAACTTGTTAGTTTCCAAAATATAAAAATTTCAAAATTGAACTTTTTCAAAAAAACTCAAAAAATAAAAAAGTTTTATTATAAAAAATAAAGGACATAGAGACCATTCTTTTATACCCATAGAACACTTTTTAGAATGTTTGGTTTTATGAAAAATCGCCTACTTTCCCAGTTGAACTTTTTTCATTTTTGTCCTACAGACCTGGGACTTGGTTTACAGGTAGAGGGGATAGAGACCTTTCATTTATGTTAAACAAACTTTTTCGTAGAATTCCTAGTTTCCAAAATAGTGACCATTTTTTCAAAATTTTATTTTTGTTGACCTAGAGACCTGAGACTTGGTATGTGAATAGAGGGGGTAAAGACCATTGATTTACGTTAGACAAACTTTTTTGTAGAATTCCTAATTTTGGAAATATAGTCCATTTTCAAAATTTTATTTTTGTTGACCTAGAGATCTGAGACTTGGTATGGGGATAGAGGGGGTAATGACCACTGATTTACGTCAGACAAACGTTTTTGTAAAATTCCTAATTTTGGAAATATAGTCCATTTTCAAAATTTTATTTTTGTTGACCTAGAGATCTGAGACTTGGTATGGGGATAGAGGGGGTAATGACCACTGATTTACGTCAGACAAACGTTTTTGTAAAATTCCTAATTTTGGAAATATAAGCCCATTTTTCAAAAATTTATTTTTGTTGTTCTAGAGACATGAGACTTAGTGTGGGGATAGAGGGGGTAATGACCACTGATTTACGTCAGACAAACGTTTTTGTAAAATTCCTAATTTTGGAAATATAAGCCCATTTTCAAATTTTTATGTTTGTTGTCCTAGAGACCTGGGACTTGGTACGACGGTAGAGGGGGCAAAGGCCATTCGTTTATGTCAAACAAACGTTTTTGTAAACTTTTAAATTTCGGAAATATAACCCATTTTGGAAATATGTTTTGGAAAATTTGAAAAATACACTATTTTTGGACTGAGAGGGGTATAGAAGTAGGTGTTGGAGTTAACATATGTCTTTTCAGGATTTTTAGTTTAATGATACAGCCTACTTTCCAAATATTTTTTGAAAAATTTGAAAAATATACTAATTTTTGACTATGCATGGGATAGAGGTAAGTGTAAGAGTTGAGAGTCATTGATAAAACTTAGAGTACTTTCGATATTTTTTGGAATTTTGTGTGTTGTTGTTGTTGTTGCTGCTTACAAACATGGCTGTAAGCATTTTACAGCCATAAAAAAAGGACTGACATACTTTCCAAGACCAACATACTTTCCCAACAAACAAGAGCAAATATAAAAGAGCTAATACAAAAGCCAACAAAAGCCAACAAAAAGCCAACAAAAGCCAACAAAAGCCAACAAAAGCCAATAAAAGCCAACATAAGCCAACAAAAAACTGACCAAAAAAGCCATGTAGCATGTTGGTAGTTGAGTGAGTTGTTATATTGACCGATAGGTAGCAGGCTGGTAGTTGAGTGAGTATTGATATCGACCGCTAGATAGTATGCTGTTCGTTCAGTGAGCGAGTATTGAAATGGAGCGCTAGGTAGCATGCTGGTCGGTCAAGTAGTTCTCATAGTCACCGCTAGATAGCGGCAACATACTTTGCGTGTCGCATTTGACTATTTGGTAAAGTTTTACCTCATAAAAACGTGCTCGTATATGCTTTGTACAAAAATTGAATATACAATTAACCACTAAGTGTTTAGAACTAACATGTATAGCCTTGTGTAGGGAATATTGGGGTCCTTAGCAAGAAAGAGTGCCTAACACACATGAGTGTACAGCCTTTTGATATGCAGTAAGTACCTGATAACCTTGAGTAGGCCATAAGAATATTTTCAGTTGACTACTACCTGTCACAGTGTTAACATTGTGAAAGACCGTTGAAGTAACCAGTCTTTAGCCTTGTCATAAGCAGTGAACAGCTGTTACCCTTAACCAGGTGTACATTAGAGGACCCTTATCAAGAATATCATCAGTTGACTACTACCATTCACAGTGACCACATCGTGAAAGACTGTCAAAACAACTATTGTACAGCCTTGTATTACTCAGTAAGTAGCTGTTGGTCTCGACTATTGTATATTAGAGAACCCTTAGCAAGTATATAATCAGTTGACTACTACTTGTTACAGTGTTCACATTGTGAAAGACCGTCTCACTGTCCAGTATACAGCCTTGTCATACGCTGTAAAGAGCTGTTGGTCTAGACTAGGGGTATATTAGTGGACCCTTCACAAGAATAGCACCAGTTGACTACTACCTCTCACGGTGTTCACATCGTGAAAGACCGTCTCACTGACCAACCTCTAGCCCTGTGATACGCAGTAAGCAGCTGTTTGCAGAAATCAACAATCATAATGGAAGAAGCCATTCCTAGCTATATGTGTAAAGAGTGTGGAAAGACTTTTCTTCGAGACTATCATAGGAAGCGACATGAAGTATCGTGTGGTGAATTTCATGAGTGCAAGACCTGTGGTAGTACATTCAACAATGCCTACAATGGACGTCGTCATGAAGAATGTTGTAATGTTGTGTCGGTAGCTAAAAGACAAAAAGCAGAGCCTACAAAACATTACCTACTGTCATTGGTCCCTGACAAAAATGGACTTATTGAATATGAGGCATCTTTTGGAGGTCGACTTAAATCCTATTTCATTCGTTGCGATACGTGCAAGGATTTAAATTCATACCTTAAAGAGTCCAAACAGCAAATAATACAAGCTATGCAGAAAGAACTAGCAATGCACAAGTCGATAAAAGTTAATCTTGTGGCTGAATGTAGATTCATTCATACATCTACCAATGAAATTACAGATCGTGCATTTAAAACACGAAATCAGGCCCTATTTTTGGAAACGGACTTAAGTAGTTTCTTGGAAACACAATTTACAAAGTTAACTACGGAAATGGAGGAATCTGAGCTAAAAGGCAGTAATTGGGCTTTGTTAGCAGTGGAAGGAGTACGATTGAAAATAAATAAGTACAATCCCTTGCGTGGAAGCACATATATTCCATTACCAGCAGCTATACAAGCAAGAAAAGCCTGCATTAATCCTGAAAATTTGAATGATGAAAAGTGTTTTATGTATGCCATTTTAGCAAAACTGGTTAAAAAGAATGCTCATCGCATTAGTAAATACAAGGACCTGGACAACAAGTATGATTTTTCTGTAATATCGTTTCCTACATCGCTAGTTGACATTCCCAAATTTGAAAAAGCCAACGATATATCCATTAATGTATTTGGATTGGAACAAGACAACAAATTGTTCCCTCTAAAGGTTGTGGATCAAGAGATGCAAGACCATCGCGACCTCCTTCTGCTAAGTTCATCATCCGGCCAGAACCACTACGTCTTTATCAAAGATTTTGATAAACTAGTAGCACATCAGATTACCCGCCGTGAACATAAGATATATACGTGTAAACGGTGTTTTACTCACTTTGATAATCAATATGGACAACAAGGAATGGAAAAATTGAAAGAACATAGAGCTTTGTGTGTCCAGCATGACATTGCTAGGGTTGAAATGCCTATTAAAAACCCCATTGTCAAATTTTTAAACGTGGAAAAAATGCTAAGAATACCTTACGTTATCTATGCAGATTTCGAAAGTATACTCTTACCCTATCAAACATGTTTGCCCAATCCTGAAGCAAGTTATACAGTGCCATACCAGAGTCATGTTCCTATGAGCTTTGGTATATACGTTAAACCATCACCCGCTGTGGAACACATAAAGACAAATCTTCCAAGCCAACCTGTTATTTATCGTGGACCTGACGCTGCAGAAAAGTTTATGGACTGTTTGATCTCAATAGCTAATGAAATTGATAGACTTTACAGCTTAAATGTTCCAAAGGCCTTAACTCAGGCTCAAGAAGCAGAGTTCCAATGTTCTGAAACCTGTTATTTGTGTCGAAAACCATTCACCAAAGAGGACTGGAAAGTTCGAGACCACTGCCATATTACAGGGGAATACCGTGGAAGTGCTCACAATAACTGTAATTTGAGGTGTAAAACACGAAACCCCGTTCCTGTGTTTCTACATAATATGAGTGGCTACGACGCAAATTTCATTGTAAAGCAATTGGGATGTACTACTGAGAGAGTGGATGTTATCGCTAACTCCAAAGAAAAGTACATTTCCTTTACCAAATATGTAGGAAATGTTAAGCTTAGATTTGTGGATACGTTTCGGTTAATGCCGAGTAGTTTGGAAAACTTAGTTTCCAACTTAACATCATACCCTGAAACAGACAAGTACTTTGGAAAAGAAAATGCAATGCTCATGACTCGTAAAGGGGTATTTTGTTATGACTACATTGACTCATGGGAAAAGTTAAGTGAAACGTGTTTACCTCCAAAAGAGGCATTCTTTAACAAATTAAGTCAAAAAGATGTTAGTCAAGAAGACTATGAACATGCCAAAAGTGTCTGGAATCAGTTCAACATTAAAACTCTAGGGGAATATAGTGACCTCTACCTAACTTCAGATGTACTCCTTCTTGCAGACAGCTTTGAAACCTTTAGAAACAAAACACTAGAAACACACCGAGTGGATGCTGCACACTTTTTTACTTCGCCTGGTTTAAGTTTCGAGGCAATGCTCCTTTACACAGGCATTGAACTGGAATTGCTACAGGATTACGATCAGATTCTTTTAATCGAGTCTGGAATACGTGGAGGCATATGCCAGGTGTCTCATCGGTATGCTGAAGCTAACAATAAATACATGGAAACCTATGATTCTGAGAAACCATCGCAGTTTATTACCTATGATGATGCCAACAACCAATACGGGTGGGCTATGTGTCACTCCCTTTCTTATGGTGGATTTCAGTGGGTTTCTCCAGATACTGTTGATCTAGAAAAACTAAAGAAAGACGATCCTGTGGGATACATTCTAGACGTTGATGTTGATTACCCATCTGACCTTCATGATCTACACAACGATTTACCTTTCCTACCAGAGTGTACACAACCTAAGGATTCGTCTCTGAAAAAACTAATTCCTCATCTTGGAAATCGAAGGCGATATGTTGTTCACTACATGGCATTAAAACAGGCTTTAGATCATGGAATAAAATTGATAAAAATTCATCGTGTGTTAAAGTTTAAACAAAGACCTTGGTTAAAGGCATACGTTGATTTTAATAACAACCTTCGAAAACAAGCCAAAAATGATTTTGAGAAAAATCTGTACAAATTATTCAACAATGCCATTTTTGGGAAAACAATGGAAAATATCCGTAAAAGAATAGACATACGTCTTGTGACTGACAGCAAAAAGGCAGAAAAGCTAATAGCAAAGCCGACATTTATCGACAGAACAATTTATGGCCCTAACCTAGCTGCTTTCCACATGTCTAAACGTAACATTGTATTCAATAAGCCTATATATATTGGAATGTGTATACTGGATATTTCAAAAACTCTCATGTATTCCCACCACTATGATGTCCTGCTACCCTATTATGGCATGAACAATCTTAAACTCATGTATATGGATACTGACTCGTTCATATATTTGGTTAACACCCCAGATGTATATCAAGACAAGTTGGATTTCCTACAACACCTGGACACATCAGATTATCCTACTAATCACATATGTTACTCTACATCAAACAAGAAAACGTTGGGGAAATTTAAAGACGAGGCTTGTGGACAAATTATAAAAGCATTTGTTGGACTTAGAGCTAAAATGTACGCATTAGACATAAATGGTAAAGAAATCAAAAAGATTAAAGGTATTAACAGAGGTGTTGTCAAAAATTGTATAAGCTTTCAAGATTATAAGGATTGTGTCATGAAAAACAATGTAAAAAGAATACCAATGAACATTATCGCTTCTAAACAACATGACATATCATCTATAAGACTAAACAAAATTGCTTTGTGTCCTGGTGATGATAAAAGAGTGATTGATGCTGATGGTATAGGTACACATGCCTATGGTCATTACTCAATCATTAACCATGCTTAAAGAGTTAAGTTATGAATATCAAAATCTTCTGCCTGCAACTAGCAAATACATAAAACAAAACAATTTAGGAAATAAAACAATAGCACTACAAAAATAAAAATAAAACAAAATAAGAAATGGCATTCATAATCAAAAATAAATAAAATAGAAAACAAAATAAAAACAAGTGTACAATTTATAACAATAAGGAATATATATAAAAATGTATTATGTGTAAATAGTGTACATGTATTTAAATAAAAAAATATTGTATGGACACTGCTTGTACATTTTTTATTACTACTCACCTCTCTCCACTCCTAATGCAAAATGAACATGTAAAACACAAATTGGAAAATCTATGTTTCCATATTGACAAAATAGAAAAAACATTGAACTAAAATTTTAAAAACTGTAAATGGGAATTTGGTAAATTGACAAATGAGTAAACAACAAAATGCAAAATCCATGTTTCCATATCATGAAATTTAAAAACTTAAAATTGACATTAAAAAGAACTAAAATGGGAAATTGGAAAATTGACAAATGTGTAAACAACAAAATGCAAAATCCATGTTTCCATATTATAAAATTAAAAAAAACTTAATACTGACATTTAAAAAAACTGAAAATGGGAAATTGGAAAATTGACAAATGAGTAAACAACAAAATGAAAAAAAAAACGGTTGGGTAGTGATCATGTTGTACAGTAGCCAATAAGACTAGCATAAGGAGAGTTGCATGTGTCCTTATATACTTTGTGTATGTGCATTAGCCCTTTGGATTAGCTTAAGTTAGGTTTGGTAAAGTTAGGTTTAGTGAGGTTAGGTAAGTGACTCTTTTCGGAAAATGGAAATTGTAAAATCTAAAATCAAAAAATATTAAATTTAAAATGTAAAATCTAAAAAAACTAAAACTGAAATACAAAAAATCAAAAATGTAAAATCTAAAAAAGTAAAATGAAAAAATCAAAAATCTATAATCTTAAAATGTAAAATGTTAAAATGTAAAATCTAAAATCTTAAAATGAGGTTTCTGGGGTTAGGTTAGGTTAGGTTAGGTTATAACTAAGTTTATTATTTGTGCTCTCTCATTTGCTCTTACTTTCTTGCATACACTATTTGATCTCACTTTTTGCTGTCACTTTTTGCTCTTGTATTTGCACTTACTTTGAAGTTAGGATAGGTGAAATTAGGTGAGGAAATGCTTGGTTAGGTTAGGTTAGGTTAGGGTAGGTTATAACTAAGTTTATTATTTGTGTTCTTACATTTGCTCTTAATTTTTTCATTACAATTTTTGCTCTCACTTTTTTTTGCTTGCATTTTGAAGTTAGGTTAGGTTAGGTTAGGTTAAGTTGGGTTAGGTTAGGTTAGGTTAAGTTAGTTTAGGTTAGGTTAGGTTAGGTTAGGTGTGGTTAGGTTATAACTAAGTTTATTATTTGTGCTCTCACATTTGCTCTCACTTTTTGCTAATTTTTTTTTCGCTTGCAATTTAAAATTAGGTAGGTTACGTTAGGTTAGGTTAGGATAGGTTAGGTGAGGTTAGGTTAGGTGAAGTTAGGTTAGGTTATAACTTAGGTTATTATGTGTGCTTTCACATTTGCTCTCATATTTGCTCTGACTTTGAAGTTAGGTTAGGTTAGGTTAGGTTAGGTTAGGTTAGGTTAGGTGAAGTTGGGTTAGGCAGAATGGTTGAGGTATGAATCAAAAGCCAGATCCTGTCAGTTTTGCCTCACAAGGCTGAGTGTACCCCGTTCCACTCATGAGACCAGAAATTAAATTTCTTGGCAGAGCCGGGATTCGAACCTCAGGAATGACCTCCAAGAATTCTAGCCACTACACCAAGAGGTGGACAATATAAGGCTGGTCTTGATTATACATGATCAATTAATAATTACCTAATAATAATAATAATAAATATTCCATTTGGCAACTACATGGCCGACCTCTCTCTGTGACGTCATTGACGGTCTCAGAGCGTGGCGGCCATTTTGCCCAATAGCCCCTGTGCCAGCTCTGACTGTCCCCTCCATAAGAATAACATAGGGCTGGTTGCACTGGCGGCCATCTTGCCCATTAGCCCCTGTGCCAGAACCGCCCTTTATATCCTACTGACCAATTTTATCATATTAATTGATAAACAGGAGTATGTGAAATAAAAGACACTGCCAAGGGCCTATACCTTATTGGTTGTTAGAAAACTAAAGATCAATAGTGTCGTAGGAGAATAATCAAAGCACTTTGGAAACCTTCGGCTGTCCCGAGCTCCTGAGGTAGCAATAGTGGCATTTATTGCCACTTACGCTCAAGGATAAGGATCGGAATAAATGAAAGTAAATTTGAAAGCGCCAATGCTTATTTCAGCTGATAACCTCAGTGTACTGCACCAACACCATCGCACTTATACAGAGGCATAATATTTTCATGATGATAACTGTTTTAAGGGGCCTAAGAAATCTTTTTACACTAATTACTCCCCGTGACTGCAATTTGTAAGCCGTGCAAGATGTAACTATTTTCGCAATTCTGCACCAGAACACTGATAGGGGCGGGCGACGTCACGCAGCCCGCATTGCCAGCCAACAAAAGACTCATTCAAATATTCTTACAGTTACACTACTACGGACATGAATGGTTCTAGGGCCTTAAAACGTAGTTTTCAAGTTCATTTTGTCTGTTATTCTAAATGTAGGGAATGGAGAAGGTTGTCCAAAATATCAAGTGGACAGTGTTACCAGCAGGGTTGCAGAGGGTAAGTATGTAAAATTTGGTGCAATTAGATGAAACGGTGTAGATGTGTGTTAAAGGGCATAAATGCAGGGAATGGAGCGGTCTGTCCGAAATGTCATGTCGACACTGATACTCGCAGGGTTCCAAAGGGTAAGTAAACAAATTTTGCTTCAGATCGGTGAAACAGTGTAGATTTGTATAACTAACACACAGACAAACATTGAAACTCAGCAATTCTTTAGGTTTGTGCCGTGTTTTGTGTGGGGTTTCGCCTTGGACACCAGGCTGGCTCATCAGCGGGCTCTTGGTGTTCCCGCCTGGACCCCCACTGGAGTAGCGAACTGCGCGCTACCTCCCTTTATATGAAGTGCAACTGCACCTCTTTACTGCGAGAACTAAGACCTCAAACAGCCTTAACCTCCCTCTGAAGGCTTCCAAAAAGATGGTATATTGGCTTTCACGGCCAGTGAATTAGAACTCAGCAATTCTTCTAGGTTTGTGCCGTGTCTTGTGTGGGGTTTCGCCTAGGTCACCAAGCTGTCTCATCAGCGGGCTCTTGGTGTCCCCACCCGGACCCCCACTGGAGTAGCGAACTGCGCGCTACCTCCCTTTATATAAAGTTCAACTGGACCTCTTTACTGCGGGAACTAAAACCTCAAGCAGCCTTAACCTCCCTATGAAGACTTGCAAAAAGGTGGTATATTGGCTTTCACGGCCAGTGAAAGAGGTGCAGTTGCACCTATGGCATGAGATAGAACTTTCGACTAACTACACTACTTGTGTGAAGTCAAAATTTGTAGGTTAGAATTGATAACTATATTAGTTCCAACGTTCGCCGCCAGGTGCTGGCTGCGTTGGCACCCAATAGTCGATGGTAGGTAGCATTTGGTAGCAAAGGTAGGAACTACTTGAAAATTGATCGTCTACAGTCCTTACCTAAATCAAAGATAACACACACTAATGCTGCCATCACAATTAACACCGGGTACGGTATCAGACAGATTCTACACACATCCAAAGTACACGGGGCTACATGAACACGTTGTCGCAGCCTCTAAACTAAGGAACCAACCAACCAATCAACCAACCAACAGTGAAGACGTGTTATACGAGTTGTCAACCATGATAATTGCCGTCGCTGTAAATGATACATATATAATGTATAAACAGTATATTTAGGTCTATATACTGTACAGTACGTTGCTGACTTAAGCATTCTATAGTTTCAAAATGGCGGTTGTGCAAAAATTCATTTTTATATTCTTGTGACACTTTCAGTCGAACCTTATGTAAGGCTCATCGTTTACTGCGTTACGTTGTAATTAGACAATATTGCATCCTAAAGAATAGATTTTAACGTTAAAGCAGGATGCTCATATATAAATCGTGAATGTATGGAATCGTAGGTATTGTGCCTTATGTGAGACTAGCTACCTGCTATGTTTCGTCATTGTAACTCCGTTAGATGGTGGATTATTGATATATCTTCAAGTTGTTTCTTGTGTTTTATATGTGGTGTAGTACTGTAGGATATAATGTTTACAAGGTTCTTTATATGATAACTTTATTTTATCAAATTTCGTTTCAATTATGTAATTACATTCATAATTATTAATGTTAAAGTTTCTGTAGGAGGTGCAGCCACTTTTGATGTACGGCGTGGCTGATAATTTTCCTTAAGCATATGACACCACTTAAATTCCATAATGTGTATTTTTCAAAAATATAAATCCTACTGATTCAAGTAAATGTAAATCTAGAATACTGAGATTTTTCCTTATAATCTATAATTCAAAGATGACCGCTTGACGGTCGAAACGCCTAATCCTAAATTGCCAATTACTGAATAGTGAGTATAACTAATAAATATACTGTTTCAGGAGTGTTTATTTATTTACCTTTTATACACAGATTTATTTATTTATCGTATGGTTTTTAGTGCCGGGAATGTCCGTGGACATGTTCGGCTGACCAGAGTCTGTAGCAGCTACCAGCGGACACCCAGAGGTTGAGCTACACGTTCCGTTCAATTTCAAGTAGTTCCAACTGTCACTACCAGATATCAATGATACCTAGTGGTGAAGGTTGGAACTTTGATAGAGCGTTCCAACGAAATCTAATCTAGAAATTTAACTCCACACAAGTTTAGTTTGTGGAAGAATCTTTTACATGCTGGATAAGAGATCTGCCCTAATCTTTCCCATAACGGGAGAACGCGTCAGGCGTGAGCCTGGTCAAAATAGCTACTGTAAATCAGCGAATAGACTGAAGCGGTGCGGTGCAATGGGCATAGAAGTACATCACCAGAAAATCAAAGTTTAGTTAACTAGGTATAAATAATATTTATTTAGACAACAATTTTCTTTAAATAATAACATTAAAATGCACAGTAAATGCACAGAAATTAATTAGTGTCAAATTTTAACAAATTGAGAGGGTCTGGTGAGAGAACCCTGATTAATGAAGACAAACCCAATGTTAAGGCTTGCCTTGATTTGAGAGATATTTGAATTGAAATATAATATGCATAATAATAAAGGGACCATAAAAAAGACGAAACGTATGATAAAAGTAAAATTCAATTCTTCATAAAGTTTGAACTTCTCTTCCGAATTGGTTGAGCCAGCTCCATAAAAGTTCCAGCTAGCCTAATACTGTTTTAAAAGTCCTCCACAGTTTCTTCTTGGGGAGGCGCTCATGGCCTCAAGATGCATATTCCGTAAATATGACTATTCAACTCTTCTCTTCCATTCTGGTGAAGGTTTGACCCTTGTAGCGTCCAGGCGGTGACTGAGTATAAGTCGTCATTGGTTGCAGCCAGGAAGACTGCTGCTGCCTCGAAGTTTAAGTTGAGATACACCATCTAAGGTGAAACTTGCAGTGTGCTGCGGCTGGCAATTCCTGCCATCTGAAGCGATGTGTCAGAGTGGAGGCCTCGTGACGTAGCAGGGAAGTGAAGCAGTGACTAACAATAGTGCCATGAGGTGTGGCAGCGTTGATCAGAAGTGATGCTGTGATCAGAATGACGAGCTGATCTGAATGCTGCGTTGATCTGAATGCTGATGTGATCTGAATGATGATGAACGCCAGCAAGTAGCGTCCTATATACGATGGTCATGGATGCATCTAGACGGAATGGACCGCGAAACCCACGAGTCCTGCTATTGGCTAGACGAAGGTCACGGTAACGTCACTCGACACTGACACTCAACAGGCAGCAGATCAAGCCAGTAGATGCCCTGTATGCCGGGAGTACGGATGCTTGAGAGAGCGAGCGACTGGAACACTCAAGGTGAGAACATTAGAAAACTAAGCTAACTATATATAAATTAATACATTAATAATGCAATATTAATTTGTTTGGAAGTTTTCGGGAAGAAAAAAGGCGAACAGTCAAACACGGCTGTCGCGAAGAACAAATACAAACATCATACTGTCACGAAAGTGACCATGCTCCGAATACCACCAAAACAAACAAACAAACAAACAAAAACAAACAATAACAGAGAAGCATAAACACTAGGAGTCGAGTGGTAGAGGGGCTATCATAGAAATAGGTCTAGTATAATGACCTTTACTGGTAAGAATATCTACCACTCGAACATGATTATCACGACCAGAGTGGCAAAGGGTCACTCTGCCGAGATTCCATACGAGGGATGGGGGGGGGGGGGGAGGAGTGGGGTCTCGAAGGAGCACCATGTCACCCACACGTACATTAGGATGAGAAAGGTGCCACTTCTCCCTCCGCTGAAGTAAACTAAGATACTCCAGCTTCCAACGGCGCCAAAAAGCATTACGGAAAGTTTCTATCTTTCTCCAATAAATAGGCAGATTGATGTCAAAACGCCGAGTCAACAAGGGAGGAGTGGAAGCTAAAGCGCAACCAATTAAAAATGACTGGGCGTTAAAGAAATAAGATCCTTAGGATCATTGGATAAGGGAGTAAGCGGTCTAGAATTAACAATTCCTTCAATTTGAATTATGAGGGAATTAAATTCTTCATAGGAAAGTACAGAAGGACCAAGAGATTTCCGTAATTCCTTCTTAGTAGGCTTCACGCACGATTCCCAGCGACCACCATGGTTAGGGGCATAAGGAAGGGTGAAATGCCACTTGAAACACTTATTGTAGGAAAAATTCGAGAGTTGTTCCTTAGAGGAAGGAGAGGTTAGTGCCTTTCTTAGAAGATCAGAAGCACTTATAAAAGTTTTCGCATTATCTGAAAATACATCAGAAGGTACACATCTCGTCTAGCGGTGAACCTTGGGAAGGCGGCCAAAAAATATGATGTGGATGCATTGGTTACTAACTCCAGATGAATGGCTCCTGTAACCATGCAAACGAATAAAGCTCTGTATAGCTTTCCCAACACCTTGCGCTTAGAAGTAGGTGAATTCACTTGATCGGTATAAGGACCAGAATAATCAACACCGGTAAGTGCAAAAGGCTTGTTAGGCTCAGATCGAAAGGAAGGAAGCTGACCCATAATCTGAGTGATAAGACGCGGTTTAGCCTTGAAACAAGGTATACACTTGCGGACAACAGATGACACTTCATGAGCTCCATTAATAAGCCAGTAGTGTTCTCTAATCAAACACAACAAAGTACGAGTACCTGCATGTAAATGCTGGTAATGAAACTTCCGTATTATGAGAGCGGTCACATGATGTTTTGATGGAAGAATTATAGGACGCCTTTTTCCATCAGAATAGTTTGAAAATAACAATCTACCTCCTACTCTTATCAAACCATCCTGATCAAGGAAGGGATTTAGAGCTGAAAGTCGACTAGACTTCGGTAATTCCTGACCATTCGAAAGCATTAGCCTTTCAGAAGAAAACACTTCTTGTTTGGTTAACAGTAGAATTCTTCGCGTTGCGAATTCCAGTTCTACTGCAGTGACCTTGAGGTTTGAGAGGTTGATTGATTACAAAATATATCCATCGAAAGAGGTATGCCATCACTCGAATTAATTTAGAGAATGAGGAATAGCGCTGAAAAAGACTAATTGAAATTGAAACAACATAAGAGGAAGCGAAAACAATGCGCGTTTCTGGTACTTCTGTCAACACATTACATGAAGGACGAGGCCAGATTGCGGAATTTTGCAAAAGCCATGGAGGCCCATGCCAGTTTGAATCAAAAGAAGCCAATTTTGTAGGTGAACAGCTACGTGATATAATATCCGCGGGATTTTCTTTACCAGAAACATGACACCACTGCTCTGAGTGGGAGATTTCCTGAATTTTGTAGACACGTTCGAAACAAAGGTATTCCAATGAGAGGAGGGTTTCGAAAGCCAAGCCAAAACAAACGTGGAGTCACACCAAAAATATGTGCGGGAAAATTGAACATTCAGATTTTTGTTTAGTTTGACAGATAATTCGGCGGCCATAAAGGCGGCACATAATTCCAATCTAGGAATGGAAATTGACTTAAGCGGAGCTACTTTGGACTTAGCACAAATCAAATTTGAGAATGCACTAGAAGAGGTGGGGGAACGTCCTACTATATAGACACAACAGCCATAGGCTTTCTCGGAACTGTCCGCGAAGATGTGCAATTCAAAGGATTAACACATGGGATATGAAATTAAAAGGCGGGGAATACAAATTTTAGAAAGATCAGATAAGCTGCTTCGATATTCCAACCATTCATTCAGAAAGGGAGTAGGTACTAATTCATCCCATCCAAAGTCGTTGCATAAAGATTTTTGCAGTAATTACAACAGGGGCTAGGTACTGAAGTAGATCAAAGATCTTGGCTATCTCTGATAAGACTTCCCTTTTAGTTTGAGGATTCAAATTTGACATCTGAAACTTATAGGAAAAATTATCAGAAGAAGGAGACCAGAAAATACCTAGGGCTTTCACGGTAGCTTCCTCAGTAGGCAGCTCAATTAACTTAGTGGTGGGCAAGTCCGATTAAATCTGTAACAAAAACTCAGTTGAATTTGAGCTCCACTTATGGAGCGGAAAACCACCTCCAAGCAATAAAGATTTAAGATCTTCAGAAATAATACAAGCATCAGTTAAATTCGAAAAAGAATAGAGGAAATCATCCACGTAAAAAGAATTTTTAAGTATTTCAGAGGCTAACGGATGGTACTGATGACCATCTAGTTCAGCTAGCATATGCAGAGAGTGAATTTCAAGGAAAGAAGAGGGTTTTAAACCATAAGTTACTGTTCTTAGGCAAAATATTTTTATGGGTTTTGAATGTTCGTCGCGCCACAAAATCCTTTGCAAATCCTGCTGCAGCGGGTTTACCAAGATTTGTCGTTACATCTGTTTGATATCAGCTAAGACTGCAATGGTGTGAAGACGAAAATTCAATAAGACAGAAGTGAGATCATTCTGAATTGCGGGTCCTGAATGCAAAGTGTCATTGAGCGAAATGCCATTGATGTCAGGAGAAGAATCATTAAATACCACTCTTATCTGTTCCCGCGTGGAAGGGTTTTTCCAGACAGCGTGATGGTTTAAGTAAACTATATTTTTGGAAGGATTATTTTCATCTTCAATTTTGGAAATTACCTCCATATGATTAGCAGACTCATATTCCTCCTTGAAAGATGTGTACTGGGTTTTCTTAGCCTTGTTTTGCGTGAAGCGACCTTCTACAGCAAATAAAGCTTTAAGCGCCCTGGGGTAAGAATCAATAATGACAGGGGGTTCAGAAATTCTAGGAAGGGTTTCGATAAATCTACCTTGAGGGGTACGAACTGTACTTTCACGTAAAAGCTTTTCGCAAATCTCGCTGTTCGAGGAAGAAGAAGTTGCGGCTTGAACATTTTCTATATCCCAAAATTTTATCAAGTCATGGCCCAAATCGGCGTGAACATGATAACAAGTTGAGGCAGACTGAACAGGACTAAGATGTATTTGTCCAGTACCAATCCATCGAAAGCCGGTTTTTCGAAAAAAGACGCTAGGGGCAACTTTGACCTTCTCAGAATGCAAACACTGCCAGAAAATGCTAGAACTGAGAAGAATGTCAACGGACAGTCTTTCGATGAAACGTGGACCAGCAATTTTTTTAAAATGCGGAATATGCCATTCATGAACTGGAAAAAAGGAACTTGGAGTTTCATTGCCTATGGAATAAATCGCTAAGCAATCCAGTTGAAAACAAGTGCCAAAATTATGAGTGTCCTTTAAGTCGACCTTGATGAAACTTAAAGATTTGGACTTGGAATGATTAATTCCAGTTACTTCAATTGATGTGGGATGCTTTTGCAGACCTAATTTATGAATTAAATGCTCACTGATGAAGTTATTAGTGGCAGCATTGTCAAGTAACCCACGGGCGGTGATCCACTTGCCATGAGCATTTTTCAATAAGACTTGCACAGTTGATAGCAACACTTGAACCTTACTAAGGGAAGTGGAGCTTTGAGTAAGAGACTGAGCAGTAGTGGAAGGAATTGCAGAATTAGGCTTTTGAGTAGAACAGCTAGGGGCTGATGATCGTGGTTTCTCATGTCTATGTAATAAGGTATGATGCTTGCCCTTGCAATGAAAGCACGAACGACAATTATTCAAAGAATGGGTTCTCTAGAGACAATTAAAACAATGGTTACGTTGGGATACTATTTTGCGTCTCTCGTACACCGACAAGGCTTTGAAATCGGAACATTGATATAAGTTATGGGACTGTTGGCATAAAACACAACCTTGCATCTGACCAGGTCATTGAGTATGTGCGGCAAAAGCATGAGACCTCAAAACTCTTTGATCATGGCTAATGACCTTTTGGGTTGAAAGAATTTTAGCAGAAACAGTAGCACTTTTTTGACAGGCTATAGCGGACAAAACTTGGCACCTGGCCTTTACAAACTTAACAAGGGCCTCGAAAGTGCATTGCGAATGCTGAGATAGTTCCATCTTCCAGGCTTTTAGGGTAGCAGAATCAAATTTACTGGTAACAAGATGAATTATGGATAAATCCCAAAATTGCACAAGCTGACCTAAATTCGCCAAAGCACGAATGTGAAGCTCTGCTGTATCAATTAAATTACGAAGGGTTATGACGTTATCAGATTGAATATTAGGAAGATTAAATAAAGCCTGTATATATCTTTGAGTTCTACGCCTTGAATTTCCATAGCGATCTTTAAGTAATTCTACAGCAACTTCACAGTTGTCACTTGTCAGGGCTAATGCCTGGATAAGCTTAAGTGGTTGGCCTTGAACGGCTGAGGGCAAGTAGTGGAACTTTTGTATCGGCGGAAGGCTTTCATTGTCATGAATTAATGAAGTAAACAATTCAAACAAGTAGTTCCGTGAAGAACTATACAGCCTATTTTCATATATCCTGCTCATGTTAATTGCCTCTATCAACATACAAAAATTCAGTTTAATTGCTGTAACAGATTCGTAGATATTGAGAACCGTCTAAATATTTCAGATGGTCGCCAGGTTGGATATTTATTTTTGTACTATTATATTAAGATTATTGTGTACGTGTGGTATTCAAACTTCAATCGCATGATTAGAACACAAGAAGTAAAAACGAGATTTTAAAATTACGCACAGCAGCCATCTTGTGATTATGCAAACAATTGAAATAAATTAGATGCCAGTGGATCAACATTTGTGTAAGCATTTAACGTGCAACGTTTCACGGCACTCGGATAGTTAATTCGCGAGAAACGTCCATTTAAATATTTATACTTCGCGTCGCCGCCATGTTGGATTCGTGCTCACCAGGTTACTGAAAGTCCTATAGGTGAACATATGTTCATAGTCTCTATGAACATAAAAATTTCAGTTTGGTTGCTGTAAAAGGTTCATAGATATTGAGAACCGTCTAAATATTTCGGAAGCTCGCCATTTAGGATTGTTAAATGTATAGGCCATAGAGTTATGTACCATTCAAGGACACTTATTGCCTAGGTTCATTATTCAAACATTCACTTCGATCGCATGATTACGACACAAGAAATAAAAACTTAATTTTTAAATTTCGCACAGCCGCCATCTTGAGGTTATGTAAACAATTGAATTAAATTAGATGGCAGAACATTACAATCTGCAAAATCATTTACTGTACCACATTTCACTGCGCTCAGAGAGTTAACTCACGAGAAAAGTCTATTAAAATATTTCAAATTCGTTTGGTCGCCATGTTCGTTTTGTACTTTACAGGCTTATGAATTATACATAGGCAAACTTGTATTAGTACCCTTTATCACCGTACAAAATTTCAGGGTGATATCTGTAATAGTTTCGGAGATATAGAATGTCAGTGAAATATTTCGCACAGCCGCCATTTTGAGGTTATGTAAACAATTGAACTAAATTAGACTCCAGTGCATTACAATGTGTATAAACATTTGCTGTACCAAGTTTCATTACGTTTGGATAGTTAAATCGCGAGAAAAGTCTATTTAAAAGTCTCAACTTCGCTTGGGCGCCATGTTGGTTTTGTAGTTACCAGGTTTTTGAAATTCTCATAGGTGAACTTCTAGTAGTGCCCTTTAATACCGTACACAATTTCAGGGTGATATCGGTAATAGTTTCGGAGATATTGAATTCTAGTGAAATATTTCGCACAGCCGCCATGTTGGATTGGTGAGACGTAACAAAATTTGAAGGTCACGGTCGAGGTCGCCGGGAATAGTGCTATGAACTTACCGAGTTTCACTGAAATCGCTTCAGCCGTTTAGATTTTATTAGGGACACACACACACACATCACACACACACACGCACACACACACGGACAAAAGGTGATCTCATCAGCCTATTTTTTCAAAATTTAAAATAGGCTAAAAATGGTTCCCAGGAGCTTCCATCACCACGAAATGTGGTTAATTCAATTTTAGGGAGAATAGTTCGGTTTGGTGCGGACGAAGAGAAAAGGAGTTGAATCTTCTTTCTTAGCTTCATGTGTTAGAGTTCTGAGTAAAGCATTTGCTTCGGCAAAGCCTTGATAATATAATCGTTCAGTTTCATTACGATCAGCTTGTTGTTCGTGGCTTTGAATTTCAATGCTGCATTGAATTTCATGGTATTTTTCGAAAGCCTGCTCATAATTTTTGAGTCTTTGAGATATAATATCAAAGTTACGTTCTTGTTCTGTTAGCTCTGAGAGAAACGTTCTAAAGCGGGTTAATTTACCCATATTCGAAGTGCGAGTGTTGATAATTGTAGTATCAAGAGGCATGTTGAAAGCTGAAGCAAACTCACCACCTGTATTGTGTGCGTCAGCTGAAGTGAACACCGGAGGCAGAACTGGCACGTCCCCAAAATCCTTCCTGTCGCTGCTCGCCTCAAGTTTGAGCTGAAAACACACATGTATTAATACATTGTAATTAGTTTGACCATTATAATAACCCTTTGATTTCTGGTGTGCTATATTTGAAATGGGTTGATTCCCGGGTTTGAGGCAACAAAGCTTTATGGATAAAAATCTGCCCTAATCTTTCCCATAACGGGAGAACGTGTCATGCGTGAGCCTGGTCAAAATAGCTACTGTAAAACAGCGAATAGACTGAAGAGGTGCGGTGCAATGGGCATAGAAGTACATCACCAGAAAACCAAAGTTTAGATAACAAGGTATAAATAATATTTATTTAGACAAGAATTTTCTTTAAATAATAACATTAAAATGCACAGTAAATGCACAGAAATTAATTAGTGTTAAATTTTAACAAATTGAGAGGGTCTGGTGACAGAACTCCTGATTAATGAAGAAAAAAACCAATCTTAAGGCTTGCCTTGATTTGAGAGAAATTGGAATTGAAATATAATATGCATAATCAGGGCTATATTTGTGACGGTACGCACCGGTACGCCGTACCGAGACCTCTTTGCATCTTTGTTAACACAAACTGTCTCCTCACTACATTTCCTGAAGGCGAACGGCCCACCATTCGCTCGTTTTGACCCTTCAAAGTACTGATACGTGGGATCTTGGCTGTTTCGGAGACGGCACTCCACTTTGGATACCAACAGAAAGGTGAGAGAGAGGAGGCACATACAACGAAAACTTGTCTAAACTTTGGACAATTTTATAAACTGTGAGGTAAAACCTGTTTAATACAGTACTTTTTATTGTGGGGTTTGAAGCCATGTTTTCAGTGTTGCCTTAGTAAGAGTACCTTTTATATAATATAAGTATTTCAGAAAACTGTAAAGACAAAATCATAAAACAAGAAATAAAATATTGTTGGTGAACATGTGTGTATTTTCAAACCGAATTTATTTTTTTATTAGGTAAAAAAATTAAAATGAAATAATGTACATTGTTTGAATGGTAGCCTAGTTGGCCTACATTTAAATGTAATATAGGCCAATGGCTATGGTAAGAAAAATATTGCTACAGCAGTCTCAATTGCCATCAAAATTAGATTGCTATTTTGTCCAGTGATTAATTTTTAAAGGTGTTCAGAAAAGTGTAAAAATATCGTTTTTGGAACTCTATATTTCAATATTCCATAAAGCCCCCCCCCCCCCCGTTCCCCTCCCACCGCCATCCGGTAGCCCACAGTACCAGAACATCTTCTTTTACAAATCATGCACTGTGCATAATAATAAAAGAACCATAAAAAAGAGGAAATATATGATAAGTGTAAAATTCAATTCTTCATAAAGTTTGAACTTATCTTCCAAATTGGTTGAGCCAGCTCCATAAAAGTTCCAGCTAGCCTAATACTGTTTTAAAAGTCCTCCACAGTTTCTTATGGGGGAGGCGCTCATGGCCTCAAGATGCATATTCCGTAAATATGACTATTCAACTCTTCTTTTCCCTTCCGGTGAAGGTTTGACGCTTGTAGCGTCCAGGCGGTGACTGAGTCGTCATTAGTTGCAGCCAGGAAGACTGCTGCTGCCTCGAAGTTTAAGTTGAGATACACCATCTAAGGTGAAACTTGCAGTGTGCTGCGGCTGTCAATTTCTGCCATCTGAAGCGATGTGTCAAAGTGGAGGCCTCGTGACGTAGCAGCGAGGTGAAGCAGCGACTAACAATAGTGCCATGAGGTGTGGCAGCGTTGATCAGAAGTGATGCGGTGATCAGAATGACGAGCTGATCTGAATGCTGCGTTGATCTGAATGCTGATATGATCAGAATGATGATGAACGCCAGCAAGTAGCGTCTTATATACGATGGTCATGGAAGCATCTAGACGGAAAGGACCGCGAGACTCGCGAGTCTGGCTATTGGCTAGACAAAGGTCACGGTGACGTCACTCGACACTGACACTCAACAGGCAGCAGATCAAGCCAGTAGATGCCCTGTATGCCGGGAGTACGGAAGCTTGAGAGAGCGAGCGACCGGAACACTCAAGGTGAGAACTTTAGAAAACTAAGCTAACTATATATAAATTAATACATTAATAATACAATAAAGTGTTCAATATATTAATTTGTTTGGAAGTTTTCGGGAAGAAAAAAGGCGAACAGTCAAACAGGGCTGTCGCGAAGAACAAATACAAACATCATACTGTCACGAAAGTGACCACATGCCATAAATCTATGTCATGGGACCGATGGCTTTACTTCCCCTCCGAAGGAAGACATAATGAAGAATTTTTAACACTCTTAAAAATACGACGACTTCGGCCGGGTTTGAACCCGCTATCTTGGGCACATTGCTACCAACTACGCCACCGAAGCCGCTTTATATACAGAATATGCATTGTAGCCCCATCCAGTATATTAAACAAATTTGTGTTGACCAACTGATAGGTTGCAGAAGCATAACTGAAAATATTTCACTCAGCATATGTAACACTGATGTGACTTGTTCCTGAAAATGCACACATTCATTCGCTATGAATCGAACACGGTCCACCTGGATGAGAGGTGAGATTAAGCACTAGGCAATATCACCCCTTTGAGTTTACAATTCTCTTTGAGTATTCAACAGACCTCAGGGCAAATTTGTCAATAAATATACCCACTAGTACGACTTGAATTTTTGCCATGGCGCACATGTGAATGGGCAGTGTGCAATGACTTGGTGTTCACACTATATCGTGTTCACACTGGTCCAGTGGCTGTGAAGCTCTCTCTGACTGCTGATATCACATAAATCCATCTCCTCTCCTCTCCACATCATATCCGTGTCCCCGTCAGCAGACAGCTGTCTCCTCACTGGCTTCAAGAAGCACATTTGGACGTCCTATTTCTACACTGGATTAAGCTATCATATGTTTAAGCACAAACCATATGTACGATAGTTTCAAACTTACTTCTTGTAAATATAAAATGAAATTCTTGATTCCTAGGTGGATTTCAACCTCTATAACTTTTATTGTTATTATGAGCCTTCCTTGGCATTTTGATTTATCTATGCTATTATTATTTAAATGTGATTAAAAAGGTTCTTAGCTGTAGGGGCTGCGACAACGTGGTCATGTAGCAAAATGTGATTGCAGACTATAATTTCATAGCAGAATTTATTTACATTTTGGCAACGTGTATTATTGCATTGGACCGTTCGCGGTTGATGCAGGTTCATCAAACTATTGATTTTGCTATTATTAATTGCCATTATTATTATTATTATTATTATTATTATTATTATTATTATTATTACCATTCTTTGTGATCAACATCATGATATCGTTTCGGGGTATTGTATAGTTTTGTTCGAGGATGGTGCTCTAATATTTCGCATATTTCTATGACTAAATAAATTGGTTATCAGGGCAAGTGATTCAGTTGAGGGAGAACTGATGGGCTATGTCCAGAGATGAGATCCATGGGCTTAAACTGACAGCCACGATCCGCTTATCCACATGTTTGAGGACTACTCTACATGTTAGGGGCTGATGATCTTGCTGTGCTGTCCCTTAACACATCAGCCATTATCATCATCATCACTCCACAAGTAGTGAGTTAGAGCGATGGGCTTTCGTTGTCGTAATTTATTAGCAGTGGCGTGTGGTGGAATTTTATTTAGGGTAAGCAATGGTATAAAAATTAGCACAGCACCGGCAATCAAATTGTGTATCCTCCTCATATGAGCTTTCCATAGACCAGTAACATTCAGATCAATTGCTGCAAAAATATAATCACTACCATAGGACGTGTAGCTCACCCCAAAGGGTGTCCCCTGGAAGCAGCTACAGACTCAGGCGAGCCGAACATGTTCTCGGACACTCCCGACACTAAAAGCCATACGATAAAAAAATAATCACAATGATGTCTACGACTACAATGATAATAATCATAATAACAATAACAATAATCAGCAATTTGTTACCTGGAAGAAAAACATTGAAGACCAGGTTGTGGAAGTTTTGGATTTCTACTCTCGGAAAGTAAGTGTTTCTCAATTGATATCAGCAGGGCTCGGATTTTTAGGTAAATAAATATTTTTTATGTAAATACATATCTTAAGCATTTTTTCTATAAATACATAAATTCCTGCTTTTCACTTATTAGCACATAAAAAGACATAATATTTACATTTTTAAGATCAGTATGATAGATCTTTCAGTTTATTGCATTTTTGTTCTGTGTTACTTCAACGGGGAAGCTATCTAATCTTCATGCAGAGCGTATGTCAGCTTGCAACTGTGCCGAGGATTTCCTTGTCCATAGCCATATTGCACCACGTGCTAGACCTCCCCCTCCCCCAGCCATCTGGAACCAGTGTCACTCACATGCAGTTCATTTCTGGCACTGTAAAGTGTAAGGCAGTTCTACAAGTTATCGTCTGTTGCAGAATTTAATGATAATTTTAACAAGTTACACAACACCTCAAGGGCAAGAAACATATTGCCCCAATTTCGCGCCTGCAGAATAAGTGTTTCGCAATAATCGTCGGTCATTTGTGAAGGACAATCTGAAGATGTATCTCGTTGTGTATTGTAATGCTTCAGCAGTCAGTGAGACATAGAATAAATTGTATTCTTGAGTATTGCATATTGTTTATATTCACATTAATAAACTAAATTACAATTAAATATTTTTACTTTTTTGTCACATATTTCAGGTATTGTTAATAGGCCTACATAAAAAATAAATATTTTCCCGATTTTAGCACCTAAAAATCCGAGCCCTAGTTATCAGTCTATGCTGAACTTACGTGCTGCGAGCATAGTTTTATTTTATTCGCTTTAGGATAAAAAACCTTCTTTCTACAGAAGCACTTGTAGAGGGAATCGCTCAGATAAATTCACTGAGTCGCATTACCTCTCCATATGCCTCTTAGAGATGATTAGATTAAAGGAGAATTAACAGTTCAATAACATGTTTTACTCGTAAGTCACCAAAAGTGTATGCCATTAGCTGTGATCGAAAAACAATAAAATAATATACATTGGGATAGCTCTCTGGCACCAGAAATCACCTTCAGGGAGGACTCATTTATTCACGTCTGAATTAATAGAATTGATGAGTTCAAGAACTACAGAGAATCTAAACTGTCAAACCTATTGTTGAGCTGTTGTACAGCTGTGTCTATAATTTTAACATCCTATTACAGTCATCACATGAATACAAGTTATCATACAAATTCAACATATGCTCTACTACACGGAGTTAATGACCAAGATGTCCCAATCCCCTAAAATGAATTAACAACAACTATTAGTTAATAAAACAAATGTTTATGAGATGTCTAAGAATCGTGCAATTTCCAACTCTTACTATCTGGGTCACAGGTGCACTTGTTCAGTCTTCACCCAATATTCTTCGAACTGACACCTTTTTCCAACAAATTCAACTTTGAGCTCTCCTACTTAATAATGCAATAACCAATATCGTGGGACTTCTTTCGCAATATTGAAAACAATACGTCAGTCAGATGGAATATGCTTGAAAGCAGAGGTGGATCCAGGCCTTGCGGGGCCCTGGGCGATATGATAAGGTGGGGCCCAAAACAATAGGAAATAAAAAATAGCAAATCAAATGGAAAATAGTTTGGTAATAATAATAAAATAAAGAATAGTTACAACATTTTGAATACACTACATTTTTTAATAATATGAAAGAAACCTTTAAATCCCGTCCATGAAGATTATGTAAACTATGAAATATTAAAATAATACTCTGCCACTTTTTTCCCGGCTGAAGTCTTCTATAATTTCACTGAAATCTAAACTTGCTAAACGGTCACGGGAGGTCATAGCTGCACTGAAAAAAGGAACATGAATTATAAATTAGTTTGAAAAGTATAATTAATTATTATTATTTTTTAATCCATGGCGCGGCCCCCACCCCTGACCGCGGGGCCCTGGGCAGTCGCCCTCCTCGCCCTCCCCCAGATCCGCCCCCGCTTGAAGATACTGTGGGTATAAAATTAAAGCAAAATTCGTACAACGAAACTGAAAATCCACGATCAGCAATTAAGATAATCTGTTCACGATATTCGTAGACGGTTCCAACAAAAAGTGAAGTATGCTCTAATTGAATAATAATTATAATTTTATGGGTTTTACGTCCCTCTCAACTACCACGGCTTAGAGACGTCGGGCTGCCGGAATTTTGTCCCCAAAGGGATCTTAAATGTGCCAGTATATCTACTGACACGGGTCCGTTACATTTAACCATTCTTAAATGTCAACTGACTGCACCGGGATTCAAACCCGCTATCTTGGGATCAGCAGCCAAGAACGTTACCGCTGGGCCACGCAGCCAGTCTAATTCTCTAATTGATTATGCAATAGCATTTGCTAACTAGATTTCCTATATTTTAAGATTCTGCAGTTTAATTATATCCTATGAATACTTGGTCTTGTTTGCCGAGGAAACAAACAACATCAGAAACGTTTTATAATGTCCCTGTGTTTAGGATCATGTTTGCTATGTCGCTGATCACTAATTTTCATTCGCTCTTCTACCAGAAGGTTAATTCTGGCTTATCCAAATGCTCCTTTCATAATTACTACTTGCAGGTAACCGGCCCCGTGGTGTTGGGCTAGTGCCCCTGCCTCTCACCCGAAGACCCCAGGTTCAAATCCCGGCTCCGTCAGGGATTTTAGAAACTGACTTGAGGGCTGGAACGGGGTATACTCAGCCTCGTGAGGACAATTGAGTAGCTGTCTGACAGTGAGGCAGCGACCTGGTCCCGAGAACCAAGATTAACGGCCGAAGGGAACCGATGAGCTGACCACGCTTCATCCCAAAATCTGCAGGCAAATGGATGGGCAGCGTTTGCTTGGTAGGCCTCTTCATCCGCTGTAGTGCCAGGTAAAGAAAAACTACCTGCAGGAAAGAGAAAGAATTATTTGTGTATATAATTAATGACACTGTATCTCTCATAATTGCGAATGTCTTTATCGTTTCAAGAAAAGGAAAGACAGGGCTAATAATATAATTTGCTCACGGAAGGACAACCACTCAGCCATGTGTTACTGGCATATATATTTACATTAAAATGCCGAATACAAGCTTTCCCTTCAGTGGCATTCCTCAATTTATGAGTTCGACAACTCCTAACAAAATTATAACTTTTGTCCTCAAAGGATCTAGAACAGTGGTTCTTAACCGGTGATCCGCGGACCACAGGTGGTCCGCGAGTGCCTCGTGAGTGGTCCGTGGGAGGGAAGGGTTCACCAGCTCATGTAAAAAAGTGGCCAATAAATGGGGATTTCGAAAACGATGTGCGTTGAACGAAAATCGTCCGAATGTATTCACTGCGATGACTATCAGGTTTTGAATTGAAATATCTTTAAAATAAGTGTTATTGAGGAAGGGTTGCAACTGATAAGGTGAATTGTGGAGGGGGTGGTCCGTACAATATTCAACTTCAGGCTGAGTGGTCCGCAGACTTCTACGGCCTCCTGTGGATGGGGAGGGCAGAATTCATCCACGGTATCCCCTGTCTGTCGTAAAAGGCGACTTAGAGGGGGCCTTATAACGGTCGATATCGGATTTCTGGTCCCAGTTCTGGTTTGACCTATAGAAATAGACATTCATGCTGTTAGGGGAAGGGCCACCAGCTTGGCCATCTGGCCAGAAAGCCTAGACGGTATGCCCCATCCCGCCAGGTGGGTGCGCCATGTACCCTACAGTAGTATCCGCCATACAACGAAGGTCCCTGCCTGGCCGAATACTGGAGCTGCATAAATCACTTTGCATGCCGTGGGGGAAGTGCCTATTTGAGGCACTGGGACCCCGGGCAATACTTGCTATGCCAGGTAGGTATTGCCTTGGCTGGGTGGCACCCTCAGTGATGGCCCCCTTTCGGAGTAGGCAGTATTCGGGGAGGATTTCGTCCGGGATGCCATCAAAGCGATCACGGACACCTGTACAGGGTGGCACCCTTAAAAAGCTCTCTGGAGTGTCGAGCTAATCCCAAGGTGTATACGCCTTGGAATGAAGCCTTTAATTAGAGATTTGCGACAGATAGATCACCTCGCTACCTGGTAGCTACCAGGATATACGGGGATGATTTCAAGCTCGAAAAATCGATCATATTCGCTGAGGAAATCGAGGGGCAATTTGGTGATCTTAACGGGAATTCCAAGCTCCGGAACGGGAAGCTCTTGCTGCATACCGTTAGCCGGCAGCAAACCGAAGCGTTGCTGGAATACACACAATTTGGTGAAATCCCCGTTAAGATCACAAAGCACGAAACGCTGAATGAGGTCCGTGGAGTTATTTTCCATCGTGACTTCATTTTGAATAGCGATGCTGAACTGTTGCGGGATCTGGGGAAGAGAGGCGTCACAAAGATTAGGCGCATCACCCAAAAGATTGGAGAGAAGAGCGTCGATACTGGAGCTTTTATTCTCCATTTGGAGGGTGATGTTGTACCTAAGCGGGTGAAGGTTACATCGTACAACTGCGATGTGCGACCTACATTCCTCCACCTATGCGCTGTTACCAGTGCCAGAGATTCGGGCATGTTTCCGCCAGGTGTACTGCGAAGGCCGTGTGTAGAGAGTGTGGCAAGGGGACACATGAAGGTGATGAGAGGTGTACACCTCCCCCGATATGTCCCAACTGCCAAGGAAGTCACTCTCCACGGTCAAAACAGTGCCCTGAATTCATTATGGAAGCCAAGATCCAGGAAATCAGGACTCTTGACAGGCTTTCATATCATGACGCTCGCAAGAGGTACCGTGATATGAATGCCCCCGAATTTCGGGTATCGTTTGCAGCTGCAGCAACGCCCTCAATCACCCCTGCCGTCAAAGTTTCCAGTGCAGTACCCTCGATGTCCTCTTTAAGTACGATTCTGAAATCTCCCCTCGCTGTACAAGCGAGCACTGTCAGCCCGAAGGAGGTCCCAAAACCTTCTACGGCCACGGTTAAGAAGGCGCCGGTTTTAACATCTAAACCGGCGAATTCGGAGAAGTCCTCTTCTTCTCCGAAACGGTCGGCGAACAAGTCTTCCCCAACTAAAGGGGGAAAGAAGACTTTGCCGACCAGGGCTGGCCCTTCTTCCAGCCCACCCAATACCAAAAATATAGGGGAGAACTCTCGCCCTCCTGCTGACGGAGTGGCTACTGTCTCTGCTGGCCTTTCCGCTCCCACGACCACCAAGGGAGCGAAGCCTGCTGAAGCCAAGCCCATACGGGAGGAACTCCCCTATAGAAAAGAAAAAAGATCGGCGGAGGAGAGAGGAACGGTTCAGTGCCGTTTCTCTTCCTCTCCTAAGGACAGAGCTGCTCACGCGTCTGTGGGGAAGGGACCATCTACTTCCCCAAACACACGTCAACGCCGATCCAGAAAGAAATCTCTTCGGGGCGTGTCGGGGACAGACACCCAGTCTTCGGACCGGAAGAAAGCCCCTCGATACCGCTCTCGCTCTTCCCCAAGAGCGAGACTCGTGAGGTCCGACGACGACCGCGCGTAACCCAAGAGAGCGCCCGCTCCATTTTCTTCGTCTTCGGACGGAGATGAGGAGATTGAGATGTGCTCTCCTGCCCCATCATCTCCAACTAGAGATGGGGAAGGGTGGCAAGCGGTCAAGCATAAGTAGAAGACCCACTTCTACTTAAGTCCACACCATGGCACTATTACAATGGAACTGTAATAGCTATTCTGTTCATCTCGCTGAGTTACGACAAGTAATATCTTCGTTTTCGGCAACCATTGTCTGTCTTCAGGAATCCAGGTTTCGTCCTGGACATAACACAACAATGTGTCACTTCAAACTCTTCTATAAAGACCGGGTGGATGGAGCTGTGGCCACCAGTGGCGTCTGCACTCTCGTCCACTCTAACCTCTTTAGTGAAGAGGTGCCGTTGCGAACTCAGCTAGAAGCAGTTGCAGTTCGTACTTCGTTGCCAGTAATGGCAACAGTATGCAACGTGTACATCCCGCCTGATTCTCAGCCGGATTACAACCAGCTGGTGGATCTAGTCTCTCAGCCCCCCACCCACCTTTTCTCCTTCTGGGAGATGTTAATGCCCACAACACCATCTGGGGCTCCGCTACACTAGCGATAAAGGGAGAGATTTTGAGAGGCTAATCAGGGGGCTGGACCTGTGTTTGTTGAACACAGGGGAACCTACGCACTTCTCCATTGCACACGGTACTTATTCAAGTATCGATATTACCTTGTGCGATCGTGCGCTGGTTCACCTGCTACAGTGGGGTCTACACGATGACCTTTGTAATAGTGACCATTTCCAATTATCGTTACTCTTCCGAACCAGAGAGCCATCGAGTTACCAAGTCGATGGCTTCTCCGTCGGCCTGATTGGCCAACTTTCACGGCATTTGCGGTGTTTGCCGAAGATACCTTTGAGAGTGTCGACGTTCATACCATTCACATAACGAATGGTATTTTGACTGCTACTGAGGGAACAATACCTTCTTCATCCGGCAACTCACGCCGGAAGCTTGTCCCTTGGTGGACAGCCGAGATTGCAGCAGCCATTAAAGATCGTCGACGTGCTTACAAATGTTATCGGAGGCAAAACACTGTAATATGTTGAAATAGCTATTATTATTATTACCTATATTATTATCATTTTGATTATTGGTATTTTTAGACATTTAGCCGTCATTTCAATACATTCGAATTTATTTCATTTGGCTGGAGGAACATGGCGATGGGAAGAGTGGTAGTATTTAAAGATTTTAGGTTTGAAAGGCTGACTACAAGAGGATTACTGAGACGACAATTCACAGCATGAGTTGTCCCAACCATAGCTTCGATGAGGGCAGTGCTCGTTCCTGGAAACTTGCCGGGGAGACAGGCCTTTTGTCCCAGGTCTATCGCTGCTCGTTGGGACATGGATACAGAGCACTGACGTGAGTGCTTTTGTCTGGAGATTGGGTGTGGCGAAGACAGGATTGGAAGAGGGTGAACTCGCTGGTGGAAGGTGTGGGGCAGTTTTGAAATACCGAGGACAAGGGGGAAGGCAGGCTGATGGACATTACAAGAGCGACTTCTCTGACTAGAGGACAACAGAGAGGATTCTCTATGAGCTCGGAAGTAAGACAGTATATCGGTCGAGTGTGGTAGACGAATTCATGCCTATATGCACCAATGGGGATAGTCGTGTCTGGGCTATCACCATAAGAGTGATTTTAGGGATTATATCCCATCACTAACCATACATCAGAGCAGATATCAAATCACTGTTAAATGCAATAAACATAATTCAGCGCATCATGACGAGCAGAGGAGGGACGACAACGAACCAGCCCAACATCACATCACTGCCATGAACCACGAGGACGAGAGATGATCTACATCAGTAAGCCTAATGACGCGAATTACGCAAAGTCTCTATTTGCAGTAAATTCATCGCCACGTAAATTCCAGCTCTTGTTTTTTAACTTTAACTTATAGACCACCTCCAGTTGCTATTTTCGACGAGCCTTAGTAAATTCAGTAGAGTCATTTAATTTTTATCATTTATCATATATCTTTTATCGTCATTTTCTTGTTTTTAACTTTATTAAATCTTTCATATTATTTGATGCAGGTCTTTTCTTCCTTAGTACTTGGAAATAGCTTTAAGTCATCCCTTATTCCAAAAACAAATACTATCTCGGTTAAAGACGTAGTCTTACCACGTCCTTGAGAAGAAGAGAACTCAGCTGCTTTACAAATTGTGTAAGTAACTGTATGTTTGGTCATTTTATGGAGATCATGACCATGGCGCCCACCGAGTAATTAATTTATCCATTTTCAATACCTTACAATCAATTATTATTTAAAATTATCAATTCAAATGTCATTCATCAGTCTAGAGGGAGAGTTGCCATGTAATTTCCTCAGGCCAACCAGTAAGACTGTTACATTTGTGCGCTCAACCTGGAGCAAAACGGTTACATTTGGCACCACAACGTAAGGCCGAAAACCGGATGGTATTTGTGGAGGGAAGAAGTGATATTTCTGTGCAAGTGGTTTTTTTTTTGGGGGGGGGGGTTACAGTGAGTGATACTATATCAGCATGGCTGATGGCAGCGATATGCTGTTGAGAATCTGGCAACAGTAAGGCGGAGGTATGGTGGAGGAGAGCGTAGATGAGCATGATCAGTTGGCAGGGGAGAGTGAGAATAATACAGGGTTAGCGGAGGTAGACCTTGATACTGACAAGAAGGGAGAAAGTCAGGAAGGTTTTCAAAACCTAATGTTGAAACTCATGCAGGACTTAATCGGCAAAATGGAGGCCACAAATAACAAGATAGTTGCAAACAATCAGGAGATGATAGAAAAATTGGATAGAAATAGCAGGGACATGAAGGATAGGTCGGACAGCGTGGTCAAAGTGAATGAGGAGTTGAACAGGAAGTATGGAACACTGCAGGAAGGCATTAACGGGGTAGAACAACAAATTAGGGGAGAAATTAAAGGGGTGGTGGAAGAAGAGGCTAGGAAAATTATAGAAATTGTAGATCAGTAATTGGCAAAGGAAAAATAGGAAAGTCAGGAGAGGAGTGGTACTCAGATGGAAATTTTCAAGGAATTAGTGCAGGAGGAGACAAGACAGGTGAAGGAACAGCTGGGGGGGGGGAGAAATTAGTAAAGTTCAGAAAGATTTAAGTAAGAAGGTAGAGGATTGCAATCAGAAGAATCATGAGAGCATTCAAGAGATTAGGGAGAAACAGGGTGTGCTGACGGAGATGGGAAAAGAGAGAGATGGAAATATGAAAGAGAGATTTGAGGATATAGAAAGAAAAACAGACAGGAATATAGCTGAGAAGGTAGCTGAGGCGGAAGCCAGAATAAGGGTCAAAATGAGACAAGAGACGGGGAGGAAGAGAACAGGTTTTTCCGGCAGCTGTAATTACAAGGAAAAAGAGCTGGCCAAGTTCAGTAATCGGCAAGGTTGCCCGATGGAATTTCTGGCAGCTCTGGTGAACAAATTTAAAGAAAGATTGGATGAGGGCAGTATCGAATGGGGACAGGTGATAGAAATTTTAGAGCAAGCTTTTGTAGGAGAAACAAAAAGCTGGTATGCGGTTTACAAAAACACTCTAGAAAGCTTAGACGACTTCAGGGCTAAATTTCACGAAAAGTTTTGGAATGAAGCCATTCAGTCACAACACAGAGAGGCAGTGGCGTGCGGGAGATACAATGCGAGGGGGAGCCAAAATATGACCGAATACTTTCTGAGCCAGGTGTTGGTATGTAAGCATTTGGACGGGTTATCGAGGGAAGGAGACGTGGTCAGGTTGTTGTTGCGACACTTTCCTTATAGGGTGAAGGAGGCGGCCTGTATTCAAAAAGTCGGAAGTATACACGGAACTCGAGAAATTATTAGGGACGTTTGATACTTTGGGTAGGGGGAACGGCGAAGAGCAAAATACAAATTATGCCAGAAACCAGGACGTCAGGAGCCAAGGCCCACAAGGCAGAGGCAGTGGCGGCGGCCAGAATTTCGGTGGCCAGAATTTCCAGAATAGGGGTGGTGGAAATCCTAGTTTCCAAAACCGCAGGAACATGATGAATCCACAGTACAGAATAACGCTCAGGGTCCCAATTACAATCAAAGGAGTCATCAGGGTCAAGGTATGGTCCACAGGGGGGGTCAAAGGACCGGTGGCTACCAGAACTCCAACTACAACCAGAACAACCGAGGTTTTGGAAGGGGTAACCCTGGAGGAAATAGCGGTAACCAGAGAGAGGAGAGGGAACCAAATGACAATAACCAGACCAGTGGCGTGAACAATGGGGCGGAGAACGACAGAAGCCGTAATTTAAACGAGCGCCAGGCTGCGATGTGAGGTCAGAATCACAGTCTGCGCTGATCCGTGTTATAACCCTAGTACTGGAACCCTATGACCTGAATGTCAGAGATGATTTGTTAAGAGAATTTATTGAGGAGGCAACTGTAGCTAAAACATTAGATGTGAGCCCTGTCGTAGAATTATGCGTGTTACGGGCACGACACGCAGTTTTAATCGATACTGGTTGTGGAGCATCTTGCGTTAGCCAGAAATTTTATAATCAAATAAGAGAAGCAGGGGTGGAGCTTGATGAAATGCCAATTAAGACTACGTACGTTATAACTGCAGTTGGAAAGAAGTCGCAGTTAATTAGCAAGCAGGTTATAGTAGAAATCAATATTAACGGTCATATAGAGAACCAGGTGTGCCTAGTTATTCCAAATTTAATTTATGCAATGATACTTGGGTGTGACTGGTTAACCAAAGTTCAGGGTAAAATATGGTATGACGAAGGGTGCATTAGACTCAAGTGGGGTGAAGAGGAAGTAATCATGGAATTAGTAAATCAGAATAAGGGGAGTTATATTTCTAGTTGTTTATGTACGATAAACGAAGTGTCGAGAGCAGGAGATGTAGGGGATATAGAACAGGTGTCGGAGAACATAGGGCCTGTGTCTTTAAATTGTGTGGGCAGTGTGCTGACCAACAGAGATCTTGAGGACTCGTTACGTCAGGCTGCGGATCAGAGGAACATAGAAGAAGATGAGTGTAATATCCTTTACAAAGTTTTGAAGAAGAATCAGAGAGTTTTTGAAAACAGGATTGGCAAGGCCAATTGCTATGTGCACTCTTTAAACGTCCATGATTACTCAGTCTTTACAGGCCACAGGTATCCCATACCATTTAAATACCAACAGGCAGTTGAAGCACAGATTAAACAAATGCTCGAGGATGGCATAATAGATTATTCCAGTAGTCCCTACGTAAATTCTTTAATTACTGTCCCGAAAGCCGATGGAAAAGTCAGAATTTGTCTGGACGCACGCCTGGTAAATGCACACATCCCGTTTGACCAATTAAAATCCGTGTCCATTGAAGAGCTCATGCAGAGTTTTGAAGGAAAGAAGTATTTTACGTGCGTGGACTTAAGTTGTAGCTTCTGGCAGATTACTCTAAGGGAAGAAGACCGTCCATTTACGGCATTTAGCCACCAGTACAACCTCTTTCAATTTCAGAGAGTTCCATATGGTCTCAAAAGTAGCTCAGCCGCACTTATCCGTGCACTAAACATAGCGCTAGGGGATGACACAGGAGATTACGTCACGATCTACGTAGACGATCTAGTGATCAGTTCTAAAACATTTGCAGAACACTTAGACCATTTAAACATAGTTTTCCAGAAGTTAGACAGAGCAGGCTTTACTTTAAAATTATCGAAGTCATCTTTCTGCAGAACAGAAGTCACGTTCCTTGGTTATAGGGTGTCCCGATTAGGAGTTACGCCGGAAGCAAGCAGAGTGAACAAAATTCTCGATGGAAGGGTACCAAAAAACGTTAAGGAGCTTAAAAGTTATCTGGGGGTCTGTAATTTTTTTCGTCGTTTCGAGTTAAGGTATTCAGGACTGGTTGAACCATTTAGGGAGCTCCTTAAATCAGGAAGCAGATGGAGGTGGGATGAAAGTCATGACAAAGCGTTCCGTGCTCTGAAACGTGGTTTCGAGCAAGCAGTAGTATTGAAGTATCCACTCAGAGACCAAGAGTATGTATTGATGACGGATGCGTCACATATTGGGGTTGCGGGTGTATTGTGTCAGAGGGACACGGAGGGAAATTTAGGTATTGTATCCTTAGCCTCGCGTGGACTTTCAGCTGCCGAGAAGAAGTATACGATAACAGAATTGGAACTGCTCGGAATAGTTTTCAGCCTAAGTAAATTTTGAATGTATGTGCTAGGGAGTAAATTTCAAATCTACACAAACCACCACGCTCTACTTTTTATGCAAACTTGTAAGCTAAGCTCAAACCGTGTAAGCAGATGGATTCTTGCTCTTCAAGAATACGATTTTGAGGTAAAGCACATCAAGGGTAAAGAAAATGTC
The DNA here is from genome assembly GCA_946902985.2 of Meconema thalassinum. Lineage (NCBI taxonomy): Eukaryota > Metazoa > Arthropoda > Insecta > Orthoptera > Tettigoniidae > Meconema > Meconema thalassinum. Next base: position 1,934,093,015 of record OX336388.2, read on the forward strand.
TTGTCGGATATGCTATCTAGGGATTCGAATTTAAATAAGGACAATTCACTTGTTAAAGCAGAAGGGGGAATTTTGCTCTGCGCGTGTGTGGATCCGAGCAACAGGAGATCGCTTGAAACCTTGAGTAAAATGTTGGTTGAGCAGCGGGATGACGCAACCTTGGGTGAGGCACTGGCCAGGTTGGAGGCGGGTGAGTCACAGGTTGTGAAGGTTGGGCGGTTTGCATATAGAATGCCGGACGGGCTTCTTGCACGAAAGTGTAAGAATGACCGCTGGGCAATATGCGTGCCGGCGACCCTAAGGGAAGAACTTATATGGTTCATACACAAGGAGCTAGGACACTTTGGAGCGACCAAAGTGTTCTATGAACTTTCACGTGATTTTATATGGGAAAATATGGGAAGGGATGTGAGAAAAACACTCGCTAGTTGTAACCTCTGTCAGAAGAGTAAATATCCTGTTAAGTATTTAAAAGGGGAAATGCAGGCGATCCTCACCAGTAGTACCGGGGAACTACTGTGTGTGGACCTATTTGGACCTGTAGTTAAAGGTCAGTGCGGCTACGAATACATCTTTGTTGTGATTGATGCATTCAGTAAATACATCAAACTTTATGCGCTAAGGAAAGCCACGGAACTCGCATGTAGTCGACTGATTATTGAAAAGTACATTCCTGAGTTTGGCACTCCACTCAGGATTTTATCTGATAGTGGGCCGCAGTTCACTGCAAAGAAATGGAAAACCAATATGCAGAAAGCCGGCATTTCACACGTTCACTCATCGGTAAGAATCCCACAAGGTAATCCTTCGGAACGACCGATGCGAGAGGTGGGCCGTTTATTCCGAGCTCTCGTGCACGATAAGCATACGGCGTGGGTCACACAACTTCCCAAATTTGAGACCTGGCTAAACTCTGTCCAGCATGATAGCACGAAGTTGACGCCCCATGAAATTCATTTTGGAAGGAGACCCCAAAATGAGCTAACAACCGGGAAAACAACCGGGGATGGACTATTTTGTCCAGTTGGCGAAACAAAATTTAAGGAAATCAGCAGCTAAGAGAATTCACCAACAAAAACAGACCAAATTCGTCCTTTTCAATCAGGGAGATCGCGTATTATTGAGAGTTCAAAAACAGTCGATTGCCTCCGATAAAGTCACGAGGAAGTTCTTTTTATTGTTTTCTGGACCATATATAGTGTCCAGGAGGATTGGTAACACCGCGTATGTTCTGGAGAATGAGTTAGGAGAGAAACTTTATGGAACATACAATATACAAAGCTTGCGAAATTATATTTCGTAAAGTAAGGCAGGCAATGAGAGGTCAAAACCATGTCTTTTGGAGTTAAGACTGTTCTTAACGATTATCATACATGGAGTGTATACGCACCTTAGCACGTGGTCAGTTGCGTACCCATTTACTTGGTGAGGAAGTCAACAGACCGACTGGTGAGTGACATAGCGTGACGTTGCGTGTTATGTATTTAAAGGAATACTAGGCAGGTCATTGTCACGAAGGTCGACTGGTCTGGAAGATTGCCATTTAAGGTATTTAAAGGAACGAGACAGAGAGAGAAGGGTGAGTGGTGCTGTCTACAGATGGTCAGATAAGATAAGCATAGCGGGAAGTGGAGCTCGCTTAGGTCTGTTACGTGATCAGGCTCGAAAGGAACTTAATTGTGACTACAATTGCACAGACAAATCTTGACTTTAAGGATATTTCTATATTTGTGTATTATTTTGTAGGATCAAAAATGTAAAACTTGCAGAGATTTTGAGTAACTCAGTCAGGAGGCACCTTCTCCGACGTGTGATCTGTGAGCGTATGAAGTGTGTCATGAATGGGTGGAGTATCATACACCAACATGGCGTGTGTTTTGAGTTCGGCCAACCAGGTCGAGACTGGTAGCGACCGAGTGTGATAAATGCCATGCAGTGGCATGGACGTTACGTGACGGAACAATAAGGTCACTAAATGAAGCTAGGTGAAGTGAAATAATGAATGCATACATAGTGTGACACATAAATGTATCTCTCTCCTAACACATAGGAAATAAAGACAATGAAAAGCGAATATATCGTAATGAAATGATGTAACTATGAACAATTTACGAGCAACCCACGCTGGTAGACAGAGAAAGACAATGACGTGAGGCGTCGAAATGATGAAATTGTACAGATCTAAGGGTATAAAGGAATGTTTGTATTGTTTTATATGTATGTATATATTTTAGGTTTTTTTGTTTCTTTTATGCGTGTTCTTGGGATATCGCGGGAATATAGGGATTCTATATGTCACGCGATCTCCCAGGGCGAATGTAATATGTTGAACTAGCTTATTATTATTATTACCTATATTATTATCATTTTGATTATTGTTTTTTTAAGACATTTAGCCGTCATTTCAATACATAGGAATTCATTTCATTTGGCTGGAGGAACATAGCGATGGGAAGAGTGGTAGTATTTAAAGATTTTAGGTTTGAAAGGCTGACTACAAGAGGATTACTGAGACGACAATTTACAGCATGAGTTGTCCCAACCATAGCTTCGATGAGGGCAGTGCTCGTTCCTGGAAACTTGCCGGGGAGACAGGCCTTTTGTCCCACGTCTATCGCTGCTCGTTGGGACATGGATACAGAGCACTGACGTGAGTGCTTTTGTCTGGAGATTGGGTGTGGCGAAGACACGATTGGAAGAGGGTGAACTCGCTGGTGGAAGGTGTGGAGCAGTTTTGAAATACCGAGGACAAGGGGGAAGGCAGGCTGCTGGACATTACAAGAGTGACTTCTCTGACTAGAGGACAACAGAGAGGGTTCTCTATGAGCTCGGAAGTAAGACAGTATATCGGTCGAGTGTGGTAGGCGAATTCATGCCTATATGCACCAATGGGGATAGTCGTGTCTGGGCTATCACCATAAGAGTAGTTTTAGGGATTATATCCCATCATAACCATACATCAGAGCAGATATCAAATCACTGTTAAATGCAATAAACATAATTCAGCGCATCATGACGAGCAGAGGAGGGACGACAACGAACCAGCCCAACATCACATCACTGCCATGAACCACGAGGACGAGAGATGATCTACATCGGTAAGCCAAATGACGCGAATTACGCAAAGTCTCTATTTGCAGTAAATTCATCGCCACGTAAATTCCAGCTTTTGTTTTTCAACTTTAACTTATAGACCACCTCCAGTTGCTATTTTCGACGAGCCTTAGTAAATTCAGTAGAGTCATTTAATTTTTATCATTTATCATTTATCTTTTATCGTCATTTTCTTGTTTTTAACTTTATTAAATCTTTCATATTATTTGATGCAGGTCTTTTCTTCCTTAGTACTTAGAAATAGCTTTAAGTCATCCCTTATTCCAAAAACAAATACTATCTCGGTTAATTACGGAGTCTTACCACGTCCTTGAGAAGAAGAGAACTCAGCTGCTCTACAAATTGTGTAAGTGACTGTATGTTTGGTCATTTTATGGAGATCATGACCATGGTGCCCACCGAGTAATTAATTTATCCATTTTCAATATCTTACAATCAATTATTATTTAAAATTATCAATTCAAATGTCATTCATCAGTCTAGAGGGAGAGTTGCCGTGTAATTTCCTCAGACCAACCAGTAAGACTGTTACATTTGTGCGCTCAACCTGGAGCAAAACGGTTACAACACTATGGCCAACATTATCACCTTCAGAAGGATGCTTGCTAGAGCCCGATATCTGATTCGGGAGAGTAAGAAAACGACGTGGGAAAAGTATGTGTCGTCTATGACGGCGCATACTCTTTCATCTCAAGTGTGGACTAAGCTTCGTCGGGTCTCCGGACTCCCGACATCACTGTCGATACCCGGAGTATCCATCAATGGAGAAACCATCACGGACCATCTCGCCATTGCCAACTGTATTTGCTCGCTCTTCTCCGATGTATCCTGCTCTGTGAGTTACGAACCCACATTTCTGACTCTGAAGCGGGAGGCAGAGACTCACCCCTTGTCCTTTGCCACGGCTGCTTCGGAGTCCTAAAATGTACTGTACCCGAAAATCCGGAAAGGATGCTGTTGGAATTTCCATTGCCCCAGCTGGATTGCCTATTTCTAACAGCTCCGGCCAATACTATATTAGAAATCGCTTCCAACATGTCCTTTAGGGATTTACATACAGCAGTTACAAGTATATTGTGGATCAACAACCAACTACACGGGCACTTACTTTCTCGGGGACTGGGAATTCAGCTTCGCCTGCAATACATCCACAATACGCTTCTCCTTACATTTTAAATGAATCACACTCCAAGAACAACGGATAACAAACTGAATAAAATTTATTAACAATAGTGTAAACTAATCTAGTATAAACAAAATAACAATAAACTAATTTAACAATAGAAATAAAAATAAAAACACGCAATCATTCACACTTCCTTTCAACTCTACATCTTACTACAATGCTGTGTTAAAAATTATGAGCATACAATTATGGCTTGTTTTAGTCCTACACAGCGTAAAAACAAGATGTTCAGTAAAGAACATACAGCCTACTTTCTCCTAAATGCATGGGTATTGTTATAACTCTTTGTCCTTTTCAAGGAGTATGATTGAATGTTGGTTGTAGTAGCTTGTTGAAATACAACGTGCTATAGGGATATTAAACATGAATATGAGGTGCCCTTTGCTAGTGCTACCTCTGTACCAAATTTCGTTCAATTCGGTTTCACCGTGTTTGAATTGATAGGGGGAATCGATTTGCACACATACTTGGCCACCATCTGCAAACTATTGGGCTGATGTTCTTGCAGTTTGGTCTGAATATGTTTCCCACATAAAGATATGGTGTTGCAAAATTTGGTAGAGACTAGATTATTAGGTTGGTCGTAATTAAATTTTAGCTTTTAACATTTGGGTGGCCGCGATTACGTTTCCGTCAAGATAGCGGTGATATAAAACATGACACTGAGGTGCCCTTTGCTAGTGCTACCTCTGTACCAAATTTCGTTCCATTCGGTTTCACCGTGTTCGAATTGATAAGGGGAATCGATTTTCACACAAACATGGCCGCCATCCGCAAAATATTAGGCTGATGACCTATTAGTTTGGTCAAAGGATGCTCCCTCCATAAAGGTATGTTGTTGCTAAATTTGCTAGAGATCGAATGATTAGGCTAATCGTAATTTGATTTAAGCTTTGAACATTTGTGTGGCCGCCATTACGTTTCAGTCAAGATGGTGGCGATATAAAACATGACACTGAAGTGCCCTTTGCTAGTGCTACCTCTGTACCAAATTTCGTTCCATTCGGTTCCACCGTGTTCGAATTAATAGGGGGAATCAATTTTGACATAAAGATGGCCGCCACCCGCAAACTATTAGGCTAATAACCTATTAGATTGGTCAAAGGATGCTACCTCTATAAAGGTATGTAGTTGCAAAATTTGGTAGAGATCGGATGATTAGGTTAATCGTAATTTGATTTAAGCTTTGAACATTCGTGTGGCCGCCATTACGTTTCTGTCAAGATGGCGGCGATATAAAACATGACACTGAGGTGCCCTTTGCTAGTGCTACCTCTGTACCAAATTTCGTTCCATTTGGTTTCACCGTGTTTGAATTAATAGGGGGAACTGATTTTCACACAAAGATGGCCGCCATCCGCAAACTATTAGGCTAATGACCTAGTTATTTGGTCAAAGGATGCTTCCTCTATAAAGGTATGTTGTTGCAAAATTTGGTAGAGATCGGATGATTAGGTTAATCGTAATTTGATTTAAGCTTTGAACATTTGTGTGGCCGCCATTACGTTTCCGTCAAGATGGCGGCGATATAAAACATGACACTGAGGTGCTTTTTGTTAGTACTACCTCTGTACCAAATTTTGTTCCATTCGGTTGCACCGTGTTCGAATTAATAGGGGGAATCGATTTTCACACAAAGATGGCCGCCATCCGCAAACTATTACACTGATGACTTATTAGTTTGGTCATAGGATGCTCCCCCCATAAAGGTATGTTGTTGCAAAATTTGGTAGAGATCGGATGATTAGGTTAATCGTAATTTGATTTAAGCTTTGAACATTCGTGTGGCCGCCATTACGTTTCAGTCAAGATGGTGGCGATATAAAACATGACACTGAAGTGCCCTTTGCTAGTGCTACCTCTGTACCAAATTTCGTTCCATTCGGTTCCACCGTGTTCGAATTAATAGGGGGAATCAATTTTGACATAAAGATGGCCGCCACCCGCAAACTATTAGGCTAATAACCTATTAGATTGGTCAAAGGATGCTTCCTCTATAAAGGTATGTTGTTGCAAAATTTGGTAGAGATCGGATGATTAGGTTTATCGTAATTTGATTTAAGCTTTGAACATTCGTGTGGCCGCCATTACGTTTCTGTCAAGATGGCGGCGATATAAAACATGACACTGAGGTGCCCTTTGCTAGTGCTACCTCTGTACCAAATTTCGTTCCATTTCGTTTCACCGTGTTTGAATTAATAGGGGGAACTGATTTTCACACAAAGATGGCCGCCATCCGCAAACTATTAGGCTAATGACCTAGTTATTTGGTCAAAGGATGCTACCTCTAAAAAGGTATGTAGTTGCAAAATTTGGTAGAGATCAGACGATTAGATTAGTCGTAATTTGATTTAAGCTTTGAACATTTGTGTGGCCGCCATTACGTTTCCGTCAAGATGGCGGCGATATAAAACATGACACTGAGGTGTCCTTTGCTAGTGCTATCTTTGTACCAAATTTCGTTCAATTCGCATTCACCGTGTTCGAATTGATAGGGGGGACAGACATTCAGAGTACACACACTCACACACACACAGACACACAGACACACACACACACAGACTCACACACACACATACACACACACAGACAGACACACTTTTTTCGCCCTGTGTTGATCTCATAAGTCTACTTTCATTTTTTGCAAAAATCGAAAGTAGGCTAATAAAACCGTTTAATGAAGGCTCTTACATTCGTGGCATTCCTGACACTTGATTTCATTCAATAGCTTGCGTTTGTAGAACGCACGTGCATTGGTCTTGTTTCATCAATGAAATATAAGCACCACGCTACACTCAGAACTGGTTTATACAATTTATATACAAGGCGGTGAGTGTCCACTTGCTTATATTATGTCATCGCTGTCCAAATATAACGGTGAATCATTCTAGCTAGCCCACATAGAGACTGCTTGTGTGTGCGTTTATAAAAACACGTAAAATTTAACATTTAGATCTTACAAAAGTTCACATAACTACTCTGTTTCTTAAACAATCATTCTAAAAATTTTTATGCACTCTTTCATTCGCACCCCGCAATTGTTCATGACCAATACGGTTCCATATTTACTCTTAACAGTGAACAATCATTCATACCAAAAACATCCGCTCATAAAACATACGATATTTCAAAACAATTGATTAATAAATCCTACTAAATTATTTAACTAATTAAATCATTTCCAAAAATTATTTACATATAATATGTTCATAATAATATACATTATTTAGTGTTGCTAACACGATACTTTCGAGATTCTGGCTTCTCGGTTACAATACAATTCTCAACTAAATATATACACAGGTTTTTCACATAACACTTCTCTAACGTTCCGTAGTTTTGATATACTGCTTACACATCGTCTTATATAGGTTTCATTACATTGTCGGTATAATACAGTCGACTAATTAAAGTTAACTGTACGTAGTTACATAACTTCGGGTTTAATAAAATATAATAATAGTATTATTGACATGAGTAGATAATCGTTCCCAAGTTGCATTTCCGCTAAAACCCTCATGTTAACACAGCTAAATCGTTACTTCACAAGAACTGGACTACTTGCATACAACGGCTCTTATCATGATCCATGCCTTCTTATCAAAGAACAATAATATTTTGACTTCCTTTAAAATGCGGAACTCCCTCGCACGAGCACTCTTCATAGCTCTACATATCCTCATATAACAGTATATATGGCATGAACAATTATCATCCACTATGTTAAACAATAACAAAAATGATTAATTGTTATTAACATATCTTCTGTAGGCACTTCTCTCAAATAATGGCATGACCCTCAGTATCATTACACATGACTACTGGACTACAATTATACATGCTTAAGTTCTTCAAACGAAACTTCCAATTGTAATGAACGATATTAGACAGTCGTGATTAACCTCCTAACGTTTACTCCACAACAAGATAATTAACTGTTAACTCGTCTGTCGCAAATACATGTAATAAAAATAATACTCCTGTCTCAACTCACTTGTCAAGCTTTAAATTGTTCATCGTTGTAATATCATGCCCACAAAATGACGTGATGTTACACAAATAGAATAAAATAACACACATGTTATTTTATAGTGTCAGATAGAATTCAATCTTGACCGGGATAAAATAGCTTTGAATTCCTAGCCAAAGATTTGAATAATCAACTATCAAAAGGTAATTTTCTTCTAACCAATTAAATGAACAAAGCTCTTAGCTTTACAAATAATAAAAAGGTTTGTCAATGTGGTAATGTTTTTCTACTCTACACAAAGAATGTTCATAGGGATTAAGACTTCGGTCTTATCAAACGACTAGTGTTTCTTAGATCGTCGACAGTTTATATACAATAATGATATAACAATATCATTCGATGTTTCATCTGTTCTTGAAGTTAGATGTCGTTGCATTAAAGTGCTCAAATTAAATTTAATAAGAATTTAATTTGAAGCTATGACATAACGTCAGAATATTTGGTTAAAATAAAATTATTAAAAATTCGAGAGTCGAAACGACTAGTCTTCTATGAGGCAATATGATTCCTCAAACACAATTTTTAATGTCAGTTCCACAACTGATCCGTAGAATAAAATTGAAAAATAGATGAAAGGCAATCATCTCCTACATAATCTTCAAGCATAAAAATCTCAACACACATCTGAAGTGTAAAATACATGAAAACACTGGAATACATGAAATGTGAAAATATGGAAATATGGAATATGGAAACATGAAATTATGGAGTAAGATCGTTGGCTCAGGATGTCACTCTATACTATAAATGAGATACACTGCTACCTTATTTGGACGAAAACTTGAAGATCTATGTAAGTATTCCCACAATACTTAAGATGTTTCCTCAGTACAAGATACTGAGGTGGATATGCATTCGAACCTCGGATCTGCGACCTTAGAGATAGGAAACGTCTCTCTCTGGAATTCACCAACATTCGCCTGGGCTTGAACGACATCCTTCTGGAAAAATTCTTCTGTGTTGCTGGGCTACCCCCTAGCATCTTGACAAATCTCTTCTGTAGAGTCTTCATTCTCCGTCGTAAATATGTGTCAGCCTCATCATTTGAATAATATTATAGAAATATTCATATAAATGGTGAATTAAATATTTCCATTGCTAATTGATGTTATATTAGTGTTCGTAGACTGACGAAAATGTACAAGATGGACCGTACACTACGTCTGTATTCAAGAATACGTTGTCTAACGGAGCTCCATCGTTGTATCTTAACTCCTGCTATCGAATATGTCTCTGGCGCATGACTATTTAGTTCATCATATCAACAATGTTACTTATGTTGAATGAAGACATTTGAAGAATAACAATAGTCATTTTGTTAATGTTTATGTGTTGTGCCAATATTAAAAGTTCTCCGCTGCTGTTCACTTGAGCTGCGTTCGTCAACTTCACGTTGCAATTTAAAATGATGTTCCTCTTTATTTCCAACACATTTGAAAATCTGACTTAACAGGCTTATATTGTCGAAACGGTGAGTTTTAAAACGCTCAACTTTTCGCAGAATATAGTATGCGACCTGTTCTTTATATATATGCGCTTATTTAAATTCAGATCTCAATGATATGAGAGATATAATCAATTCAATGTTCCTCGCAACTTCACATAGAATGGAAGTGCGGTGATCTCCTACGTTCCACCTAGCTATCCTCGCGTCTCCACAAGTCGACAGTCGTCGCACTCGGACTAAGCCTTAGGATCTCCGTTAACCCAGTAAAAACACTTTATCACTCTTCAAAGACTGCTGAAATAAGAACCTCGATCCTTGGATCTCCCCCTCAAAGTCGAATTTTTGGCGGCCATATCAATCTCCCACCATAATTTTAACGCGTAGATTACTAATGCTTATTACTGCGTAGATTAGCCGATCTGCGGTTTTTAAAGTATCAGACATAATGTCTTTTAATATTCTCTTCATTACCAAATAAGTAAATCTCCTTCTAAGGGCCTAAATGAATAATTTCATCATATTGTGTATTTGAAGTTGATCCCGTCTTCAATAAGACCTCATCTCATTGGCTCTCGGCTGGGATTCAATAGCATAATTTATAACAATATTTATAATATTAATTTCCAGACTCGCTGTTGCTATGCTAATTATAGCCTTCTAGAAGCGTCCATTGTGCAATATATCACGTGATCGGGCTCTCCCACAGCCTCGAGCTTGTAACACTACACTCCTGTGTCACACTTCCAGAAATTATATTTGCTGGTTAAATTTTATCATGGGGACGGATAATATTCTCATTTTGTCCTTAAATAATTCAATTTCTGGGTGCAGTACCATTCTCTAAATGGGAACTGCGCAGTGCGCTTGCACTGTGCAGGAATACGGCTCCTGGACCGGATAACATACATAATCAAATGTAAAACATCTGTGCGAAGCCAGTATAAAGCAACTGTTGATCCTCTTCAGTCGTATATGGATTGAAGGGGAGTTTCCATCTCAATAGCGAGAGGGGATCGTGATACCGATTCTCAAGGCTGGAAAGGATCCCAAGTTTTTAAGCAGCTATAGGCCCATTTGTCTGACAAATGGCCTATGTAAGCTGCTCGAAAAGATGGTGAACCGCCGACTGGTGGTGTTCTTGGAGAAGAGAGGTCTCCTGTCTGAGTACCAGTGTGGATTTCGCTCTCATAGGTCCACCACTGATCATCTGGTGAGACTTGAGAGCGCCTTACAGGGGGCATTTCTCCGAAAGCAGCTCCTAGTCACGGTTTTCATTGACCTCGAGAAAGCCTACGACACCACATGGCGCTACGGGATCCTTTCCACCCTTCACAAGTGGGGACTCCGTGGTAATCTACAGACTTTCATTGCGAATTTCATGTCCGTCCGTCTCTTCCGTGTAAGGGTCGGTAGGACATTATCGCAATACTATACTCAGGAAAATGGAGTTCCTCAGGGTCCTGTGCTGAGTGTCACCTTGTTCGCGATTGCATTGTTGCCACCGCCGGGTCCGCGGTAATTCCATCGCTGTAAGTAGACGATTTACCTCTGCATTACAGCTCTGGAAATATGGCAGTCGTGGAACGGCAATTGCAGCTAGCTATCAACCGGGACGACAGGTGGGCTCACGACCGGGGTTTTAGTTTTTCAGCAGCGAAAACCTCCGTCGTCCATTTTTGTCGGCTCCGGAGGCTACATTTGCACCCTGAACTACATCTCAGGGATGCTGCGTTGCCGTTGGTTGACACTTATCGCTTCCTGTGGCTCCATTTTGATAGCAAATTAAGGTAGCAGCCCCATATACGGGGGGGGGGGGGGGGCTGACCGTGCGGTGCTGCTAGGGTTCTACCAAGCCCTCGTCCTGTCCCTGCTAGACTATGGTTCTGCGGCATACGGTTCAGCAAGGCTGGCAACCTTGAAAATGCTGGACAATATCCACCATAGTGGCGTTAGGCTGGCTACCGGTGCCTTCCGGACCAACCCGATACCCAGCCCACTCGCCGAATCGGGTGTTCCACCTTTAAATTATAGACGCCAACATATGCTTTTAGCATATGCTGCCAATGTACGTCAAATGCCGCAATACCCGACCTATCAAGCTCTCTTCGGTACCCAAAACCACCAGGGGTACGCCAACCAGCCTCATGCCACTCGGCCGGTTGGTATTAGACTCGATAGCTCGTGTACTGAAATAGGAGTGGCTGTAGGTCCCTGTATGATCCGGACATCTAGCGAGGTGCCTCCGCGGCACGTCCCGCGTCCGGAAATTCGGTTAGATCTTCACCGAGGTCCTAAGGTGAACACGGATAGCCTCCGTTTACCGGAGGCAGTTCCACAGCATAGTTCACCATTTTCCGGACGCTGGCATTCTCTACACGGATGGTTCGAAGGTGAACGAGAGAGTGGGTTGTGCTTACGTTATTGATGATGCAAATACCAAGATCTCTTTGCCTGAGGCCTGTAGTGTGTTTACTGCGGAGCTCGTTGCCATCTATGAAGCTCTGCAGTTTGCACTACAGGATGCACGAATCAACTTTCTCGTGTGTACCGACTCTTTGAGTTCGTTGCAGTCAATTGCTACATGTTCCCCGCAACACCCCCTAGTGCAGCGAATCCACGACCTACTAGCCGGGCTGTGCCACGCTGACACTCGAATCACCTTTCCGTGGCTTCCAAGCCACATGGGAATTGCGGGAAATGAGTTAGCTGATCCAGCTGCAAAAGAGGCGTTATCACTACCACCTCGACCAATGGAGGTACCTGCTAGAGATATTCGCTCTCAGTTACGCCTACAAGTGGCTAGCTGACCCACTGCCCAGTAAACTGAGAGCGATCAAGGGAACTACTCGCGTGTGGCGGAGCTCTTTCCGGTCACGGAGGGAGTCCGTGATTTTGAGTAGGCGAAGGATAGGTCATACAAGATCATCCACTCGTATCTGATGAGAAGGGAAGACCCCCCACTTTGTACCTGTGGAGCCGTTTCACCGTGGCCCACATTTTCACCGAGTGTGTGGATCTTGCTGACTTACGAAGAGACCTTGGTTTGCAAAGGACACTCAAACTTATATTAGCCGATGACGTGGTGGCTGCTGATCGCGTTATCCGCGTTATAAGTGAGAGTGGGTTAGGGCCTGCAATCTAAATTTTCCAGTATAATTGACTCAACGACTTGTTCGTTTTTGAATGATAATGTTTTGTTTTTCCGAAATTTTTGTTTATTTTTACAATTTTTGATTCTTTATTTAAAGTTTTTGTTTTTGTTTTATTAATTTTTGGTATTTTTAAATTTAGGCGTCCACCTCAAAATTTTAAATTCAATTCCAAATTTGTATTCTTTAATCTGTGTTAAGAGGGGCAGATGACCTCGTAGTTCCGCCCCTTAAAACAACAATAACTAACTAACAAGACTTCTACGGGTTCAGAACCACTGATCTAGAAGAAAAGTTAGCTTGCCACAGATCATTAATTATGCAGTGAAAGTCATCTCTAGACCCAAGTATTGACTTCTATTTTTAGGTAGATTTCATTAGAAAGCTAACTATTGCAATGGGTACCATGTTTCGACTTCCGGAAAATTTCCACATATCTTCGCGTTTCACATACTCCAGACCCCCAAAACACCGTCAGTTCAAAAGTTTATATATAATTTATCTATCTATCTATATATATATTGTTATATATATATATATATATATATATAACAAAAAAATCCTCTCGGCACGCTAGAAGGCGGAGGTAGATTTCACCGGGCAACTAGGGGATAGGCTATAATATGCAAAATATGCAGCTTTTCGTAGAAGGATCAGACCTCATTTATTGCGAGAAAGTATTTTACAATGTAATTGGAGCTCAATTAAATTTTCTTTCGTCTTACTATGCATATTTTCAACATTTTATTGTCTTAGGAGGACGGTAATCTTCTTCTCATTTGGGGTCCATTTTTATACGTGTGGTCACACCGTTCTTATGCAAGGTTTGGAGCAGATGTGTAACTATCTAACAGTCTGTCACTTCTTCACGTCAAATTTTATCTCCCTCAGAGATGTTGGTTGTTCCTCAGTTTAGGGCTGCGACAACGCGGTCAAGTAACCCCGTGTACTTTGGGTGTGTATAGAATCTCTCTGATAAACGGTGTTAATTGTGATGGCTGTATTAGTCTGTAATTCAGGTAAGGACTGCAGACGGTCAATTTCAAGTAGTAGTTCCTAATGTTGGTACCAAATATACCGTCAACGACACCTAGCTCTGAACTTGGCTAATAGATGCCACCGCAACCAGTAACTTGCAACGAACGTTGCACTTCCCCTCTGAAGGAAAGCATACTGAGGGATTTTCAGCACTCTTTGAAAATCCGATGACTTCGACCAGCTTTGAATCCGCGACCTTGGGCAAAGAAGTGCAGCATGCTACCAGCTAGGCTACGTCACCGAAGCCGCTTCCCACATAGTCAGATGGAAAAAAGAATGTGATCTCGTTTTCATGGCAACCTCTGATAGCTCATCCCTCATCAATTTAGAAGCGTTGTCATGGTAACCTCTGATGGCTCTAGCATTTTCTTCTAATTCCGAAATCATTTTTCTCATCCCTTGGCGTAATGGTGGGTTGTATCAAAAATTCTTTCAGTCAAAAGTTTTAGGTAATTATTAGGGGAATATCGTCCATTTTGTACGGTTTTGATATTGTGCCTATTAAGAGAGATATGATTAATGTTTCCTGAAAAACCCACTTTTTTCCATCCAATTAGTCAATGGTTGGTGCTATCAAAAAACGTTTAAAACATAAATTTTTGGCACTTATTCGATACATAATATGAACTTTGAAGGGATTCGATATTTCACATATTAAGAGAGTTATAGTGATATATCACGTTTTAGAAAAAAGCCCCCCATTTCTACCCCATTCGACCGATTTTGCCCATTAACGAACTCGACCGAGATTTTATAGTGATACTTATTATGTAAGAAATCCAAAGTGATTGGTGCAGAATTACGGACGTTATCGTGTCCACAAGAAACTGATATATATATATATATATATATACATAAATTATATATAAACTTTTGAACTGACGGTTATTTTGGGGTCTGGGGGATGTGAAACGCGAAGATAAGTCGAAATTTTCCGGAAGTCGAAGTATGGTACCCATTGCAGTAGTTAGCTTTCTAATGAAATCTACCTAAAACAAATGGATCACCACAGTGAAGTCAGACCTACAGCAACTTGGAATGTCATGAAAAAACATACAGGATCGATCACAATTCCGAAAGATGATTCAACATGGTGTCTTTCCAGTGTCTCTCACCAGCAGGAAGAGTACAGGGACTACCAGACCGAAGTGGACACAGGAAAGAAAGCAGACACACAGCCAGAAGATGAAAGCTGCCTGGGCTAAGAAGAAACATAAATTCCTTACAAGAAGTCAACACGAGCCCCGTGGTCCTCAGTAGGCCCAAACGAGAAGTAGATGAAAAAGATATATATATATATATATATATATATATATATATATATCAGTTTCTTGTGGACACGATAACTACCACAATTTTACACCAATAACTTTGAATTTTTTACATAATATGTATTCCTATAACATCTCGGTCGAGTTCGTTAATGGACAAAATCGGTCGAAGGGGGTAACAATGGGGGGCTTTTTTCGGAAAAGTGAAATATCACTATAACTCTCTTAATATATGAAATATCGAATCCCTTCACAGTTCATATTATATGTCTGATAAGTGCCAAAAATTTATGTTTAAAAAGTTTTTTGATAGCTCCAACCATTGGCCAATGGGGTGGAAAAATGTGGGTTTTTCGGGAAACATTGATCATATCTCTCTTAATAGGCACAATATCAAAACCGTACAAAATGGACGATATTCCCCTAATAATTACCTAAAACTTTTGTCTGAAAGAATTTTTGATACAACCCACCATTACGCCAAGGGATGAGAAAAAGGATTTCGGAATTAGAAGATAATGCCAAGAGCCATCAGAGTTTACCATGACAACGCTTCTAAATTGATGAGGGATGAGCTATCAGAGGTTGCCATGACAACGAGATCACATTCAGTTTTCCATCTGACTAGTATGTGGGAAGCGGCTTCGGTGACGTAGCTTAGCTGGTAGCATGCTGAAATTCGATGCCCAAGGTCGCGGGTTCAAAGCCGGTCGAAGTCGTCGGATTTTCAAAGAGCGCTGAAAATTCCTCAGTATGCTTTACTTCAGAGGGGAAGTCCAACGTTCGTTGCAAGTTACTGGTTGCGGTGGCATCTAGTAGCCAAGTTCAGAGCTAGGTGTCGTTGACGGTATATTTGGTACCAACATTAGGAACTACTACTTGCAATTGACCGTCTGCAGTCCTTACCTGAATTACAGACTAATACAGCCATCACAATTAACACTGTTTATCAGACAGATTCTACACACACCCAAAGTACACGGGGTTACATGACCGTGTTGTCGCAGCCCTAAACTGAGGAATCAACGAACATCTCTGCGGGAGATAAAATTTGACGTGAAGAAGTAACAGACTGTTAGATAGTTACACATCAGTTTCAAACCTTGCATAAAGACGGTGTGACCACAAGTATAACAAGAAGTTCCGTGACGAACTAAAGAGCCTACTTTTCATGCCAATGATTATTCTACAGTATATGAACCTATCTAGAATAATGACGAAATTAAGTTGCTAATATCGAATTTTATAATTAGTTCGAAATACTGTATACCTGGCATAATGTAGCCTAATAGAGCACCACAGTTGGCAGCCCTGATGACTGAATATATTCTTAGTTCCATCTCTTAAGGAACAGAATACAAAATTTGGTTGAAGTCCAATGAATAGCATCGACGTTACATGCAGTTAAACATTGGATCTAACAGCGCGCATAAAATCATGTTGGCAACAATGTCATGCATGTATTGGTCAGAAATAATCTAAAATAATATGATCTATTGTTGTGCCAATTTTGAATGAAATCCATTAGTTAGTATAGAAGTTACATGCATTTTAAAATTGGACCTATCAGCAGGCTTAGAATCATGTTGGCAGCACTGACGTATGTTAGTTACTCCAAATTCATCTAGAATGCCAGGTACTATACGTGTGCAAAGTTTAGAGCTATTGGCTTGCATACTTTCTGATATATTGATATTAGGGTAACAAAAATAGGGACAGCACATATTAACAGTTGGCAGCCCTGGTTCCTCTTAAGAATACGCATAGTCATATCTGTTATGGTACACATAGCACATACGAAATTTGGTTGAAATCCAAATGATAGTATGGAAGTTACATGTATTTAAAGTTGGACCTCTCAGCAGGCTTAGAATCATGTTGGTAGCACTGACGTATATAAGTTACTCCAAATTAATATAGAATGTCAGGTACTATACGTGTGCATAGTTTAAAGCTGTCGGCTTGCATACTTTCTGATATATTGGTATTTGGATAAAGTAAATTAGGAGAATTTATTAACAGTTGGCAGCCCTGGTGGGTCTTAAGAATACGCTCAGTCATATCTGGGTATGTACACATACAACATACGAAATTTGGTTGAATTCCAATTGATAGTGTAGAAGTTATATGCATTTAAAAATTGGACCTATCAGCAGGTTTATAATCATTTTGGCAACACTGCCATGTATGGCCCCCTGGAAATTAAACTGAAATATTATTATCTATACGTGTGCCAATTTTGAAATAGCTCCCATTCATACCTTCTAAGATACCCAACACGGAGCTCAAATTTCAATTGCGATTTTTTAGCAGTTGGTAGCACTGACATCATTTTCAAATATGGCAGTGAGATATTCAGGTATAGATCTTTACTCCTACCAAATTGTGTTTCGATTGCTCCAGCCGTTTAGGAGTTGATAGGGGGGGACACACACACAGCCAGACAGACAGACAGACAGACAGACAGAAGGACAGACAGACAGACACACATTTGCCCGATCTCATAAGTCTACTTTTTCCTCATTTTTGCAAAATGTGAAAGGTAGGCTAAAAATGGACCCCAAATGACAAGAAGGTTACCGTCCCCCTAACACAATAAAATGTTAAAAACAAGATGTTCAGTAAAGAACATATAGCCTACTTTCTCCTAAATGTATGAGTATAGTTATAACTCGTTGTTATTATCAAAGAGTATAATAGAACTATTCTTTGTTGAAGACCTTAGAAACGACTTACCTCTACCAAACGCCACAACCTAGATAAAAACTGCTACCATCATTGAAGAAAGAAAGATAAGAAGTATATCAAGAATGTTATGGATCTGGAGACATAATCGACCGGACTGGCTGCGTGGCTCAGCGATAACGTTCTCGCTTGCTGGGCCCTAGGTTGCAGGTTCGTATCCTGGCGCAGTCAGCTGGCATTTGAGGGTGCACAAATGCGAGGGAGCCGTGTCAGTACATTTACTGGCACGTTAAAGATCCTCTTCGGGCCAAAATTCTGGCACCCCGGTGTCTCTAAAAGCAGCAGTAGTTAAAAGGGATGTAAAACCAATAACATTATTATTATTATTATTATTATTATTATTACATATACGACCTGCCGTGGGCAACATCCAACTTTGAGTTGAGGCATGTCTTTACACGTCTGGTTGTGCATGGCTTTCACAACCCTAATTGAATTAACAAATCTTTCCATGACCCTACAGCAGGGTTCTCCAAACTTTCCAGCCGTAGGGCCATACTGGTTACTCCAGTAAGTTCCGAGGGCCAAAACCATATTATCATTGTTGCCGGTGGTAAAAAGTGAAATAGTCCACTGATGAAAAAAAAAAGTCCGAAGAAGTACGCAACGTTGAAAAAAGGCTGCAAATCGGACTAAAGTCCGCAAAACGGCAACACTGCATATTAATAATTTTCCTGTCATTATCTGTAATTTCTAGATTAGTCGTAGAGTACGAGCCATGAGGAGTAACGTGACACGACATCTGGTGGACACAAGCGGAAATAGGTAGTGCCTTCTATCGCTAACAGATGGCGCTAATAGCACGTACAGAGTAATCTCGTTGGTTCGAGAGAGTTCTGGTGTCTTCCACTCACTTCTAGATGGCAGTAATTGGAATATATAAGAAGGCTAGTTGCGCAACCACAAGCCAGTTCCTATGACACTGTTGTGAAATAAAATAGTGCGTACCTCCTTAAAACGTGTTTGTGCGTGTTTAAGTTTAAGACATCTTTGTAAAAGTATTTTGATTTGAATTGTTGCTTTTGTATGTGATTTAGTAGTATGGAAAAGAAGCGAAAAATTGATAGTGAATGCAGAAAATTCAAAGATGAGTGGAACATTCAGTATTTCGTAATTGAGTCCAGTAACAAGGCGCTATGTTTGATTTGCAATGAAAGCATAGCCGTTCTCAAGGAATATAACATTAAACGTCATTATGAAACAAAACATTTTCAAAATTACTCAAAATATACAGGAAGTTTGCGGACAGAAAAATTCGAAGCTATGAAGCGCGGATTGAAATCGCAGCAATCTTCATTTACAAAACTCAAAACCGAACAAGAGGCTGCAATTCGTGCCAGCTTTCGTGTGACTCTTGAAATTGCAAAACGTGGAAAACCATTCACCGATGGAGAAATGATCAAAGAATGCATAATTGCAGCAGCCAAAGAAATGTGCCCTGAAAAGGTAAATTTATTAAAAACTGTCAGTATGTCAGCAAACACTGTGGCTCGAAGGGTAGAAAACATCGCTGAAAATATATCCTCTCAACTGTTCGACAAAAATGGAGATGTTGAGTGGTTTTCTTTGGCCTTGGATGAGTCAACGGATGTGTCAGATACTGCTCAGGTGTTGATTTATATTCGAGGAGTAGATAAAAGCTATGAAGTGCATGAAGAACTTCTTGATATGTATAGTATTCATGGCACAACTACTGGTACAGATATTTTTAAAGGAGTTGAAATGGCCATTAATCAAAAAAACCTTCGATGGAAAAACTTGAAATGTATTACAACTGATGGAGGCAAAAACATGAGTGGGAAAGATAAAGGAGTGGTCGCTCTTGTGTCAAAGGCTGTAGAAAATGACGGTGGTTCAAAACCATTGTATCATTCATCAACAGTCTTTGTGCGGAAAATGTTTGGATATGTCTGAAGTTCTGAAACCAGTCATACCAACTGTTAATTTTATGAGATCTTTTGGGCTGAATCACCGACAATTTCGACAATTTATTGAAGAGATTGGAGAAAATGACTTATATTATCATACTGCCGTACGTTGGCTTAGTTGTGGGAAAGTCCTTCAGCGCTTTTTTGAACTTCGAGCAGTGATCTAATTTTTTTTGAATGAAAAGCATCGCCCTCTTACTGAATTACAAAACAACGCATGGCTGTGGAAGTTAGCATTCTATGTTGATTTGACAAAATATGTGAACGAACTGAATTTGAGATTGCAAGGAGAAAACCAGCATCTTCCTGATTTATACACTAATATCAAATCATTCCGGAAGAAATTGATACTGTTTCAATCACAACTACGAAGTAAATGTTTTTCACATTTTAAAACATGTGAAATATTCAGCCACACCAGTGAGACTGAGTTTCCTATCGATTTTGGTTGGTTGGTTCTTAAGTTTAGGGGCTGCGACAACGCGGTGTGTGTGTGTAGAATCTGTCTGATAACCGGTGTTAATTGTGATGACTGTATTAGTGTGTGTTATCTGTTTGTTAATTTAAGTACTGCAACTAAGAATTTTTCAAATACAGTAGTTCCTACTTTTGCCGCCAAGTGCCACCGTCAACGACTACTAGGCCAAGTTCAGAACTGAGCTACTAGACGCCGCCGCAGTCGGCTCTTGGCAACGAACGTAGCAACCTAAGAGCGTTGTTTACATTCTTAACCTATCCAATTTAGCTTCATACAGGTGCAATTAGTGGAAGGATCTTTAACATGCCATAAATCTATGACATGGGACCGCCGGCTTTACTTCCCCTCCGAAGGAAGGCATACTGAGGGATTTTTAACGCTCTTAAAAAATCCGACGGCTTCGGCCGGGTTTGAACCCGCTATCTTGGGCATAGAAGCTCAGCATGCTACCGACTACGCCACCGAACCTATCGATTTTGCAATCGAAACTTTGAGTGCTTTGAAAATAAATTTTGATACTCGTTTCTCGGACTTCGATGCCTTTGCGAATCAAATTAAGATTTTTCAGGATCCTTTTGATACTGACATTGAAACCTTAGCCCCGGAACTTCAAATGGAAATGATTGAACTACAGTGCAGTGATATAATTAAGAACAAATATCAAAACTCATCTTTGTTGGAATTTTATAAGAGTCTTCCACTGACACAATTTGATAATTTGCATAAATTAGCTCGTGGGCTGTTTTCTGTTTTTGGTACTACTTATTTGTGTGAGAAGACCTCCAAAATGAAGTACACAAAAAATGTTTACAGATCTAAATTAACTGATGAGCATCTTAAATCTCTTTTAATAATTGGTACAAGTAAAATTAGTCCACAACTACAAACTATTGTCAGTGGAAAATCTCAATTACATAAATCTCATTAGTATTTCATATGTCTGCATGTTATACATGTCTTTACTCATTACAATTCTGTGTTTCTTTATCCAACTTATCACAAAAACAATAACAATAAGCCTACAACAATGTTATGAGTAGTTAGCCCATGACCATATCAATGTAGATGTCATATTAATAATTATTCAACATAAAATTAGAATACTTCAGTAAACTAAATTTAATTTGCTATAAAAAAATATGTTCTCTAAAAGGAGTTTTCAAGTATGCTAGCTCTCCGCGGGCCGGACAAAATCTGTCCGCGGGCCGGATGTGGCCCTCGGGCCGTAGTTTGGAGAACCCTGCCCTACAGAGACGTGTGTATACAAACTATGTGGATATTTTCGATTGCTATTTGCCTGAAATAAAAGTAGTAATTAATAGCCTGAACTAACACCAACGGCTTGAATTCAGTTACTATGTGAAATCGTTTTGTTCTTTACTTCAAATAACATTTTCAAGTAACGCAAAATAGGCTGTTACAAACCCTTTAAAATAAAAAGTAAAAATGTATCGTAGTATCATCTTGTCATTCTTCAAATTCGATGCGCATAGAATGCCAATGGTATAGTAATCAATGGAGCCCCACGTAGACTAGTCGTGACATCTAGTGGTGAAATATCGAACAATATAATCCTAACAGAGCGAGTGCATTCTAGCGGCCAGAAGAAGAAACTTTTCAATAAAATCTGGAAGTTACCTTTTTGGCAGCTAGATGTCTCGAGTAAATCTGCTGGCGAATTATGTTTTAATTAAATATATATTTTACACCATAATATGCACAATATAACGCTTAATTTTAAAACATCTCAGTCATTACAAAACAATAAACATATAACATTTCAAGCAAAAAACCTAGTTCTGATCGGGTTTGAACCATAGGCATTTGAGCGATAGGCTAACGCTCTACCACTGAGCTAATTGTGTCAACGAATATCGTTCTATATAAAATGACTTACATAGAACTTGTTAGCAAATAATGATTCATACTAAACGATTTCATCACTGGAGTATATTATTTATATATAAAGCATTTCATACAAAGTTTATTTATTTTGTATCAGTACGCTATATTGCATGCAATACTCAAATTAGTGAAATATAAGTCAGGCACAAGATATCCGCTGCCATCTTGTCTTATTACTGAATCAGCTCAGCTTTTTAAAATCACGTCTGCACTATAGTATTACAAAATAAACTTTTAATTTCAATCGTGCCTCTTCCTTTAGAACAGTTAAAACGATTCTCGGCTCGATAATCGGAACTGGTGGGTCCCATGATATGGATTATAAAGTTTGCATAATTCGCACGGCCGCCATCCTGAAATGGTATGGCGGACGATCTTGTAGTTTAGTCACAAGACGCATCCTATACGAAGGTATGTTGTTACCAAATTTGGTAGAGATCGGATGATTTTGTTAGTCGTTATTTGATTTTACGTTTTGAACGTTTGAGTGGCCGCCATTCAGTTTTAGTAAAGATGGCGGCGATATAAAACATGACACTGAGGTGTCCTTTGCTAGTGCTACCGTTGTACCAAATTTCGTTCAATTCGCATTCACCGTGTTCGAATTGATAGGGGGGGGGGACAGACATTCAGAGTACACACACTCACACACACACAGACACACACACACAGACTCTCACACACACACATACACACACACAGACTCACACACACACATACACACACACAGACAGACACACTTTTTTCGCCCTATGTTGATCTCATAAGTCTACTTTCATTTTTTGCAAAAATCGAAAGTAGGCTAATAAGCAAATGCCCAAAGTAACGTCGCATCCCCCTAACAATTTACTTATTCAGCTAAACCGCGATGACATCCGCAGGGTAAATAATACATAATACCAAATACAATTAAGAATAAAAAAACAACGTGGACCCCTTAAACATTAACCCCAAATAAAAACCAACGTGATCCCTCATCATAGTGCGTCAATATAAAAGGTGGAGGAACATGAACCGACAAGACAAATAACCTAAAACAATTACGATCTCCAATCTAGCTTTAATACTGAGAGAACTAGGGACATGCTAACACTGAAAATTGGCGGACATGCATTTAGTAACCAATTACTTCTTCTTCAATTCATAAAATGATCATACTTTCAAAGAATGTACACTTAGCTTTGCCTGGAGACGTTCCCTGAAGATCGCAAGCTGCTTGCTACAAATACTTCATCATCATTTCAATAGTGGCTCACTTCCAAGATTAAAGCCTTTAGTAAATAAACGGGAACAACACGACACGACAACGTTCCTTCGGACACAACCAGACGCATTTTAATCTCGTTACAAAACACATGTAGTACATCACTTTTCGGTTTCTCTCGTAATGGCTTCGTTACTTATTCAACTCTTATTGGTAATAAATAGACGATCCAATCTTGGGACATAGGCTACTGCGTTCCTTAAGTTCCGATCTGATTCTCCTTGCGATGAGCGTTTCAATAGCGTAACACATCATGTTAGGTTAAATTTTTTGACGATAGATGGCAGTCTTTACAATATTGCGTACCCTCGTGAGCCTTCTGTAAAATAGTAACGGATCACACTCCCATCTGCCAAATTTGGACATAGCTTGCAAATCCAACTTCCATTAGATGTCAAACAGAGAAGGTAATATTGTTAAATATATCAGCTGTTACCTCGATAGTCACTTGTCTGCATCACGTGATTGTCGAGTCCTGACATAACGCTGAGCAGAGCATTTTGGGAAATGTCAAAGATAAGACGGAGAAACAAGCCACAGCTGATCAACAAATCCGCTTCAATGCACACCGGAATGAAAGTCAGGATGTTAGGTTTAAATTGTTGCCAGAAAGGTTAGTCTTTACTTACATAACGTGGATCATATCAGAAGTAGAAGATTAAGTTTACGCCGTTCCAAGAAGTTCAAATAGCATTAGGAATATTAGTATTAGGACTTCTCTGACTTACAATTAAATATAATACGAAACAAATTAGAACGGAAAGATAAACACATTCAAAACAACCAATACGCGAAAAATGCAGTCATCACACAATCAGTCTCCCAATGTTCCAAAATGTGAAAGCGACAAAACCACGCTCTGCTACCAAACTGACACCTCCTCTCGCTTCGGTGGATGGGGTGGATGGGCCTACTTACCTGTCTTCAGAGGTCCGCTTCGCTAATTCGCAACTTACCGCCAGTTGACATCTCCCAACAGAAGAACACCTAAAGGTGGAAGAAGGTGGAGAAGAAGAAAACCCACAGGTTCGTCTACAGAAAACCCCCCGATAACTAACAGAACTACCACCGACGAAATGATGCAACAACAGTAGCTTGCTTTAAAAGAAAATTTAATGTTAAATGAACAACTCCACCAGAGAACAGAAAATGTATCAGCCAGCATAAAATTACCAAAACAAAAACAAACCCCACCTAGAATTCTCACTGGAGATAAAAACAAGGCTAAAGGTCGATACCAATTAACAATTACCTGAGGGGATTCTAACGAAACATTTAGTTAAGAGACCCAAACAAAACTTACAAGAACAATAATTATTTAGTTAGGAAGTTAGATACATTAAAGGTAACATACTAACATGAAGTATTACCTGAAGTCAGAGAAGGGAAAGCAAAAGAAAAAAAAACTTAAACACTTAACATGTACCTGACATACTTTCAACTGAACCATGAGGTCCTCGGAGAATCAAAAATGAAGTAAATAGTGCAAACTTTACCATAAACAAGATACCGAAATATACATACAGGAGTACAAAATAGAAAACTCCAAAAAAGGAAAACCAAAGGATAATTTAAAACCAAAACAAGTTCAACAACATCACCATGGCCCATGAACGTGCACTTCAAACACACGCCAGAAACAAAAACCCACAATGCACTACTGTCAACAAGTTACCATGGCGACCAGAACAGTTGAAGGCATATCAGTACGAATTTACATCAAACGCCGAATTTTACATTTTAAAAAATTCTTCTCCAGTGAGAAAACAGGCAGATATATAAAAAAAAACTCTCGACATGACGAGATCAAATAGTATTTAAAAGGCAACGGATCAAAATAAAAACCGATCGACTGATGATCAAAATTAGGCCTACGATTTAATTGATTAGTCTGGTCAGTACCAGAATATAACAAGAAGAAAATGCCTTAGCAAGACACCAAATAATAAAATTTGAAGAAAAACATAGAAGTGTTCCCCGGACTAATATTATTTAACAAAATTTTACATATTCAGAGGTGACATCTCTTTGGCCTAGTCAACCTTCAGAAAAAAAAACACAAGTACGCAATGAAAAAAAATATGGCGCTACAACAACTTAAAATAAATAAATAAATCGTCAAAACATTACCTTAAATAAGCCTTTTGGGGAGACACTAATATTTACAACACTAATGAAATATCCTTAAAGGGTTTATATCACCCCCAAAATAAGGGAATGGCTGCCAGCTGAACACGAAGAGACGCACACAAAACATCATATCTCCATATTAAGGCAAAAAAAAACACGTTCACGAATATCACAGATGATAGTTGCACACCATATTCTTCATATATCATCAAAATAATGGGATGTATCCCCAAGTTAGCGGAGACGAGGGCCAAAGCCCTCGACCTCCGACGAGATCCAGAATTTGCGTCCTCCTTCAACCAGCAATCAGTCACAAGTCATAATTCACAAGATGGAGGACAAAAGCGAAGAAGATCTCCCAACATGCACCAGGTTTATTTAAATTAGACCAATCCAAATGAGCCACATACTACGACAATATGCTTAACAAAATAATATTCATACGACACCATTAAAATATTTTGGCGGCATGATGCATATATAGTTTTTTGTTTAATGACGTAGAATAATATACTTTTTCAAATATGTCTCGATGAGAGGCGGGTCCGAAAGACACCTATGTCTCGCTCTAGCGGCAGAAGACACAACCCTCAGCTTGTAGTGCCGACAGGTGCTGCCATCTAGAGCTCATTAGCCAAACCAAGGCATCTTAGCGGGCACTTTAAAAGGCAGATGGTACAAGACATCAAAATAGATAATAATAAGGTTTAGACAGGCTTTGCATGTAACAATAATTATATCGCAAGACTATAAAAAGAAAAGGCCTATCAGAGTAAAATAGACACATGTATACCCACAGTAGAAAAAATATTTATTTTAACTTTTTTTTTCTTTTTTTTTTTTTTCAATGAGAAAATCGATCAATATCTCTGAAACTGACCGCTTCTTCTTTCCAGTCGCAGATATGTAATATAAAGAATTGCTTCCTACGCTTCCAACACCGACTCACCCTGCAGTACTAAGAAATATCACAAGAGGGCATGCCACGCTATTGTGCTGCTACAAGCGACATGGTAAGTGTTTAAGTAATTAATGTAGTTTATTTCAGGAAATTTAATTGTAATTCATCGCCCATTGCTTTGCAATGCTATTCAAGGAAAGAAAGTGTTGTAATTTTGTTAGAAATATTTTTGGAAACTTTTGTTTTCGTCTGGGGCGTATATGAATAAATCAGAAGGCTTTCCGACGCGTGAGCTGGCCACAACAGGCTGACAATGTGAGAAGCATAGATTTTTCAAATTTACTCCATACACTCGTAGGGGTTGCCCATATACTTTGTTGATGGTAATCACAAATTCTAGTCGCAACAGAAAGTGCAAACGTTTGGAAACACACAAAAACTGCCATTATGTAAGAAATACACTAATTCTTATAACGTCTTTTCAGCCACCTATCGTAAAAAAAAAATTTACTAATTCAGTAACCTTCGCGAGCTTGCACAGCAGCTGATCAAAGTTCAATTGTTCAAACAACTTGCGCGCCATCTATTGTAAAATTGATATTCTTAATGGGGGGCATGCGCACAACTCCACACCCAAGTTCATTTGTTGAAATGATTAGTGCACCAAAACGCATTTGTTGATACGACTGTCTCAGAAACATTTTCGGGGGTGCGCACAACTACTCACCCAAGTTCGATCGCAATTAGATGAATAGTGAACGCATATGGAACCTTGTTGAAACGATTCTCGTAGATAGAAGATACGTCTGTCCAATAATGCATGTATATATTTTATTCTGATATTCGGTGCTGGAGAACGGTAGCCTATCTGCTTCCATGTTTGTTCACTGTACCGTTTTCAGATTAACTCCCCTTACGCCATTTTCTGAAGTCCTTCGCACCATTTTACTGCCTCCATGCTCCTTTTGTATTTGTACAAATACAGCGCCCCTCTCTTCTTACTGGCGCTCTTAAATGTTCCGTTTCAGGTAAGGAGTTTATTGCACTCCAAGGAGCACTTTGAAGCTGATTACGAACAATTTGCAATAGTTGAAGCTCTGTGTGGTGCTTTGCCTCTCGCCTTAAGATATGCCGTACTTCCTCTTTCTACTTTGTATGTGATACTTGAGAATGTGCTTCTTCTTGCGATTCTTCAATAATGTGTGAGTTTGATATTTTACTTCATTCATAGTCCCTGACTCACTATTGGTTTTCAAAAATATTTTAAACTCTAAGTTCACTTTCCCTACGCACAACACCCTAACCCCCTTACTTCGTTCGTTTAAACTATACATCACGTTAAAAACTAAACAGCCTATTCTCTGCAACTGTAAGAAGATAACCAAGGGTAGTCGTTATAAGAGTAGTTGGGGAGCGTGATGGCGCAGTGGCTTAGCTGCTCGTCTTTCACCCGGACGGCCGGGGTTCGAATCCCGGTGACAGCGGGGTGGGATTTTCATCTGAAAAATCACGTGGTGTCAGGAAGGGCATCAGGCTTTAAATCGCCGGCCAAAACCAAAAAAAATGAGCCTGGTTGGCTCCAGCATCCCCAATTAATTGGGAAAAGCCGAAGAAAAGAAGAAGAGTCTTTATAAGAGTAGTTACTTACCATTACTTCGAACGCCAGCATACAATAAATGAATCAATTATTATGCGATATTGGTGCTTCCCTTGCCCTTTCAATGTTTCGTCTACAATGGTTTAGTCCTTTACGAATCACGCAATTCCAACCGTTAAGTTGGTGTGTCCAATTGCTTACTATTGATAATACTGTAATGGCTTAAAGATGCATAAATCGTGTGTTACAGGTGTTATGCAGAAGATAATCTGTTTCCTAGGTTAGTTATTTATCATGAATTTGTGTCATCAATGGTTCGGCAGGTAGTTACGTTAATAAAACTAGAAAAAATCTAAATTAAAAATATGTCTCTGAAATCCAAAGAGGCAAACAAGTCTGATGTAAATTTCTCATAATTAATATCAATTTTCTTCCAAAGTTGTACCAGTGCACTTGGTATTTCAGTACGTCGTCACACACCGTGTTGAGAAACTGGAAGATTGGAATGTGGTGATTTAAATCATGCATTGTCAGTGGCTATTATGAGTCCTGTCGTCCCTTGGATTTTTCAAGATCCATCGTAGGGAAATCCTATATCAAATCCCAGGACATAAAATAACTATAATAACTACTTCAGGCATCACAATAGCACAATCAACTCTACACCTTCATTTACAGGGTACAAGCTGTACCCGGCATGCGTTGCAATGCCAATCAAAGGAAGTGTTGGCGTTGAAATTCTGTTTCTTGAAGTGCTTTTGGATACACAACATGTTATCTGCCTCTAAGCTATCGTAAAATGGATTTTCTAATTTAGAACCATTCGTGGAAGCGTGCACAACAACTTTCAAAAGTTTCATCGCTGTCACTCATTTGTTGAATCTACTCATACGCTACCTGTTGTGAAATGGATTTACTAAGTCGAAACCCTTCCCTGGCGTGTACACAATAACTCATCAATGATTCATCGCAATCGGATGAATGGTATATGCACGTATACGGGGTTTTGTTTAAACGATTCGAGCGCTGTCACTCATTTGTTGAATCTACTCGTGCGCTACCTATTGAGAAATGTATTACTAAGTCGAAGCCCTTCCCTGGCGTGTACACAATAACTCATCAAGGTTTCATCGCCATCGAAGAATGTTATATGGACGCAATAGGGGATTTTGTTGAAACGCTTCGCGCGTCGCACCCATTTGTTGCATCTACTCTTGCGCTACTTATTGTGAAATTGATTTACTAAGTCCCCTTCCCTGGCAGGTACACAATAACTGATCAATGTTTCATTGCAATCGGATGAATAGTATATGAACGCATACCTGATTTTGTTTAAACGATTCGCGCTCCGTCACTCATTTGTTGAATCTACTCGTGCGCTACCTACTGTAAAATGTATTTACTAAGTTAGAAACCGTCACGTAAGTGTCCACAACATCTCACCCAAGTTTCATCGCTATCGGACTAATGGGATATGAAGATATAGGGGACTGTATTGAAACGCTCCGCGTGTCGTCGTTCATTTGTCGAATCTACTCGTGTGCTACCTACTGTGAAATGTATTTACTAAGCCAGAAACCTTCCTTGGAGTGTCCACCATATTTCACCGCTAACGGCAGAATGGTATATGACCTTATACGGGACTTTGTTGAAACGCTTCGCGCGTCGTCCCTCATTTTTTAAATCAACTTGTGCGCTGTATATTGTATAGGGGATTTAATAAGCCAGAAATTTTCCATGACGTGTACACAACATCTCACCCAAGTTTCATAGCTACGGACGAATGGTACATGTATTCATACGGGACTTGGTTGAAACGCTTCGCGTGTCGTCGCTCATTTGTTGATTCTACTCTTGCGCTATATATTGTAATATGGATGTACTCAGCCAGAAACCTTCCCTGGAGTGTACACAACATCTCACCCAAGTTTCATCGCAATCGGATGAATGGTATGCGAACGTATACGGGACGATGTCGAAACGCTTCGCGCGTAGTCACTCATTTGTTGAACATAAACGTGCGCTTCGTATTGTAAAATGGATTTACTTAGCCAGAAACCATTCCTGGAGTGTACACAACAATTCACCAAACATTTATCACTATCAGACGAATGGTATATGACTTTATACGGGACTTTATTGAAACGCTTCGCGTGTCATCGCTCATTTGTTGAATCTACTGGTGCGCTACCTATTGTAAAATGTATGTACTAAGCCAGAAACCTTCCCTGGAGTGTACACAACATCTCACCCAAGTTTCATCGCTATCGGATGAATGGTATATGAAATTATATGGGACTTTGTTGAAACGCTTCGCGCGTCGTCGCTCATTTGTTGATTCTACTCGTGCTCTACCTATTTTTAAAGGGATTTACTGAGCTGGAACCCTTCCCTGGAGTGCACACAAAATCTCAGCCTAGTTTCATCGCTATCGGATGAATGGTATATGAACGCAAACGTGACTGTTGAAATGCTTCGCGCGTCGTAGCTCATTTGTTGAATCTACTCGTGCGCTGCCTATTGTAAAGTGGATGTACTAAGCCAGAAAATTTCCCTGCAGTGTACACAACATTTTACGCAAGTTTCATAGCTATCGGACGAATGGTATTTGAATGCATACGGGACTTTGTTGAAACGCATTGCGTGTCGTCGCTCATTTGTTGAATCTACTTGTGCGCTATCAACTGTGAAATGTATTCACTAATTTTGAAACCTTCACGTAAGTGTACACAACATCTCACCCAAGTTTCATCGCTATCGGACGAATGGTATATGAACACATACGGGACTTTGTTGAAATGCTTCGCGCATCGTCGCTCATTTGTTGAATCTACGCGTGCGCTACCTATTGTAAAATGGACTTACTAAGTCAGAAACCATCCTTGGTGTGCACTCAACATCTCACCCAAGTTTCATCGCAATCGGACGAATGGTATATGAACACATACGGGACTTAGTTGAAATGCTTCGCGCATCGTCGCTCATTTGTTGAATCTACGCGTGCGCTACCTATTGTAAAATGGATTTACTAAGTCAGAAACCTTCCTTGGAGTGTACTCAACATCTCACCCAAGTTTCATCGCTATCGGACGAATGGTATATGAACACATACGGGACTTTGTTGAAATGCTTCGCGCATCGTCGCTCATTTGTTGAATCTACGCGTGCGCTACCTATTGTAAAATGGATTTACTAAGTCAGAAACCATCCTTGGAGTGTACTCAACATCTCACCCAAGTTTCATCGCAATCGGACGAATGGTATATGAACACATACGGGACTTTGTTGAAATGCTTCGCGCATCGTCGCTCATTTGTTGAATCTACGCGTGCGCTACCTATTGTAAAATGGATTTACTATGTCAGAAACCTTCCTTGGAGTGTACTCAACATCTCACCCAAGTTTCATCGCTATCGGACGAATGGTATATGAACACATACGGGACTTTGTTGAAATGCTTCGCGCATCGTCGCTCATTTGTTCAATCTACGCGTGCGCTACCTATTGTAAAATGGATTTACTAAGTCAGAAACCTTCCTTGGAATGTACTCAACATCTCACCCAAGTTTCATCGCAATCGGACGAATGGTATATGAACACATAGGGGACTTGTTTGAAACGCTTCGCGCATCGTCACTCATTTGTTGAATCTACGCGTGCGCTACCTATTGTAAAATGGATTTACTAAGTCAGAAACCTTCCTTAGAGTGTACTCAACATCTCACCCAAGTTTCATCGCAATCGGTTCAGTGGTATATGAATGCATAGGAGACATACACACCCACAGACAAACTACCACGTAAGATTGATTTTTATATATATAGATAACAGGTAGGTCAAACACTTGGGCTGCGAACGGTAATTGGAGCTTTAGATAATGAGATGTGTATCTAAACCTCTTATTTTTTGAAAATTATCTGCATTAATGAAGTACAGTCGCTACTGGTCATTGTTGCAGATTCAGTCACTGAGAGCTTCAACCTTTAGTATGATCGATCATTCCACTGTACATTTAAAGCAGCGTTTGATTGAAAAAATTATACGAGCCTTACAGTAGTCGCATATGATGTGTAACATGTGACATGTTATCCTACTATGTGTGTCCCGGGAGCGCAAATACCTTGTTGACAGTGAACTCTGTTGGTCATTGAAATAACTACTTGTATAACTCCAGTGCCAAATCCTGACCGTAATGAATCATAATTGTTATTTGCCATGGCGGAGGCAATCCACTGCCTACTTGAAGCGAGCTGTGCTCTATACCGGCCAGTTAGTGAACCCATGCCAGCGATGTTATTGAAAATGGCCTCATTTAGCCGATAGAGCGCACTGCTAAGTATAGGCGCGATTAAAATTTAGGTGTGCCGAATATTACATTATGCAACGAGCCTATAATGGTTATAATTAAGACACGAGTATAATTTCCATACGAGTGTCTTAATTACCATTATAGGCGAGTTGCATACGACTGTTTATGTTCGACGATAATTATAACTTTATATATATAAACACCGCGGACAGGCCAACAAGGACCACGCAAATATCACTTCTTTATATGTCTAGTTTCCTTCTTTCTCTTCCAGAAGTCTTTCATCCTGGTCGACTGTGCAGCTCTTCTTTCAGCAGTCCATTCTCCTCTGTTGAGATTTTTCTTCTCCCCGACAAGAATTTTGAGCCCCAATTTTTTTTTCTGTACTCTATTCGATTTAGACAATCTTCTTCAGTAATTTTGAATTTTTGAAGTTCTTCTTTCATTTGTTTTACATAGCCTCCTTGTCCTTTATAGTTCCAGATTTTATCAAAAATTTGTTTGTTTAACCTTGAGCAATCCATGCGGACCATATGTCCGTAGAACTGAAGTCGCCGTTTCCTGATCATCACTTCAAGGTTGTCGATTTTACTATAAATTTCTGCATTCGATCTCAGTCTATAACCTTCCTGTCTTTTCCTAGGACCATAAATCCTTCTTAAAATTCTTCTTTCTATCTTGAGCAAATTCTCCATTCCGGTTATATTTGTAGTTTCCATGCCGTACAAGATGACTGGTCTAACAACAGTATTAAAATGTCGTAATTTTGCATTGATAGACAGGTTCTTTTTATTGTATATATTTGTTGTACAAAAATTTAAGGTTTCCAATTTCCCTTTTTTGTTCTCGATTGCCAATTTATCCGTCCCATTGCTACTAATTATTTCTCCAAGATATTTAAATCGGTCAGTGACCCTGATGCTCCCATAATTTGTTTTTATAATTTTCTTAGTGTATTTCTGATCACTTGTCATCATCTCTGTTTTTACCAACGAAATCTGTAAGCCCGCTTTTTCCGCCGTTTCTTTTAACTGATCAATTTGGTTAATAGCTTCTTGTTCTGATTCAGCAAACAACGCTACGTCGTCAGCAAATGCTAAACCTTTGACTTTGAGGTTCTTATTCTTTGTACCAATTTTAGCACTTGAATCGTTCTTCTCCCAAAACGTCCTCATGACTTTATCCAAGACCAAATTGAAAAGCAGTGGTGATAGACTGTTCCCTTGTCTTAGCCCAGTTTTTACCTCGAAGGGCTCGCTAACTTCATTTAAAAATTTGACTCTGGAAATCGTATTAGTTAATGTAAGTTTTATTAAATTTATGGTTTTTTGATCAACTTGGTATTCCTTCAATGTGTCAAAAACAGTATCCCTATCCACTGAATCATACGCTTTCTGAAAATCAACGAATGAGATAAAGATATTCTTTGGCCTGTTGTTGTAATATTTTAATATCAATTTTAAACTAAGAATTTGTTCTGCACACGATCTATTCCTTCTGAAACCTCCTTGGAACTCGCCAAGCTGTGGTTCGATCTGCGGTTCAGGTCTGTTTAAAAGTAATTTGGCAAATATTTTATATGTGACAGACAACAATGAGATCCCCCTATAACTATTGACATCAATTTTTGAGCCTTTTTTATGTAGTGGATGAATTAAGGCGATTAACCAGTCTTCTGGAATTGCTTCCTCAATCCAAATTTTCTGGAATAGATTTGTCGTCGCTATATAAAAATTCATCATCTACAAGCTTCCACATTTCTGCAATTATTCCATCCTTGCCTGAGGCTTTATTATTTTTAAGTGAGTTGATAATACATTTAACTTCATTTACATCTGGGGGCGTAGAGTCAAAATTTTGTGTTGTAAATTTGAAACTCAACTTGTCTGTCGGTTTTGGACAATTTAACAACTTCTCAAAATACGCAGCCAAGATATCACAATTTTCCTTGTTGTTTAATGCTAGCGTACCATCTTCCCTTTTGAAATTTCAACTCGGCGCTGAATATAACTTTATTATATGTTTTAACATAAATATTCATAAATATCTGTTGAGAGTCAGCCACTTGAGTTTTGTGATCGGAGAGCGAGCGCTGGGTGTGATATCTAAGTCTTTCAAGATCTCTGAACGACCGACGCATGCGCTCTGTGTGCTTGCAATGCCATATTATGCAGGCCATATGTTTACATCTGCCGTCCCTCAGTAATATTGTTACCGGAGCCGTCTGAAGGCAATGCACTGTGTAGAAATTAGGGTTCGTGATATTAAGGTACAGTGCTATTTCTTGTCTCATATTCGCCAGTTTATTTACGCGAACATATGGACGGTGCGTATTCCATGTCGGTAATTTATTACAGTTCGATGTTGTGTTTATGTCCGACATGTTGGATTTTGAGCGCATGAGCGAAGGTATCGTTACCTAATTGGTCAATAACGAGCTCTGATTGGCTGGATAAACTGTATCGTAATGAAAAACAGTGTTATAATGACCATCATTATGATACAGTTTTCTGACACATAATAGTGAGGGTCGAACATAAAGTACATTAAATGTGTTTCTCCCAGTGATATATTTAGTCCAACGAAGTTTCAATTGTTGTTAGTAGTCGGCGTTAATATACTGAATTCCTTCGTTGTTTGGAGTGTTTGTTGATGCGAAATAGATTCCACATAGCCACATGGCCGACAGTACATCGAGTGCTTACATTAAATAAGAATACAGCAAAAGTATGAAGATTTAATAAATCGTAATTGTTTTCAGCAAATATGATAAAATGAATATTTTCACACCAAGGAACTACAACTTGAAGATGATTTATTCTGGGAATATCTTAAATGGGGTCTCCAAACCTTGAACTAAACTGTATGCGATATACATTCCCCATAGCTACACGGCCTACGGTACGTCGTTGTACCGATCTCCGCCACCATGCGCGCTTATTGTTTCCGTCCTATGCTCTTCCGTCCCATCCATTTCCGTCCCTTTTCCAAAATCACTCCCACAAACATGTCCAGCTACCGAGCGCCACAAAAATATCCAGATACCGAGTGGAAAGAAGTTACACATCAATAACAGCCACAATAAGCACATGGCCTAGCCATAGCGGGTATATTATTTTTCTCACTGCATATCAACAACTTAAATACGCATTCGATAAAAATGAATTTCTATTTTGTGTGAGAACTTGGGCTGTGTGAAATTGAATCCGCCTCGTTAGCCACTCTTATTCATCAGTTCTCAAATACTCAGTCAAAGCTTGATACCAGAACTAAAATTACATGAACAAACGTCAAATTTAATTTAATTTGGTTTAAAATTGGAAAAAGTTTGGTTGGTTGGTTGGTTCCTTAGTTTAGGGGCTGCGACAACGCGGTCATGTAGCCCCGTGTACTTTGGGTGTGTGTAGAATTTGTCTGATAACCGGTGCCGATTTTGATGGCTGTATTAGTGGGCAGGAAAAAGGTTTGTTAGGCTATATTGTTCAGGCGATAATGAAAAAGTGGAGGAATTAACGCAGATAAAGAGTAAGTTAAACACGTGTCTTGAACTAAAATTCCTGAAAATTACCAACTCATACGGACATGCAGCTTTATAAAATTGTTTATATACGGCATACCAATAATAGAAACTCTCACTCATCAAGATTCACATGAGATATTTATGAAACATTGAATACGAAACCAATTATACGGCACGATTTTAAATAGTGGGGACAAATTATAACAGACGGCCTCTGAGAGGATGAGAAACTATAGATATCATATGGACCTACGTCCGGAAATAAATTGTCCGTGTCTGAGCGTCCCGATGGCCTTTCTATAGACACGACATAATGCAGGGGTTCCCTACATATAGAAATCTAAAGGGTCTAGGATCGGTGTCTGGGCGAGCCATGCAACTGGACCTTCTTGTTCGACCCATCAACTAGGGAATACGTTGATTTGATGCCATGTAGTGCACATGTTAATCGAACGACCATCATAAAGCAGTTAAAAAACCTTTCATGCCTCCAAAGGTGCATTTTCCAGCAGGGGAGCCAACGTCAGATATTCCTCATCTTTGAGGCGCTGTGGAAGAACGATTGGTCTCAGGAGACAGTTGCCAAGATCCTCTGGCCACACATTGAGGCTGAACCGGTGTTGATGATTCGCTGCCACCATATAGTGGGGATTCTGCGTAGCCCAGAGATGTATATCGTGGTGAATGACAATGCGTACCTCTTGTAAAGAGATGAATAGGATGACTGAGAGTAATCCGACAAAAGTGGTAGCCTGTACAACAAACCAGCGATAAAAGGAGGAGTGTCCATAGGTAATAAGCATTGCCAGTGGTACATTTGCTATTCATGAAGAATGTTTCAAATAGATTACCCTATGCTGGTGAGGAGCCACCTGCCTGGTACTGATTTAGTGATCACATGTTTCTCCAAGGCCGGTGTACGTAACTGACTCACCTGCACTTCATATATTCCAATTCCCGTAAACTCTTCCAGAATGTATATGCTGAAGTTGCTGTCAGTGGGGTTATTCTTCTAGGTACAGCCATGCCGGCTATGCCCGTTGCCATTTGTCTGTAAGTATCCCCAGTGCCGATCTGCAGCGAGAACGCATGCATTTCTAGATGTATGACCTTTAGGCAAATTTTGTCCCTTAATCTCTCAGGGAGAGTTCCTTGCAGTTTGTTCTCATTTCTTTACATCACCTGTATACATAGTAATTACTCCAAAACCAGAAGATTATTAAGAAAAACAATCCATGTTATTATAAATGTTGTTAATATAACGATTACAGCAACCTGACAACTAAAATAACTAGGATTTCTTATCCTTTCAAGTTTCAGAAATTTATTCACAGTAATATTAATACGCCAACAAATCATTATTATTTCATTGAAAGAACATTAACTCAATAGCTCCAGACTCTGTCATCAAATTGCAATTCTGATGTGAGGGCTGGAACGTGTACACTCAGCATCGTGAGGCAAAACTGAGAAGAGGAGGGTTCGATTCCCATCTCAGCCATCCTGGAAGTGATTTTCCCTGGTTTCCCACTTCTCCTCCTGGTAAATGCTGGGATGGTTCCTAAATTAGGCCTTAACTGCCTTCTTCCTAATCATATCCCTAATTTACGTTTATACACACACTGGTACAGCGACACACAATGACACCGGTTATCACAGAAATTGCAAACGCACATACACCCGAAAAATGCACTGGGCTATATGACTGCGATGCTGCAGTCCCTATAATAAGCAACAATAACTCAATAGCTCTGAATTGATCCAACGGGTAACAAATCTATAAGTACGTTCGAGGCGATGGAGATCAACGACGTTTGAATTAGCCATGCACATCAATAATCTATTTCGTCCACAAGATAGACAAAGCCCAGTTCCCTGTTAAATTAACCAGCGACCCCGAGTTTGAAATCTGTTCATATAGTGGACAAGTGGTAGCTTTGAACCTCAGCATATTCAATCAGGAAATGTATAATCCTTTAATGTTGATCGAGCTGCAGATTACAATTTTGATCAGTACACTAAGCAACATTATAATGATGATGAAAATTGTTGTTTTAAGGGGCCTAACATCTAGGTTACCGGCCACTATAAGCAACATTAAAGCTTACTCAGACGTCAAGGGAACGTTATGTTCGCTTTCCTTTATTTTACTAGTTGTAAAACAACAAGGAGATGTGCTTTTCAATATAGCACTGGAGAAAGGAATTCGTCAATTACCCATCAATCACAGGGGAACCATATTTAACAGATTAGTAGGCTACAAGTAGTAACATATGCTGATGATGTGGCTACTATTGCAAGGAATGAAAGAGCTCTTGAAGAAAGCTATGGCTGGTTGGAAGAGAAAACACAGGACTTGGAAGTAAACATAACTAAACTAAATATATTAAAATGGGAGATGATGAGGGAGTAAAAAGAGAATCAAT
Source organism: Meconema thalassinum (assembly GCA_946902985.2). NCBI lineage: Eukaryota > Metazoa > Arthropoda > Insecta > Orthoptera > Tettigoniidae > Meconema > Meconema thalassinum. The sequence goes on from OX336388.2 coordinate 1,934,131,453, forward strand.
TGTAAGATTACAGTGAAAGAATTGAGGCAGTGAACTATCTGGGATGAATAATAACAGCATACAATAAAACATAGGTGGAAATCCAGAAAAGGATAACAAGTGAGAACTGATGCTTTTACGCCTTGCATAGTATGTTTAAATCCAGGAATGTCAGCAGGAATTCGAAGCTAAAACAAGTAAATAATTCATGCTTTTAGGATAATGCCGTGTGTAGGCATTAGCCCAAAAGCATGAATTATTTATATAATAATCCGGGCCGTGAAAGCCTTAATATGCAAATTAAAACAAGTAGTTCCGTGAAGAACTAAATAGCCTATTTACATATATCCTCCTGGTCTTACTTAGGACATAAGAAATGAAAACGAGATTTTTAAAAATTTGTAAAGTTCTCATAAAATTCCATGAAATTAGACGTCAGTATATTAAGGCTTGTATGAAGATATACCGTGCCAAGTATCGCAGAGCTTGGATGAAAAGTTGCGAGAAAAATCAATTTAAATATTGAAAGTTCACGTCACTGCCATGTTGGTTTCATGCTCACCAGGTTATAGAATGATCCATAGATGAACTTATGTTAATAGCCTTTATTAACATACACAATGTCAGTTTGATTGCTGTAATAGATTCGTAGATATTGAGAACCGTCTAAATATTTCAGATGATCACCATGTTGGTTTGTTAAATTGCCTACAAGCCATAGAGTTATGTACATTAGATGAAGGTTATTGCGTCGGTTCATTATCCAAACGTTCACTTCGATCGCATGAATAGGACACAAGAAATAAAACTTTATTTTAAAATGTTGAAGTTTCACTGCGCTTGGAAGGTTAAATCGCGAGAATAATCTGTTGAAATATTTCTACCTCGCTTGGCCGCCATGTTAGTTTTGTACTTAACAAGTTTATGAATGTCACATAAATGACCATCTAGTAGTATCACCGTACAACACTATATGGTGATATCTGTTAGAGTTGCGGAGATATGCAATGCCAGTGAAATATTTCGTGTGGCCACCATGTCGGATTGGAGAAACCTACTAAAATTCCAAACGCACGATCGAGGGTGGACGAGGTAGTAGTATGCAATTACTGAGTTACATTGAAATCGCTTCGGTCGTTTAGATTTTATTAGGTGGGGGACATTCACACATACGCACGCAAGTACACACACACACGAAAAAAAGGTGATCTCATAAGTCTACTTTTAAAAATTAGGCTTAAAGTATACAAAACAGTAATAATGCCTTTAGTTATGTATGGCTCAAAATGCTGGGTGATGACCACCAGAGGCTTGGCCGCCATGTTATTTTTGTACTTAACAAGTTTATGATGTCACATAAATGAACATCTAGTAGTGCCCTGTATCACCGTACAATATTTTAGGGTGATATCTGTTAGAGTTACGGAGATATAGGATGCCAGTGAAATATTTCGTGCGGCCACCATGTTGGATTGGTGAAACCTACTAACATTTCAAACGCACAATCGAGGGCGGACGAGGTAGTAGTATGCAATTACTGAGTTTCAATGAAATCGCTTCGGTCGTTTAGATTTTATTAGGTAGGGGACATTCACACATACGCACGCACGCACACACACACACACGAACAAAAGGTGATCTCATAAGTCTACTTTTTAAAATTAGGCTAAAAGTATACACAACAGTAGTAATGCCTATAGTTATGTATGGCTCAAAATGCTGGGTGATGACCACCGGAGGTGAACATTGACTTTTACGGTGGGAGAGGAAGTTCTTGAGAAAGATATTTGGAGCAGTAAGAGATCAGGATGGATGGTGATTATGAACAAATGTGGAGTTACAGAGATTGTTTGGTCAGACAAATATTGTAGTGAAAATTATGCATGGGGAGAATCAGGTGGTCTGGGCATGTACAGAGAATGTTAGAAACGAGCACAGCCAAGAAGGTATTTACTATATGGGTAAACCTGATGGGAGAAGGAGAAGAGGAAGACCCAGGAAAAGATGGCTTGTTGATGTTGAAGATGATCTGAGAAAGCTGGGTGTTAAATGCTGGAGGAGAAAAGCTGAAGTCCGAGATGAATGGAGACAGGTGATCAAGGAGACCAAGGACCTACGTGGTCCGTAGTGCCGACCAGTGGGATAGTAGTAGTTACAGAACAAACATATCATTTTAGATTCACAGTTTTCTACATGTATTTTCGTAGAGGACCAAATCACCTATTTTAACTCCTACTAGTAGTAATTACCTCAGAAATTTCTCTTTATCTAAATTGAATTATCCCTCCATCGAGTCAATTAGTCACGAGTCAAGGGAATGCATGATTACGAATCAACGAATCAAAAAGTGTTTCATTTCGTTGTGGTTTTTTATTTTTTATTTTTTTATTTTTTTAGCGTATGGCTTTTAGTGCCTGGAGTGTCCGAGGACATGCTCGGCTCGCCAGTTTTGTAGCTGCTTCGAGGCGGACACCCAATGGGTGAGCTACACATACCGTCACGTGTGGAGTGTTGTCTGGGGAGGAAAGTTTGATTGCAAGGACGAGGAGTTGGAAGGTAGCGGCTGTGGCCTATAGTTAGGGACCAACCCCGGCATTTGCCTGGAAGGAAGATGGGAAATCACAGAAGACCATCTTCAAGGTTGCCGGTGGGGTGAAGCGAACCTCCTCGCCTCCCAGATGTGAGCGACTGTCAGCAGTCATGCCGTAACGACCACGTCTAACTCACCCGGTAACATGTCTGTCAGCTCTCGACACTAGTTTGAAGCACTACATTACACAGTACTTCTAAGCTGCATAACCAACTCAATGCACTACATTTCACTAATGTCAGTCCAATACTGAGAAATTAGTATTTTATAAATCCAACCACACACATTTAGGATTGATGAATAGACAAACATACAAGAGATTTGTGAAGTCTTTACAGGAATTTGTCGTACGGGAATTCATCTAGAGCAGGGTCATCCAGTCCTCGGGGAGCACTGGGTAGTCAGACTAGCGCTCCTGCCCCTACCACCACTACACTGTAGCACTGTGGCAGCTAGGAGACCTGAGACAGACGGACGATGTCCCCACCGCACTGACAAGATACGTACGTAGAGTCGTGAGGCTGACGGCTTTTGTGGGATTGTTGACATCAAATTGATAGGGCTGTTTTGCCATTAAGAAAATATACCTCATGTAGGCCTACAGGGTGAGATATTTTCTCAACTAGCTCCGTAGGACGAACACATGCCTCCGCGTCAATTAGGCACTCCTTGATTAAATTCCCTTCTGCGAAGGGTTTCCCAGCTTTGGCAATTCGCACCGAACATTTGTAGCTTGCTCGTAAATTGGGTCCACCAACCTCAATCGCCTCTATCTCTTGTTAGACAGAAATACGGCAAGTAACAATTTTAGTGTTCTTTAGTTAATTAAGTCATTTGTTTGTTTGTAAACAAGCATTTTAAAATTAATACAATAATACTTAAAGAAAAGTGCAGCTTGAAATTTTCTTTCAATTCTTCCAACTTCGATGTGCGACTGTCGTCTGTCAAATCACCGTAATCATCCCTGTGGTTGGCACTGCAGTGCCATTCCAAATTGTGTTTCTTTAAACACATTAAATCTCGGTGGCACACTAAGATGTACAGAAACATGAAATTTCCCATTCTGCTTTGAACGATGATGCATCGCCACTCCTTTTTAGACTATTTTCAATTTTGAAAAAATAGGCTTATGAGATCACCTTTTGTCCGTGTGTGTGTGTGTGTGTGAGAGAGGTGTGTGTGTGTGTCCCCCTAATACAATCTAAACGGCTGGAGCGATTTCAATGAAACTCGGTAAGTTCATAGCACTATCCCCGGCGACCTCGACCGTGCCCTTCAAATTTTGTTACTTCTCACCAATCCAACATGGCGGCTGTGCGAAATATTTCACTAGCATTCAATATCTCCGAAACTATTACCGATATCGCCCTGAAATTGTGTACGGTGATAAAGGCACTACTAAAAGTTCAATTATGAGACTTTCAAAAACCTGGTGACTACAAAACCGACATGGCGGTCAAGCGAAGTTGAAACTTTTAAATAGACTTTTCTCGCGATTTAACTATCCAAACGTAATGAAACATGGTACAGCAAATGTTTATACACAATGTAATGCACTGAAGTCTAATTTAGTTCAATTGTTTACATAACCTCAAAATGGCGACTGTGCGAAATATTTCACTGACATTCTATATCTCAGAAACTATTAAAGATATCATCCTGCAATTTTGTACGGTGATAAAGGGTACTGATACAAGTTTATCTATGTATATTGCATAAACCTGTAAAGTACAAAACGAAAATGGTGACCAAGCGAATTTGAAATATTTTAATATACTTTTCTCGTGATTTAACTCTCTGAGCGCAGTGAAATGTGGTACAGTAAATGATTTTGCAGATTGTAATGCACTGCCATCTAATTTAATTCAATTGTTTACATAACCTCAAGATGGCGGCTGTGCGAAATTTTAAAATTAAGTTTTTATTTCTTGTGTCGTAATCATGCGATCGAAGTGAAAGTTTGAATAATGCACCTAGGTAATAATTGTCCTTGAATGGTACAAAACTCTATGGCCTATACATATAATAATCCTAAATGGCGAGCTTCCGAAATATTTAGACATACTCAATATCTATGAATCTTTTACAGCAACCAAACTGATTTTTTTTAATGTTCTTAGAGACTATGAACATATGTTCACCTATATGACTTTCAGTAACCTGGTGAGCACAAATCCAACATGGCGGGGACGCGAAGTATAAATATTTAAATGGACGTTTCTCGCGAATTAACTATCCGAGTGCCGTGAAACGTTGCACATTAAATGCTTATACAAATGTTGATCCACTGGCATCTAATTTATTTCAATTGTTTGCATATTCACAAGATGGCTGCTGTGCGTAATTTTAAAATCTCGTGTTTACTTCTTGTGTTCTAATCATGCGATTGAAGTTTGAATACCGCACGTACACAATAATTTTAATGTAATAGTACGAAAATAAAAATCCAACCTGGCGACCATCTGAAATATTTAGACGGTTCTCAATATCTACGAATCTGTTACAGCAATTAAACTGAAATTTTGTATGTTGATAGAGACAATTAACATGAGCAGGATATATGAAAATAGGCTGTATAGTTCTTCACGGAACTACTTGTTTTAATATGATGTTTAGTCGTGACCACTGCGAAACTGACTTATTTAGACGATGCCAACAAAGCGCATTGGTCTAAACTACCGACTACGCGCGATCACCCAGCCAAGCTCCTCCCGCCCCTAACAAAACTACCTCTCACTAAAGCGCTCGGAGCACGTGCTTAGAGCAGTCCGGTCTGAACCCTGGCAGCGACCGGTTCGCTGCGCTTTGCTTCGTTGTGAGTGACGTATTCGAGTGTCTAACTTTCAAGTCTTTTCAAGTACAGTAAAAATGGCAACCAACAGTATTAGGAAAAACACTATAAAATGTGCTTTCCCCGACAAGGCCAATAAACCAAGCCCTGCAGAAATACATGAGTGGATTCAGTACACCCTAAAACTCAATGTGGACCAATTAGAAGCCATTCAACTAGACAATCTGGAAACTGCTGTTTTCATCAAGTTCACCAGCAAACTACTGATGGAGAAGGTCCTCAACAGTACCAAAGGAAAATCCCAGGTACGGAAATTTAATGGCTCTATATCTGAGGTAATTATAACTTGTGCGGATGTTGACAGCAAACTAATCCGAATCATGAACCTTCCCATTGAACTGCCGAATGACCGGATAATGTCGTACTTTAGTAAGTACGGGAAAGTTCGTGAAATTAGAAACGAAAGATGGTCAGCTACCTACCTATTCAATATTTCGAGTGGTATTCGGGCTATGCGGATTGAACTAAAAACTGCAATTCCACCCATTATTTCTATCGATGGCTACAAAGCACAGGTGGTGTATGATGGACAACCTCGATCATGCTTTTATTGTAATGCCACTGATCTCTTTAGACAGGAATGCCCAGTGAGGCGCGGTGAAACTGAAAACAAAAAAGGAAGCTTGTAGTTTAACGTGACCGTTAATGTAGAGATCATGAGCCACGGGACCTCCTTTTTACGTGGAATCCGAACCACAGGACGTGGCATTTCACTTTGAAAATCTCACATGCAATGACCGGGAATCGAACCCGGACCGCCTTGGTAAGAGGCATACAGCTAGACCGCTGAGCCACCACGCCCCCCGAAACTGAAAACAAAACCGGCCCTAAGCTTCTCAGTGAAATTGTAGCCAACAAAGACAGTGACATTGTCTCGCCTGCCTTATCGGCACCTTGTTCATCTAACGTCAGTATTTCTCCCGAACAACTTGCCCCACTTGATACGTCAGCTGTAGCACAAGACACGATGGACGTGTCGCCTCCTCACTCCACCGCCTTATCGCCGCAACCAGCTGGGTCATTGCCCTCCACTAGTAAACAACAACATACTCTCACATTACAACAGGAACTCCACGGGCAGCCAGCGTTGCCAGGTTCGTCTGATACTAGCCAATACACCAATGGCAGTCTAGGTAGGACGGCCAATTCTCTAGTTCCTAAAACTGACCAGAAACCTGACACTAGCACTGCCAGCCCTGATGCGGTCACAGAAGGCGTGACCTCAGGAGACAATGCTACCAGTATGCCACCCTCAAACCAGTCCATAGTTAGTTGTGAACCACAGACCGCTGGTATACGATGGTCGGATGAAATAGAAGACGACCCCTCCAGACACATGGATACAGAAGAGACGGGGTCACGGGACCAGGGGATCATGGACAACAAGGAACTAACTCCTAAAGAACAGGCACCTTTGAAAACCTTCTCCAAAGCTAAAACAATCCGGGCATCAAAAGAGGGAACGCACAAGCCTTATGCGGGTGTCAGGGACCCCCGACTACAAGTCGGGAAGTTGAGCGACAACGTTAAAGACCACCCCATCTCCATCTTGTTTATTTCGGTAAAAAACATGTCTATCTATCTGACGATGTTGTTGACATACACGCTAATGACACTCAATGTAAATTGCATTCAAACTGCTAGTAAACAGTGGCTCTTACGCAACCTCATACGAGACCAAGATGTGGATATTGTTCCGTTGCAAGAAGTGGCTACTGAAGACCTCCTTACCATCTCTGGCTACGATAAAATAGTTAATGTCAATGAGCACAAACGTGGTACTGTGCCCAACTCTAGGAATGGGTATTCCAAGATTCAGACACCTAGATATCAAGGGAAAGGCTGTAGCCGCTTTTGAAAGTTGAGATATTTGAATATCGCGCTACATTGCTTCTTGAAGCAATTAGAAAGAATTTACCGATACTTGGATGTCAAGTGACGTAGCGAGTAATAGCAGAGGTGGAGGCTATTTATTGATTAAATAGTTAACTATGGAGTAGAGACTTGAGACTTGGATCAGATTACTGGCACTGCCAAATAAAAGAGAATGCAATTAGTATCAAGTAAATCGGACCAGGGATACCAGAGATATGAGGATTTCCAGATATCAGCTGATGACGCGTGACCCTGACAGTTTTGAATAAAAGCCAGCTGGTCGAAGCATCGATAGCTCATTCTAACACAAGCAGTTGCCTAGCAAGTTGCTACGACGCTGAGCCAAGGCACATGGTTGCCGGATCTACGCAGAAGTTCTTTTCAAAGTCGTGATAGTCACGAAAAGTGCTGAGCTACGAGTTGGAACTTAGTAAGTTTACGGCGAGGAGAATCACTGAGGTGATTGATTTTTCTACAGACATTGGTGGAAATATTTATATTTCTACAAGGACATATGCTAGACTTTGTCTAGAAATAATATTTTGTCACAGTCCAGTAATAACATAATACTTGGATATTTAAATCCATTTCAGTCAGTTTTCATTATTTTGTAACTAGTTAACCACTTCGATCTGTCAGTACACTGAAGACTAGTCTATAACGGTGGCGTTCATTAGTCTACGCAAGGGAAACTACAAGTTGCTTAGCGCATGGTAGATGGTGATATAATAAACCATGCCCAGGGAACGATCTTCAGAACAGCCGTTGATTACTTAGACTGTCAGTGTTTTTCTTGTACTGATAAGATTACCGTGAGTTATGTTACAACTGACATATCTAAGAAGAGATCACTTAGATCTGACCCTATTTAAACAAACTGTTATGGCTTTGATAGAAGCCCATATTAAAATGGAACAACAGTTAATTCAAACGTCAAAAGATACTACCACTATGTCTGACTAGACGGATTGTGGGTATATAATGGCGGCGGATACAAGGATTATACGTGCTTGTCCGATAGGGCATGTTTATGGATAAATCTGGTACAGACCAGGTTTACTACACTTCAAGACCATCAAGAAATGTAAGCCACATTTGAATTATATTATGCCTAGCTAATTGGAACAAACTATTTTTTCTGCAGATGACCAACACATTTATTTTTCTTCGTATTTAAAGCTTGCAATGATTTACGCAAGACTTATTAGAGTTATTCTGAGCATTTTCAACACTCAGAACAGTTTAGGATCGATGACCGAGCATTTCGAAGATTTATTTGAATTTTTCATATTTTAAGGAAACCACGGAAAACCGTCGATGTAAAGGTTGAGTTAAATTATTTTTGTTGAGGAATGGATTTTTTTTTTCCATATTCGAAGATTCAAACATGTGGATTCTCACATAATGAGATGATAATTAAACACATTTAAAATGATATAAATAATAATAATAATAATAATCCACTAATAATAATAATAATAATTTCCATATTTTTTCTAAATAATTCTTGGATATTATATTTTATAATAATCATATGTATTGAGAAAGAGCCTATGAAGTAGTTTAATCATTTCTAGTCTGGAACAGGAGATTTTCCGAAGGAGAGTGGTTAACGCAAGCCCGCATTCAACCAACATTTCAGTTCTGGTTGAACAGTTGATATTTGCAATGAGCAAAGTATATTTTTCAGATAACACGGAGAGGCATGAAACGGGAAGCAAATGATATTTGTATCAAATAGGATATTTTTGTATTTATATAAAATCATGACGTAAATACACTCGAAAGTGAAATAAAGATTTTCATAAGTATGGTAAATTCACGGGTTGAACTGAATGGTAAAATAAAATAAACTTGTAAGTTTATTAATCTTCCAGTGTTGATAACAAGCAGAGGCTTGATTTATTGTATAAATTTTGGGAAGAAAATTTATATGTGTGTGGAGTAGTTGAAATGCATTCCCAGGTGCGCATGTTAAGTCGCAGGAATGAAGAGGTTTTTTCGAGCATCAATCAAATAGCAGGTTCGATGGCTCAGTTTTATAGTAGGAGTATTGGAACTACACATTTCGTCGGATGAATGACCCGAAGGTTATTTCTTGAAACCATCAGTTCTTATTTCAACCTTGTTTACGAATTCCATTTAGACTTTGATTTTGCTAGAACCCGGATTTGTCATGATAGTAGTTTATTCTTCTTCAGAGGAAGACCTTTGCCGTTGTTGTTGGAATATTGTGTTCTTACACAAATAGTAGAATGGGCCACTGCCAATTAAAAAATAATTCTTTAACCACGAATAATTTGAAGGATATTTTCAATCCTAGTGCCATGAACTAAATGAATTTATTATGAAGCTACAATTCTTATTTCCGCATTCTGTCGAAGAATTGCAAGTTGTAAAAGTTACTAGAAATGGCCATAAATATAAATATTTTTTTCATAATGATTCCAAGTGGAAAATCTAATAGTTGAATGGTTCAACAATTTATTGACCAAGTTGATGATTCAGAAATCATGTATTTTGTTTGAAACTTGAAGTTCATAATCGAGTCACTTCTCGAATGTTTAATGTCAGAAGAACAATTAATTGTTGTTGTGCTTCGCACAGTTCTTCGATGCTATGCTCAAGGTCAAATACTTTTCAGATGTTATTAATATGTGTAAATAATGTGTGTTGATTCAATGATAATAATATTTTCGACGATATATTTTTGAAAACTGGAAAATAAGTGAAAGTTAAAAATTCTATGAACATTTATACTACGAGTGTTAATATCATGTAAATATTCAAACAGTGATCTACGATATTTCCAGTAGAGACAATTAACTTTGAACTGGAATTAAGTATTAATAATTTTGGAACACAGTCTACAGGACTATTAATCGGACTTGTGTTTCCAAAAAGATTGTCAAATGTGTTTGGAAAATTTCTGTATATTGTGTAAATAAGAGTGTGGATCGCCACACGTGGATGATGCTGCTTTGAGCATCTTTGCAGTCAATTTTAACTTCAAAATAAACTGAGATAATTTTACCAGATGTGTCATACCCAATTAAATCTCCTTCTATCCTTATTGTTGCATTGAGCCAAAAATCAGTAAAGCATTTTTTTAATTTGATGTCGTTTTTGCGATTAGCTTTAACCCATCTGGTGCTCCGGGATATTTTGACTCTCGTGCTGACTGATTATTGGTAAAATGCATATGTTGTCGTGCGGACTCCGGTCTGAACGGGCACATGAAATAAGATAGAGAGAGAAATGGCTTCGAACGTGGGTCTCGATTTAGACATGGTCAATCGCATGCCGATTTGAAATTGTGATATTTTTTATAGAAATATTTTGGGAGTTGAGAGATGTCTGGTTTGGATGAATAAATTAGTAGGAAACCCAATTAGTGGGGAAAATTAAAAATTTAACTGGATTAATAATTAGAATGGGTTTGATTATTTTTGATAATGGCTTAACCATTAGGGCGTCAAGTAAATTCAGTAGTAAACGTTCGATTACTGGATATACACATTATTAGAATCCAGGTGGAGGATATTTGAGAACTTGCATATTTTTCTTGTGATATTGTGGAAAAAGTAATTCGTAAAAGTAGAGAATTTTGTTTTTCCATCACGTCGACATTAGGACAAATCTCATTTTATTAGATTGTTCCAATTAGCTATTCATATTTCTTGTTCTAGTTATAAGCTTGTGTTTGCCAATATTGTATACCCCGAAGTTTTGAATAATAATTGAAATTATGGAAGAAATGATGAGGATGATGAGGAGTTTGGTGGAGAGTTCAAAAGAGGCTGGACTGCGTGTAGCAGCCATTATGAAAGAAAATACTGAGGCTTTGGAAAGGAAACTTAAAGAATATTCTGATAAACTTAAAGAAAGTTTAAACGATAAGCTTAAAGAAAATTCTGATTCTTTAGAAAATAAACTTAAAGAAAATTTGAATGATAAACTTAAAGAAAATTCTGATTCTTTAGAAAATAAACTTAAAGAAAATTCTGATTCTTTAGAAAATAAACTTAAAGAAAATTCTGATTCTTTAGAAAATAAACTTAAAGAAAGTTTGAAGGATAAACTTAAAGAAAATTCTGACTCTTTGGAAAATAAACTTAAAGAAAATTCTGATTCTTTAGAAAGCAGGTTAAAAGGTAACTTGAAAGAAAATTTAAATAGTAAATTTAATTCTATGGAAAGTAAATTTAAAGAGAATTCTGAAATTTTGAAAATGTCAGTTGAGAGTAAAATGAATAAATTATGCGAAAAAACACATGAGCTCGAAACTTCATTAGCTACTAACGCAAGTTTAATGGACGAAAAATTTCGCGATGCCGATCTTCGATCCCAAAGCTTAGCTGATAGGATAGAACATGGTCTTAGGAAAGTTGGTGAAGACATGATCGACCTAGAAGTCAGAGTGAAGAAGGAGAGTAATGAGATGGGAATTCTAGTTGTTCAACGTTTAACGGAACAATTCAAAGAACTTGTCATGGGAGAAATAAGAGAAGGTGTGATTAGTGAGTTGCAAACTGAAATCAAGACCACAGTTGTCAATAAAATTAAAGACACACTCAAGCTGGAGAACCAAGAGGGAATCAAGGAGATTAGGGAATCTTTGTCATCCCATATTGAAGTAATTGCCAAAGATATCCAAGCAACTCAGAAGGACATATCAGATATGACAGGGTCATTGAAAAGTCCTGAGGCTGTTATGAACCAGATATCCACTGATGTTAAGGACAATTGTAAAGAAACTGAAGCAATTAAGAAAATGGCAGAAGAAAACCAGAAGGAACTTGAGGCTATGAAAACTCAAATCAAGGATGAGAAACAGTCAGATCATCTGTTAAAAGTGCCAAATGTAAGGGGAAAGGAACAGATACAGATAAATCTAGGAGGAGCTAGAGACACGGATAGTCAAAGACAGGATGAGGTCAGGACAGTATTTCAATCCAACCCCATAACTGTATTTAAGAATGTAGAAGATAAGCCTTCTAAATTTTCAGGGCGAGATTCTGTGAAACCCGTGGAATTTTTGAGAGAAGCAGGTGATTACCTGAAAGATTCCAAGATCCCTAAAGAAAGACAGATCCGAGTGATAGGGAAGTTTTTGGAAGGTCCTGCACTTCTTTGGTTTAGAGCTTTTAGATACACTCTAACCACTTTTGAGGAGTTTTCTCGTGGGCTATTGAAAAAGTTTTGGTCCCCGGAAACCCAACAGCAAGACAGAGCAGAGTTATATTCGAAGAGATTCTCGACGTCACAACCTACTCGATACTCTACGTACTTTTCTGGACAGCTGTCTAAACTTCAACATTTAGATCCGCCGATGCCAGACAACGAGTTGATTACTGCATTGATACGTCAGTTTCCAGCAGACGTCCAGAGGACTTTGATCGCTGCTGATATCTATAATATGGAACAATTTGATGAAGTATTACAGAAGCTGGATCATACAAACGCTCAATTCTTCCATCAGAAGGGAGTAAAGAATAACAACGCTGTGTATGCTGTTATGGCTGATAGTTATTCTCAGACACCACGAGAGATTCAAGAAGGGCGAGAAGAGAAAACGCCGAGGGAAGATCCAAATAAGAGAGGATGGAACCAGTACAGTAACAGATACAGTTACAAGCCATATGCGAGACCAGATGGTGGTAATCGATACAATACTCGATGGAGAAGACCACGAGATAGTCAAGGAAGGTACCAGGAATGAAGATATTATGGTCGAAACAACTACAATAACAGAGGGAATGTGGATACTCGTCAGTCCAATGAAGAGTTTAACAAGGAGACGAGGAAAAATTTGGAAGCAAGACACCAAGATAACTTGCAATTTTTGGAGCAGAGGCCCAATGAACCAGGTCCATCGGGAACACAACAATCCCGGGGGAATGGTAATGAAAAAAAAAACTTCGAATTCACAGTAGAAGATAGAATTTTGAACACTTTCACTTCCAGAATTATTAAATGGCAAGCAGAGGATGATGACTTAATTCAACAGAATGACGAACGGAAAGAAATGGGTACCAGAATTAGAATGCCAATCATATCATGCGAAGTATTCGGTATGCCTGTCGATACTTTGATTGATACTGGGGCTATGCTTTGTCTGGTGAGTGAGAAGCTTTATATTCTTTGGAAGCTCAAAGAGAATTTAGAGGAGATTCCAGTATCAGGAATTAAGATCCAAGGAATAATACCCAATAAAATATCTCTGTGTAAAACACAATTATACTTATGTATTACGATTGGAGGACATGATTTCCGACATGTGTTTGTTGTAATGAAGGACATGGCTTTTGACATGATATTGGGAGCAGATTTCATTCAGAAATATCAAGCAGTGATAGACATGAAGACAGAGACGATCAGATTCAAGAATACCGAAGAGATTAACTTCGAGGGAAAAGAAGAGGAAGACATCGAGGGAGATGCTCAATGGTCTCTGATTTTTCATGAAGCTGAAGGAAGAGAAGTCTACACTGAGAAGGAGTCCCCAGAGCTAGGGAAAATTTTGGAAGAGTATCACGATATTTTTGATATTAAACCTGGTGAAATTAAAGATTTTGAATATCATATTCGTGTAAATGATGATGCACCTTTTCATGCTAAATTGTATCCAGTAGCAGAAAAGCATCGAGAAAGAGTAAAAGTGCTTATCAAGGAGATGGAAAGCAACAATGTGATTGAAAAGTATACTACATCTTATGTCAATCCATTAGCAGTAGTGTCTAAGCAAGATGGAAGTCTGAGACTATGTTTAGACGCGCGAAATTTGAATTCAAGATTACTGCCAGAGTATGACAGGCCACCAATCATTAGGGAACTGTTAAGGAAATTCCAAGGCAAGGTCTGGTTCTCTAATATTGATCTCACTTCGTCCTACCATCATATTAGGCTTAGTGAAGATTCCAAGAAGTTTACAGGATTTATGTTTGACCAGCAGACATATGTATTCCGCCGTCTACCATTTGGAGTCAAAACATCTGGATCCGTTTTGATCAGAGCACTGGAACAAAATTTGAGTCCTGAAGTAAAAGAGATAGCAATTCGTTATATTGATGATATCTTAATTGCATCTGAGACTAAGGAGGAACATTTGTTACATCTTCAAATGTTATTCGCAGATTTGAGAAAAGCAAACTTCAAAGTAAACCTTCGAAAATGTCAGTTCTTTCGAAAGGAAATAAAATTTTTGGGTCACATTTTGGATGGAGAAGGATACCGTCCCAATGAGACGAAGATACAGGCAATTGCAAATTTCCCTAGACCTACTAGAGTGAAGAATGTCCGCAGTTTTCTCGGGACATGCCAATTCTTTGCAGGGCATTGTCCAAACTTCACCAAGACAGTTGCGCCATTGCAGGAATTGTTAAAGAAAGGAAACAAATGGAAATGGGATGAAGATTGTGAACAATCATTTCAAGATGCCAAGAGGTTATTGGTAAACAGTGTGAAATTGGAGTATCCTGACTTTACCAAGAATTTCATCATAGAATCTGATGCATCCACCGTAGGGATTGGAGCTATTCTACTTCAAGAAGATGAAGACCACAAGAGACATTACCTGGCGTTCATTAGCAGGAAACTTCGTCCATCAGAGAGGAATTATTACACCACAGAGTTAGAAGCACTTGCTGTAATATTCGCGTTGGAGTCATGGAAGAAAATGTTAATTGGACATTCAGTCATTGTGAGGACTGATCACCACGCATTGGAGTTTATCTTGAGAACAAACTTTGCCAGCGATAGAATAACTAGATGGTCACTTTTTATTCAGCAATTCAACCTAGTTATTGAACACACTCCTGGAAAGTTGAACGTGGGAGCTGATTTATTGAGTAGAGCAGTGGAGTCTACATCTAAGGTTTTTCAAGTTAACCTGACGCAGGAAGATGAAGATACCTTGAGAAGGTTAAGGTTATTGCATTTATCCCAGAGGAGAGACCGACGTCTTAGGAACATTTTTCGTTTTCTACGGGGAGACATGGATCCAAATGATGATGATTTTATGGAAACTGAAAGAATTTCAAGAGATTTTATGATGTTAGATGGTTTAATCTACAAGTTTGCAGATCCCGACCATACGAAGCTGAGAGTAGTGATACCTCCACGATTGCAAAAACCCATTATTTGGATGGCACATCGAATCGCAGGTCATGCTGGAGTAGATAAGACAGTCAACATGATTCAAGAGAAATTTTCGTGGGAGCGAATGCGACAAACTGTCAGAAACACTATTCGAGAATGCGACTTATGCCAAAGGAGTAAACATAATTCCAGATTATTGAGAGAATTACCAAGGCCTATTATTCCTTCTAAGCCTTGCGAAATCTTCGCGACTGATTTATATGGTCCTCTCCCAAAGTCTAAAAGAGGTAACCGATATATTTTGGTGACTATGGATGTTTTCAGCAAATACACCATGTTACATCCAATTCAGAAGGCAAACGCAAAATATTGTGCGAAGAGAATAAGAGATAGCGTAATTCCGGAAACAGGCAAACCGGAATTCCTTTTATCTGATCGTGGACCTCAATTTACATGTTTGGAGTTTTGAACCATCATGAATAATCTTGGGATTAGACAATTGTTTTGTTCTATTAGACATCCAGAGAACAATCCAGCGGAACGCGTGATGGCTGAGATAGCAAAATTTTGCCGCCTCTATTGTCCGAATGAGCATCGGAAATGGATGGATGTTCTCTCTTTAGCATCCGAATCCATCAACTCTACGATTCATGAGAGTACTGGACAGATTCCCATGTTGCTTCATCATGGAATTAAACCAACACGATTATGGGATCGAAACATCTCTATTCCACCTGAGATTGAACCAAGTCGTCAGATGAGGGAAACTCTAGCGTTAGACAAGTTAAGGAGCCAAGCTGAGAAAAGAGAGCGCAGAGTGAGAGGAAAGCGTTTTCGCAGACCCTTGCGCGTAGGAACTCTTGTTTTAGGGAAAAGACCTACACCCTCTGACGTGCAAAATCGAGTGTACTCGAAATTTGCAAGCCTTTACGCTGGACCCTATCGTATTGTGGAAGTAAACAACAATGGAAGCTATGAAGTAGCCAATACACGAACTGGTAACATCGTGGGAACTTATAATGCATCGAATTTGAAGATTTATTATTCAAGAACCAGATGATTTTATGTGTAGATAGGAAAAATAAACATTTTTCAATTTTTATTTTTTGCTAGGTGTGGGGTGGCTGTGCCCAACTCTAGGAATGGGTATTCCAAGATTCAGATACCTAGATATCAAGGGAAAGGCTGTAGCCGCTTTTGAAAGTTGAGATATTTGAATATCGCGCTACATTGCTTCTCGAAGCAATTGGAAAGAATTTACCGATACTTGGATGTCAAGTGACGTAGCGAGTAATAGCAGAGGTGGAGGCTATTTATTGATTAAATAGTTAACTATGGAGTAGAGACTTGAGACTTGGATCAGATTACTGGCACTGCCAAATGAAAGAGAATGCAATTAGTATCAAGTAAATCGGACCAGGGATACCAGAGATATGAGGATTTCCAGATATCAGCTGATGACGCGTGACCCTGACAGTTTTGAATAAAAGCCAGCTGGTCGAAGAATCGATAGCTCATTCTAACACAAGCAGTTAGTAGTAAGTGTTTGTTAGACTCTAAATATTGCATCATCATGACCAGAAATTGCGTAATCCTGATGACGTCATGGGATGACGTCATGGGTCCTTAGAGCGAGCACGTGGTCCAGGAGCGAGCATGTGCAGTGCACGTGTTAGCGTGGGAAGAGGTTGACCCTTTGGCTTGTTTGTGCGATGGTGATAAAAAGTTAATGGGTGTTGACGTCATGGAGGATGTTTATTAGGATGCTAACTGTCATCTGACACCCATGCGAGTGTGAGCACCAAAACAAAAGGTTATTCGCGGGTAGTGGGGTAGTGTATGTTCTCTTGCAAGTCGCGTGTGTGCTTGAATACGTATGGCTATGTTGGGAAATGTTTGGTGGCGGGCGAGGACTAGGGTTGAGTGAGGGTTCGTTTAAATGCTATTTTTCCCGCTCTATTTGATGGTGAGGTAATTTTTTAAAATGGGTGGAATTTGGAAACGCAATTTGAGGTAAACGTGCTTTTTTGACATTTTGGCGAATTTAATGAGCTTGTAAGGCTAGAACGATGCATATAGGGTGTCGTAGGACTTGTGGTGAACCACCCCTTGCTATGGACGGGAGTATATCCACCCCAAAATAAATCTACCCTTACCCGGAGGTTAAGTAGTGGTTATTTTTGTATGCATGCGCACTTGAGGGCTTTTGTAAGAGAGCGGAATTTTTAAAAGATTCTTTATAGATGAGGCTTTTTAAAAAATTTATTAAAAAAACAAAAAACTAATAGGTCATTCGATTTTTAGTATCTCGCTAACCAATAATGCGATGTAAACATATGGGGTGTCATAGGACTCGTAGTGAATTCTCCTTTTGTATGAATGAGGTATGTCAACCCCCAAAATAAAAACTACCCTTACCTGGGGTGAAAGAGCAATTTTTGTATGTATGCACACCGGTGGCTTTTGTCAAAAGGGTCTAACTACACATTTGTTAATATTTTCTGAACCCAGGATGGGATTTTCCCATAGGCAGTATCCTAGCACTTGGGGTGACACCTCGTTTTTGAAAGTATCATTCATTTATTTTCTTGTCAAAAGGGCCTAACTACACTTTTGTTAATATCTCGTGAACCAATCATGCTAGGGACTTGTATGAGGGGTCCTAGCACTTGGGGCGACGTCCCCCTTTATGGGGTGAAACTACCCCCCCAAAATTGAAAACTCAATATCTTGGAAACTATGAACCCTAAAATTAGGCGTTATAGCTTTAAAAATAGGTGATGACATAGGCTTTTACCTGGATTGGTCATTTCACCCCTAAAACAGTAAATAGTCATGTTATGGGGAAAAAACGTGTTAAACACCTAAAAATGATAAATGAAACTAAGATCTTTTGTTTTTGATGAAAAATAGCAGGGGGGTGAAAACTACCCCCAAATTGAAAAATCGATACCTTGGAAACTAAGAACCGTAAAATTATGTGTAATAGCTTAAAAAATTCGTTGTGACATAGGCTTTTACCCGGATAGATGATGTCACCCCTAAAACAGTAAATAGTGATTTTACAGTGGGGAAAAAGGTTTTAAACGGGTAAAAATGATAATTGAACCTAAGATCTTTTGTTTTTGATGAAAAATAGCAGGGGGGTGAAAACTACCCCCAAATTGAAAAATCGATACCTTGGAAACTAAGAACCGTAAAATTATGTG
Organism: Meconema thalassinum; assembly: GCA_946902985.2. Classification (NCBI taxonomy): domain Eukaryota; kingdom Metazoa; phylum Arthropoda; class Insecta; order Orthoptera; family Tettigoniidae; genus Meconema; species Meconema thalassinum. The sequence goes on from OX336388.2 coordinate 1,934,150,057, forward strand.
TAATAGCTTAAAAAATTCGTTGTGACATAGGCTTTTACCCGGATAGATGATGTCACCCCTAAAACAGTAAATAGTGATTTTACAGTGGGGAAAAAGGTTTTAAACGGGTAAAAATGATAATTGAACCTAAGATCTTTTGTTTTTGATGAAAAATAGCAGGGGGGTGAAAACTACCCCAAAATTGAAAAATCGATACCTTGGAAACTAAGAACCGTAAAATTATGTGTAATAGCTTAAAAAATTCGTTGTGACATAGGCTTTTACCCGGATAGATGATGTCACCCCTAAAACAGTAAATAGTGATTTTACATTGGGGAAAAAGGTCTTAAACGGGTAAAAATGATAATTGAACCTAAGATCTTTTGTTTTTGATGAAAAATAGCAGGGGGGTGAAAACTACCCCCAAATTGAAAAATCGATACCTTGGAAACTAAGAACCGTAAAATTATGTGTAATAGCTTAAAAAATTCGTTGTGACATAGGCTTTTACCCGGATAGATGATGTCACCCCTAAAACAGTAAATAGTGATTTTACAGTGGGGAAAAAGGTTTTAAACGGGTAAAAATGATAATTGAACCTAAGATCTTTTGTTTTTGATGAAAAATAGCAGGGGGGTGAAAACCACCCCAAAATTGAAAAATCGATACCTTGGAAACTAAGAACCGTAAAATTATGTGTAATAGCTTAAAAAATTCGTTGTGACATAGGCTTTTACCCGGATAGATGATGTCACCCCTAAAACAGTAAATAGTGATTTTACAGTGGGGAAAAAGGTCTTAAACGGGTAAAAATGATAATTGAACCTAAGATCTTTTGTTTTTGATGAAAAATAGCAGGGGGGTGAAAACTACCCCGTATATGAAAGGAGTGTAGACTTATTGATGTTGCAGATTGGAAACAGTGAAAGTTATCACTTTTGTTTAATTAGAAATCTTGCTCGCCTTGTGCGTTCAAGCATCACTAGCACTCAGAGAAGGATTTATATATGTAGACGTTGTTTGTCATATTATCTTCTTGAGGATGAGTTAAATGTTCACTTTGCAGACTGTAAACAGTTTCCTGTTGCAAAAAGCATAATGCCGACTGATGAACAAAGATTTGTTAATTTTACAGAATTCCGAGTTAAAGATACAGTTCCATTTATAATATATGCAGACACTGAATGCGTTTTGTCTCCAATTTCCTCCTGTTTTCCAAATAGTGACATTCATAACTCTACTTTAACACATAAACATATTCCTTACAGCATTTCTTTATACCTTCATTGTAATTTCGATAGTGAATTGTGCAGTTTCAAGCTCTTTAGGGGAAATAATTGCATTGAATTGTTTGTAAAGGAACTTTATAGTATTGTGGATAAACTTCAAACATATTACTTATCGGTTAAGCCAATGTTAAAGATGACCGAAAATGAAGAAAGATTATTTTTGTCAAGTAAAATGTGTCACATTTGCGAGAAACCGATTGCAGTTAATGAACTCAAAGTACGCGATCATTGTCACTTAACTGGAAAATATAGAGGAAGCGCACACAATAGTTGTAATTTAAATTACAAAGTAACAAAGGTTTTGCCTATAGCATTTCATAATCTAACCGCCTATGATGGACATTTTATAATTAAAGAAATTTGCGAGAAACGTGATGGAGAGGTGTTACATAATCCTGGTCATATAAAATTGTTAGCGATGAATATGGAACGTTACAAAGGGTTTACAAAGTATGTACGGGCTAAGAATGGATTCATTCAGTTAAGATTTTTCGATACATATAATTTCTTGTCCTGTTCACTAGATCAATGTTCATCTTCGTTAAGCGAAGATTCAAAGCAAATAACACGACGTTATTTTAATGATGATGCACAGTTTCGACTTACTGCGAGAAAAGGTGTGTTTCCCTATGAATACGTCACGAGTATGGATGTTCTTAACGAAACTAAATTACCTGAAATATCCAAGTTTTATAGCAGCCTTAATGATCAAACAATATCGAATGAAGAGTATGAGTTTGCTCAATCGGTGAGGGAAACGTTTTCCTGTCAAACATTAGGAGAATACGCAGATTTGTATTTAAAAGTTGACACACTTCTTTTGGCGGATGTCTTTGAAAATTTTAGATCGAATGGCATGGAAACTTATGGCATTGATGCAGCTCATTTTTTACACTGCTCCATCTATGTCTTGGTGTGCTATGAAAAAGATAACCAACGTTCAACTTGAATTGCTTCAAGATATTGATATGTTACACTTTTTTGAACGATCTATTCGAGGAGGAAATGTTCAGTGTATAACACGACATGCGATTGCTAATAATAAGTATATGAAAACTTATGATGAGAAAAAGCAAGAGTCCTACATAATGTACTTTGACGTTAATAATTTGTATGGATATGCGATGATGGAATATCTTCCAACGGGTGGCTTTAAATGGATTGCAAATGTTGAAGGCTTTGATGTTTTAACTATTGATGATACTTCAGAAATTGGATATATTTTGGAAGTAGATTTGACTTATCCTCAAGAGTTACATGACAAACATTCAGATTACCCTCTATGTCCAGAAAAGTTGACAAAGCTAATGGCTACCCTAGATAATAAAGAACGTTATGTTTTGCATTATAGATTGTTAAAGCAATGTATTCAACTAGGAATGAAATTAGATCGTATTCACAGAATAATTGAATTCAATCAGAGCCAATGGCTAAAACCATATATTGATGTGAACACAGAGAAACGAAAACAAGCCAAAAATGATTTTGAAAAGAATTTTTATAAATTGATGAATAATGCAATTTTTGGTCGTTCACTGATGAATGTGAGGAAGTTAAGGGACATCAAATGGGTCACCAAATGGCATGGAGCTCGTGGTGGTAGGTCTTTAATAGCTAAGGCTAATTTTAAACATAGAATTATATTCGATGAACAATGTATGGTCATCGAGATGAGTAGACTAAAGATTTTTCACAATCAACCAGTATATGTTGGTGCATCTATATTAGATTTGTCTAAATGTAAAATGAATGACTTTCATTACAATGTTATTTTAGCAAATCCTGAATCAAATGTGAGGTTGTTATACACAGACACCGATAGTTTTATGTATATATTCTATTATGATATTTATGAGTTCATGAAACAACATTCAAATTTGTTTGATACTGGAAACTATGAAACAAACAATCCTTTTGGCATTGTGAGACAAAATAAAGGTGAAATTGGTTTAATGAAAGATGAAAAGGCTGGAAGGATTGTTGAAGAATTTGTGGGGTTACAACCCAAAATGTATGCAATAAAATTGTGTGATGAAATGAATAGCTTGTGTAAGGCTAAAGGCATTAAGAAGAGTGTGAGTAAAAGTATGAATATTGATGAGTATCGAAAGTGTCTTTATAACAGAGAAAAAGTCAACAAAGTTCAAGTTTGTATAATTTCAAAATCTCATTCTGTATTTACTGTTCGGCAAAATAAGTTGGCAATTTCATCAAACGAAGATAAAAGACACATAACTGAAAACGGAATTGATACTTTACCGTTTGGTCATTTTTCTCTGAAAAATGATTAGAAACAAATTGAGATTAAAGCAGTTCATCTCACTTACTTTATTTCTTTCACACACACACACTTTTATGCTGGTAATAATACTAATTTTTGTGTGTTCCTTTGCTTATGAAATCCTAGACTAGGAGTTCCACATTCGACATGATAGCGGAGTTTCATCTCCCATAAACTCGTCTCTGAGGTGGGTGCCAGAAAAGGCATCCAGCTGTAAAAACCACACCCTCACATAGACTTTCATAACTTCTTACGTTGAGGTTCATAACACTACGTTGATTGATTTATCGGTTTCCTTTTCACAATTCCTGTCTATACATTCCTCTTGAAGGTTGCAAGATGCTTGCAAGGTTCCTAAAATGCAATTAAATTTAATAAATACCTTAAGATGGTTTGATTTGTTTAATGATATGGTGTTAATAGTATTTTTAGGTTTTGACTGGCTTTGCATTAAGAATTGACTAACCAAACATGAGTTACCTATCAGGGAAACATTTTGGCCACTATGTTGGCTATTGACCAGTGAGTTTAGCTGTTTATCATTTTTTTAAATCATAAACAACAGAGGGTTAAACGTATAGATAAACCGTGTGACCATGTTTGTTAAACAAGACATTATACCAGAGACAATTAGAATACTTATGTAGAGTTTACCAAAAATAATGTTGTGTAACAGTAAATGCTAGTCAACAGTTATACACTTCTAAAAAAAAATCATCATACAATACCTGAGAGCTCTTCTAAAATTATTGATGTGTAACATGATTCCACTAACTTGCTATGTATTTTTTGGCTTGGGGGTGATTTTCAAGAAATGCAAATGGAACTGAAATGCAATACAAACAATGAGCGTGCCTGGTGGCTGAGATTGATACCACGACGTACTGTCGGTTATGTAGCTATGTGGAATGTATATCAAATATGGTTTACTTCAAGGTCTGGAGATCCCTACAATTCCTACAATAAATGTTCTTGAAATGGTCATCCTATGGTGTGAAAATATTTATTAGGTATATATATTTACTGAAAACAATTATGATTTATTAAATGTTTATATGTTTACAGTATTGTTATTTAATGTAAGCACTTGAGGCACTACCGACCAATGGGAAGCAAAAAGTGGGAGCATATATGGGATGAAATGTGGGAGCAAAGCAAATATAAAAAGTGGGAGCAAATATGCTAACTTGAATTGTGTATATACTTTACTTTCAACTATCTTGAATTGTGTATATACTTTTGCCGGCATATTTGTTGACATATTTGTTAGCATATTTGCTCCCACTTTTTATATTTGCTTTGCTCCCACATTTCATCCCATATATGCTCCCACTTTTTGCTTCCCATTGGTCGGTAGTGCCTCAAGTGCTTACATTAAATAACAATACTGTAAACATATAAACATTTAATAAATCATAATTGTTTTCAGTAAATATATATACCTAATAAATATTTTCACACCATAGGATGACCATTTCAAGATCATTTATTGTAGGAATTGTAGGGATCTCCAGACCTTGAAGTAAACCATATTTGATATACATTCCACATAGCTACATAACCGACAGTACGTCGTGGTATCAATCTCAGCCACCAGGCACGCTCATTGTTTGTATTGCATTTCAGTTCCATTTGCATTTCTTGAAAATCACCCCCAAGCCAAAAAATACATAGCAAGTTAGTGGAATCATGTTACACATCAATAATTTTAGAAGAGCTCTCAGGTATTGTATGATGATTTTTTTTTAGAAGTGTATAACTGTTGACTAGCATTTACTGTTACACAACATTATTTTTGGTAAACTCTACATAAGTATTCTAATTGTCTCTGGTATAATGTCTTGTTTAACAAACATGGTCACACGGTTTATCTATACGTTTAACCCTCTGTTGTTTATGATTTAAAAAAATGATAAACAGCTAAACTCACTGGTCAATAGCCAACATAGTGGCCAAAATGTTTCCCTGATAGGTAACTCATGTTTGGTTAGTCAATTCTTAATGCAAAGCCAGTCAAAACCTAAAAATACTATTAACACCATATCATTAAACAAATCAAACCATCTTAAGGTATTTATTAAATTTAATTGCATTTTAGGAACCTTGCAAGCATCTTGCAACCTTCAAGAGGAATGTATAGACAGGAATTGTGAAAAGGAAACCGATAAATCAATCAACGTAGTGTTATGAACCTCAACGTAAGAAGTTATGAAAGTCTATGTGAGGGTGTGGTTTTTACAGCTGGATGCCTTTTCTGGCACCCACCTCAGAGACGAGTTTATGGGAGATGAAACTCCGCTATCATGTCGAATGTGGAACTCCTAGTCTAGGATTTCATAAGCAAAGGAACACACAAAAATTAGTATTATTACCAGCATAAAAGTGTGTGTGTGTGAAAGAAATAAAGTAAGTGAGATGAACTGCTTTAATCTCAATTTGTTTCTAATCATTTTTCAGAGAAAAATGACCAAACGGTAAAGTATCAATTCCGTTTTCAGTTATGTGTCTTTTATCTTCGTTTGATGAAATTGCCAACTTATTTTGCCGAACAGTAAATACAGAATGAGATTTTGAAATTATACAAACTTGAACTTTGTTGACTTTTTCTCTGTTATAAAGACACTTTCGATACTCATCAATATTCATACTTTTACTCACACTCTTCTTAATGCCTTTAGCCTTACACAAGCTATTCATTTCATCACACAATTTTATTGCATACATTTTGGGTCGTAACCCCACAAATTCTTCAACAATCCTTCCAGCATTTTCATCTTTCATTAAACCAATTTCACCTTTATTTTGTCTCACAATGCCAAAAGGATTGTTTGTTTCATAGTTTCCAGTATCAAACAAATTTGAATGTTGTTTCATGAACTCATAAATATCATAATAGAATATATACATAAAACTATCGGTGTCTGTGTATAACAACCTCACATTTGATTCAGGATTTGCTAAAATAACATTGTAATGAAAGTCATTCATTTTACATTTAGACAAATCTAATATAGATGCACCAACATATACTGGTTGATTGTGAAAAATCTTTAGTCTACTCATCTCGATGACCATACATTGTTCATCGAATATAATTCTATGTTTAAAATTAGCCTTAGCTATTAAAGACCTACCACCACGAGCTCCATGCCATTTGGTGACCCATTTGATGTCCCTTAACTTCCTCACATTCATCAGTGAACGACCAAAAATTGCATTATTCATCAATTTATAAAAATTCTTTTCAAAATCATTTTTGGCTTGTTTTCGTTTCTCTGTGTTCACATCAATATATGGTTTTAGCCATTGGCTCTGATTGAATTCAATTATTCTGTGAATACGATCTAATTTCATTCCTAGTTGAATACATTGCTTTAACAATCTATAATGCAAAACATAACGTTCTTTATTATCTAGGGTAGCCATTAGCTTTGTCAACTTTTCTGGACATAGAGGGTAATCTGAATGTTTGTCATGTAACTCTTGAGGATAAGTCAAATCTACTTCCAAAATATATCCAATTTCTGAAGTATCATCAATAGTTAAAACATCAAAGCCTTCAACATTTGCAATCCATTTAAAGCCACCCGTTGGAAGATATTCCATCATCGCATATCCATACAAATTATTAACGTCAAAGTACATTATGTAGGACTCTTGCTTTTTCTCATCATAAGTTTTCATATACTTATTATTAGCAATCGCATGTCGTGTTATACACTGAACATTTCCTCCTCGAATAGATCGTTCAAAAAAGTGTAACATATCAATATCTTGAAGCAATTCAAGTTGAACGTTGGTTATCTTTTTCATAGCACACCAAGACATAGATGGAGCAGTGTAAAAAATGAGCTGCATCAATGCCATAAGTTTCCATGCCATTCGATCTAAAATTTTCAAAGACATCCGCCAAAAGAAGTGTGTCAACTTTTAAATACAAATCTGCGTATTCTCCTAATGTTTGACAGGAAAACGTTTCCCACACCGATTGAGCAAACTCATACTCTTCATTCGATATTGTTTGATCATTAAGGCTGCTATAAAACTTGGATATTTCAGGTAATTTAGTTTCGTTAAGAACATCCATACTCGTGACGTATTCATAGGGAAACACACCTTTTCTCGCAGTAAGTCGAAACTGTGCATCATCATTAAAATAACGTCGTGTTATTTGCTTTGAATCTTCGCTTAACGAAGATGAACATTGATCTAGTGAACAGGACAAGAAATTATATGTATCGAAAAATCTTAACTGAATGAATCCATTCTTAGCCCGTACATACTTTGTAAACCCTTTGTAACGTTCCATATTCATCGCTAACAATTTTATATGACCAGGATTATGTAACACCTCTCCATCACGTTTCTCGCAAATTTCTTTAATTATAAAATGTCCATCATAGGCGGTTAGATTATGAAATGCTATAGGCAAAACCTTTGTTACTTTGTAATTTAAATTACAACTATTGTGTGCGCTTCCTCTATATTTTCCAGTTAAGTGACAATGATCGCGTACTTTGAGTTCATTAACTGCAATCGGTTTCTCGCAAATGTGACACATTTTACTTGACAAAAATAATCTTTCTTCATTTTCGGTCATCTTTAACATTGGCTTAACCGATAAGTAATATGTTTGAAGTTTATCCACAATACTATAAAGTTCCTTTACAAACAATTCAATGCAATTATTTCCCCTAAAGAGCTTGAAACTGCACAATTCACTATCGAAATTACAATGAAGGTATAAAGAAATGCTGTAAGGAATATGTTTATGTGTTAAAGTAGAGTTATGAATGTCACTATTTGGAAAACAGGAGGAAATTGGAGACAAAACGCATTCAGTGTCTGCATATATTATAAATGGAACTGTATCTTTAACTCGGAATTCTGTAAAATTAACAAATCTTTGTTCATCAGTCGGCATTATGCTTTTTGCAACAGGAAACTGTTTACAGTCTGCAAAGTGAACATTTAACTCATCCTCAAGAAGATAATATGACAAACAACGTCTACATATATAAATCCTTCTCTGAGTGCTAGTGATGCTTGAACGCACAAGGCGAGCAAGATTTCTAATTAAACAAAAGTGATAACTTTCACTGTTTCCAATCTGCAACATCAATAAGTCTACACTCCTTTCATATACGGGGTAGTTTTCACCCCCCTGCTATTTTTCATCAAAAACAAAAGATCTTAGGTTCAATTATCATTTTTACCCGTTTAAGACCTTTTTCCCCACTGTAAAATCACTATTTACTGTTTTAGGGGTGACATCATCTATCCGGGTAAAAGCCTATGTCACAACGAATTTTTTAAGCTATTACACATAATTTTACGGTTCTTAGTTTCCAAGGTATCGATTTTTCAATTTTGGGGTGGTTTTCACCCCCCTGCTATTTTTCATCAAAAACAAAAGATCTTAGGTTCAATTATCATTTTTACCCGTTTAAAACCTTTTTCCCCACTGTAAAATCACTATTTACTGTTTTAGGGGTGACATCATCTATCCGGGTAAAAGCCTATGTCACAACGAATATTTTAAGCTATTACACATAATTTTACGGTTCTTAGTTTCCAAGGTATCGATTTTTCAATTTGGGGGTAGTTTTCACCCCCCTGCTATTTTTCATCAAAAACAAAAGATCTTAGGTTCAATTATCATTTTTACCCGTTTAAGACCTTTTTCCCCACTGTAAAATCACTATTTACTGTTTTAGGGGTGACATCATCTATCCGGGTAAAAGCCTATGTCACAACGAATTTTTTAAGCTATTACACATAATTTTACGGTTCTTAGTTTCCAAGTTATCGATTTTTCAATTTTGGGGTAGTTTTCACCCCCCTGCTATTTTTCATCAAAAACAAAAGATCTTAGGTTCAATTATCATTTTTACCCGTTTAAAACCTTTTTCCCCACTGTAAAATCACTATTTACTGTTTTAGGGGTGACATCATCTATCCGGGTAAAAGCCTATGTCACAACGAATTTTTTAAGCTATTACACATAATTTTACGGTTCTTAGTTTCCAAGGTATCGATTTTTCAATTTTGGGGTAGTTTTCACCCCCCTGCTATTTTTCATCAAAAACAAAAGATCTTAGGTTCAATTATCATTTTTACCCGTTTAAAACCTTTTTCCCCACTGTAAAATCACTATTTACTGTTTTAGGGGTGACATCATCTATCCGGGTAAAAGCCTATGTCACAACGAATTTTTTAAGCTATTACACATAATTTTACGGTTCTTAGTTTCCAAGGTATCGATTTTTCAATTTGGGGGTAGTTTTCACCCCCCTGCTATTTTTCATCAAAAACAAAAGATCTTAGGTTCAATTATCATTTTTACCCGTTTAAAACCTTTTTCCCCACTGTAAAATCACTATTTACTGTTTTAGGGGTGACATCATCTATCCGGGTAAAAGCCTATGTCACAACGAATTTTTTAAGCTATTACACATAATTTTACGGTTCTTAGTTTCCAAGGTATCGATTTTTCAATTTGGGGGTAGTTTTCACCCCCCTGCTATTTTTCATCAAAAACAAAAGATCTTAGTTTCATTTATCATTTTTAGGTGTTTAACACGTTTTTTCCCCATAACATGACTATTTACTGTTTTAGGGGTGAAATGACCAATCCAGGTAAAAGCCTATGTCATCACCTATTTTTAAAGCTATAACGCCTAATTTTAGGGTTCATAGTTTCCAAGATATTGAGTTTTCAATTTTGGGGGGGTAGTTTCACCCCATAAAGGGGGACGTCGCCCCAAGTGCTAGGACCCCTCATACAAGTCCCTAGCATGATTGGTTCACGAGATATTAACAAAAGTGTAGTTAGGCCCTTTTGACAAGAAAATAAATGAATGATACTTTCAAAACGAGGTGTCACCCCAAGTGCTAGGATACTGCCTATGGGAAAATCCCATCCTGGGTTCAGAAAATATTAACAAATGTGTAGTTAGACCCTTTTGACAAAAGCCACCGGTGTGCATACATACAAAAATTGCTCTTTCACCCCAGGTAAGGGTAGTTTTTATTTTGGGGGTTGACATACCTCATTCATACAAAAGGAGAATTCACTACGAGTCCTATGACACCCCATATGTTTACATCGCATTATTGGTTAGCGAGATACTAAAAATCGAATGACCTATTAGTTTTTTGTTTTTTTAATAAATTTTTTAAAAAGCCTCATCTATAAAGAATCTTTTAAAAATTCCGCTCTCTTACAAAAGCCCTCAAGTGCGCATGCATACAAAAATAACCACTACTTAACCTCCGGGTAAGGGTAGATTTATTTTGGGGTGGATATACTCCCGTCCATAGCAAGGGGTGGTTCACCACAAGTCCTACGACACCCTATATGCATCGTTCTAGCCTTACAAGCTCATTAAATTCGCCAAAATGTCAAAAAAGCACGTTTACCTCAAATTGCGTTTCCAAATTCCACCCATTTTAAAAAATTACCTCACCATCAAATAGAGCGGGAAAAATAGCATTTAAACGAACCCTCACTCAACCCTAGTCCTCGCCCGCCACCAAACATTTCCCAACATAGCCATACGTATTCAAGCACACACGCGACTTGCAAGAGAACATACACTACCCCACTACCCGCGAATAACCTTTTGTTTTGGTGCTCACACTCGCATGGGTGTCAGATGACAGTTAGCATCCTAATAAACATCCTCCATGACGTCAACACCCATTAACTTTTTATCACCATCGCACAAACAAGCCAAAGGGTCAACCTCTTCCCACGCTAACACGTGCACTGCACATGCTCGCTCCTGGACCACGTGCTCGCTCTAAGGACCCATGACGTCATCCCATGACGTCATCAGGATTACGCAATTTCTGGTCATGATGATGCAATATTTAGAGTCTAACAAACACTTACTACTGCAGTTGCCTAGCAAGTTGCTACGACGCTGAGCCAAGGCACATGGTTGCCGGATCTACGCAGAAGTTCTTTTCAAAGTCGTGATAGTCACGAAAAGTGCTGCGCTACGAGTTGGAACTTAGTAAGTTTACGGCGAGGAGAATCACTGAGGTGATTGATTTTTCTACAGACATTGGTGGAAATATTTATATTTCTACAAGGACATATGCTAGACTTTGTCTAGAAATAATATTTTGTCACAGTCCAGTAATAACATAATACATGGATATTTAAATCCATTTCAGTCAGTTTTCATTATTTTGAAACTAGTTAACCACTTCGATCTGTCAGTACACTGAAGACTAGTCTATAACGGTGGCGTTCATTAGTCTACGCAAGGGAAACTACAAGTTGCTTAGCGCATGGTAGATGGTGATATAATAAACCATGCCCAGGGAACGATCTTCAGAACAGCCGTTGATTACTTAGACTGTCAGTGTTTTTCTTGTACTGATAAGATTACCGTGAGTTATGTTACAACTGACATATCTAAGAAGAGATCACTTAGATCTGACCCTATTTAAACAAACTGTTATGGCTTTGATAGAAGCCCATATTAAAAAGGAACAACAGTTAATTCAAACGTCAAAATATACTACCACTATGTTTGACTAGACGGATTGTGGGTATATAATGGCGGCGGATACAAGGATTATACGTGCTTGTCCGATAGGGCATGTTTATGGATAAATCTGGTACAGACCAGGTTTACTACACTTCAAGACCATCAAGAAATGTAAGCCACGTTTGAATTATATTATGCCTAGCTAATTGGAACAAACTATTTTTTCTGCAGATGACCAACACATTTATTTTTCTTCGTATTTAAAGCTTGCAATGATTTACGCAAGACTTATTAGAGTTATTCTGAGCATTTTCAACACTCAGAACAGTTTAGGATCGATGACCGAGCATTTCGAAGATTTATTTGAATTTTTCATATTTTAAGGAAACCACGGAAAACCGTCGATGTAAAGGTTGAGTTAAACTATTTTTGTTGAGGAATGGATTTTTTTTTCCATATTCGAAGATTCGAACATGTGGATTCTCACATAATGAGATGATAATTAAACACATTTAAAATGATATAAATAATAATAATAATAATAATCCACTCATAATAATAATAATAATAATTTTCATAATTTTTCTAAATAATTCTTGGATATTATATTTTATAATAATCATATGTATTGAGAAAGAGCCTATGAAGTAGTTTAATCATTTCTAGTCTGGAACAGGAGATTTTCCGAAGGAGAGTGGTTAACGCAAGCCCGCATTCAACCAACATTTCAGTTCTGGTTGAACAGTTGATATTTGCAATGAGCAAAGTATATTTTTCAGATAACACGGAGAGGCATGAAACGGGAAGCAAATTATATTTTTATCAAATGGGATATTTTTGTATTTATATAAAATCATGACGTAAATACACTCGAAAGTGAAATAAAGATTTTCATAAGTATGGTAAATTCACGGGTTGAACTGAATGGTAAAATAAAATAAACTTGTAAGTTTATTAATCTTCCAGTGTTGATAACAAGCAGAGGCTTGATTTATTGTATAAATTTTGGGAAGAAAATTTATATGTGTGTGGAGTAGTTGAAATGCCATTCCCAGGTGCGCATGTTAAGTCGCAGGAATGAAGAGGTTTTTTCGAGCATCAATCAAATAGCAGGTTCGATGGCTCAGGTTTATAGTAGGAGTATTGGAACTACACATTTCGTCGGATGAATGACCCGAAGGTTATTTCTTGAAACCATCAGTTCTTATTTCAACCTTGTTTACGAATTCCATTTAGACTTTGATTTTGCTAGAACCCGGATTTGTCATGATAGTAGTTTATTCTTCTTCAGAGGAAGACCTTTGCCGTTGTTGTTGGAATATTGTGTTCTTACACAAATAGTAGAATGGGCCACTGCCAATTAAAAAATAATTCTTTAACCACGAATAATTTGAAGGATATTTTCAATCCTAGTGCCATGAACTAAATGAATTTATTATGAAGCTACAATTCTTATTTCCGCATTCTGTCGAAGAATTGCAAGTTGTAAAAGTTACTAGAAATTGCCATAAATATAAATATTTTTTTCATAATGATTCCAAGTGGAAAATCTAATAGTTGAATGGTTCAACAATTTATTGATCAAGTTGATGATTCAGAAATCATGTATTTTGTTTGAAACTTGAAGTTCATAATCGAGTCACTTCTCGAATGTTTAATGTCAGAAGAACAATTAATTGTTGTTGTGCTTCGCACAGTTCTTCGATGCTATGCTCAAGGTCAAATACTTTTCAGATGTTATTAACAAGGCTTCATAACTTAACATAACGAAAATGGTTGTTTGGGTAGATTATGTAACAAAATGGGTCTTGGTCACATTTTGGTCGTTACGTTTGATATCCGGAAGTCATTTGTATCGCATGGTAACGTTATTGGGCCATATAAAGTTATTCTGATATTGGTTATCGTAGAAACGAAATAGTATTGTCTGACAGAAATAACGTTATTTGAATAAGTCTCTCGAAAAATATCCCCTAATACCGTTATTCGGACTAATAACGTTCTTCGGATATCGGTTATCGTAGAAACGAAATACTAGTGCCCACCTGAAATAACGTTATCGGAATACATTACTCGAAAAAAATCTCCTAATATCGTTATTTGGACTGATAACGTTGTTCGAATATCACTTAACTAAGGAACGAAATGGTAGTGCCCGCCTGAAATAACGTTATCGGAATACATATCTCGAAAAACATTCCTCCAATACCGTTATTAGGATTAATAACGTTATTCGGATATTGGTTATCTCAGGAACGAAATGGTAGTGCTCACTAGAAATAACGTTATTTGAATAGATCTCTCCAAAAAATCCCCCAATACCGTTATTCGGACTAATAACGTTATTCGGATATCGGTTATCGCGGGAACGAAATGGTAGTGCTCACTATAAATAACGTTATTTGAATACATCTCTCGAACATTATTCCCCCAATACCGTTATTCGGACTAATAACGTTATTCGGATACCGGTTATCGCAGGAACGAAATGGTAGTGCTCACTAGAAATAACGTTATTTGGATATATCTATCGAAAAATATTCCCTCAATACCGTTATTCGGACTAATAACGTTATTCGCATATCGTTTATATATTACAAACGGCATCATCGATTGAGAATGGCACCATTTTGATACATTTTGCGTTGGAGAACTCCATAGAGTAGAAAGAATGGAAGTGTCACTTTGCGACCTACGTCGTGTTAGGTTCTGACTTTAGCCGCGAGGTTAATAAATACTCGGAAGTGCTTACCGTGATAGGGTATTGTATTTTTAGCCTACTTTTCACATTTTGCAAAAATGAAGAAAAAGTAGACTTATGAGACCGATCTGGGCAAATGTCTGTCTGTCTGTCTGTGCATGTCCCCCCCCCCCTTATCAACTCCTAAACGGCTGAAGCAATCAAAACCAAATTTCGTATGAGTAAAGATCTATATCTGAATATCTCAAGGCCATGAAAATGAAGTCAGTGCTACCAACTGCTGAAAAACCGCAATTGAAATTTGAGCTCCATCTTGGATATCTTGAAGGTATGCATGGGAGCTAATCCAAAATTGGCACATAATTACACTGACCGGCAAAAAAAGTGGAACAGTAATTTAAAAAGTATAAAATTAGCCATGAAAAAGATGTAATCACATTTTAAATGCTTTTCACGCATTAGGACACACATCTGAAACATCCGTGAATAGAAATTGACATTTCTTAGGGTGGTTTATTACCACCAATTACCCCCAATCTTCGATGAGCCTAACAAGCTGTCATGGACGCTAAGGGTGGAAACACTCGTTTTTAGTGACCAGTGTTCCGGTACAGTGCAGTGCAAAAATTAACACTGCTTTGTTTGGCATAAAAAACAGCCCAAAGGAACATTAGTAAAAAATAGAAAACTGTTAGATTTGTGAAATGTAACGAAATTTGTGAGTTAAAGCGTGTTGTAAAACATGTTTCAGTATTTTCTGTAGCCAACCATCGAACATTTACATGAATAATGCAAATATTGGAAAACCGATACATTTTAGTGGAATAAATTAAGAAATTACATAAAAAATTGAAGTGTTCCACTTTTTTTGCCGGTCAGTGTATATAGACAATAATATTTCAGTTTAATTTCCAGGAGGCCATACATGACAGTGTTGGCAAAATGATTCTAAGCATGCTGATAGGTCAAATTTTTAAATTAATAGAACTTCTACACTATCAATTGGATTTCAACCAAATTTCGTATGTAGTCTACTATGTGTACATAACCAGATATCACTATGCGTATTCCTAAGAGCAACCAGCTGCTGACAACTGTTGATAATTGCTGTCTCTACTTTTTTACCCTTATATTAATATATCAGAATGAATGCTAGCCAACAACTCTAAACTTTGCACACGTATAGTACCTGACATTCTAGATTAATTTGGAGTAACTAATATTATGCCAATGCCGCTAACATGATTCTAAGCCTGATGATAAGTTTAATTCTAAAATGCATGTAACTTCTATACATACAAATGGATTTCGTCCAAAATTGGCACAACAATAGATCATAATATGTCAGATTATTTCTGACCAAGACATGCATGACATTGCTGCCAACATGATTTTACGCGCACTGATAGATCCAATATCTAACTGCATGTAACGTCCACGTTATCCATTGACCTTCAATCAAATTTTGTATTCTGTACCTTAAGAGATGGAACTAAGAATATATTAAGTCACCAGGGCTTCCAACTGTAGTGCAGGTATATTTCGAATTAATTAGAAATTTTGATATTACCAACTTAATTTCGTCATTAACATAGATAGTTCCATATAGATTAAACATTGGCTTGAATCTTTAAGTTTAAGAAAAATAGGCTCCTTAGTTTGTCACGGAACTGCTTGTTGAACTTGCGAACGTGGCGAATGTCCGGAAAACACTCTTAAATGCGCTTTTCAAGCAGGGACCCGGAACAGATTTGAAATGCGTTACGTACCGCTGTGTTCCACGTTACGTTACGTATGCCATACCGCGGCCCCGAGCTGGCTTGCGGTATCGTTCCGTAACTGTAACTTGGAACTCGGTACGAGCATGTGGAACGTTACAGCCCTGGAACGGTACAGTCGGAACTCGACTCCCAACTGTACCGAGCATCAAGGTACGTGTTAGCGGAACGTTACGTATGGAACAGTACATGACTGGAACGATTCCTCAGCGTTACCAGTTAGAAAGTTACTCTGCGTACCGTTCTTGGTTATCGAAATAGAGTAACGTTTCCACCAGTACCCGGTTACACTGTGTACCGTTCCAGTTTATACCAACCAGCCACCCGGTATCTATGCGTAACGTTCCAGGTTCTCATGTTCCAACGGAAAGTGGAACGGTACAGAGCCTGTTACAGCACAGCAGCATTTCCCAAAATGTATGTAGGCCTACAGAATATTACAGGACTGTTACCGGTACTATTGTACACTAGATATTAAAACCATTATGGCTATTACACCGAATTTTTACGTAGACTATTACGGCTATTACACAGCCTATTTAGTTACCATGGCAAGTGTAACACTGCGTTTATTTCACTGTTACGCTGGTTGTTACAAACTGTCACATAATAGCCTAATTACACAACTACATCAATTACATACCTGTTATCTTATCTAGGGGCATTTCTCTCATGATATCGAAATACTCTATCTAGCCTAAGGATGTGTTTAGTATCTACTGTCCTACCTAGAACCCTGATAAAAAAAATCATTTTTATCTGCGTCAACAACTATCCCAGTTTGAACGATGCCATATGCAATTCCAGGCAAATTATTTATTCAAACATAGGATAATTACTGCATGAAATATCAATAAAAATAAAAACAAGATGTTCAGTAAAGAACATATAGCCTACTTTCTCCTAAATGTATGAGTATATTTACAACTCGTTGTTATTATCAAAGAGTATAATAGAACTATTCTTTGTTGAAGGCCATAGAAACGATTTACCTCTACCAAACGCCACCATCTAGATAAAAACTGCTACCATCATTGAAGAAAGAAAGAAAGAAAGAAAGAAAGAAAGAAAGAAAGAAAGAAAGAAAGAAAGATAGTTAGTTAGTTAGTTATTGTTGTTTTAAGGGGCGGAACTACGAGGTCATCTGCCCTTAAAAGAAAGATAAGAAGTATATCAAGAATGTTATGGATCTGGAGACATAATCGACCGGACTGGCTGCGTGGCTCAGTGGTAACGTTCTCGCTTGCTGGGCCCTAGGTTGCAGGTTCGTATCCTGCCGCAGTCAGCTGGCATTTGAGGGTGCACAAATGCGAGGGAGCCGTGTCAGTACATTTACTGGCACGTTAAAGATCCCCTTCGGGCCAAAATTCCGGCACCCCGGTGTCTCTAAAAGCAGCAGTAGTTAAAAGGGATGTAAAACCAATAACATTATTATTATTATTATTAATATTATTATTATTATTATTATTATTATTATTATTATTATTATTATTATTATTATTATTATTATTATTATTATTATTATTGTTTTAATGTGCTAAACGGTTCCAGGCTAGTGTTCAGAAGTAAAGGGGGAGTTTTAGTCGGTAGTCTGCTACTCAGTAGCAGGAGCCCAACACTCTGTGCGTAAATGCATTTCTTCCCCTAAAAAATAAAAAATAAAAATAAAAAATTATTATTATTATTATTATTATTACATATACGACCTGCCGTGGGCAACATCCAACTTTGAGTTGAGGCATGTCTTTACACGTCTGGTTGTGCAGGGCTTTCACAACCCTAATTGAAAAAAAAGGAAGGAAGATTGTAGTTTTACGTGGCCGTGAATCTTGTGATTATGAGCCACGGGACCTCCTTTTTACGTGGAATCCGAACCACAGGACATGGCATTTCACTTCGAAAATCTCACATGCATTGACTGGGAATCGAAAACCCTAATTGAATTAACAAATCTTTCCATGACCCTACAGAGACGTGTGTATACAAACTATGTGGATATTTTCGATTGCTATTTGCCTGAAATAAAAGTAGTAATTAATACCTGAACTAACACCAACGGCTTGAACTCGGTTACTATGTGAAATCGTTTTGTTCTTTACTTCAAATAACATTTTCAAGTAACGCAAAATATTCTGTTACAAACCCTTTAAAATAAAAAGTAAAAATGTATCGTAGTATCATCTTGTCATTCTTCAAATTCGATGCGCATAGAATGCCAATGGTATAGTAATCAATGGAGCCCCACGTAGACTAGTCGTGACATCTAGTGGTGAAATATCGAACAATATAATCCTAACAGAGCGAGTGCATTCTAGCGGCCAGAAGAAGAAACTTTTCAATAAAATCTGGAAGTTAATAAGTATGTCGGCGTGCAGTTACCTTTTTGGCAGCTAGATGTCTCGAGTAAATCTGCTGGCGAATTATGTTTTAATTAAATATATATTTTACACCATAATATGCACAATATAACGCTTAATTTTAAAACATCTGAGTCATTACCAAACTATAAACATATAACATTTCAAGCAAAAAATCTAGCTCTGATCGGGTTTGAACCATAGGCATTTGAGCGATAGGCTAACGCTCTACCACTGAGCTAATTGGGCAACGAATATCGTTCTATATAAAATGACTTACATAGAACTTGTTAGCAAATAATGATTTATACTAAACAATTTCATCACTGGAGTATATTATTTATATATAAAGCATTTCATACAAAGTTTATTTATTTTGTATCAGTACGCTATATTGCATGCAATACTCAAATTAGTGAAATATAAGTCAGGCACAAGATAGCCGCTGCCATCTTGTCTTATTACTGAATCAGCTCAGCTTTTTAAAATCACGTCTGCACTATAGTATTACAAAATAAACTTTTAATTTCGAACGTGCCTCTTCCTTTAGAACAGTTAAAACGATTCTCGGCTCGATAATCGGAACTGGTGGGTCCCATGATATGGATTATAAAGTTTGCATAATTCGCACGGCCGCCATCCTGACATGGTATGGCGGACGACCTTGTAGTTTGGTCACAAGACGCATCCTATACGAAGGTATGTTGTTACCAAATTTGGTAGAGATCGGACGATTTGGTTAGTCGTTATTTGATTTTACGTTTTGAACGTTTGAGTGGCCGCCATTCAGTTTTAGTAAAGACGGCGGCGATCTAAAACATGACACTGAGGTGTCCCTTGCTAGTGCTACCTTTGTACCAAATTTCGTTCAATTCGCATTCACCGTGTTCGAATTGATAGGGGGGGACAGACATTCAGAGTACACACACTCACACACACACAGACACACACACACACACACACACACAGACTCACACACACACACACATACACACACACACACACACACACAGACTCACACACACACATACACACACACAGACAGACACACTTTTTTCGCCCTGTGTTGATCTCATAAGTCTACTTTCATTTTTTGCAAAAATCGAAAGTAGGCTAATACTGATTTCAGTCTGAGAGCGTGCCGCATCAGACAGGGCAAGGCACCTTGCTCGTTTCGATCGCGGTCAAACTGTAGCCTACGTTAGAAATATGTTTCCTAAAAACAATACGATGAATCCCATTGATTCAAAATATTTATTGTTGCTCCATATAGAGGTTTGGAACATAGGCTATTGTTCATTGGTCCATGTGGTTGAGGTTTTTATGGAATTTGTCTGATAGGCCTAAACTTTGTTATTGTGATGTCTGTAGTAACGTGTGTATTTGTAATGATGGCATGGCTTGGAAAGGAGTAGGTCGTGACCTTGACTTAGGAACTATCCACGCATTTTCCTGGAGTAGAAGTGGGAAACCACGGAAAACCACTCTAAGATGGCTAAGATGGGAATCCAACTCACCTTCTCGCAGTGTTGCCATATGAGGCAGAGTGTATCCTGCACACCAAACTTTAGCTCCATTGTGACCAATAGCAGTATTTCTTTTCTAAATTAAACCTCCCGTTCTTGCTTTTCGTTTACTTGTTAGCCTATTTTCATTTAGTATTGATAGAAGCCAATTTTTCAGTGATGCTTAATTCTAATAATGAAAGCTATTCAGTCGTGTTGACCGATTGAAAAGCTTCCTTTATTATTTACATTTATGAAAGATAGGCCTATGACATCACATATAGTCCGTGTGTGTGTACGTATGTGTGTGTTTGCATGTGTCCGTCGCCTCGCTCCCCTCCCTAATAAAATCTAAACTGCTGGAGCGATTTCAACGAAACTCGGTAAGGTCAGAGTACTATTTCGTCCAACCCCGACTGTACTCTTCAAATTTTATTACATCTCACCAATCCAACATGGCAACTGCGCGAACTATTTCACCGGCATTCCATATCTCCGAAACTATTACAGATATCACCCTGACGTTTTGTATGGTGGAAAAAAGCACTAATAGAAGTGTAACGATGGGACTCTCAAAAACCTTTTTACAAAACGAACATGGCGGCCAGCGAAGTTGTTGTATTTAAATAGACTTTTCTCGCATTTAAACCAACCGAGCGCCGTCACACATGGTACAGCAAATGGTATACGCCTTGTAATGCACTGACATCCTATTCAGCTCAATTGTTTGAATAACTTCAAGATGGCGGCTGTGCGAAATTTTAAAATTAAGGTTTAATTTATTGTGTCCTAATCATGCGATCGAAACCAACGTTTGAACAATGAACCTACGCAATAATCATCATCTAATAGTACATAGCTCTATGGCTTACAAAGTATATAAAAATCCAATATGGTGGCCATCCGAAATACTTAGACGATTCTAAATGTCAACTAATCTGTGACAGCAATCAAACTTAATAGTTTTCTTAACCACGAGATGGCGCCAATGTCAATTTTAAAATCTTTTTTTGCTTATTTCTATTAATTATGAAAAAAATAGGCTTGTGAGATCACCTTTTGTCGTGTGTACAGTATGCGCCTGAGTGTGTGCCCCCACCTCCCACTAATAAAATCTAAGTGGCTGGATATATTTCAATTAAATTCGGTAAGGTCATAGTACTATTCTGGCCGACCCCGACAGTGCCCTACACATGTTATTACGTTTCAACAATCCAACATGGCGGCTGTGCGAAATATTTCACTGGCATTCTATATCTCCGAATCTCAGAAGACTTCTGTTACTTAGGAAGCAAAATAACCAGTGATGGACGGAGGAAAGAGGATATAAAAAGTAGGTCGGATCAGGCAAGGAAAGCATTTCAACAGAAAAAAAAATCTGTTGGCATCGAGCGTGGCGCTCTATGGAAGTGAAAATTGGACTATTGGTGCAGCAGAAAAGAGGAGAATTGAATCGTTTGAAATGTGGATTTACAGGAGAATGATGAAGATCAGATGGGTAGATAGGGTTAGAAACGAAGAGGTATTAAGACGAGTGGGAGAGGAGATATGTTTCTGGAGACTGCTAATGAAGAGAAGAGATTGGATGGTAGGACACATACTAAGACACCCAGGAATGGCAAACTTAGTTATGGAAGGAAGGGTCGAGGACAAGAACTGTAGGGGTAGACCGAGATTAGAATATGTTAAACAGTTTGCCTCGAATGTAGGGTGTGGTAGCTATGTAGAGATGAAACGATTAGCTCAGGACAGGGAGGCATGGAGAGCGGGATAAAACCAGTCAAAAGACTGAAGACTCAAACAACAACATCAGCCGATGTGAATGAATTGATAAATATCAAAGACACAAGATAAATCTATAGCGTATCACTAAAAAGCCCCTTGGTATTAAACCTTATACTAGATGAAACCCGTCAAAACATGACGGACAATGGAAAACAAATTTACTGAAGAAGCTTCTTATATAAGTTACATTCTTTGTACGATTACTTTTTAGCACTATTGCAACTTTAAGGGCGTCAAAAGATAGCACTCTCAGCATTGCAACATATTGCTGGTCATGACCGAAAACGTGATGAGGTCATCATCATCTTGCACAGTTTCCAGCCACTGGCCGGGTCTGTTTGGAACACAAGCCCCTCCAACGTCTTCTGTCTTCCCACCATCTCTCAGCCTCCACCCTTGTCCAGTCTTCTCCTCTCTTCTTCACGCTTTCTTCCACCCCCTTCAGCCATCTGTCTCTCGGTCTCCCTCTTGGTCTCTTTCCTTCCCACTTCGTCTCGTGTATCCTCATGGGTATCCTCTTCTCCTCCATTCGTTTTACATGTCCATACCATATAAGTCTAGATTTCTCTATACCATCCTGTAATGGTTCCTCCTTCATTAATTCTCTGGTCCTCTCATTTCTTATTCTGTCCATCTTTGTAGCTCCAATACTGCTTCTCAAGAACCTCATCTCACTGGCCTGTATTTTGCTCTTCTCCCTTCCTTTCATAACCCAGGTCTCCGAGGCATACGTCAGGATAGGGACATAGTACGATATATGATCTACTTGCTGTTCTGAGGGACATCCCTGCTCCATAACATGCTTCTCACACTCCTCCGGAATGCTTCTGCCTGTCTCCCCCGCTCATTTATTTCTCTACCGTTTCTTCCATTCTCTTGTATCAGGCTTCCCAGATACTTGAAACTCTCCACTTTCTTCAGCTGTTCCCCACCAATTGTTATTCCCGTTGTGGTCCTTTCCTTCTTCCTTGTTGTGATCACCATCTCACTCTTATTTATGCTAAATTTCATCCCATATCCTTGAATTATTCCTTCCCACACGTCCAACTGTTCCTGTACCTCCTCCTCCTTGTTTCCACAATCATCAAATCATCCGCAAACACCATTGCTTTCATCTTTCCTTCCCCAATTACTTGTGCCGCTCGGGTCATCATGTCATCCATCACCACAATGAAAATTAACGGTGATAGTGCACTTCTTTGTTTCAGGCCGTTTCTCTGTTCCACCCAGTCCGATCTCTCTCCTCCCACTTTCACACAGCTCACGCTTCCCTTGTACATCTCTTTTATCCTCCTTATAGTCCATTTTTCTACTCCTCTATCCTCCAGGGACTTCCATACTTTGTTTCTGCATACACTGTCATATGCTTTCTCAATGTCCAGGAAGGCCATCAGTAGATCTGTTCCATACTCATAGTGCTGTTCTTGTAACTGACTTACAGCAAAAATCAAATCCACTTTGGACCTTCCTGCTCTGAAGCCATGTTGTTCTTCCCTCATCCCTCCTTCTATCCTTGTCCTAATTCTCCTTTCTAAAACTTTCTCAAACATCTTTGCACAATGACTCATCAGTGTTATTCCCCGATAGTTTTTGCATTCTGTTCTACTACCTTTCTTGAAGATCGGGACAATTATTCCCTTTTTCCAGTCCTCTGGGGTCTTCCTTTCCTTCCATGCTGCCTTCATCACTCGGTACAACCATTGTATCCCCACCTCTCCTGCTGCTCTCACCATCTCCACACTCAACTCATCCACACCCGGTGCCTTCCCTCCTTACATCTTCCTCACTGCATCTTCCACTTCTTTCCATGTTAAGTCCTTTTCTGTTTGCAGTTCATCTACTGTACCTCTTCCCCGATTTCTTCTTCCTCGCCGTGGTTTCCATTTGGGTTCAGGAGTTCTTCAAAATATTCTTTCCACATTTTCTTCAGTTCTTCCCTATTTTGTATCCCTTGTCCCCTTTTGTTCACCATTCTGACATAATCCGTAGGATCCTTCCGCCTCTTATTCTTTACCATCCCATACAGGACCTTGTTTGTACCTTCACTATCCTGCTGGTCATGACTTAAAACGTGATTAGGTAAATAGCCCAATACGTTCAAGAGTTTCTCCTTGAGCTTGATTGATTGTGATAAAGTAGGCCGAGCGAATAGGACATTGTTGCCTATTAAAAGAAAATGTACTGTACCTGCAAGTGTTTTATCGGAAGGTGTTGAATCAAGTCGTAGGATTTGATCTCTCTGCCTAATATTACTGCACCTATTATATCCGAATCCAAGCAATTTCTTACATATTTCTTACAATTAATATATTACCATATATGAGTCCTTGGGAAACGTTCAGATTTCTAAGGAGCATAACTATGGCTCAAACGTTCGGAGTATGTGGAGGCGAATCACTTAATTCCAAGGAATTGAAAAATTCAAAAAAGGGAAATGAAGTAGCTGGCTTTCATCTTCAGTATCCAATCTGTTAACGCTGATGTATGTGTTTGAACTACTGGATTAAAGTTCAATGACTTTTAAATTAATATCATTACATTGTTGCAGCTTGGCAAATATTTTATATTCCAGCAGATCAATTTTACCCTCACAACAGTAAAGACCAAAGTAACCACGCATAGATTTTACGCAAGGGAAGTACAATGTAGAACAATGTTTACATTTGATCGTCAAAGACCTTACAGTACACTGTACTGCATAATATCTGGAATTGTTTCTGAAATAGCCTATTTATATTGGATTTTAAATGTGGCTTCGTATTATTCGATAACACTATAGTGTCCTGCAATAACGGAGCCGCTAAATATTACATGGCAAATAATACTTCCATTGCCGAAATCAACTGCGTAGTTAGACTCAGTACTCTAAACAAATAATCATTAAACAATTGTCTTATACAATGAAGTTCAACATGACCGTCCAGAGACTTTCATACTCAAGTTGGTTGGTGAGGACCATGCGATGAGACTGATCGCTTAAAAAAAATTCCTTATAATTGTTCCTGCCAGCGAAATTTTTTGCGATAGCTTGAAAACGCAGCTCAGAATGACGTTCTTCATTTTGTTATAAACAGTACGAAACTGCTCTTAATAAGCAATTTCCATCACCTGTTATAGGTTATGACAGTACATTTTGCAGGGGAACATAGAATCACTTCGCCAACTACTGGAACGACCATAGGCCTATACTCAATACTCACTTCGGCAGTCACCCTAATGGAGGCAGTTTTTGAATTATATGTCCCGTGCATGTCAAAAATCGTATTAACACATGGAGGCCCACCTATTCTTGTCTATCGCCCCGGAGACCCGGGTTACATTTCCGGCTCTGCCAAGAAATTGAATTCTGGTCTGAGGGCAAAAACGGGGCACATTCAGTCTCTTGAGGTATAACTAAGAAGAGGAAGGTTTAATTCCCACCTCGACAATCTTGGATGTGGTTTTCCGTGGTTTCCAACTTCCACTTAAGGCAAATACCGGGATGGTTCCTAACTTAAGGCCTTGGCCGTCTCCTTGCCATTTACCACCTTAATTACAAATACACACAGTAATGCAGCCATCACAATAACACAGGTTATGAGAGAAAATTTCACACATACACACCCAAGTACACGGGGCTGAGTGACCACGATGTCGGAGCCCTTCAAACGAATTATGTTTGCCAAGTGTCTTTTATGGCGAAAGCAATTGTGGACACGCGCGAGTGCCTGGAAAACTACTTTTTTCTTTAATAATTTAAGAGTATATCGACGATTTATAATTATAACTTTTAGTCTAGGACGCTAATAACTTGACCACCGAAGCATTGGGAAGAAATTGCAATATTAAGGTACATAAACAACATAGCCTACACATTCAACTGTCGGTTAATGTTCCTCAAAATTTCACTTCTTAAATATTCCCCTCCGTTATAATTCTCCATCACGTGAAAACGTGCCATGTCTTGGGTTTTAAATATATCGATGCAATGGTTCTGCCATCTGCTATCAGTTACTGGAACTACTCGTATATGGGCGATGTACTGCCATCTGTTGTCAGTTATAGGAACTGATTGCAGATATTTAAACGGCGTACTGAGGACAACAGTTTGCTCTTTAGATCACATCCTGTAATGCAATGGTAAAACGGAAATAAAACGTATTGAGAGGGAATGTAGAAATATGTATCTTTTACAGACATAAAACCTTACTAATACTCCTTGATTAAACAATATTTCAATGGTAAAAAAAAACTTATATCGACGGGGGCTGGGATCGAACCGGCGAACCTAGGAACCACAGTCTGTCGCCTTAACCACATAGCTACTCGCGCAATCTTGATCAGTAGCAGACGCAGCCATTCATTATCTTCAAAAGCTGCTGCCTGAAGGAAATAATCCATTTCATTATCCAAATAAATCAATGTTGCACATTCGTATACGTTCATACTGTTATTATATTTTATTGCCAGAACTTGGTTAATGTATGTTTTCAATTACATGGAAGCTTATTAAATAACTTATATTTTAGTGGAATTCTCACCGCCATTTTGTCATGACCCCAGGCGGATTGTGCGCATGCGTGAGGGGAGAGAATTCTGCTATTTTCTATATTAATTCAAAAATATACCGAGAGGGAATGTAGAAATATGTATCTTTAACAGACATAAAACCTTACTAATACTCCTTGATTAAACAATATTTCAGTGGTAAAAAAAAAAAAAAAAATATATCGGCGAGGGATGGGATCGAACCGGTGAAGCTTGGAACCACAGTCTGTCGCCTTAACCACATAGCTACTCGAGCACTCTTGGAGAGCAGCAGACGCAGCCGTTCTTTATCATTAAAAGCCGCTGTCTGAAGGAAATAATCCATTTCATTATCCAAATAAATCAATGTTGCACATTCGTATACGTTCATACTGTTATTATATTTTATTGCCAGAACTTGGTTAATGTATGTTTTCAATTACATGCAAGCTTATTAAATAACTTACATTTTAATGGACTTCTCACCGCCATTTTGTCATGACCCCAGGCGGATTGTGCGCATGCGTGAGGGGAGAGAATTCTGCTATTTTCTATATTAATTCAAAAATATACCGTAATATATTTGTTTATTTTATAGACACTCTGCAAATCTAGAGGCCAAGAGCTTTCGTTAGAGTGCTCTACGAAGTAAATCGGTTCTGTCGTTCTCTCAATCTCGTGGTAACAAAAATCACCTTACTGTTTTAAATATATAGATAGATAGAAGATAGATGGTGCACCATAAAGAAGGATGGAAAATTGAACGCCTAAATCAACATACCGTAACATGATGTATGAGAATATGATAAAATAATAATTTGCAACAAATTTCAAACACATATTAAAACTCTAAAAATGCCTGATTTTCTTACAGATCACTGCCAGTGGAAGAACGTAGCTAGTATTAAGGGACATTTTTCAAGAAACATTGTGTGTCTGTGTGTGTATATGTCTGCTCCCCCCTATCAATTGAAACACGACATTTTGTACAGAAGTGGCACTAGAAAAGGGCACCTGGGTGTCATGTTTATTTTGCCGCCATCTTTACCAAATCTCAATTGTAGCAACTCAATTGGTCGAAACTTAACATTAATAAACGATTAAACTAATCATCAGGGACCTGGAACAGAACTGAAATGCGTTTCGTACCGCTGTGTTCCACGTTTCGTAACGTACGCCATACCGCGGCCCCGAGCTGGCTTGCGGTATCGTTCCGGAACTGTAACTTGGAACTCGGTACGAGCATGTGGTACGTTACAGCCCTGGAACGTTACAGTCGGAACTCGACTCCCTACTGTACCGAGCATCAAGGTACGTGTTAGCGGAACTTTAGCTCCATTGTGACCAATAACAGTATTTCTTTTCTAAATTAAACCTCCCGTTCTTGCTTTTCGTTTACTTGTTAGTCTATTTTCATTTTGTAGTGATAGAAGCCTTTTTTCAGTGATGTTTAATTCTAATAATGAGAGTTATTCAGTCGTGTTGACCGACTGAAAAGCTTCCTTTATTATCTACATTTATGAAAGATAGGCCTATGACATCACATATAGTCCGTGTGTGTGTACGTATGTGTGTGTTTGCATGTGTCCGTCGCCTCGCTCCCCTCCATAATAAAATCTAAACTGCTGGAGCGATTTCAAAGAAACTCGGTAAGGTCAGAGTACTATCTTGTCCAACCCCGACTGAGCTCTTCAAATTTTATTACATCTCACCAATCCAACATGGCAACTGCGCGAATTATTTCACCGGCATCCCATATCTCCGAAACTATTACAGATATCACCCTGACGTTTTGTATGGTGGAAAAAGCACTAATAGAAGTGTAACGATGGGACTCTCCAAAACCTCTTTATAGAACGAACATGGCGGCCAAGCAAAGTTGTTGTATTTAAATAGACTTTTCACGCATTTAAACCAACCGAGCGCCGTCACACATGGTACAGCAAATGGTATACGCCTTGTAATGCACTGACATCCTATTCAGCTCAATTGTTTGAATAACTTCAAGATGGCGGCTGTGCGTAATTTTAAAATTAAGGTTTAATTTCTTGTGTCCTAATCATGCGATCGAAACCAACGTTTGAACAATGAACCTGCTCAATAATCATCATCTAATGGATCATAGCTCTATGGCCTACAAATTATATAAAATCCAATATGGTGGCCATCCGAAATACTTAGACGATTCTCAATGTCAACTAATCTGTGACTGCAATCAAACTTAATTGTTTTTTTAACCACGAGATGGCGCCAGTGTCAATTTTAAAATCTAGTTTTTGCCTATGTCTATTAATTATGAAACAAGATGTTCAGTAAAGAACATATAGCCTACTTTCTCCTAAATGCATGGGTATTGTTATAACTCTTTGTCCTTTTCAAGGAGTATAATTGAATGTTGGTTGTAGTAGCTTGTTGAAATACAACGTGCTATAGGGATATTAAACATGAATATGAGGTGCCCTTTGCTAGTGCTACCTCTGTAAAAAAATTCATTCAATTCGGTTTCACCGTGGTTGAATTGATCTGGGGAATGGATTTGCACACATACATGGTCGCTATTTGCAAACTATTGGGCTGATGACCTTGTAGTCAGTCATAAGATGCTTTCCACACATAGGCATGTTGTTGCAAAATCCGGTAGAGATCAAATTATTAGGATGGTCGAAATTTGATTTAAGCTTTTAACATTTGGGTGGCCGTCATTCCGTTTCCGTCAAGATGGCGGCGATATAAAACATGACACTGAGGTGCCTTTTGCTAGTGCTACCTCTGTACCAAATTTCGTTCAATTCGGTTTCACCGTGTTTGAATTGATAGGGGGAATCGATTTGCACCCATACTTGGCCACCATCTGCAAACTATTGGGCTGATGATCTAGCAGTTTGGTCAGAATATGCTTCCCATATAAAGATTTGTTGTTGCAAAATTTGGTAGAGACTAGATTATTAGGTTGGTCGTAATTACATTTTAGCCTTTAACATTTGGGTGGCCGCGATTACGTTTCCGTCAAGATGGCGGTGATATAAAACATGACACTGAGGTGGCCTTTTCCAGTGCTACCTCTGTACCAAATTTCGTTCCATTCGGTTTCACCGTGATCGAATTAATAGGGGTAATCGATTTTGACACAAAGATGGCTGCCATCCGCAAACTATTAGGCTAATGACCTATTAGATTTGTCAAGAGATGCTCCCTTCATAAAGGTATGTTGTTGCAAAATTTGGTAGAGATCGGATGATTAGGTTAGTCGTAATTTGATTTAAACTTTGAACATTTGGGCGGCCGCCATTACGGTTCCGTCAAGATGGCGGCGATATAAAACATGACACTGGGGTGCCCTTTGCTAGTACTACCTCTGTACTAAATTTCGTTCCATTCGGTTTCACCGTGTTCGAATTAATAGGGGCAATCGATTTTCACACAAAGATGGCCGCCATCCGCAAACTTTTAGGCTGATGACCTATTAGTTTAGTCAAAGGATGCTGCCCCCATATAGGTATGTTGTTGCAAAATTTGGTAGAGATCGGATGATTAGATTAGTCGTAATTTGATTTAAGCTTTGAACATTTGTGTGGCCGCCATTACGTTTCCGTCAAGATGGCGGCGATATAAAACATGCCACTGAGGTGTCCTTTTCTAGTGCTACCTCTGTACCAAACTTTGTTCAATTCGGTTTAACCGTGTTCGAATTAATAGGGGTAATCCATTTTGACACAAAGATGGCCGCCATCCGCAAACTATTAGGCTGATGACCTATTAGTTTGGTCAAAGGATGCGGCCCCCATAAAGGTATGATGTTGCAAAATTTGGTAGAGATCGGATGATTAGGTTAGTCGTAATTTGATTTAAGCTTTGAACATTTGTGTGGCCGCCATTACGTTTCCGTCAAGATGGCGGCGATATAAAACATGACACTGAGGTGTACTTTGCTATTGCTACCTTTGTACCAAATTTCATTCCATTCGGTTTCACCGTGTTCGAATTGATAGTGGGGGATAGACATTCAGAGTACCACACACTCACACACACACAAACACACACACACACAGACTCACACACATACACACACACAGACAGACACACTTTTTTTCGCCCTGTAGTGATCTCATAAGTCTACTTTCATTTTTTGCAAAAATCGAAAGTAGGCTAAAAATAGGCTTGAGAGATCACCTTTTGTCGTGTGTACAGTATGAGCCTGAGTGTGTGCCCCCACCTCCCACTAATAAAATCTAAGTGGCTGGATAGATTTCAATTAAATTCGGTAAGGTCATAATACTATTCTGGCCGACCCCGACAGTGCCCTACAAATGTTATTACGTTTCAACAACCCAACATGGCGGCTGTGTGAAATATTTCACTGGCATTCTATATCTCCGAATCTCAGAAGACTTCTGTTACTTAGGAATCAAAATAACCAGTGATGGACGGAGGAAAGAGGATATAAAAAGTAGGTCGGATCAGGCAAGGAAAGCATTTCTACAGGAAATAAATCTGTTGGCATCGAGCGTGGCGCTCTATGGAAGTGAAAATTGGACTATTGGTGCAGCAGAAAAGAGGAGAATTGAATCGTTTGAAATGTGGTTTACAGGAGAATGATGAAGATCAGATGGGTAGATAGGGTTAGAAACGAAGAGGTATTAAGACGAGTGGGAGAGGAGAGATGTTTCTGGAGACTGCTAATGAAGAGAAGAGATTGGATGGTAGGATACATACTAAGACACCCAGGAATGTCAAACTTAGTTATGGAAGGAAGAATCGAGGACAAGAACTGTAGGCGTAGACCGAGATTAGAATATGTTAAACAGTTTGCCTCGTATGTAGGGGGTGGTAGCTATGTAGAGATGAAAAGATTAGCTCAGGACAGGGAGGCATGGAGAGCGGGATAAAACCAGTCAAAAGACTGAAGACTCAAACAACAACATCAGCCGATATGAATGAATTGATAAATATCAAAGACACAAGATAAATCTATAGCGAAACACTAAAAAGTCCCTTGGTATTAAAACTTATATTGTGCACCATAAAGAAGGATGGAAAATTGAATGCCTAAATCAACATACCGTAACATGATGTATGAAAATATGATAAAATAAAAATTTGCAACAAATTTCAAACACATATTAAAACTCTAAAAATGCCTGATTTTCTTACAGATCACTGCCAGTGGAAGAACGTGGATAGTATAAGGGACTTTTTTTTCAAGAAACATTGTGTGTCTGTGTGTGTATATGTCTGCTCCCCCCTATCAATTGAAACACGTCATTTTGTACAGAAGTGGCACTAGAAAAGTGCACCTGGGTGTCATGTTTATTTTGCCGCCATCTTTACCACATCTCAATTGTAGCAACTCAATTGGTCTAAACTTAACATTAATAAACGATTAAACTAATCATCAGGGACCCGGAACAGAACTGAAATGGGTTACGTACCGCTGTGTTCCATGTTTCGTAACGTACGCCATACCGCGGCCCCGAGCTGGCTTGCGGTATCGTTCCGGAACTGTAACTTGGAACTCGGTACGAGCATGTGGTACGTTACCGCCCTGGAACGTTACAGTCGGAATTCGACTCCCAACTGTACCGAGCATCAAGGTACGTGTTAGCGGAACTTTAGCTCCATTGTGACCAATAACAGTATTTCTTTTCTAAAGTAAACCTCCCGTTCTTGCTTTTCGTTTACTTGTTAGTCTATTTTCATTTTGTAGTGATAGAAGCCATTTTTCAGTGATGCTTAATTCTAATAATGAGAGTTATTCAGTCATGTAGACCGACTGAAAAGCTTCCTTTATTATCTACATTTATGAAAGATAGGCCTATGACATCACATAAAGTCCGTGTGTGTGACGTATGTGTGTGTTTGCATGTGTCCGTCGCCTCGCTCCCCTCCCTAATAAAATCTAAACTGCTGGAGCGATTACAACGAAACTCGGTAAGGTCAGAGTACTATTTTGTCCAACCCCGACTGAGCTCTTCAAATTTTATTACATCTCACCAATCCAACATGGCAACTGCGCGAAATATTTCACCGGCATTCCATATCTCCGAAACTATTACAGATATCACCCTGACGTTTTATATGGTGGAAAAAAGCACTAATAGAAGTGTAACGATGGGACTCTCAAAAAACTCTTTACAAAACGAACATGGCGGCCAAGCGAAGTTGTTGTATTTAAATAGACTTTTCTCGCATTTAAAACAACCGAGCGCCGACACACATGGTACAGCAAATGGTATACGCCTTGTAATGCACTGACATCCTATTCAGCTCAATTGTTTGCATAACTTCAAGATGGCGGCTATGCGAAATTTCAAAATTAAGGTTTAATTTCTTGTGTCCTAATCATGCGATCGAAACCAACGATTGAACAATGAACCTAAGCAGTAATCATCATCTAATAGTACATAGCTCTATGGCTTACAAAGTATATACAAATCCAATATGGGGGCCATCCGAAATACTTAGACGATTCTCAATGTCAATTAATCTGTGACAGCAATCAAACTTAATTGTTTTCTTAACCACGAGATGGCGCTAGTGTCAATTTTAAAATCTATTTTTTGCTTATTTCTATTAATTATGAAAAAATAGGCTTGTGAGATCACCTTTTGTCGTGTGTACAGTATGCGCCTGAGTGTGTGCCCCCACCTCCCACTAATAAAATCTAAGTGGCTGGACAGATTTCAATTAAATTCGGTAAGGTCATAGTACTATTCTGGCCGACCCCGACAGTGCCCTACAAATGTTATTACGTTTCAACAATCCAACATGGCGGCTGTGCGAAATATTTCACTGGCATTCTATATCTCCGAATCTCAGAAGACTTCTGTTACTTAGGAAGCAAAATAACCAGTGATGGACGGAGGAAAGAGGATATAAAAAGTAGGTCGGATCAGGCAAGGAAAGCATTTCAACAGAAAAGAAATCTGTTGGCATCGAGCGTGGCGCTCTATGGAAGTGAAAATTGGACTATTGGTGCAGCAGAAAAGAGGGGAATTGAATCGTTTGAAATGTGGTTTACAGGAGAATGATGAAGATCAGATGGGTAGATAGGGTTACAAACGAAGAGGTATTATGACGAGTGGGAGAGGAGAGATGTTTCTGGAGACTGCTAATGAAGAGAAGAGATAGGATGGTAGGACACATACTAAGACACCCAGGAATGGCAAACGTAGTTATGGAAGGTAGGATCGAGGACAAGGACTGTAGGGGTAGACCGAGATTAGAATATGTTGAACAGATTGCCTCGAATGTAGCGTGTGGTAGCTATGTAGAGATGAAATGATTAGCTCAGGACAGGGAGGCATGGAGAGCGGGATAAAACCAGTCAAAAGACTGAAGACTCTAACAACAACATCAGCCGATATGAATGAATTGATACATATCAAACACACAAGATAAATGTATAGCGTAACACTAAAAAGCCCCTTGGTATTAAACTTTATATGGTGCACCATAAAGAAGGATGGAAAATTGAACGCCTAAATCAACATACCGTAACATGATGTATGAAAATATGATAAAATAATAATTTGCAACAAATTTCAAACACATATTAAAACTCTAAAAATGCCTGATTTTTTTACAGATCACTCTGCCAGTGGAAGAACGTACCTAGTATTAAGTGACTTTTTTCAAGAGACATTGTGTGTCTGTGTTTGTATATGTCTGCTCCCCCCTATCAATTGAAACACGACATTTTGTACTGAAGTGGCACTAGAAAAGGGCACCTCAGTGTCATGTTTATTTTGCCGCCATTTTTACCAAATCTCAATTGTAGCTACTCAATTGGTAAAAACTTAACATTAATATACGACTAAACTAATCATCAGGGACCCGCAACAGAACTGAAATGCGTTACGTAACGCTGTGTTCCACGTTTCATAACGTACGCCATACCGCGGCCCCGAGCTGGCTTGTGGTATCGTTCCGGAACTGTAACTTGGAACTCAGTACGAGCATGTGGTACGTTACAGCCATGGAACGTTACAGTCGGAACTCGACTCCCAACTGTACCGAGCATCAAGGTACCTGTTAGCGGAACTTTAGCTCCTTTGTGGCCAATAATAGTATTTCTTTTCTAAAATAAACCTCCCGTTCTTGCTTTTCGTTTACTTGTTAGCCTATTTTCATTTAGTATTGATAGAAGCCATTTTGAGTGATGCTTAATTCTAATAATGAAAGGTATTCAGTCGTTTTGACCGACTGAAAAGCTTCCTTTATTATTTACATTTATGAAAGAAAGGCCATGACACATATAGTCCGTGTGTGTGTACGTATATGTGTGTTTGCATGTGTCCGTCGCCTCACTCCTCTCCCTTATAAAATCTAAACTGCTGGAGCGATTTCAATGATACTCGGTAAGGTCATAGTACTATTTTGTCCGACCCCGACTGTGCTCATCAAATATTATTACATCGCCCCAATCCAACATGGCAAATGTGCAAATTATTCCACCGGCATTCCATATCTCCGAAACTATTACAGATATCATCCTGACGTTTTGTATGGTGGAAAAAAGCACTAATAGAAGTGTAACGAAAGGACTCACAAAAACCTCTTTACAAAAAGAACATGGCGGCCAAAGCGATGTTGTTGTATTTAAATAGACTTTTCTCGAATTTAAACCATCCGAGCGCCGTTACACATGGTACATCAAATGGTATACACCTTTTAAAGCACTGACATCCTATTCAGCTCAATTGTTTACATAACTTCAAGATGGCGGCTGTGCGAAAATTTAGCCTATTTCTATTTATGAGTCCAACGTGGCGGCTGTGCGAAATATTTCACTGGCATTCTATATCTCCGAATCTATTACTCATATCAACCTGAAATTTTGTACGGTGATCAAAGGCACTACTAAAAAATCGTTCAAGGGACTTTCAGAAACCTGTTAACTACAAAACGAACATGGCGGCCATTCGAATATGAAACATTTAAATAGACTTTTCTGGCGAGTTAAAAATCCGAACGCAGTGAAACTAGGTGCAGCAATTGTTTATACACTATGCAATGCACTGACATATATTTTTGTCAAATTGCTTACATACCTCAAGATGGCAGCTGTGCAAATTTTTAAAATTAAGTTTTAATTTTTTGTTTCGCAATCGTGAGATCGAAATCAACGTTTGCATAATGAACCTACGCAATAATATTCATCTAATAGTACATAACTCTATGGCCTACATATGTTACAATCCAACATGGCGAGCATCCAAAATATTTAGACGAATCACAAAATCTGATAATCTGACAGCAGTCAAACTGACATTTTGTAAGTTGATGGAGGCTATAAACATACGTTCACCTATGGAACTTTCATAACCTGGTGATCACAAATCCAACCTGCCAGCGACGCGAAATGCGAATATATTTTTATAAGGACGAGCACAGTGAAACTTGGTATGGTATATGCTTATACATATTTTAATCCACTGGCGTCTAATTTATTTCAATTTTTTTCAGAACCAGAAGATGGAGGCTGTGCAAAATTTTAAAATCTCGTTTTTACTATTTCTTGTGTCCTAATCATGCAATTGAAGTTTGAATAATACACTTACACAATAATCTTCATGGAATAGTACATAACTCTAAGGCCTACATATATAACAATCCAACATGTCGACTATCCGATATATTTAGACGGTTCTCAACATCTACGAATCTATTACAGCAATCAAACTGAAATTTTGTATGTTGATAGAGGCAATTAACATAAGCAGGATAAATGAAAATGGGCTATGCATTTCTTCAAGGAAATACTTGTTATTTCTTGTGTCCTGATTATGCGATTAAAGATTGAATAATACATTTACGCAATAATCTTCATGTTTTTATATTATATTTTTTAAGCGTACGGCTTTTAGTGCCGGGAGTGTCCAAGTGCATATTCGGCTCGCTCAAGTTTGCAGCTACCTCTATGCGGACACCCATGGGGAGAAATACAAGTTCCGTCACGCGTGGTGGTTGTCTGGCGAGGAAAGTGTGAATGTAAGGACGAGGAATTGGAAGGTAGTGGCTGTGGCCTCTAGTTGGGGACTAACCGTGGCATTTGCCTGGAAGGAAGATAGGAAACTACAGAAAACCATCTTCAAGGTTGCCGGTGGAGGGATTCGAGCCTCCTCGCCTACTGGATGTGAGCGACTGCCTGCAGTCACGCCGTAACGAGCACGGCTAACTCAATCGGTATCTTCAGGTAATAGTAGTCTACATAACTCTATGGCCTACATACCGAATGGTCCACTAGCTCCTTGCGATCCAGTTTTATGCATTCTGTCACATGTACTACAATTCTGAAAGACATAGGTCCCTCTCCCTAAACCGGGGTAATATATCGAGATGTGTGTTTACGGGCTAGAAGACAGCAGGAATCGTGAGCGCCACTATTAATTCAGTATGGGTACCTCGAATGAACCCGTTAAACGAGCACAGATACGCAGAACACACACTTGAAAACAAGAGGTGCACGCACACACCGAGAGCAGATATTGTATAGACCGGGAGGTGCGCGCTGCAGGTCAAATGTCGCAGAGGCTCACATGGCACTCGCGCGATTGGAGTTGCCTGGCAAGTGGCAAGGTTGTATACTAATATTTTTCACAGACTGATTTGTTATTTCTTTTTTCTTTCGTTATCGTTTTACCCTCCTGGGTTGGCTTTTCCCACGGACTAAGCGAAGAACAGTGTCCTGCAGCTTGAGGCTCTGAATCTGGGGATACAACTGGGGAGTGTGACTAGCAATTCGCCCAGGCGGCCTCACCTGCGAAGTGAACAGGGGCCTGATGAGGGGATGGGAAGAGTGAGGGGGATAGGCAAGGAAGAGGGAAGGAGGCGGTCGTGGCCTTTGGTTAGGTACTGTACCATTGCAGCATTTGCCCGAAGACGAAGTGGGAAACCACGGAAAACCACTCGAAGAAGGCTGAGCTGGGAATCGAACCTACTCTACTCTTCTCCCCGAGGCTGAGTAGACCCCCGTTTCAGCCCTCATACCACTTGTCAAATTTCTTGTTAGGGCCGGGTATCGAACCTCAGACCTCCGGGGTGGCAACTATGCACGCTGACCACTACACCACGGAGGCGACACGATCTGTTCATTTGGCTCTGTAAAAGACCATTTCACTGCGGAGGCCCGGGTTCAAATCTCGGCTCAGCCACGAAATTTTGTTCCTGGTCTGAGGCCTGGAACGGGGTTCACCCAACCTCGTGGGGCACACGAACTTAGTAGAGGCAGGTTCGCTTCCTGCCTCAGCCATCCTAGAAGTGGTTTTCCGTGGTTTCCCACTTCTCCTCCAGGCGATTGCTTGGATGGTTCCTTTCGACAGGACCACGGCATCTTTCTTCCCACTCCCTTCGCTGCCCTTTCCTTCATTAGACCCAAGTTCGTGGTCACCTAGGCGATTGGCTTGTCACCATCCCCCGTTGTATCTGCTGTCAAGGTGTGTTCAGCTCCGAGACACTGTCCTGGAATTCGACGGTAGAGGACTGATCCCTCTCAAAGTCCGAGGGTAAAGCCGAGCTTGGAGGGTAAGCGATCAAATAAAACGAAAAAGAAAAGAAGACCGTGTGTATCGTTGCATAAGCTATGGTGCTGGATTGGACGGGGATGAGGAGGTGATTGACTCTGGCTAGGGCACAGGCAACCAGTTAGCTACGTCGTAAATGTTCCAAGCTTCGTAGACCACAGTTAGGGCAAAGTGTGCCCCATTAGAACGATAACAACATGTGATGGCAAATCAGTATGTAGCTGCGCGAACTCGCTCCTTCGAAGTAATTCACAACACGAAGCGTATTCACTGCCTCGAGATGTATTCCAGCGATGAGTATATGAGTATGTTATATTTATGGAGGAGCTCGACAGAATGCATACCAGGCGCATCGCCTGTACCAAGAACTCTATCCGGATAGACAACGACCGACAGGCATGGTATTTCGGAGTGCGGAAAGACGCCTGGGAGATACTGGATCCCTGGGAAAAACACGGCCTGTTTGAGATCATCGCGTGACGTCTGCTCACAATGAAGAGGTTGTGTTTGACACTATCCGGCGTCACCCTCATACTACCACACGGGCCATTGCCCTGGAGACGAACATCAGCCGAGCGTCTGTTATGCGGATAATGCACACCCACTGGTTTCACCCGTACCATCTGCACTTACACCTGGATATACATGGTCATGATTTCGAAGCCTGGGTGACGTTCTCTGGAAACTCATTCGGCTTTTCTAGAGACCATTTTATATACGGACAAAGCACGATTCCACAACAATGGAACCGTTTATCGCCATAATATGCATTACTGGAGTGTGGATAAACCCCATTGGGTGCGACAGACATCCCTTTAGGTATACCCCCGTGTGGGTTGCGGGTTAGAATACACACACGGTATGCTCTGCTTGTCGTAGGAGGCCACTAATAGGGCCGACAAGACAGACTGACATGACTGACTTTGATTTTGAAGACTCTCTGTGGATGGAAAGAGAAAATTCATCTACGGTAT
Organism: Meconema thalassinum; assembly: GCA_946902985.2. Lineage (NCBI taxonomy): Eukaryota > Metazoa > Arthropoda > Insecta > Orthoptera > Tettigoniidae > Meconema > Meconema thalassinum. The sequence goes on from OX336388.2 coordinate 1,934,189,238, forward strand.
CCCCTGCCTGCCGTAAAAGTTCTTTTTCGACTTCCGGTCCCATTTATGGTTTGACCCTTAGAAATAAACGTCATGCTGCCTGGGGAAGGGCGACCAACTTGGCCATCTGGCCAGAAAGCCTGGCCGGTATTCCCCATCCCGTTAGGTGGGTGCGCCATGTACCCTTTCAGTGGTATCTGCCTAACAACGGAGGTCCCTGCACGGCTGAATAATTACGCCAAACATATCACTGCCGAGGGGGAAGTGCCTATTCAAGGCACTGGGACACCGGGCAATACCTGCTATGCCAGGTAGGTATTGCCTTGGCTGGGTGGCGCCCACAGTGGTGACCCTCGTTCGGAGTAGGTTGTATTCGGGGAGGATGATTTCGGGATGACGCAAAAGCGGCCCAATAAATCATCAGAGGGTGGCCCCCTTAAATAGTGTCAGATCAGGGATAAAACTTTCAATGCACGTTTCCCTGTTGACAAGTCACCTCGCTACGTGGTAGCTGCCAGGACAGACGGGGATTATTTCAAAGTAGTGAAATCAATAATCCTTTCCGAGGAATTCGAGGGGAAATTTGGAGATCTAAACGGGATTTCCAAGCTCCGGAACGGACAGCTCCTACTGCATACAATTAGTCGACAGCAAACCGAAACGTTGCTGGAATGCACGCATTTCAGCGAAATTCCCGTTATGGTCCCAAAATACGAAACGCTGAATGAGGTCCTGAGTTATTTTCCATCGTAACCTCATTTTGAATAGCGATGCGGAATTGTTGCGGAATCTGGGGAAGATAGGCGTCACCAAGATTAGGCGCATCACCGGAAAGATTGGAGAGAACAGCGTCGATACCGGCGCTTTTATTCTCCATTTTGAGGGTGATGTTTTACCTAAGCAGATGTAGGTCACATCGAACCACTGCGATGTTCGACCGTACATCCCTCCACCTATGTGATGCTATCAATACCAGAAATTCGGGCATGTTTCTGCCAGGTGCACTGCCAACACCGTGTGTAGAGAGTGTGACAAGGGGACACATAAGGGTGAGCAGTGTACTCCTCCCCCGATTTGTCCTAACTTCCAAGGAAGTCACTCTCCACGATCGAAGCAGTGCCCTGAGTTGTGTAAAGAAGCCACAATCCAAGAAATCAGAATATTGCATCGGCTTTCATATCACGATGCTCGCAAGAGGTACCGTGATATGGATGCCCCCGAATTTCGGGTGACGTTTGTGGCCGCAGCGACGCCCTCATTCACCCCTGCTGTCACAGTTTACCGTATAGTACCCTCGACGTCCGGTAATTCAGCAAATTTGAAATCACCCCTCGCTGAACCAGCGAAAATTGTCTGCCAGAAGGAGGTCCCACAATCTTCTACGGGCAAGGTAAAGAAGGCGACAGTTATACCATCTAAACCGGCGAAATCGGAGAAGTCCTCTTCTTCTTCGAACCGGTCGGCTAACACGTCTTCCCCAGTTAACAGGGGAAAGAAGACTTTGCCGACCAGGGCTGGTCCTTCTTCCAGTCCACCCGATATGACAAAAGTAGTAGTGGAGATGAGAGAGAAGGTTTGTCGCCGTCTCTCTCGCCCTCCTCCTGACGGAGTGGCTACTGACTCTGCTGGCCTTCCCGCTCCCACGACCATCAAGGGAGCGAAGCCGACTGAAGCCAAACTCGTCCGTATGGAGGAACTCCCCTACAAATAGGAAAATACATCGGCGGAGGAGAGAGGAACGGTTCAGCGCCGTTTCTCTTCCTCTCCTAGAGACAGGGCTGCTCAGGTATCTGCTGGCCATTACACTCCCACCACCACCACCAGTAGAGTGGTGTCAGCAGGAGCGGCCATGTTTTGTAAGGAACTGGCATCTGTGGGGAAGCGACCATCTACTTCCCCAAATAGACGTCAGCGCCGATCAAGGAAGAAATCTCTTCGGGACGTGTCGGGGACAGACGGTCTTCGGACCGGGAGAAAGTCCCTCGACACCGCTCTCGCTCTTCCTCAAGAGCGAGACTCGTGAAGTCCGACGAGGACCGCGCGCCATCCAGGGGACTGCCCGCTCCATTTTCTTCGTCTTCGGACGGAGATGTGGAGATTGAGGTGCGCTCTCCTGCCCCCATCATTTCCAACTAGAGATGGGGAATTGTGGCAAACGGTCAAGCGTAAGTACAAGACCCAATTCTACCTACTATGGAACTGTAATAGCTATTCTGGTCATCTCAATGAGTTACGCCAATTAATATCTTCGTTTTCGGCAACCATTGTATGTCTTCAGGAATCCAGGTTTCGTCCTGGACATGAGACAATAATGCGTTACTTCAAACTCTTCACTGAAGACCCGGTGGATGGAGCTGTGGCCGTCGGTGGCGTCTGCATTCTCGTCCACTCTAGCCTCTTTAGTGAAGAGGTGCCGTTGTGTACTCAGCTAGAAGAAGTTGCAGTTCGTACTTCGTTGCCAGTAATGGCAACAGTATGTAACGTGTACATCCCTCCTGATTCTCAACCGGATTACAACCAGCAGGTGGATCTAGTCTCTCAGTTCTCTCCCCCCCCCCTCCCTCCTTTTCTCCTTTTGGGATATGTTAATGCCCATAACACCATCTAGGGCTCCGCTACCACTAGTGATGGAGGGAGAGATTTTGAGAGACTGATCAGGCGGCTGGAGCTGTATTTGTTGAACACAGGGGAACCTACGCACTTCTCTATTGCACACGGCACTTATTCAAGTGTCGATATCACCTTGTGCTGTCGTGCGCTGGTTCCCCTGCTACAGTGGGTTGTACACGGCGACCTTTGTATTAGTGACCATTTCCCAATTATCGTTGCTCTTCCGAACCAGAGAGCCATCGAATTACCAAGTCGATGGCTTCTCCGTCGGGCTGATTGGACAACTTTCACAGCAGGTGCGGATTTTGCCGAAGATACCTTTGAGAGTGTCTATGCTCATACCATTCACATAACGCATGGTATTTTGGCTGCTGCTGAGGAAACAATACCTTCCTCATCCGGCAACTCCCACCGGAAACTTGTCCCTTGGTGGACAGCCGAGATTGCAGCAACCTTTAAAGATCGTCGACGTGCTTTCAAATGCTATCGGAGGCAAAACACTATGGCCAAACTTATCACCTTCAAAAGGATTCGTGCTAGAGCCCGATATCTGATTCGGCAGAGTAATAAAACGACGTGGTAAAAGTATGTGTTTTTTATGACGACACATACTCCTTCGACTCAAGTGTGGACTGAGCTTCGTCGAATCTCCGGACTCCCGATATCATTGATGGCGCACGGAGTCTCCATCATCGGAGACATCATCACGGACCAACTCTCCATTGCCAACAGTATTGTATCGCACTTCAATGATGTATCCTGTTCTGGGAGTTACGATCCTACCTTTCTGACTCTGAAGCGGGAGGCGGAGGCTCACCCCTTGTCCTTTGCCACTGCTGCTTTGGAGTCCTACAATGTTCCAGTCTCTGATTGGGAACTGCGCAGTGCGCTCTCACTGTGTAGGGATACGGCTCCCGGACCGGATAACATACAGAATCAAATGTTAAAACATCTGTGCGAATCCAGTATAAAGCAATTGTTGGTCCTCTTCAAACGTATATGGATTGATGGGCAGTTTCCATCTCAATGGCGAGAGTGGATCGTGATACTGGTTCCCAAGGCTGGAAAGGACCCCAAACTTGTCAGCAGCTACAGGCCTCTCAAATGCCCTATGTAAGCTGCGAGAGAAGATGGTGAACCATCGACTGGTGTTGTTCCTGGAAGAGAGAGGCTCACTGTCAGGGTACCAGTCTAGATTTCGCTCCCATATGTCCACCACCGCCCATCTGGTGCGACTTGTGAGCGCCATACAGGAGGCATTTCTCCGAATTACCTACGACACCATATGGCGCTACGAGATCCTTTCCACCCTTCATGAGTGGGGGCTCTGTGGTAATCTACCGACTTTCATTGCGAATTTCATGTAGTCCGACTCTTCCGTTTAAGGGTCGGTAGAACATATCGCAATATTATACCCAAGAAAACGAAGTTCCTCACGGGTTGTTCTGTCACCTTGTTCGAGGTTGCCATAAACGGCATTGTTACCGCCACCGGGCCCACGATAATTCCATCGCTGTATGTAGCCGATTTAGCTCTGCTTTACAGCTCTGGAAGTATGTCAATCGTGGAACGGCAATTGCAGATAGCTATTAACCGGGTCGACAGGAGGGCTCACGACCGGGATTCATCAGCGAAATCCTCAGTCGTCCATTTTTGTCGGCTCCGGAGGCTACACTTACCCCCTGAACTACATCTCAGGTATGCTGCGTTGCCGTTGGTTGACACTTATCGTTTCCTGGGGCTCCATTTTGACAGCACATTAACGTGGCAGCACCATATACGGCAACTAAGAACGACGTGTCTCAGGAAACTGAACATGCTCAAGTTTCTTAGTAGCACTACGTGGGGGGCTGACGGAGCTGTGGGGAATTGAGACGTTGCAACTCTTGAGAGTTGCAATCTATGGATTGCGATTTAAGATTGTATTTTGTTTTTTTGTTACTACTTGACTTGTGACATCTTAGTTAGATAATAAAGATCAGATTGTAGTGTTCCCGTTATCCATTTCTATTAACCACAACATTTGGTGCCGTAAACACTCGGGATATCGCATGATATCAAGTGCTTTTAAGGAATACTCTGGTTAGGCCTATACTGCAGGAATTGAAGCCTCTCGTAAGTTTTTACTCTGCAATTGCATTACGGAACCTCCAGACTGTGAGGGAAGACTTGCAATTACACTATACTGGACGGAAGGTTTCCAACTTCGCAACCGACTACAGATAAGTGACAAAGCTACACATTTGTAAACCGAATAACTGTTGAATGACCCTAATAACTTCTTGTTTGGTTATGTATGTGTGTAATAACATTATGTTTCGTTCGTGCATATTGTAGTGCCACCTGGTGCTAAGCATAGATATTATAAAATCGGAGCACAGGCCAGAGATACTATAAAACTGACCATAGTAATTAACACACAATCTAAGCGTCGACACTAGCGATCCTAGTAGCACCTGACCGAAAATCATTCGATACTTCAGATAACAGATTAACAGCTCTTGCCTTGCACATTTCCGTGAACACACGTGCAACATGAGCAATAACGATCAAACAGATGGAACTTTACACAATCTAAGAAGAAAGCGAACCAGACAGAGGGCAAATATAACACGCTTTGTTACGGAAATTAACAGTTTCACTGATAATACTTCATTCTAAGACTGGGAGCACTACCGAGATAGACTACAGGAAACTCTCAATAACTTAACCACACTTGATGATTCTATACATGAGTTACTATCGGACACTGAATACGATACTGATGTTCAGAGTTGTGAAGAATATATAGACTCAGCGAAACGCGCTATCACAAGGGCATCGAGAACAATTGCAAGTAAATTCTCAAATTCAGCCGCTAATTTAAGTATCCCTGAATCACTGCCAACTACACCTACTATTCCAATTCAGGCTTCACACTCAGTTCGCCTCCCGCCAATTAAGCTAGAATCCTTCGCTGGTGACATCGCAACTTGGCCACGTTTTTGGGAGCAATTCGAGTCATCCGTTGATAAAGACCCTTTCCTTCCTACCATAAATAAACACATATTTTTGCGCGGGTACTTGGAAGCCGAGCCGAAGCGGCTAGTCGATGGAATCGCCGTAATAGCAGATACATACGAGCAAACGAAACGGATCCTACAAGCTCGCTATGGCGATAAAAACAGAATAATACAGGCGCACTTAGACTACTTAGAGGGGATCAGACCTATTCAGCTCGCTACTCCTGAAGCACTCAACGACACGTTCATCGATTGCCATCGACACATACAAGCTCTTCGTGCGCTGGGAGAAGACGTAAACGGCTACGGGAGAGTTCTTGCTCCAAAAATACTTAGAACGTTTCCCGCTGATATTTGTCGCCGTTGGATAATTCAGACGAAGAGGGAAAATATCTCGGAAGGCGATATTCTCAAGCTCATGGAATTCTTGGGAGAAGAAGTAGATGGGACTATGGTGACGCACAAGATTCGTGGATCTACATCTGCTTCGACTCATGTTCCCACAACAGCATCACTGCACGTTGATTCAAATAAGAAACAATCCAATAGGAAGGTTGCGCCCGAACCATTTTGTGTCTTTTGCGAATCCCACGGACACTGGGCGCAAGAATGCAAGACAGTTTCTAACGTTAACGATAGACTTATCAAACTCAGGAACACGAACCGCTGCTTTCTTTGCCTGAACCGCGGACACTCCGTGAAGAACTGCAACCGAAAGGGTGAGGCATTCTGTTTTTCCTGCAAAGCCTTGCATCACAGATCTGTCTGCAGTAGAAACTTATCTACTAATGCAGCAGCAACCATTACGTCCGTTAACAAGATAAATTCTCTTCCATCCGACTTTACTTACCTGCAGACCGCGCGAGTATGGGTTACGGGTCCCAATGGGCGAACTAAACAGACGCGTTGCATACTGGATGCTGGAAGTCAATCCAGTTTTATCCTTGAGTCTCTAGTTAACGAACTGAAACTCGAAGTTATTGGCCGCCAAGACTTAACTATTGGCGCCTTTGAATCGTCTCCAACCAATCGGAGTGTACGTAACCTTGTTAAGTTTTCCATAAAGAGCATCTGGACAAACTCGGCTACAAATATTACTGCATTTGAGAGTAGCCATGCCTTTTCAGCTCATCCGGTCGTTCCTGATGATGTTAATATGTTAGCACACACTCAAAAACTACAGTTGGCTGACCCAAAGAATGAATCAGAGCCACCTTTGCCTATCGAAATACTTATTGGAGGAGATTGTTATTGGAAAATCGTAAAGGACACGTCACCAGTGCGCATTTTCACCTCCGTGGTACTCATAACAACCATGTTTGGATGGGTATTGACGGGAAATCGATCAGGCATCACCTTGAATTCATCACTGGTAAACCATATTCATTCTGAACAGATACCCTCACCTTTAGATGAGGCACTCAGTCAGTTCTGGGATCTGGAAACAATGGGAATCAGGGAAAGCCAGGATAAATATTTCAGTTCCAATAACTCTGCGATACTTAAGGAATTTCATGATTCTTACCGAATAGAAGACCATCGGCGTGTGGTCTCTCTTCCTAGAAAATCAGGTATCATCTTGCCCAATAACCATGCTAATGCGGTAAAACGATTCAACGCATTGCAAAAGAGACTAGAGGCGAATGAACCTTTGAAGGAGATTTATTATTCACAGATGATGGACTATATTATAAAACGCCATGTTGAACATGCTCCTCCTGAAACAACTGGTGATACGTTCTACTTGCCTCACCATTTAGTTAAGAAGTGTAAATCTGGGAAAACGAAATGGAGGATTGTGTTTGATGCATCTTCTCGTCAAGGAGGTGGTCCGTCCCTTAACGAGGCCCTCGAAATGGGGCCAAATTTACTGCCTGAGATACTTTCTGTTCTCCTCAGATTCGGAAGCTACCCGGTAGCCATCATTGGTGATGTCTCTCAGGCATTCTTACAACTTGTACTCGACTCCAAGGATCGAGACTTGACCAGATTCTTCTGGTACGATGTGATTGACAAAGGCGAAGGGGTGTACGAAACAACAGATGAAGTCGTAATATACCGTTTTGCTCGCGTCCCCTTTGGTCTAACTTGCAGTCCATTTTTACTTTCAGCGACACTAAAGGAACTAACCAATATCCATGACTCTGCCTTCTCAAATGCTGCCGCCCTTATAGATTGTATTACGTACATGGATGACTTTGTAACCGGTGGTGAAACTGAGAACCAAGTGATCAAACTTTATTATGAACTCACAGGACTGCTAAACACAATTCACATGCCCATGGCGAAATGGGCGACGAACTCTCAACAACTGAAGTGCATCTGGACGTCCGAAGGTCGAGTACTAGAGACCAATACGCAAGTATTAGGAGTGAAATGGTCCACTGAAACTGACATTTTCTACATAGACGACCATGATATCACTGATAATCTCATGCAGGAACCCGCTAGTAAGAGATTACTGTTACAAACTACTTCCCGATTTTATGACCCCTTGGGACTTTTAACACCTGTATCGATTATTGGGAAAATACTGTCCCAAGAAACCTGGTGCAGAGGGATTGGATGGGACGAACTCTTACCACATGATACAGGCGTGCATTGGCATAATTGGATACTTCGTTTCTTGCAACATGTTCGAAGAAAAGAACGGTTCTCTGGGGAGTTAACAGCGCCAGAGCTTCAAAACTCACGCAAATATTGGATTCAAACGGTACAAAAAGAGTGTTTCCCTGCAGAATATCTGGCTCTAAGGGACGGTGTAGCTCTGCCAAATGAATCAAGAATAGCCCGCTTCAGCCCATTTCTGGAGGTTCAGAGATTCGTTGATAGACGAGGGATACCACACACGGTATATACTGATAATGCTCAGACATTTCACGCGACCAACAGCGAACTCGAGTCCATCTGGACTTCTCTCACAGCCCCTCCTACACATCAGTACTTCGCTCATCACAACATCACCTGGAGATTTATTGCTCCAAGGGCGGCTTGGTGGGGAGGATGGTGGGAGAGGATGGTAGGCACAACCAAGCGGTGTCTGCGAAAGATACTGGGGAAATCATTAATCGGCGAGGAAGCATTGAACACCACTTTGCTAAATATCGAAGCCGCCATTAATTCGAGGCCCATCACCCAAGACAGAGAAAATGCTCTAACGCCGGCCCACTTTCTGATTGGACAGCGCTTCACCACGATACCGACTGGACCTGCAAGTGCGGGGAATGAAGATCTGCCCAAAGTGCTGGCTGCGCAACAGAAGGTATCGGATGATTTTTGGAAACGCTGGACGAAGGAGTATCTCCTGGAATTGAGAAATTTCCATGAAGTTCGTCGACCACGGGGAAAAGTTCCGCAATGAAGGGTCGGTGACCTAGCACTTCTCCAGGAAGACAAGACGCCGAGGCACATGTGGGCAAAGGCCCGCATTGAGAAGCTCCGTGTTGGTATAGATGCAGTCGTCAGGACGGTGGTTCTTCGTACCCCTACCGGAACCACAATAACCCGCCCCATTCAGCTGGTCATTCCCCTGGAGGTTGACCAGGGTGGGGAGGATGTGGGGAATTGAGACGTTGCAACTCTTGAGAGTTGCAATCTATGGATTGCGATTTATGATTGTATTTTGTTTTTATTGTTACTACTTGACTTGTGACATCTTGGTTAGATAATAAAGATCAGATTGTAGTGTTCCCGTTATCCATTTCTATTAACCACAACAGGAGCGGTGCTGCTACGTTTCTACCAAGCCCTCGTCGTGTCCCGGCTAGACTATGGTTCTGCGGCTTACGGTTCAGAAAGGCCGGCAACCTTGAAAATGCTGGACAGTATCCACCATAGTGGCGTTAGGCTGGCTGCTGGTGCCTTCCGGACCAGCCCGATACCCAGCCGACTCGCCGAATCGGGTGTTCCACCTCTAAATTATCGACGCCAACTCATGCTTTTAGCATATACTACCAATGTGCGTCAAATGCCGCAATATCCGAACTATAGAGGGCTCGTCAGTACCCAATACGACCAGAGGTACGCCAACCAGCCTCAAACCACTCGGCCAGTTGGTATTAGACTCGATAGCTCGTGTACTGAAATAGGAGTGGCTGTGGGCCCCGTATGGTCCGGACAACTAGCGAGGTGCCTCCGTGGCAAGTCCCGCGTCAGGATATTCGGTTAGATCTACACGGAGGTCCTAAGGTGAACACGGGTGCCTCCGTTCGGAGGTGTAACTATATACAACAGCAAGTCCGTGAAGTTCCAACACTCCTTAGCCGAAACTCCGCAGTACTATCGCATTTACCATAACCTTTCATTTTTCCTACGTTTAGAGGGGGTCAATTATGACGTAATTTAATAAGGGTAGAAGATCTTAAAAAATTGCCAAATTGTATGGGTGCGTTTCCGCGAATAAATTTGCCAGGTTTCATTCCATTCCCTCATTTTGGAAAATGTGGTAAAGCCGTTTCAAAGCGGACAATTAATACAATTTTTTTGGCTGAGTTATAACAATATTTCTTAAACACAATGCGTTCAGATGTTAACAATAGGGTGAATGTTACAAGTTTTCATTCTGAGAAAAGAAAGTTAGTGAGTTTGTCCTAGCTTGGCAGGTGAGTACAATATATGATACTGTGTCCACATATGGTGCAGGTGTGTAATCCTCTCTCTGCGCAGAATCTGTGATCAAACCCATGGGCTGAGGTCCTCGTGAAAACGTGTCGCAGCTTGAAGTTTGCCATATTCCACTCTTCTGTTTCCATGTTTCTGTTTTCTTACTTATGAAACCACCCAACCATCTTCTTCTTTCCTGGCGTTTATCTCAGTACAGAGTCCGCTGCTCTACCACCCAACCATCAGAATATAATAAATAGGGGCGGATTTTGGTGGTTTTTAAAATTGTCATTTTAGGTTTTCAAAAATATAAAATTGTTCTTTTTAGGTTTTTATTAGGTAGAATGGGTTTTTACAATAGGTTCTTATGTTTAAAGGGTAGCGAAAGTTGACATCCATTACATAAGGCTTAAAATTTATACCTCATTGTTAGTAGACAATCTGATTGCAACGAGAGAGTAAATATTTTACATAATGATGCGTAATCAAATTATCACCGATAACTTTACACTTTTAGGGATTGCAATAAAGCCAAGGATGTCAGAGATGATTTTCACACTCTATCTCGTTCAAATAATTTTGTTTCTATACAATATTGGATTCTTGGGAATAATAAGAGATTTATTCGCTCTTTCCTCTCGGTAAATAACCAAACAATAATATATAAGCTGGAAAGTGCTGAAAATATATCATTTTTCCTGTAGGTAGGATTTCTTTCAATCAACTGGAGCTAGGAATAAACACTATCTTCAAATTTAATTTCAAGGATTATGGACAAAATTTGAAATATACTACAATAAATGGTACAAAACTGCAATTAGTTATTTTTAGGTACTCGCGTATCATTTAGTTTTTTAGGTAGTACGGAATTTCAGTGTGATTCGTAAAAGTATTTAGAAGTATGGGAAAAATAGATAAGAACCTATGAATCCAGTCCCTAATAATAGGCTAACTGCGCCCTGATAGTATAAGGTAGTTTCTCTTTTGCGGGTTAGCGAATTTTTGTACAAACTCAATTGTCTAGAATAATAAAAATATATAATAATAATAGTATACTAATAATAATCATTATTGACTAATAATTATGAAAATAATAATAACATAACTGTCTAATGATAATAATAACAACAGTCTAATAATAAGTATGTCGCTGTCCTCTTGGAGTGACGATGTGGGTAGTCATAATATAGCCTTATTCTGAAAGCAGAGACATGAAATGATTGTCAATGATATGTAAGCCAAGCAAAATTTGATTAAACTAGAGAATCGTCTGTACTCGCCTCTCCAACTCCAGGGAGCTTGAAATGTATACATTTTATATGTGGTCTCAAACCTCATGTCTCAGTGATAATCAACGTTGAAGTACAAACACTACGGTGTTCCCGCAACTTAGATAGTTATATACGGAAAAGGTGCCTCGGAACCGCTTGATAGCACTGTGCTTCGCCCATTGCCCTACCTCACAAATCGTGTACGGTATCCCAAAGATATTTTGATCAACCGATCACAACGAGGGGACGGAGTCGCGCAGCTTCTTTTGGGGTACAGGATCTCTACATTAGCTGAAACGGAAGGCTGGCGTGCTGTGAGGTGAGCGGGAAAATGGGAATGAGTGAGTAAATGCATGCACGTCGTCGCAATAAAGATAACAGCTATATCGCACGCCTTCTGCTTGACCTTGATACGTCATAATGCAGCCTTGTAACAATACAATACCGTTAAATTTGTAACGTTCCGTTCCGTCTGTTTGTTCCGTTATTATAAGTAGAACGTTCCGAACTGTAACGTATCGGATATTCCTCTGTTCATTTCGGTACGGGACAACGTAACGTTCCACCCGTCTCCAATACGCTGTACCGGTACAGGCTCGGCTAACGTTCCACTGTTCCAGATACCGGGTACGGTTTCAGAATCAGTTCCGTTCCAGGACAGTAACGTTACGCTTGGAACAGACAGCGGTAACGTTACAACTTGGAAATAACCTTGGAGGTAACGGAATTTCTCCGTTCCACATAGACAAGAGTTCCGTTCCGCGTTACGTTCTGTTCCGGGTCCCTGTTTTTAAGAAAGGAACAACAGACCGACACCACTTGAAATACATAGGCCTAGGTGGATAGCAAACGACCTGAAGCTTAATAGAGATCAAGTACTAGCGAATCAACTAGACAACGGGGAAAATTCAGTGTACATTAAATTAGTGTACACCTTACTTTATGAAAACATATTATCTCGACATGAAGGTGTGAAATCCTTCCGGCTAGCTAGCGGTAACACCACAAAGATAACTATCACTGCTTCAGACTCTTGAGCAAAACGTGTGCGTGTCTGTTTAATCTCCTCCCGAAGTCAACAATGAAAGGCTCTCCCGCGTGCTTCCTACGCATGGAGTTCTCAAGGACATACGGAACGAGTGCAGGAATGAAGTATACGAATTTTCTGCTGTAAGTAATGGCATACGTGTTGTAACAATTGAACTTAAATACCCCATTCCATCATATTTGACGGTCAATGATTGTAAAGTTCTGTTAACATATGAAGGACAAGCTAAGTATTGCTTTTATTGTAAAGAAACCTCCCACTTACAAATAGACCGTCCGAACAGAAGGAATCGCCCGGTATTCATATCAGACAACAAACCTACAGCACGGTGCTGGGCGAGTTAGATGGGAGTAGTAAGCTAAGCAACACTACCGACATGGAAACTCCAGTACCTTCCCCTGGATATCCAGCCATATCAGAGGCCTTTCATAACAGGCCCCATTCTACAAACACATATAGCATTGCGGAAGTAACTCAACCATCAGATAACGTAGCTGAAACATCCCTGACTACTTTACATAGCTATGAAGAGGGAACTGTGACGTCACGATCGGACAGCACGGGGAAGGGACACACCAGCAGGCAACACAGCAGTCTGTGCAGCAGCCAGATACTATTAAGACTAAATGTCCCGATTTTTAGTTTATAATTCTGACACCGCGTAGCAGCACAAAAGTGAGGCAATTTCTCTTGAATGGAAGCTCGTATTTGCGATGTCAAAACCACTATGTATACTAGAGTGCAATAGAATTGATATCAATTCAATGCATTTTCCAAAATGTGAAAAACAAAGACGTTACTAGCAGTTTTTTATATTTCTGCTTAAAAAATGAAAAAAAAAATGGTAATACGGAATCGGAGATTTATTTCCTGATTCCAATGCATTTTTCATAAATAAAATCGGGTGAATGGAATCGTCGGCATTAGTTTGGGAATTGTTTTGAAAAGGGTGGTAGGAGTAGCGGCGCGGCTATACAAGATCTCTAGCGCAAGGAAAATGATGAACACGCCGAGTTGACGAATATTGTAGTTCGGCGAGTTACATGTACAAGTGCCTAGGCGTGGAACAATATCTGAGCAATAAAATTATAGTAATGTCACGCTTATGTAACGTTGACACAATGTGTTTATACAGATACTTTCTTACTTCCTCAAACATTCTTGTTCTTGTTCTTGTTGATAATAATACATTGTAGGGGCTTGGGACATCTTGGTCATCAGTCCCATGTAGTTGACTATGTGTGTTACTGTATTAGAGCCAGGGATGGGGCAGGTGCCCTGAGTCTTCAAGTAAGGTACTATCTCGGCATTTACCTGGAGGGAGTGTGGAAAACCCTGCGAAACACAAGACACAACTTAACTTCAGGTGCAACCACAATGGTAGGATGATTGACAGGTGAACTAGTCAATGAGAGATGTTGGACTGATCACAGTTTCCTAGGAAAAAAAATCATAAAATAAGAAGGCATTTCTGAATGGCAATAAACATCTGCTGTAAGAAACATTGTTTCAATTCCTTACCTTTTATTTCGTTCAATACATCAATACACAAGCTCTGCTGGGACTTTCCTTCGTTTTCTGTGAGCGTACAAAGGAAGTGGATATTTATGTAGGACGATTGCACCTAAAGAACATGCGCTTGACTGTCGTCAGTATCTATGGAGACCAATTTTCCATTTTCACAATGGCTACGTCTTACTTTTCCACACAACGCATTGTTTCTGTTTGAATACGAACTCTCTTCTCTGAAAAAAGTTGTCACTGAATAGTTCGTGGTCTTGTACTCTTACAATTATATATTAGAAGTTCAAAAAAAGACTAAACCCGTGGCGCGACAGCCGTTGAAGGGCCTAGTTCTACCAAGCAACCGCTGCTCAGCCATGTAGCTTGCAGATTGTGGGGTGACGTTTAGTCATCCAACTTGTACAAATAAATTTAAAGTGAAATCAAAACTGCTCAGTACTTTACACATTCTCTAATGCAAGCGTAATTTCAAATATAAACTAGGGAAAAAATCGTATGTAGGCCTATGTGTAGAGGTTTTTCTTAGGGCCTGGCTTCCTTTTCTTGGTACAGTACTTACTGTCGACCAAAATATTATGTGCACTCGAGTTTGAAGGTTGTTTGTGAAGTAACCAATAGACCTATATAAAATCCACTAACATAATCATTTTCGTCGTTCTATTTTACGTTAGTTCATGTAGGTTTGGAATTTTTTATTTAGCCTATATAGTTTTTTTTAATCGCAGTTGAAACACAAAAGGTGACCGTTTTTAAGCGTGTTTCAACCATGCGTCACATTTAATAATTATTATCTCTCAAACCCGTCATCAGATCGAATTCAAATTTTAGCACAATATACATTGGAATGTTGTATAACAGGTTTATTAATTTCAACATTTTGTGTGTTCAAGAACGAATTTTGTTATCATTTTTGTAAGGTAACTATTTCTAGGCTCGGGGTCGTTGTAAAATGTAGTTCTTGGTTGCGTTGTAATCCTTATACATCAAAAAGTTATGTTGTATGACTGTGAAATACGTAAATTAATTCACTTATTTTATATCGGTTTGTATTTATACGGGGACTAAGACATGGTTCACCAGCTAGACGCTCCGGGATATTCTGTACAGCATTGCTGATATGGAGCCCATTACTTCCGAGCGAAGCGTGCCTAGACGCGTGTTGGAGCCCATCTTGGCAACGCTGTACAGCTGACGTTGGCAGCAGTAGCAGTCTTATTACCGTTCACCGCCTGCCCAATCTGCAGGGCTGCAACAGCAACGTGAGTCATTCAATGGTCATCACTCCAGTAGAGGAGAAAGTCAGTGCTATGGCATCAACATCACCATCGTCGTTGACTGCACCTCGGACTCGTGGCTGGCCCTCCCTGACGTTCATAACGCAATGGGGCAACAAGTACCTTTACTTGTTCTATAGCGAACAAGAAGACGAATGTGCTGTGTGGACAGACATTCAAGATAAGTGACGAACTCCAATTACAATACAAATTGTCAGTTGTAACTCTTCAGTCAGTCAACACTAATTTGCCCAATAACTGGGAGGGGTACAATGTATATACAGTAATATGTAAATAACATTATATGTATTAGTTTATGGTCACGATTATAATGCAGCAATTTTAGTGATCTTAAATCTAATTCATGTATTTTTTTTTCAGGAGTGTTACTTACATCTTATATACGTTGTACCCACCCAGTTATCGGGTAAATGAATGTTGACTGACTGAAGATTTACAAATAACGGAAAATCGTCTGTGGTAGTACCGCAGCGTAAACGGAGTTCTGTTTCGGAGGCGGGTTACTCGAACAACAGGGTTGAGGGGTAATTCCTCTCATTTCTACATTCTTTATTCTTACACTTCCGGAAATTTCGGGGGGGGGGGGGGGGGGCTTGGCATTCCTTACTACTTCCTTCTTACCCTCAGCTCATTTATACTGACCATGGCACGAAAGTCAAACCCCTGTGCCACTTACAGGATTTAGTTTCGCACTGCAATTAGTTTTGCGTCGCCTTTCACCATGTTATTGTGCTTAGAATTACATTGTGCTTCCATTTTAATTTTCGCGCTTACAATCAACATCATTTCGCACCCGAATATCACGCTCATGGCGAAATTAAAATGTCAACGCGTCCACAACCATTTTGTTTCGCATGCCAGACCAGATTTAATTTCAGACATGAAATGATATGTTCCATGCATTTTAAATTCACGCCGGGGGCGAAACTAAATGCTGTCTGGGAATTTTGTGTCATTAAAATAAACCGTGGCACTACATCCCATGAAAAGCCTAGGCCTACCAAGCGACCGCTGCCCAGGCATCTGCAGATATTGGTCAGCGCATCGGGTTCCCTCGGCCGTTAATCTTGGTTTTCGCGACTTTCAGACAGCTACTCTCGAGGCTGAGTGCACTCCGTTCCAACCCACACGTCCGTTTCTAAAATCACTAACGGAGCCGGGAATCGAACCTGGGGCCTCCAGGTGAGAAGCAGGCACGCTATCCCCAACACCATGGGGCTAGCAATTTTTGTCATACCAGGAGCAAAATTAACAGTCGTTAAAAATGTTATTTCGCGCCTTGAGCAAAATTAAGAGACTGAAGCGGTTTTCATTTCGTGCCAGGAGCGAAATGAAAAGTCTTGTATCGAATTTTATTTCAGGCCAGGAGCAAAATTAAAAGTCTGTAATGAATTTTATTTCGAGCCGGGAGCGAAATTGGAAGTCTGTAACGAATTTTATTTCGTGCCCGGAGTGAAATTGAAGGTCTGTATTTTTTTTATTTTTTTATTTCGCGCCGGAAGCGAATTTAAAAGATTAACGGTTTTTATTTCACGCCAAGGGCGAAATGAAAAGTCTTTAATGATTTTTATTTCTCGTCAGGAGCAATGTTAAAAGTCTGTTAAGAATTCTGTTTGTAGCCGGGAGCGAAATTAAAAGTCTGTAATGGAATTTATTTCACGCTGGGAGCGAAATTTAAAGTCTGGTACGAATTTTATTTCGCACCGGGAGCGAAATTAAAAGTCAGTAATGGCATTTTATTTCGCGCCGGAAGCGAAATTAAAAGACTAATGAATTTATTTCGCCTCTGCAGCGAAATTAAAATTCTGTTACCAATTTTATTTTGCGCCAGGATTGAAATTTTATTCCATTGAACAATTTAATTTCGCGACGCTAATTTAAATTGATGATAAATTTCGTTTTGCATGCCAGTCCTGCCTTGAATCGGTTTTGGTGGTGGCTCCATTTTTCACCTAAAATGTAAAACTAACTGCACTTGATGACCGTAATGCTCTCCATCACTCGTACCTGTATGTACATCGTTCATGTATAAGATCTACCAGAGATACTGTCCAAAAATAAATTGCCGAAAATAGAACACCTAACGAACACTAAAAATAATGGTGTTGCAGGTAAAATAAACTAAGTAAAAAGTAATTAAAGGGATCGATGAACTAAAAACAGGAAAAACAACATGGAAAATTAGAAGTCGTAAGTACAAACTGGTAAAATTTCAAAGGATCACTCAGAAATATCCAGAACTGAACAATAATTCAGAACTAGCCATCACAGTCACAGTCAATCGCAACATCGGACTAGATGCTCAGGAATCCCATACCGTCAGGTAAGGGGTAAGGTCATCACTCTCTCACTTGACTTTCGCTCCCCTTTCCTGCTGCTGCGGTGGCCTTGGTCGAGCTTGTGGCGCGCCGTGGCCGCCTGCTTTAAGCGTGTGTACAATCCTGTGTGAAATATTACCTTATAAATGATGCTGGAAGTGTCGTCCTTCCTGGGTTATACAGGCATTGTATCCGGTAACAACATTTTGGCTCACGCAAATGAGTTCTGCCACTGTAATGTTTCTGATTTTGTATTTTATGTTCTTTAATGAGCACTGAGTCAGTAGGCCTAGTGTAAAACTTATTTACAATTACGTGAATCTGTGCTAGTGAAGGTGACACTTCATCAGGAAATTGCTGAACTTACCCACCGGGCCGACTCGTACTTAAAATAAGTTTTACATACAAAAATACGATGTTGCAATGATAACTGTCTGAACATGTTACCATCTGAGGTTCAGACTGGCGACTGACAACACCTGCACGCTTATTGCAAGGTCAAGTTTGTACTATGCGCGCGCTTTCAATACTACAGCAGGGGGCCGTGGGGCGCCAGAAACTCGGCCAAGCCCGCTGCAGTAGCGAATAACAAAACCGCCGCTCGTCGTTCTTACTTAATATGAAAGACCCTATATGTAGACAATAGAGTTATGTACTATTAGATGACTATTATTGCGTAGGTTCATTATTCAAACGGTGACTTCTATCGCATGATTGGGACACAAGAAATAAAAAAATAATTTAAAAATTTTGCACAGCTGCCATCTTGAGTGTATGTAAACAATTTAACAAAATTAGATATCAGTTCATTACAATGTATATAAACAATTGCTGTACCAAATTTCACTGCGTTCTTCTTCTTCTTCTTCTTCATCTTTTCCCGCTCATGCGGGGTCGACGTTTTTGGCAAGTCTTTTCCATTTCCCTCGGTCCCAAATGGTGTTTTCGGTTAACTGCTTTTCTGCGAAGTCTTCCCGCACGCAGTCCATCCATCTTCTTCTAGGTCTGCCTCTCTCCCTCCTGCCCTCCAGCTCAAGATCCAGCACTCTTCTTCCCACATAGGTCGCATCCCTGCGCTTAATGTGACCATACCAGAGCAACCGCCTTTCTTGAACTTTCCTTGATGCTTGGGTTACCTTGACACTTCCTCGAATGAAGCTGTTCTTGATGTGGTCTTTCCTAGTAACACCACACATCCATCTCAGCATTTTCATTTCGGCTACATCCAGCCGTTTATTTTGCGACTGTACTATTGGCCAAGTTTCTGCTCCATATAGCATGGCAGGTCTCACCACACTTTTATAGGCTCTCCCCTTTACTTGGACATTTAGTCTCCTGTCACAGAGGACACCAGACAACCTTTTCCAGTTTAACCAGGCAGCCTGAATTTGGTGGGTAATTTCCAGGTCTAGATTGCCATCGTCAGATACCGTTGATCCAAGGTACTTGAAACTATTACTTGCTTGGAGCTGATATCCGTCCATCTTCCCACTGTCATTTCCCTTTCCACCGAGGCACATGTATTCAGTCTTATTCCGGCTGATTTTAAGACCCCTGTCCTCTAATGCTTTTCTCCAGTGTTCTAGTTTAAGTTCGAGTTGTTCTTGATTAGTGCTACATAGTACAATGCCATCTGCAAATAGCATGCACCAAGGAGCAGGTTCTCTAAGGCTTTCAGAGATAACATCCATTATCAGATCAAAGATATAGGGACTCAGTGCAGATCCTTGATGGAGACCAACTTCAACTGGCATGGTTCCCGTTAGCCCTACACTGCTTCTAACGTGCGTCTTTGCCCCATGGTACATGTCCTGGATAATGCGCACATACTTCTCTGGTACTCCCTTGAATCTCATGCATCTCCATACTTCTTGACGGGGGACACGATCATAAGCCTTCTCTAGATCTATGAACACCATATGCAATTCTTTCTTCTTTTCCCTGTGTTTTTCCATGAGCTGTCTCAGAGAAAAAATGGCATCTGTGGTTCCTTTCCCTGGCATAAATCCAAACTGTTCTTCTGCTATTGTTGTCTCTTGCCTAAGCCTACCTTCAATGACTTTTTCCCAGATCTTCATAGTGTGCGACATGAGTTTTATTCCTCTGTAATTTGCACAATCCTGAATGTCCCCCTTTTCTTTATAGATGGGAATTATGGTACTCTTCCGCCATTCGTTGGGCATTATTTCCTCTTGAAATATTTGTTGGAATAGGCTCAGCAACATATCTATTCCCTCTTCTCCCAGGCATTTCCAGGCCTCTACGGGGATTTCATCGGGGCCCGTTGCTTTTCCACTTTTCATTTTCTTCATAGCAGTTACAATCTCTACCCTGCAAATGTTAGTTGTTAAATTATAATTTTGAATACCATCTTCAAACACAAGCCTTTTATTCTCCTCATTAAGCAGCTTTTCAAAGTACTCCTCCCATCTCTTCTTAATTTGGTTCTCATCTCGAATTACCATTCCTTGTTCATTCTTTATTTGCTTGATGTGGGTAAGATCTTTTGATGCTCTGTCCCGTGCCTTAGCAATTCTGAAGAGCTTTGCCTCGCCTTCTTTGGTCTCTAGATTTTCGTAGACTTCATTCCATGCCATTGCCTTTGCTCTTCCAACTGCTCTTTTCGCAGCTTTGTTTGCTTGTCTGTAGTGTTCTCTGTCTTTGGTCATTCCAGATTCTTCCCAGGCCTTCTTGGCTTGTTTTTTCGCCTTGATCGTATCCTGGACCTCATCATTCCACCACCATGTTTCTTTATCAAGTGGAGCGCCTTTCCCAGACGTCTTACCCAGAACTTCCACACCAACTTTCCTGATAGCCTCAGCATTTACTGTCCACCATTTATGAACTCCCTCCACTAAATGTGTTTCTTGGAGCACCTTGTCCTTGAATTCACTTCCCAAAATTGGATCTTTTAATTTCCACCATTTGATTCTTGGAGTCATTTTCCGTACTGCTCTTTTCTTCATGCCTGTGCACTCATAGTCTAGCACCAGCACTCTGTGCTGTGGAGTCACGTCTTCCCCTAGTATGACTTTGCAGTTCTTTACCTCCTTCAGATGTATTCTTCTGCACAAGAGGAAATCTATTCGGCTTTCCCGTCCTCCACTTTTGTATGTCAATAGATGCCTCTCGCTTTTCTGGAAGAAGGTGTTACAAATTGCCAGATCTGAAGCCAAGGCAAAATGTATCACTCTCTCGCCTTCTTCATTTCTCGCATCAAATCCCCAACCTCCATGTACTCTTCTCATTCCTTCTTCTTCGATACTGGTTCCAACGTGTCCATTCAGATCTCCACCCAAAAATACTTTTTCATTTGCTGGTATGCTGGAAAGTTCTTCTTCCAGGTCTCTCCAGAAGTCATCCTTTTCTTGCTCTTCACAACCAACTTGTGGAGCATAAGCAGCTACAATTGTAAACTCCTCCCCAAGGCACAGCTTCACACTCATTATTCTGTCATTTCTTCTGTTTACACTGACCAGGCAGGTGGCAAAGTCATTTGAAAGGATAATTCCAACACCATTTCTACCTGCACTGTTTGCTCCACTGTATAGCAACTTAAAGCCACAGCCAAGCTCTCTTGCTTTATTACCCTTCCACCTAGTTTCTTGAACACACAGGATTCCAATCCTTCTCCTTATCATTAGGTCCACAACCTCTCTACCTTTACCAGTCATAGATCCAACATTCAGGGTACCAATTCTCATTTGGACTTGCTTCTTTAGCCAGGCCCGCCCATGGCCCAGTAGCCTTCGCTCATTTCTCACAAGGGACAGGCGGAATCCTTGCGCGTCGCTTCCGGGGAACGCCCTAGCAGTTTCCGAGGCTAAGCTTGTAGAACTTGTCATATTTGTACGGTTTTGGCTATTTAGTTTTATGGCCGGATGCCCTTCCTGACGCCAACCCGTTTCCAACTTTTCGGGCTTACTATTCAGCTGAGAAATAAAATTCTCAGCCCCCCAAACACCCATCTGTTCACCGACCCAGTTTCCCGCTGGGGTTGGTTACCCAACCTTCCACTGGATTGCTCGGCTTAGCAGGGGACACCCCGGGCAGGTTGATGTTTGGAGTTGGAGTGGAGAGGCTATGAGAATTTCTCGAGTCTGCATCATCGCGTCACACTCCCATTCGTCCAGGTTCACTGCGTTCGGATGGTTAAATCGCCAGAAAAGTCTATTTAAATGATCAAATTCACTTGGCCGCCATGTTCGTTTTGTAGTTAACAGGTTTATGAAAGTCACTTAAGTGACTTTTATCACCGTACAAAATTTCAGGGTGATATCGGTGACAGTTTCGGAGATATAGAATGCCAGTGAGATATTTCGCACAGCCACCATGTTGAATTGGTGAAACATAATAAGCTTTGAAGGGCACGATCGGGGTCGGCCAAAATAGTAGGCCTACTATGACCATACCGAATTTCATTGAAATCGCTCCAGCCGCTTAGATTTTATTAGGTGGGGTGTGGAGGAAGAGGGGGGAGGGGTGGGGATGCACACCAAGGCCCGGCGTAGGTGCGTGACGTCATGTCATGTCATGTCAGTAGGTAGTATGTGTCCTTGACTCTCCCCGCCTGCCGCTAGCTACGTGTGCGAGTGAGCTTTGTATAGTAATGTCGTGGTACCCTGCAAGCCAGGCTAGTGCTTTTAGGGCCATATGACCCAGGCGCACACTGTCTACGCTGGAACTCTCAGTTCAGGGGCGCGTGGCCGGCCTGTCGCGGCTGGATTTTTCGAAGTCGTTCTTCTCTTCTCTTCATATTATTATTATTATTATTATTATTATTATTATTATTATTATTATTATTATTATTAGACTATTATTATTGGCAATAAAATGTTATTGAATACCAATAGACTACGTCTCATACTGTTCCCGAGTACATTGTAGATCAATTCTCTATTATTGAATGGAGTCATTTGATAGCAAAATTATGCCATTTACACTTAAGTTCGGCATACCCAAACACGATAAGTTATTAAAAAATGTTGATGTTGTTTCTTTCCCTTATTCGAAACGTACCACAAGCTTTCAATTCTCTTTGAAGCCTATCGTTAGCTCTAAACGACCTGTCTTGTTATGCCGATGGTTACTTCACATCTGATGGTGGGGTCCAGCATAAATCTTGTATCCTTCTTACGGCCAATAACAATTATTATTCTATTGTACTTTTGCTTCTAACACGAGGAAGACACGAAAACATGGATCGCGTAACATTTCTGAAATGTTACAGATGCATCTTAAATCTATGTCGGTGATTCCCTTCTTAATTTTGGTGTTTGAACGGAGCTAGGTTATCAGACACTCTAGAGTGGTTGCCGCATACAGTCTCACACAAGAGCAACCTTTGCCTCCACCTATTTGTGCTTGACTACTCCCTTTCATGTGTACTTCTGGATAAGTTGTTCTCCATAAAATATGGTGATTAGACACTTTCGCAATCAACCAGCAAGTTCATTTTGTTTTTTCCATGCATCCGCTTCAGGCTCAATTCTCAAGTATTCCTTTGGTTCCTAACTAGTAAATCACCGTCTTCATCGTTACCACCATCTTCATCATCATCACCGTAATGAAAACCTCATTCGTTGTACAAACACAAATTACGCACCAAGTCACATTGCCTTCAAGCAATCCTTGCACTCTCTGTATATATGTGGCACGGTGTCCCTACATGATGATTACTATACTTTGGATGTTCACTGAAAATTGCGAAATTAGCTTCGAGGTTTTCCTATGCCCAGAACATAGAATGCTATGAAAATCAAATGTTCTTAAATACGATGTATGGATTACATATAAATATGCAATTGGATTAACTCACGACAGCTACTTGTAGCATTGGCCTTTGAGAATATTTTACGGAAGCTATTCTAACAACTCTACGAGGTGAGTTTCTCTCCGTGTTCCCATATGAATGTTCGAATTGCAGAATAAGAATGTAGAAAAAAAAAAGGAAAACTTGTGCTCACTGACCTGGTGCAAGTCCTCAAAATGAACACCCCTTTGATGACTTAGGTATCATCGATACCATTTCAGTACCTCAAACCGAAATTAAATTTCTTGGCAGGCCAGGGAATCAAACCCTGACTTTGTTAGCCGCTACACCACAAGGTGATCTCTTTCATTGTCAGCGCAATCTATTGCACGATGCCATGTAATTTCAGCACGAACTATAATAGTACACCTTTCTTCGTATTTTTGGCATTACAGTGCCCCTGGTAAGTTAGAGAGATGGTTCGCATACCATAACCAAAGAGCCGAATAGTTCCAAAAACCAACAAACAACCGAAAGAAATACCGACAAGCTGGTAGAAAGACAGACAACAGATTTTGTAATTTTCAGAGCAAAATTGTTTTACGATGAAGAGCACTCTTGGTCTCCATACTGTTGAAATAATGAAAATTGTCCTAAAACTTCAAAAGTTAGAAGGATTTCATGTCAACTTGCTTATTTTGCCGTATATCTTATGTGTAGGTAAATTCCATGAGTTATTGTTTCAGGCGATGTTGAAAATACGAATAAAAGACATAAATTACCTCAGATTGCGACGGAATATTGTTCAGTTTAAAAACCTGATAAATTTACTAACGCACGTTTCTCGAATTCACATATCCCTGAACAGCACCAATCTAATCAGTTGGTGAATTCAGAATCTTGTTATTGAAATACTGTAGACTATAGCTTTATAGTCCTAATGTAGTTTTTTTGTTCTACCCGTAATTATTTAGGTTGCTATGAGGAAGGGGATATGGTGAGACAGTTTCCTTGTGGGAATGATATTACGGATAGATGCCCTTCATGACGTCAATCTAATGAGAGGATTTAATGACAAATGAAATTAATGAGGCAAGGTATGAAATGGTTGTGTGTGATATTTCGAGTTCGGTGTAGTCTGACCATGCACGTTAGCGTGTGTAGCTACGTCGGCTGGTTTGTGACAGTATGTCAACAAATTTAAAAAATATATTTTAACACTCCTGATTCCATACCGGCCCTGTTACTGTCACATGCATGATTAACAATATGCTTGATTCTATTTTTAGGATTATTATATCTCGCTGCACCTGATACATCACCCAAAAAGTAGGGGCAGATGACCTCGTAGTTCCGCTCCATAAAACAACAATAACTAACCCAACAAGTAGTTCCGCGAAGAATTATACAGCCTATTTTCATATATCCTACTTATGTTAATTGCCTCTATCAACATACAAAAGTTCAGTTTGATTGCTGTAATAGATTCGCAGATATTGAGAACCGGCTAATATTGCGCATGGTCGCCATGTTGGATTTTTATCTGTAGGTCTTAGAGTTATGTACTGTTACGTGAAGTGTATTGTGTACGTGTAGTATTCAAATTTCAATCGCATGATTAGGACACAAGAAGTAAAAACGAGATTTTAAAATTTCGCACAGCTGCCATCTTGTGGTTATGGAAACAAATGAAAAAATTAGATGCCAGTGGATCAACATTTGTAGAAGGATTTACTGTACCAAGTGTCACTGCACTCGGATGGTCAAATTGCGAGAAACGACCATGTGAATATGTATACTTCGCGTCGCCGCCATGTTGGATTTGTGATCACCAGGTTATTGAAAGTCCTATAGGTGAACGTATGCTCACAGCCCCAATGAAGATTAAAAAATTTAGTTTGATTGCTGTAATAGATTCGTAGATATTGAGATCCATCTAAATATTTCGGATGGTCGCCATGTTGGATTGTTATATGACAGGCCATAGAGTCACGTACCACTAAAGGAAAATTATTTCAAGGGTTCATTACTCAAACTCTCACTTCGATCGCATGATTACGACACAAGAAATAAAAACTTAATTTTAAAATTCGCACATTCACCATCTTGAGGTTATGTAAACAAATGAACTAATATAGATACCAGTGCATTACAATGTGTATAAACATTTCCTGTACCAAGTTTCATTGCGTTTGGATAATTAAATCGCGAGAAAGGTCTATTTAAAATTTTCAAATTCGCTTGGCTGCCTTATTCGTTTTTTAGTTAACCGGTTTTTGAAAGTCGTACAGATGAAATTTAAGTAGTGCCCTTTATCTCCGTACAAAATTTCAGGGTGATATCGCTAATAGTTGCAGAGATATAGAATGCCGGTGAAATATTTCGCACAGCCGCCTTCTTGAGGTTATGTAAACAATTGAATGAAGTTAGATGTCTGTACATTACAATGTGTATAATCATATACTGTACCAAGTTGCATTGCGTTTGGTTGGTTAAATCGTGAGAAACGTCTATTTAAAAGTCGCAACTTTGCTTGGCCGCCATGTTGGTTCTGTAGTTATCAGGTTTTCAAAAATCACATTGGTGAACTTCTAGTAGTTCCCTTTATCACCGTGAAATATTCCAGGGTGATATCGGTAATAGTTTCGTAGATATCGAATGCTGGTGAAATATTTCGCACAGCCGCCATGTTGGATTGGTGGGATGTAACAAAATTTGAAGGGCACGGTCGGGGTGGTGTGAAATAGTGCTATGAACTTACCGAGTTTCATTGCAATCGTTCCAGCGGTTTAGAAGTTATTAGGGGGGGCACACACCATATCACTCACACGCGCACACACAGACAGACACACTGACAAAAGGTGATCTCATAAGCTTATTTTTTCATAAATGAAAATAGGCTAAAAAGTATGCAACTTGTTGTATCCTTGTTGCAGATCTGGTTCATGTACGTCCAAATATCATGTTTCATACGTCTTCGGTGTATTTCTTTAAGGAGTGACTTTCCCACTATGGTATGTTTGTGCTCCCCAGGCACAAAAGACGTTATGAGCACGGCAGACCACAAGCATATGACAAAATGTTGGCTCCAGTGCGCCTAGTGTCCAGGCTCTGCGCTCAGTACTAAACGTACTGCAGCACCCCGTCAAATGGACAGTGCTTGTGCGACTAAGCGCTGCAGAGCTAGTGTGATGTCGTGCTGCACTGCTCAGAAATAGGCAGGATAGGGCTGCGCTTCACCTGCTAACACTGCTTCACCTTGCCCATTGCACGGCCCTGGTGCACACACACGGACAAAAGGTGATCTCATAAGCCTATTTTTTCATAAATGGAAATGAAATGAAAATCCACAGCCTGCTTCCAGTCTCCGACCGGGTCAGGAATGGAATGAATGAAGCCCCCATCTAGCGGCGAGGATATGGACTGTGCCGGCTGCCGAGGCCTGACGCACTCCTCTGGGGCAATGATTAAATGAATGACAGATGAAATGGAATGATAGTGGAGAGTGTTGCTGGAATGAAATTTTGACAGGGAAAACCGGAGTACCCGGAGAAAAACCTGTCTGCCTCCGTTTTGTCCAGCACAGATCTCACATGGAGTGACCGGGATTTGAACCACGGACCCAGCGGTGAGAGGCCGGCGTGCTGCCGCCTAAGCCACGGAGGCTTGCTTTCATAAATGGAAATAGGCTAAATACGAGATTTTAAAATTTCGCACAGGCGACATCTTGTGGTTATGAAAACAATTCAGTTTGATTGCTGTCATTGATTAGTTGACATTGATAATCGTCTAAATATTTCTAAATATGTGTAGACCATTGAGCTATGTCTTCTTCTTCTTCTTCTTTCGAATAACCCATTTGGAGGGTACGATGAATCAACGTTGGCTATTGTCCATTGTTTTCAATTTCCGTTGTTTCGAAATTTCTTTCATCGTTCTAGAGTGACGATCTTTCTCCTCCTGAGTCCACTTTCTGCCAGTTGTTTGTTTCTTCCTTTCTTGAAATTTTGTGTTTTGAATAGCTTCTCTGAAGAGTGATCTGTTTGCTATTGTGTCTGTCTGAATTTTGGCGTTTGTCAAATCTTTGTCAATTTCAATGAACCATGTGGATTTGGATTTGTAACTAGTCAGTAAGTTGAAGATCTGTTTAGTTAGTCTACTATTTTCCATTCTATAGATATGCCCAAAAAACTGTAATCTTCTCTTTCTCATTACATCAGTTAATTTTTCACATTTCAAATATAACTCTCTATTTGGTCGTAACCTATATTCAGCGTTATTATTTCGTTTAGCTCCCAGTATTTTTCTCAGAATTCGTCTTTCAGTCTTCTCTAATTTGTCTAAATCACCAAATCTTGTTAATTTACGTAAGTGTTTCTGCTGCATACAGAGTTTCAGGTCTGACTATTGTTTGATAATGCCTTAATTTAGTGTTCCAGGATAAGCTTTTTTTATTATATATATCTTTTGTCATATGAAAACACCTTTGTAATTTATGCATACGTGTTTCTATTGCTGTCTTTTCCTGTGAGTCATTCATTATCCACTCTCCTAGGTATTTAAAGGAATTTGTTTTACATACTGAACTGTCATGAATTGTGATACTTTTGGGGGCATCGGTGATGTTTGTCATGAACTTAGTTTTTTCAAATGATATTTGTAGTCCGACTTTGGCTGCCTGTTTTTGCAACTCTCTAATTTGTTCTTGGGCAGTATCCAGTGAGTCAGTAAGTAATGCAATGTCATCCGCAAAAGCTAAACAATCTACAGTGATTTTATTTGGATGTCTTCCTAGTTGAACGCCTTTAGTATTGATGGCTTTCCTCCACTCTCGAATTACCTTTTCCAATGCACAATTGAAAAGCAGAGGTGACAGACCATCTCCTTGTCTCACACCTGACTTTATTTTGAAAGATTTTGAAAGTTCCCCTCTAAATTTAACTTTGGAAGTTGTGTTCGTTAGTGTTGCTTGAATTATTTCAGATGTCTTGTTATCAAGTCCAAATTCCTTCAGAATGTTCATAAGTGCCTTTCTGTCAATGGAGTCATAGGCTTTTTTTAAATCCACAATTGTAACTACATATTTCAAGTTCCTGATTTTCCTCATGTCTAATATGCTCTTTAAATTTAGTATTTGCTCCATACATGATCGTCCCTTCCTAAATCCTGCCTGATACTCTCCCAATTGTGGGTCGAGTATTTTTTCCGCTCTTTTCAAAAGTGCTTTGGATAAGATCTTATAGGTCACTAGCAGGAGGGAGATTCCCCTGTAATTGTTAGGATCTGTTTTCTTCCCTTTCTTATGTAGTGGATGTATCAAAGCAGATGTCCATTCTGATGGTAAACTGTGTGTTTTCCATATGTCGTTTATGATTTCCATTAAACATAGGATCATGTTGTCACTCGAGTATTTCCATAATTCAGCAACTATACTATCTTCTCCAGATGCTTTGTTATTTTTAAGTTCGTTTATAATCTCTTTAATTTCATTTGTTGTTGGTGGTTTAGAGTCTGGAGGAACGGGGAGTATATTATCAAAATTAAATGTCTCCTTTGGTGGATCGCAGTTGAGGAGTTCTTCAAAATATTCCGCAAGTATTCTGCAATTTTCAGCGTTATTATATGCAGTTTTCTGAGTCTTTGGATCTGTGAAAAGTAAGCTTGGTGGAGTATACTTCCTTAAACTACTTCTGAAAGTTTTGTAGAAGTCCTTTATATTGTGCTGTCTGAAGTCCGATTCTATTAATGTTAATTGGTCTTTCATATGTTGCACTTTTACCCTTTTGAGTCCCTTAGATGCATGTTTTCGGGATTCTATAAAGCTGTTCCTGGTATTCTCATTTTTATTTGCATTCCAGATGTTCCAAACTCGTTGTCTTTTAAAGATTAGTTCATCACACTCAGCAGTCCACCGGGCATGTTTTCGTTTTCTTTTAAGGAGAATGGTTTCTTCCGCTGTCTGTACTAAGTCTCTTTGAAGTTGTTCCCATGTTTTAGGTGCTCTGCTTTCCAAAAGTGTTTTGAAATTATTTTCTGTAGCTAATTTTTGAGTATCAAACTTTTTGGATTGATAATGATTTTTCTTTTTATATATTGGTCTAATTTTGAATTTAATGAGTGACAGATAGTGGTCTGAATCTAAACCTGCACTCTTAGCAACTTTCACATTGAGTATCTCCGTTGTAGACTGTCTGCTAATAGCAACATGGTCAAGTTGTTTCTCACCACAAACTGGATTTGGGGAAACCCAAGTAGTTTGTTTCCTAGGAAGTTTTTTGAAGAATGTAGATTTCAGGACTATGTTATGCTCTCTGCATAAACTAATAAGTCTTTCTCCATTTGTGTGAGTTCTTTTATGTGCCGGGAAATTGCCTACTATGGACCGATGTTGACGTTCTTTGCCGATTTGAGCGTTAAAGTCTCCAAGTAGAAGTATTATATTTTTTGATGGAATTTGATCCAGGGTGTTTGATAGTTCTTGCCAAAAATTTTCCGTTTGTTCTTTCTGAGTCCTATTTTTCTCATTAGTTGGTGCATGTGTATTGACAATGGTATAAACTTTGTTTACTGATTTAAAGGATAGCAGGGATAATCTTTCATTAATGGATTGAAACTCTATTATTGAATTTAATATGTTCTGATTTACAATGAACCCAGTTCCAAACTGAGGTACATTTTTCATAACTCTCTTTCCAGGTTTTCCCTTGAATATTCTATAACCTTCTGAATCAAATGGATGTTCATCAGTATATCTAGTTTCTTGAAGAGCTGTTATCATAATCCTTTTCTCTTTGATGAAATTTATTAGAGTTTTAAGTTTTCCTGTTTTTAAGAGTGAATTGACATTAAAGGTAGCCAAAAAGTTTATGTTCTTGTGCTTAATTTTACTAGTGATTTGCTTAATGCTATTTTCAAGATGCTCCGACTCATCCTTTTCATCCTTTGCACAATGATGTAGGCCCCCAGAATCCGAGTGCCTACTTTTCATTTCCTTGGAAAATGGAGATTGGTTACTCCCTGGGGTAAAATCTCTTACAATGTGCATATCCATTGTTGATTGTTTGCAAGGTTAAGGGAACAAGTCCCCTAAAAATTCTACTCGAGGTTGTTAGCTCCGAGGATGGGTTTTCAGCCGCACCTTTGGTGAACAGACGCTGACCATCTGGCCGCTTGCTACAAGACAGACGCTAAATGGATTTATGTAAAGCTGACATCTAACTAAATCATAGGGTAGATGCCTTTTATCCTATTAATCCCGGATACAGGGCCGCCCCGTCCGCCATTCATACTGTTCTATAGATCATCTATTCCACTATCAATGTCCTTGAGGACTTCACCGTAACCCTGGCAAGGGACCCTGACAAGGTGCTACCAGCCGGGCCAGCTGGACCTTGTTTTTTTTAGAGGTGTTACTCCTCTATCACTCACCGCTTTGTCCTGGCTTGTGACAGGCAGAGCCTGGCTTCCCAAACATTGGACTCAGAAAGAACAAACGGAAAATTGAGCTATGTACTATTAGATGACGATTATTGCGTACGGTAGGTTCATTTTTCAAACGTTGGCTACGATCGCATGATTAGGACACAAGAAATTAAAACGTAATTTTTAAATTTCACACAGGCACCATCTTGCGATTATGTAAACAATTGAGTTGAATAAGATATCAGTGCATTACAAGGTGTATAACATTTGCTATACCATTTGACGGCGCTCGAATGGTTTAATCGCGAAAAAAAAAAGATCTATTTTAATGTATCAACTTCGCTTGGCCTCCATGTTCGTTTGTTACTTAACAGGAATTTTGAGAGTCCCATCTAGTAGTTCATTTTATCACCGTACAAAATGTCAGGGTGATATCTGTAATAGTTTCGGAGATATGGAATGACAGTGAAATATTTCGCACAGTCGCCAAGTTGGATTGGTGAGCTGTAATAAAATTTGAAGATCACGGTCGGGGTCGGACAAAATAGTACTATGACTTTACCGAGTTTCATTGAAATCGCTCCAGCCGTTTATATTTTATTAGGGGACACACACATACGCACACATACGGACTAAATGTGATGTCATAAGCCTATTTTTTTCATAAATTAAAATAATAAAGAAAGCATTTCATTCGGTCGACGCGAATTTCGTGTTGACCGACTGAATAGCTTTCTTCATTAGAAATAACCATCACTGAAAAATGGCTTCTATCACTACTAAATGAAAATAGGATACCAAGTAAACGAAAAGCAAGAACGGGAGGTTTCATTTAGGAAAGAAATACTCTTATTGGTCACAAAGGAGTGAAAATTTGGTGTGTAGGTTACACTTTGCCTTATATGGCAACACTGCGAGAAGGTGAGTTCGATTCCCATCTTAGCTATCTTAGAGTGTTTTTCTGGGATTTCCCACTTCCACTCCAGGAAAATGCGTGGATAGTTCCTAAGTCAAGGCCATTGCCAACTCCAAAAATAACAAAGTTTATCAGACTTCAACTACATGGGACTGATGAACAATAGGCTATGTTCCAAACCCCTATATGAAGCAACAAGAAATATTTCGAATCAATGGGATACATCGTATTGATTTTAGGAAACATGTTTCTAACGTAGGCTACAATATGACCGCGATCGAAACGAGCCAGGTGCCTTGCCCTGTCTGATGGGGCACGCGCTCAGATTGAAATCATTATGTTGATTATTATTGATATTTCAAGAAGTAATTATCCTATAAGATGGTATATTGGCTCTCACGGCCGGTGAATTAAAACTCAGCAATTCTTCTAGGTTTGTGCCGTGTCTTGTGTGGGGTTTCGCCTAGGACACCAAGCTAGGCTCATCGGCGGGCTCTTGGTGTCCCTGCCCGGACCCCCACAGGAGTGACGAACTGCGCGCCACCTCCCTTTATATAAGGTGCAACTGCACCTACTTGACTACGAGAACTAAAAGTTCAAGTAGCCTTAACCTCCCTATGAAGGCTTCCAAAAAGATGGTATATTGGCTTTCACGGCCGGTGAATTAAAACTCAGCAATTCTTCTAGGTTTGTGCCGTGTCTTGTGTGGGGTTTCGCCTAGGACACCAAGCTAGGCTCATCGGCGGGCTCTTGGTGTCCCTGCCCGGACCCCCACAGGAGTGACGAACTGCGCGCCACCTCCCTTTATATAAGGTGCAACTGCACCTACTTGACTACGAGAACTAAAAGTTCAAGTAGCCTTAACCTCCCTATGAAGGCTTCCAAAAAGATGGTATATTGGCTTTCACGGCCGGTGAATTAAAACTCAGCAATTCTTCTAGGTTTGTGCCGTGTCTTGTGTGGGGTTTCGCCTAGGACACCAAGCTAGGCTCATCGGCGGGCTCTTGGTGTCCCTGCCCGGACCCCCACAGGAGTGACGAACTGCGCGCCACGTCCCTTTATATAAGGTGCAACTGCACCTACTTGACTACGAGAACTAAAAGTTCAAGTAGCCTTAACCTCCCTATGAAGGCTTCCAAAAAGATGGTATATTGGCTTTCACGGCCGGTGAATTAAAACTCAGCAATTCTTCTAGGTTTGTGCCGTGTCTTGTGTGGGGTTTCGCCTAGGACACCAAGCTAGGCTCATCGGCGGGCTCTTGGTGTCCCTGCCCGGACCCCCACAGGAGTGACGAACTGCGCGCCACCTCCCTTTATATAAGGTGCAACTGCACCTACTTGACTACGAGAACTAAAAGTTCAAGTAGCCTTAACCTCCCTATGAAGGCTTCCAAAAAAGATGGTATATTGGCTTTCACGGCCGGTGAATTAAAACTCAGCAATTCTTCTAGGTTTGTGCCGTGTCTTGTGTGGGGTTTCGCCTAGGACACCAAGCTAGGCTCATCGGCGGGCTCTTGGTGTCCCTGCCCGGACCCCCACAGGAGTGACGAACTGCGCGCCACCTCCCTTTATATAAGGTGCAACTGCACCTACTTGACTACGAGAACTAAAAGTTCAAGTAGCCTTAACCTCCCTATGAAGGCTTCCAAAAAGATGGTATATTGGCTTTCACGGCCGGTGAATTAAAACTCAGCAATTCTTCTAGGTTTGTGCCGTGTCTTGTGTGGGGTTTCGCCTAGGACACCAAGCTAGGCTCATCGGCGGGCTCTTGGTGTCCCTGCCCGGACCCCCACAGGAGTGACGAACTGCGCGCCACCTCCCTTTATATAAGGTGCAACTGCACCTACTTGACTACGAGAACTAAAAGTTCAAGTAGCCTTAACCTCCCTATGAAGGCTTCCAAAAAGATGGTATATTGGCTTTCACGGCCGGTGAATTAAAACTCAGCAATTCTTTTAGGTTTGTGCCGTGTCTTGTGTGGGGTTTCGCCTAGGACACCAAGCTAGGCTCATCGGCGGGCTCTTGGTGTCCCTGCCCGGACCCCCACAGGAGTGACGAACTGCGCGCCACCTCCCTTTATATAAGGTGCAACTGCACCTACTTGACTACGAGAACTAAAAGTTCAAGTAGCCTTAACCTCCCTATGAAGGCTTCCAAAAAGATGGTATATTGGCTTTCACGGCCGGTGAATTAAAACTCAGCAATTCTTCTAGGTTTGTGCCGTGTCTTGTGTGGGGTTTCGCCTAGGACACCAAGCTAGGCTCATCGGCGGGCTCTTGGTGTCCCTGCCCGGACCCCCACAGGAGTGACGAACTGCGCGCCACCTCCCTTTATATAAGGTGCAACTGCACCTACTTGACTACGAGAACTAAAAGTTCAAGTAGCCTTAACCTCCCTATGAAGGCTTCCAAAAAGATGGTATATTGGCTTTCACGGCCGGTGAATTAAAACTCAGCAATTCTTCTAGGTTTGTGCCGTGTCTTGTGTGGGGTTTCGCCTAGGATACCAAGCTAGGCTCATCGGCGGGCTCTTGGTGTCCCTGCCCGGACCCCCACAGGAGTGACGAACTGCGCGCCACCTCCCTTTATATAAGGTGCAACTGCACCTACTTGACTACGAGAACTAAAAGTTCAAGTAGCCTTAACCTCCCTATGAAGGCTTCCAAAAAGATGGTATATTGGCTTTCACGGCCGGTGAATTAAAACTCAGCAATTCTTCTAGGTTTGTGCCGTGTCTTGTGTGGGGTTTCGCCTAGGACACCAAGCTAGGCTCATCGGCGGGCTCTTGGTGTCCCTGCCCGGACCCCCACAGGAGTGACGAACTGCGCGCCACCTCCCTTTATATAAGGTGCAACTGCACCTACTTGACTACGAGAACTAAAAGTTCAAGTAGCCTTAACCTCCCTATGAAGGCTTCCAAAAAGATGGTATATTGGCTTTCACGGCCGGTGAATTAAAACTCAGCAATTCTTCTAGGTTTGTGCCGTGTCTTGTGTGGGGTTTCGCCTAGGACACCAAGCTAGGCTCATCGGCGGGCTCTTGGTGTCCCTGCCCGGACCCCCACAGGAGTGACGAACTGCGCGCCACCTCCCTTTATATAAGGTGCAACTGCACCTACTTGACTACGAGAACTAAAAGTTCAAGTAGCCTTAACCTCCCTATGAAGGCTTCCAAAAAGATGGTATATTGGCTTTCACGGCCGGTGAATTAAAACTCAGCAATTCTTCTAGGTTTGTGCCGTGTCTTGTGTGGGGTTCCGCCTAGGACACCAAGCTAGGCTCATCGGCGTGCTCTTGGTGTCCCTGCCCGGACCCCCACAGGAGTGACGAACTGCGCGCCACCTCCCTTTATATAAGGTGCAACTGCACCTACTTGACTACGAGAACTAAAAGTTCAAGTAGCCTTAACCTCCCTATGAAGGCTTCCAAAAAGATGGTATATTGGCTTTCACGGCCGGTGAATTAAAACTCAGCAATTCTTCTAGGTTTGTGCCGTGTCTTGTGTGGGGTTTCGCCTAGGACACCAAGCTAGGCTCATCGGCGGGCTCTTGGTGTCCCTGCCCGGACCCCCACAGGAGTGACGAACTGCGCGCCACCTC
This sequence comes from Meconema thalassinum, assembly GCA_946902985.2. Lineage (NCBI taxonomy): Eukaryota > Metazoa > Arthropoda > Insecta > Orthoptera > Tettigoniidae > Meconema > Meconema thalassinum. The sequence continues at coordinate 1,934,224,573 of OX336388.2, forward strand.
CCTTTATATAAGGTGCAACTGCACCTACTTGACTACGAGAACTAAAAGTTCAAGTAGCCTTAACCTCCCTATGAAGGCTTCCAAAAAGATGGTATATTGGCTTTCACGGCCGGTGAATTAAAACTCAGCAATTCTTCTAGGTTTGTGCCGTGTCTTGTGTGGGGTTTCGCCTAGGACACCAAGCTAGGCTCATCGGCGGGCTCTCGGTGTCCCTGCCCGGACCCCCACAGGAGTGACGAACTGCGCGCCACCTCCCTTTATATAAGGTGCAACTGCACCTACTTGACTACGAGAACTAAAAGTTCAAGTAGCCTTAACCTCCCTATGAAGGCTTCCAAAAAGATGGTATATTGGCTTTCACGGCCGGTGAATTAAAACTCAGCAATTCTTCTAGGTTTGTGCCGTGTCTTGTGTGGGGTTTCGCCTAGGACACCAAGCTAGGCTCATCGGCGGGCTCTTGGTGTCCCTGCCCGGACCCCCACAGGAGTGACGAACTGCGCGCCACCTCCCTTTATATAAGGTGCAACTGCACCTACTTGACTACGAGAACTAAAAGTTCAAGTAGCCTTAACCTCCCTATGAAGGCTTCCAAAAAGATGGTATATTGGCTTTCACGGCCGGTGAATTAAAACTCAGCAATTCTTCTAGGTTTGTGCCGTGTCTTGTGTGGGGTTTCGCCTAGGACACCAAGCTAGGCTCATCGGCGGGCTCTTGGTGTCCCTGCCCGGACCCCCACAGGAGTGACGAACTGCGCGCCACCTCCCTTTATATAAGGTGCAACTGCACCTACTTGACTACGAGAACTAAAAGTTCAAGTAGCCTTAACCTCCCTATGAAGGCTTCCAAAAAGATGGTATATTGGCTTTCACGGCCGGTGAATTAAAACTCAGCAATTCTTCTAGGTTTGTGCCGTGTCTTGTGTGGGGTTTCGCCTAGGACACCAAGCTAGGCTCATCGGCGGGCTCTTGGTGTCCCTGCCCGGACCCCCACAGGAGTGACGAACTGCGAATGAATGAACAGGAGTTATTTCATTCCCTGCCCCGCAAAGCGAGGCAGGGCGGGCACCCAGCTCAACAGGGAGCTCTTGTGCCAAAGAAGAGGAAAGGGTTAGAGAATAAGTTATATTGGAAGAAGATATGCTAGGCATATGGATAGGAGGGATGAAGGAGGATGCAATGGCGCAGAAGTCACCGCGACCCCAAGGCGGACCCCCCCAGACGAGGCCCCCCACCACACTCGCCGGAGCATTACCCCACTAGCCCCGTTTATTCAAAAATATACATAATACATAAAATAAATATTGCCGTGGGCAAAATACAGAATTATATACAACAAATTGAAAAGTAATGTCCAGAAAGAATGTCTATTGTTCGTATGGCTGGAAAAGATAAAGACACTGGAAAAAGCACAGGAAATGAATAAATTGATATGTATTAAAGTTCAAAAGAGTGTCTATTGTCCATGCTGAAAGAGAAACAAAAATAATTCGGAAGCACACGCATCACTTGAAGCACTGGGGTGAAGCGGCAACAAGGCCGTTAAATTTTTGGAGCACTGGGAGCACTGTGTGACGATGCGTGGAGCCATTCCGGAGAACGAAGTAGACTAAATAAGGTTTAGTGGGGCAAAAAAAAAAAAAATTTATGTAACTGCGACAGGGGCGATGTGAATAGGATAAAACTGAACGAAAAATAAACAATGAGAGGGCACTTGTGGTGCCGACAGTAACAAAGAGGCGGGGCTGACTATAGCCCCCCAAAAGAAAGTAGAACATGTGAAAAATGTGCACAGAACAGAATAATGAGAGCGTGAGAGGGGGCTAGTCGATGAGTGGAGGGAAGAGATGACCGGTTTCAGGGGTGCGTGTGGAGTTGAGGATAGCAGTGGCATAGGGGGAGAGCTCGAGAGCTTCAAGGGGTTGTGTGGCGTGGGAGCGGCGTGCGCGAGTAAGGTAGGAGAATCGAAGGGAGTGAACATGGGCGAGTGCAGAAGGGAAAGTGAGCATACCAGTGAGGGTGGCGGAAGGGGTATCGAGTTTACAATGATAGGCGATTCTGATAGCGTGACGGTCGAGGGTGAGGAGACGAAAATAGAGGCGGGGGTGGGCGGTGAGCCAGGTAAGGGAGGCATAGGTGAAAACTGGGCGAATGAAGGTCTTGTAAACGTTAAGGGTCTGAGGGGGCCGTAGGCCCCAGGTCTGACCGGTGAGGAGACGGAGAATGCGGAAGCGGGAGAGGGAGCGCTTGTAGACTGAATCGAAGTGAAGGTTCCATTTGAGGTTGTTTTGGAAGGTAATGCCGAGGTATTTAAGCTGATTAAGTTGAGGAATAAGAGAATCATTAAAGGTGAAATGGAGGCGCTGGGAAGGGCGGCGACGGGTGCGGGAGCGTTTGATATGGATGTATTGGGACTTCTGGGGGTTGACTTGAATGTGCCAGTGATTGCACCAGGTTTGGAGTGTATGAAGGTAGCGTTGTACATGGCGTTGGAGGGTGTGAGAACGAGGGAAGAGGGCGAGAATGGCAAGGTCGTCGGCGTATTGATACAAACGGAGCGGAGGAGAAGGGGTAGGGATATCGTGGGTGTAGAGGACATAGAGAAGGGGAGAAAGGGGGCTGCCTTGAGGGACTCCGGCGTGGATAGGGAAAGTGAAGGAAGAAGTACCATGGATGAGGATTTGGGCCGTGCGATTATACAAGAAGTTTGCAATGAGGCGGACGTACGTGATGGGTAAGGGGAGGTGGAGGAGCTTGAAGAGGAGGCCAGGGAACCAGACTTTGTCGAAAGCTTTTTCGACATCGAAACAGAGGAGAAGGGCATGTTTGTTATTGGGGGAGGCTAGGAAGGCTTCAATGGAGGCAGTGATGTGAAAGAGGTGATCGTGGGTGGAGAAGTTAGGGCGGAATCCAGCTTGATGAGCGGGGATGAGATTAAGGGAGTGAAGATAGGGATAGAGGCGTTTGGTGATAATAAGTTCGAAAAGTTTGGAAAGAACAGGGAGAAGGGAGATTGGACGGTAAGAATTAATGTCCGAAGGAAGTTTAGAAGGTTTGAGAAAAAGAAGGATGTTGGCATTTCCCCAGTGGTGGGGAAAATGTCCGGTGTAGAGGATAGTGTTGTAGATCTGAGCAAGGTAAAGGAAGAGGATGTCGGGGGCCTCGCGAAGGTGACGGTAAGTAATGCCGTCGCCCCCGGGGGCCGTAGTGCGGCGATGCTTAAGGAGATTGCGGATTTCAAGTGGGGTGATGGGGGAATTGAGAGGGTGTTGGTAATCAGTGGAGGGAAGGTGGGCAAAGGAAGGCGTGAGACGAGGGGAGGTTGGGTCGGTATAGGCATGAATGGTAGGTTCGTCGGGGTGGGAGAGATGAGGGGCGATAGTGGGGAAGAAAACATGGGAGTAATGCTGAGCAAACATATCGGCTTTTGCTTGATTAGAAACTACAGGTGAACCATTACGGAGTATAGGGTACGTGGGATGGGATTTACGACGTTGGGAAAGGCGGGAGAAAGTTTTCCAGAAAATGGTAGGGTCAGGGCTGTGGGAAAGGTCGGAACAGGCGTCATTCCATTGCTTGCGGCGGATGGCTTTGATAAAGGAGCGAGCGTGACGAAGGGTTTTACGGTGTTCGGTTAGGGTGGCAGGATCGCGGGTTCGACAGTAGGAGCGGTAGAGATCATGAGCAGTACGAAGGAGACGGAGGGCGCGGGGGGGGATAGGAGGTTTCGAAGGGTGATAGGAGCGGCGGGGAACATGGCGGAGATCGGCGGTAATTAAGGCCTGTTCATCACGATGAATGAGTTGTGAGAGGGCAGGGAGAGAGGCAGGGGGTGTAGGAGGAAGGGGGGTGAGGGAGGAAGTTAAGGTGGTACGGTAGGCGTTCCAATCGGTTTTAGAGTATTGACGGGTGGGAGGAGGTCGTGGAGGAGGTTGGAAAGGGGCGGGGAGGTAGTTAGACAGGGAAATGAGGGTTGGAAGGTGGTTACTACCGATAGTGGGGAGGACAGTAACATTAGCAATATTGGCGAGATTGGGAGTAAGCATAAGAAAATCGGGGGTGGAGTTGGAATAGGGAAGTGTGGGGGAGGGAAAAGGGACGGACATGCCCCGGCTGATGGATAAGAAGTCCTGGAAAAGACGGGCTTGGACAGGGGTGTAGGAGGTAACATTGATATCGGCGGCAAAGAAATAAGTAGGAAAATTGGCTTCGAGGAAGCGGAAGAAAGCGATAGGGGGAGGGGAGCGGGGTACCAGATACATAGTGACAAGGGTGAGAGTTTGGTTAGGAAAGATAAGGTCAAGAATGAGGTATTCATTAAAGCCGTCAGGGAAATTGAAAAAGTGCTGGCGAGTGGGAATTGAGTTGCGAACAGCAACTGCAACCCCACCCGACCGCTGAAAGTGACGATCGGCGCGAATGAGTTGGTAACCATCAAAGGGGGGAATTGCTTGTGGAGGTTTGAGGAAGGTTTCATTGAAAATCATGATGTCCGGGGCATGTTGGGAAAGGGAGATGTCCAACAATGGTCGGTTGGAGAAGAGGGAGCGGATGTTGACAAAGTAAAGGGTGAGATTAGGCATTTATCAATATGCAGGGACGGTACTCAGCGGGAAAAATGCAAAATGCATCTTATTCCCACTATACGACATGTCGACATGCGTATTCAGAGTGAGACGGGCGGCGAGTTGGACTTGGGAAACAATGAGTGGACGGGCGAAGGGAAGGACGTTTTGGAGGACCATCGTCACGAATCGGACGACGTTCTCCGTGGTAGGGGGAGGGGTAGGGGATGCGGAAGGGGGGGTGGGAAGATCCTGGGATATGACGGGGACAACCTGTTCAGGCTTAGCAGGGTCGGGAAGAGGCCGGCCCCGGCATCGGTATGCGAAGGCGGGGTGGGCCTCACCGCAGGTTGCGCACTTCGGGTGCTCCCGATTTACGCAACGAGCGGTAGGGTGTTCTTGAGCACAAATTCCACATACCTGATCGTTCGGGCAGATGGCTCCAGGTGGGTGGTCAAATTTCTGGCACCGGTCGCAGCGCGTACGTTGAGGGGCGGGAGTCCGGGAGGGCTCCACGCGATGACGCTTACAATAGATGGATGCACCGTTGCGCAGAAGGGCGTCGATGGAAGTGACGTTCTTGCACAGCACCCGCACCAGGGTGGTGGGGCCATGGGCGTTGTTGATCCGTACCACCTTGAAGACATCCAGGCCGGCGAGTTGGAGCTGAGCGGCAACCTCGTCGGCGGAGTATGAACGTTCGACCCCATAGATAACCGCTGACATGATGGGCGTAGTGCGGTGAGATGGGGGAGGCTGATGTGAAGGCTGTGCCATAGTGACATTATAAGTCCGACAGGAGGGGGAGAGGTTGGCTGTGCCGATGGAGTTTACTATGATGCTGAACAGCGGCTCAGTGGATTTGAGGTTGTGTCCCTCCTTGGTCCTCTGTATTTCGAGGTTGTAGGCAGCAAGGTTGGGAATAAATTTGGAAAGGACCTGGTGGAGATGGCGGGGGTGGTTGTGCTCAGGCATGAGTTTGACAAGACGGACGACATAGTAGGTGGGAGACGGGATGAGGGAGGGGGCGGTGACACTACGCGTGCGGACAGCAGAGGGTAAGGCGGGGTTCCGTGCTGCGTCGGCGTAGCTGCGGAGAAGTGGGCCGGGTACAATATTGGCCGGCATGTAGACGTCGGAAGATTGAGATTGGTTTTGTTGCGGCGATCGAGGTGGGAAGTGAAACGGGGCAGCGATACGAGATGGTGAGAGGCGGCGGAGCGGAGAGTCAATCTCCAAAAGGCTCTTAATACCCAGCTCTTCAGGGACCTCATCCGTGGGCGTACAAGTAGTGCTAGTGGAAGCAGAACTCTGCCCTGGATAACAAGGCTTCTTAGCACGCTCGATGGGAGGAGGCGAGCGTTCCTTGCGGGCCATTTTAATTGGCAGAGTTTCCATTTCACTTTCACTCACCTCAGGTTGGTCGTGATCAGATTCCGAGTCCATCAGCAGCGACGGCATGGACGGAGCTTGAGAAGAAGAAGCTTGAGCAGAAGGCGGCATTTTAGCCGCATTAGACGGTGTTTTCACCATGACGCACACGAACACAAGCACTGGTATAGATATACTCGCTAGCACGGGCACACGCAGAAACTGGTGAGAACCGGTCGTAGCACTGAGAATTTGTAAAAGTTTTGTAATTATATGTAGACACACGGTCAGCGTAACAGCTTCTTTGATACTGAACAGAGAGTGGACGAACTGCGCGCCACCTCCCTTTATATAAGGTGCAACTGCACCTACTTGACTACGAGAACTAAAAGTTCAAGTAGCCTTAACCTCCCTATGAAGGCGTCCAAAAAGATGGTATATTGGCTTTCACGGCCGGTGAATTAAAACTCAGCAATTCTTCTAGGTTTGTGCCGTGTCTTGTGTAGGGTTTCGCCTAGGACACCAAGCTAGGCTCATCGGCGGGCTCTTGGTGTCCCTGCCCGGACCCCCACAGGAGTGACGAACTGCGCGCCACCTCCCTTTATATAAGGTGCAACTGCACCTACTTGACTACGAAAACTAAAAGTTCAAGTAGCCTTAACCTCCCTATGAAGGCTTCCAAAAAGATGGTATATTGGCTTTCACGGCCGGTGAATTAAAACTCAGCAATTCTTCTAGGTTTGTGCCGTGTCTTGTGTGGGGTTTCGCCTAGGACACCAAGCTAGGCTCATCGGCGGGCTCTTGGTGTCCCTGCCCGGACCCCCACAGGAGTGACGAACTGCGCGCCACCTCCCTTTATATAAGGTGCAACTGCACCTACTTGACTACGAGAACTAAAAGTTCAAGTAGCCTTAACCTCCCTATGAAGGCTTCCAAAAAGATGGTATATTGGCTTTCACGGCCGGTGAATTAAAACTCAGCAATTCATCTAGGTTTGTGCCGTGTCTTGTGTGGGGTTTCGCCTAGGACACCAAGCTAGGCTCATCGGCGGGCTCTTGGTGTCCCTGCCCGGACCCTCCAAGAACTTTTAGTTCTCGTAGTCAAGTAGGTGCAGTTGCACCTTATATAAAGGGAGGTGGCGCGCAGTTCGTCAGCTACTTGTTTAGCCGAAGGCCCGCCCTCACCCCTATCGGGGCGAGGGAATGAAATAACCATAAATAGATAGATAGATAGCAGTTCGTCACTCCTGTGGGGGTCCGGGCAGGGACACCAAGAGCCCGCCGATGAGCCTAGCTTAGTGTCCTAGGCGAAACCCCACACAAGACACGGCACAAACCTAGAAGAATTGCTGAGTTTTAATTCACCGGCCGTGAAAGCCATTATACCATCTTTTTGGAAGCCTTCATAGGGAGGTTAAGGCTACTTGAACTTTTAGTTCTCGTAGTCAAGTAGGTGCAGTTGCACCTTATATAAAGGGAGGTGGCGCGCAGTTCGTCACTCCTGTGGGGGTCCGGGCAGGGACACCAAGAGCCCGCCGATGAGCCTAGCTTGGTGTCCTAGGCGAAACCCCACACAAGACACGGCACAAACCTAGAAGAATTGCTGAGTTTTAATTCACCGGCCGTGAAAGCCAATATACCATCTTTTTGGAAGCCTTCATAGGGAGGTTAAGGCTACTTGAACTTTTAGTTCTCGTAGTCAAGTAGGTGCAGTTGCACCTTATATAAAGGGAGGTGGCGCGCAGTTCGTCACTCCTGTGGGGGTCCGGGCAGGGACACCAAGAGCCCGCCGATGAGCCTAGCTTGGTGTCCTAGGCGAAACCCCACACAAGACACGGCACAAACCTAGAAGAATTGCTGAGTTTTAATTCACCGGCCGTGAAAGCCAATATACCATCTTTTTGGAAGCCTTCATAGGGAGGTTAAGGCTACTTGAACTTTTAGTTCTCGTAGTCAAGTAGGTGCAGTTGCACCTTATATAAAGGGAGGTGGCGCGCAGTTCGTCACTCCTGTGGGGGTCCGGGCAGGGACACCAAGAGCCCGCCGATGAGCCTAGCTTGGTGTCCTAGGCGAAACCCCACACAAGACACGGCACAAACCTAGAAGAATTGCTGAATTTTAATTCACCGGTCGTGAAAGCCAATATACCATCTTTTTGGAAGCCTTCATAGGGAGGTTAAGGCTACTTGAACTTTTAGTTCTCGTAGTCAAGTAGGTGCAGTTGCACCTTATATAAAGGGAGGTGGCGCGCAGTTCGTCACTCCTGTGGGGGTCCGGGCAGGGACACCAAGAGCCCGCCGATGAGCCTAGCTTGGTGTCCTAGGCGAAACCCCACACAAGACACGGCACAAACCTAGAAGAATTGCTGAGTTTTAATTCACCGGCCGTGAAAGCCAATATACCATCTTTTTGGAAGCCTTCATAGGGAGGTTAAGGCTACTTGAACTTTTAGTTCTCGTAGTCAAGTAGGTGCAGTTGCACCTTATATAAAGGGAGGTGGCGCGCAGTTCGTCACTCCTGTGGGGGTCCGGGCAGGGACACCAAGAGCCCGCCGATGAGCCTAGCTTGGTGTCCTAGGCGAAACCCCACACAAGACACGGCACAAACCTAGAAGAATTGCTGAGTTTTAATTCACCGGCCGTGAAAGCCAATATACCATCTTTTTGGAAGCCTTCATAGGGAGGTTAAGGCTACTTGAACTTTTAGTTCTCGTAGTCAAGTAGGTGCAGTTGCACCTTATATAAAGGGAGGTGGCGCGCAGTTCGTCACTCCTGTGGGGGTCCGGGCAGGGACACCAAGAGCCCGCCGATGAGCCTAGCTTGGTGTCCTAGGCGAAACCCCACACAAGACACGGCACAAACCTAGAAGAATTGCTGAGTTTTAATTCACCGGCCGTGAAAGCCAATATACCATCTTTTTGGAAGCCTTCATAGGGAGGTTAAGGCTACTTGAACTTTTAGTTCTCGTAGTCAAGTAGGTGCAGTTGCACCTTATATAAAGGGAGGTGGCGCGCAGTTCGTCACTCCTGTGGGGGTCCGGGCAGGGACACCAAGAGCCCGCCGATGAGCCTAGCTTGGTGTCCTAGGCGAAACCCCACACAAGACACGGCACAAACCTAGAAGAATTGCTGAATTTTAATTCACCGGTCGTGAAAGCCAATATACCATCTTTTTGGAAGCCTTCATAGGGAGGTTAAGGCTACTTGAACTTTTAGTTCTCGTAGTCAAGTAGGTGCAGTTGCACCTTATATAAAGGGAGGTGGCGCGCAGTTCGTCACTCCTGTGGGGGTCCGGGCAGGGACACCAAGAGCCCGCCGATGAGCCTAGCTTGGTGTCCTAGGCGAAACCCCACACAAGACACGGCACAAACCTAGAAGAATTGCTGAGTTTTAATTCACCGGCCGTGAAAGCCAATATACCATCTTTTTGGAAGCCTTCATAGGGAGGTTAAGGCTACTTGAACTTTTAGTTCTCGTAGTCAAGTAGGTGCAGTTGCACCTTATATAAAGGGAGGTGGCGCGCAGTTCGTCACTCCTGTGGGGGTCCGGGCAGGGACACCAAGAGCCCGCCGATGAGCCTAGCTTGGTGTCCTAGGCGAAACCCCACACAAGACACGGCACAAACCTAGAAGAATTGCTGAGTTTTAATTCACCGGCCGTGAAAGCCAATATACCATCTTTTTGGAAGCCTTCATAGGGAGGTTAAGGCTACTTGAACTTTTAGTTCTCGTAGTCAAGTAGGTGCAGTTGCACCTTATATAAAGGGAGGTGGCGCGCAGTTCGTCACTCCTGTGGGGGTCCGGGCAGGGACACCAAGAGCCCGCCGATGAGCCTAGCTTGGTGTCCTAGGCGAAACCCCACACAAGACACGGCACAAACCTAGAAGAATTGCTGAGTTTTAATTCACCGGCCGTGAAAGCCAATATACCATCTTTTTGGAAGCCTTCATAGGGAGGTTAAGGCTACTTGAACTTTTAGTTCTCGTAGTCAAGTAGGTGCAGTTGCACCTTATATAAAGGGAGGTGGCGCGCAGTTCGTCACTCCTGTGGGGGTCCGGGCAGGGACACCAAGAGCCCGCCGATGAGCCTAGCTTGGTGTCCTAGGCGAAACCCCACACAAGACACGGCACAAACCTAGAAGAATTGCTGAGTTTTAATTCACCGGCCGTGAAAGCCAATATACCATCTTTTTGGAAGCCTTCATAGGGAGGTTAAGGCTACTTGAACTTTTAGTTCTCGTAGTCAAGTAGGTGCAGTTGCACCTTATATAAAGGGAGGTGGCGCGCAGTTCGTCACTCCTGTGGGGGTCCGGGCAGGGACACCAAGAGCCCGCCGATGAGCCTAGCTTGGTGTCCTAGGCGAAACCCCACACAAGACACGGCACAAACCTAGAAGAATTGCTGAGTTTTAATTCACCGGCCGTGAAAGCCAATATACCATCTTTTTGGAAGCCTTCATAGGGAGGTTAAGGCTACTTGAACTTTTAGTTCTCGTAGTCAAGTAGGTGCAGTTGCACCTTATATAAAGGGAGGTGGCGCGCAGTTCGTCACTCCTGTGGGGGTCCGGGCAGGGACACCAAGAGCCCGCCGATGAGCCTAGCTTGGTGTCCTAGGCGAAACCCCACACAAGACACGGCACAAACCTAGAAGAATTGCTGAGTTTTAATTCACCGGCCGTGAAAGCCAATATACCATCTTTTTGGAAGCCTTCATAGGGAGGTTAAGGCTACTTGAACTTTTAGTTCTCGTAGTCAAGTAGGTGCAGTTGCACCTTATATAAAGGGAGGTGGCGCGCAGTTCGTCACTCCTGTGGGGGTCCGGGCAGGGACACCAAGAGCCCGCCGATGAGCCTAGCTTGGTGTCCTAGGCGAAACCCCACACAAGACACGGCACAAACCTAGAAGAATTGCTGAGTTTTAATTCACCGGCCGTGAAAGCCAATATACCATCTTTTTGGAAGCCTTCATAGGGAGGTTAAGGCTACTTGAACTTTTAGTTCTCGTAGTCAAGTAGGTGCAGTTGCACCTTATATAAAGGGAGGTGGCGCGCAGTTCGTCACTCCTGTGGGGGTCCGGGCAGGGACACCAAGAGCCCGCCGATGAGCCTAGCTTGGTTTCCTAGGCGAAACCCCACACAAGACACGGCACAAACCTAGAAGAATTGCTGAGTTTTAATTCACCGGCCGTGAAAGCCAATATACCATCTTTTTGGAAGCCTTCATAGGGAGGTTAAGGCTACTTGAACTTTTAGTTCTCGTAGTCAAGTAGGTGCAGTTGCACCTTATATAAAGGGAGGTGGCGCGCAGTTCGTCACTCCTGTGGGGGTCCGGGCAGGGACACCAAGAGCCCGCCGATGAGCCTAGCTTGGTGTCCTAGGCGAAACCCCACACAAGACACGGCACAAACCTAGAAGAATTGCTGAGTTTTAATTCACCGGCCGTGAAAGCCAATATACCATCTTTTTGGAAGCCTTCATAGGGAGGTTAAGGCTACTTGAACTTTTAGTTCTCGTAGTCAAGTAGGTGCAGTTGCACCTTATATAAAGGGAGGTGGCGCGCAGTTCGTCACTCCTGTGGGGGTCCGGGCAGGGACACCAAGAGCCCGCCGATGAGCCTAGCTTGGTGTCCTAGGCGAAACCCCACACAAGACACGGCACAAACCTAGAAGAATTGCTGAGTTTTAATTATCCTATGTTTGAATAAATAATTGGCCTGGAATTACATATGGCCCAGCATCGTCAGTTCACGGTCACCTTCCATGCTTGTCCGGGAAGCGGGCAAATAGACACTTCCATAACGTTATTGACGAGATTCTTTTCTGAAATAACGGAATCAATTTCTCCGCTTAGAATAATGTTACTAATAGCGCATAGCTGGTAAAAATCGCATGGATACCGTTATTAGACTTATAACGTTGTTGGTGGGTTCGCATTTCAAAATAACTGAATTAATTTTTCTGCCCTGAATAACGTTATTGATAGCGTACGGCTGGTAAAATTCGCTCGTATACCGTTACTAGACTTATAACGTTATTGGTGGGTTCGCATTTCTAAATCACGGAATTATTTTTCTGCCATGAATAACGTTATTGACAGCGCAAAGCTCGTAAATATCGCTCGTATACCGTTACAAAGCTTATAACGTTATTGGTGGGTTCACATTTCTAAATAACGGAATTAATTTTTCTGCCCTGAATAACGTTATTGATAGCGTATAACAGGTTAAAATCTCTCGTATACCGTTACTGGGCTTATAACGTTATTAGTAGGTTTGCATTTTGAAATAACCGAATCAATCACACTGCCTGAATAACGTTATTGATGGCGCGCAGCGGGTCAAAATCGCTGTCATACCGTTACTAGACTTATAACGTTAATAACGGGAGCGCATTTTAAAATAACGGAATCTTTTCCTCTGCTGGTTATAACGTTAATAGCTCAAACCAGGGAAAATTATAACCCCTTATTTCGTTGCCGCACTAAAAACGTTATTCATATAACATTTGTTTTGGTTACGGAAGCAGTAACGTAACAAAAATTAATTCGTTATTTCTGACAATTCTGTTACGTTATGAAGCTTATGTGTAAATAATGTGTGTTGATTCAATGATAATAATATTTTCGACGATATATTTTTGAAAACTGGAAAATAAGTGAAAGTTAAAAATTCTATGAACATTTATTCTACGAGTGTTAATATCATGTAAATATTCAAACAGTGATCTACGATATTTCCAGTAGAGACAATTAACTTTGAACTGGAATTAAGTATTAATAATTTTGGAACACAGTCTACAGGACTATTAATCGGACTTGTGTTTCCAAAAAGATTGTCAAATGTGTTTGGAAAATTTCTGTATATTGTGTAAATAAGAGTGTGGATCGCCACACGTGGATGATGCTGCTTTGAGCATCTTTGCAGTCAATTTTAACTTCAAAATAAACTGAGATAATTTTACCAGATGTGTCATACCCAATTAAATCTCCTTCTATCCTTATTGTTGCATTGAGCCAAAAATCAGTAAAGCATTTTTTTATTAGATGTCGTTTTTGCGATTAGCTTTAACCCATCTGGCGCTCCGGGATATTTTGACTCTCGTGCTGACTGATTATTGGTAAAATGCATATGTGGTCGTGCGGACTCCGGTCTGAACGGGCACAGTACAGCTATCTACATTAAGGACCATATACCATATGCGGATCCAGTCCAGTTAGTCAACTCACGCGGAATCAGTATCCGTATTCGAGATCTTTTGATTGTCAATGTATATGCTCCCTCTGGTTCGCAGGCCAGGATACAACGCCGGCTCTTTTACACCACAGATATTCTCCCACTTCTCCATAATCATACCGGCAATATAATCCTCGATGCGGATTTTAACGCAGTGCTATCGCCCAAAGACCAAAGTGGCCAATTTCAGGGCTGCCCTGCGCTATCTGCGTTAATACAAGGGTTGCGCTTAAAAGACACATGGGAACTGAGGCCGTCGGGGTCAGCCGGTTACACGTACTACTACCATAATGGTGCTTCTCGACTGGATAGAATATATGTCAGCGGGGAATTGAAAGAACACTTGAGAGAAACAGATGTATGCCCGGTGGAGTTTTCAAACCATTGTGCGTATCTGTGCAAGATTCGCCAACCAGAATTGGGACCTCGCCGTGGGAGAGGAACATGGAGGTTAAATGATTCTATTCTGACACACTTGAACATGAAAGATAGCTTCGCCACTGAATGGCATAACTGGAAACGCCACATTCACCAGTTTCAAGATACTCTTGAGTGGTGGTTGAAGTATGCGAAACCCAGAGCTGTTAGGTTATTGAAGGCCTACAGTGCCGAGAGAAGACGCCACATCTATCAGACGACAGATTTCTACTATAAATGTTTACGACAGTTATACAATGAAGACCCTGCCAACCCTAATACATATCGCCGAATAAAGAAAATCCGAGCGCAGCTCCTCACGCTGCAGCGCAAAGCATTGGAAGGACTCAAACCTCAAGCACAAGATCATCAACATCTGGCATCAGAGGCACCCTCCGTTTATCATGTTATACGGGCGTGCCGCAAAGGCCGTCAGAAGTACATCAACCGCATTATGACACCTGAGGGACAAATGGTGACTAGTCATACCTTAATCACAGAAACGGTAGAGAACTTCTTTCAGTCCTTGTACACAGACAACGCCCCAGTCCCACTTCACCACCAGCATCCGTTCTTCGATGGTGTATGAGGAAGACTTTTGCACAGAGAACAAGAGTGCATGACCCCGGACATCACCGCCGAAGAAATATATACCTCCATACTCCACAGTGCGCCGAACAAGAGTCCTGGTCCTGATGGCCTGGGGAGAGCTTTCTACATGACGTTTTGGACCACCATTCGCGATGAACTTACAGCCGTAGTGAATGATGCTTGTCGTCCTGGACGAAATATCGACACCCTGTAAGATGGCCTGGTGGTATTAGTCCCAAAAATTACACAACCAACACAGCTCAGGGACTTTCGCCCACTGATGCTTTTAAACTTTGACTACAAGATCTTCACGAAATGTATGAAAACGAGACTTCAGGCCTTTATGGAGGAAGCCACATCTCGCCACCAATCGGTGGGGTACCAGGCAGGTGCATTGTCAACACTACATGTGCCATTCGCGAGTGAGTCGCTGGTCGGCAATAAGAAGAAACTGTTATTATCACAGGATTTTGACCATGCCTTTGATAGGGTAAACCATAAATACATCCTTGCGACCCTTCAAGCTATTGGCTTCGATATGCGTTTTATTGCCCTCGTGAGCAAAATTCTTCAGGGTGGATCTTCAAAAGTGAGTGTAAATGGGTATTTCACACGGCCGCTCCTCATCCATCGTGGAGTCAGGCAAGGGTGTCCGATGTCCATGCTTCTTTTTGTTCTATCCCTGGAACCCCTTCTTTGTAATCTCCATACATCTTTCAATGGCACGGAGATCAGTATTTTTGCACATGCGGATGATGTCACCCTTGGGGTGGATCGAACCGTTGACATGCAGCAATTGTTCACGGACCTTGATGAGTACGGGAGATATTCTGGTGCGCGGCTGAACCGACGAAAAACAAAGGCGATGTGGATTGGGAAATTGGACCGCGTCCAAGGGGTTCTCCCGGCGTGGGTAACGATCGCCTCAGAACTCAAAATATTGGGCATATCTTTCTTGAATAGTGTACACCAAATGATTAAAAAGAACTGGGACGTTGCCCTACATTCTGTGCGTGGTGCCTTGCAACAAGTGCGGTACCGCTCCTTCCTCTTACACCAACGAACAATGTACGTGAATATGTTCAGTTTAAGCAAAATATGGTATCTCAGTCAAATTCATCCTATGCCAGGAATGGTGGGTACACGTATTATTTCCGCCGTCGGATGGTTTATTTGGCAAGGAGCTCTATTATGTCTTTCCCGCAGCACATTAACATTGCATAAATCCCAGGGAGGTCTGGGACTCATCGACGTTGAAAAGAAAGCCAGAACC
Source organism: Meconema thalassinum (assembly GCA_946902985.2). Lineage (NCBI taxonomy): Eukaryota > Metazoa > Arthropoda > Insecta > Orthoptera > Tettigoniidae > Meconema > Meconema thalassinum. The sequence goes on from OX336388.2 coordinate 1,934,240,009, forward strand.
TTATTCCTCAAACGACACCTGCTACTGCTTACAGGCTTCGGGACCGATGAGTCACATAGCTTCCTACGGAGATGGTGTAGTCCCCATGACTGCTCGAACCCACCAGCTTATTATGATATCAATCATCATGCACCTCATGTCCGGTATCTGAGAGTTGAACTAAGCTACGTGCCACAAGACGTCATCAGGTCTATCTCAACGAAAAAGCTGTATCGTTCTATCATGGCACAACAGTATGTTGCCCCCAGAATTATGCAATCCGCATTGATCGTTAACTGGAATCGAGTCTGGAGGAATGTCTCCAATCGCATTCTTCCCAGCGCAGCGAAGGAAAGTTGGTATAAAGTAATCCATGACCTTATACCAACAAACAGCAGACTCCATCGCATTCACATGGTGGAGAACGCCTTATGCACTTCATGTTCCCATCAGGATACAATCCTGCACCGATTTACGCAGTGTGATCCGATTCGATCGACCTGGAACCGCTTCACCCGGGTCCTCAATAGCTTCATGAACTGTCCTACTACCTCCATCACTCCTGAATGGGTGATCCGCCCAACATTTGGTCTGCAACCACCTCAACTGATCAGTGCGGTAGTGTTACTTCTTGGTTGATATGTGCACTGTGTGCTGAAAACTACGGGGCCATATACAGAACTCGAAATGCTGTCCGAGGTAAGTGAGTGTGTCCTCACGAGCCTTCGCTGTACTACAAGAACTCGCCGGCTGGGGGACTATGCCCAGCAGCTCACCCGCATCATGTGAGTGTTTTGTGCTTCGTGATAGTGATTGAACATTGAACATTAAGTAGACTAGTATAACTGTGATAAACTCATCAATATCCATGATTGTTATTCATCTACCACCTCACAATCACCTATGTACCTTAAATATATGAAGACAATAAACAAGTTTCCTTAATAAAAAAAAGGCGGGTCAAGAGCTAAAAAAAAAAAAAGTAGGAGTGTCCGGAGACTTTCGGACTCACAGTGTATGTGGGGATTATGAGAATGATTAGGACAGGAATATTTTGGAGTAATAATGAATAATATTGTTTGCACTGAATTATAATTTTCATAGTTATTTAAGACTGTAAGTCTTTGTTAGACGTAAAATAATGTTTCTCTAATTCCCATGAATAAATCCATTTGCAGAAAAAAAAAAAAAGAGCACGGCCGGAGTGCTAGCGCTCGGGGAGCGCTGTGTGGATGGCCTTGATCTAGAGTGAAAATCTAATTGATAGCTGCCTCAACAAGAGTTCCCAATGGATCGCCCTCGTAATCAATTTCCAAGAATAATTTTTATTTAGGCTATTATTTAACGTGGTTGGTATACGTCAATCAACTGAAAATCTATTTAGTCCTGAACAATGCTCTAATAATTAATTATTAATATCAGTTAGTGATATTCAGTAGTTGTGAATAGAAAATCTACCATACCGAAATATATTATTTAAACATCTGTACTGGTAATCCATACCAAAATTCACTGGGGTTAGCCCTGGAGGAAGTAAAATGTACGTGTTTATATACGCGCAGGAGACAGAGTGTTCAACACTGCACTCAACTTCCTCGTAATTTCCTACCAATCACTACACGCGCTTGTCTCACTCCTTTCCTATGATTTGCAGCACTTAACCCTTATTCTCCAGAAACAGTACGGTATCCTGGGGCACTGAGTACCCCAGGACTGAAATACAACTCTGATGCATTAAAATTATGTATTACTAATAACTGCAATTACAAATGAGTAAAACCAACCCTGTAGCACAGACTGAAGGCTGTAAAATGAAAATAACTGTGTGAATATAATAAAAACAGAAATGTTAGCAATATTTCAATGTTATTGTAGATATTCTTTCTTTGGTAATCATAATCATAATCATCATTTTCACTTCTCACATTCACTGCAAAACACCAAGCTATGATGTTTACGCACAAAACTCTTGCATTCTGAGCACACCGCAGTGGTCTTGGTGTCCTTGGATCGTGGCCAGATGGAGCACTCAATGCCCTGGAGACACTGTTTTGGGTATAAATAACTGTCACTGCTATGAAGTATACACATTGACTGAAAGACAGTCAAAGTCAAGGAAAAGTCACAGGAGGTGGCCGCTTTTCAGGCGTACCAACATAACTTAATCGGGGAACGAAAATTCTCTGGGGCACTGAGTGCCCCGCTGTACCGTTCCAGGGTTAATGGAAAGGTGCATACCTAGTAAATGTGGTTTCAGTAACATGCAACGTCTTGGTGAGTGAAGGGATAGTTGTTTCAAGGGGTAGAACATTCAGTTCATCTGTAAATCGCAACTTACAATTACAATTAAAGATGATTTCAGGTGTCCACCCCTCAAAAAGTAAAGAAGGGAAGGAAAAAGAATATGAATATGAAAATCTGCCTTCAACAGATACGATTGTGAGTTCTCTTCTGCCTTAGCAACATGATAGCCTGGCGTTTCTATATCTATGGGATGTTCAAAGATTATTATTATTATTATTATTATTATTATTATTATTGAGAGCCTCCGTGGCTTAGGCGGCAGCACGCTGGCCTCTCACCGCTGGTTCCGTGGTTCCAATCCCGGTCACTCCATGTGAGATCTGTGCTGGACAGAACGGAGGCAGACAGGTTTTTCTCCGGGTACTCCGGTTTTCCCTGTCACAATTTCATTCCAGCAACACTCTCCACTATCATTTCATTCCATCTGTCATTCATTTAATCATTGCCCCAGAGGAGTGCGACAGGCTTCGGCAGCCGGCACACTTCATATCCTCGCCGCTAGATGGGGGCTTCATTCATTCCATTCCTGACCCGGTCGGAGACTGGAAGCAGGCTGTGGATTTTTTCATTATTATTATTATTATTATTATTGTAATGCTATTATTTTTTTACATATTGTTGTTGAAGCACAATTTATCTGGCCTCCCAAAAAACTGTGATGGGTTTACACACGAACCTTTGTTGGTTCAACCAATATTCAATTATTTCTTGATTAGGCCACAGTATATTCGTACTGCCTTATACGTTTTCAGTTAGGTATTTTATGGTAGATGCAGTATGTGTAGAGCTGTTTTGTGCTGTTCCTGTGGCTGAGATTGGAGTTAGGATGACAATAAGTGCTGTCATCTTCCAAAGATGGATTAATTTTTACCAGGTCTATATATTGGTTGCATTTTCCTTGGAATTGTTCTGAAGCAGTAGATGTTTCGTACTGCATTGTCTATGAGCGATGTATTCTAGTACCCTTTGTCAAGTGACGATGAGACACTGCTTTTTTGACAGCTATTTTTCTGTTGGTAAAGGAAGGAATTATTATCATACTAATAAATAAAAATGAGATGGTGTGTGTGTTTCTGTCTGTCTGTCTGTCTGTCTGTCTGTCTGTCTGTGTCTTACTCAATAACACAAGAACCACTGGTGCGATTTAAATGAAATTTTGCATGGACGTAGCTGATTTACACATATAGGCTAATTTTGATTTCGATGTTTTGCACTATTTAAAAATGGCGACTACTTTCATACTTCCATTTCAAATAAAAAGAGAACGCTAGGAAATAGCAAACTTTTGATGACACTAAGAGCTTTAGAATTTAATTTTCTATCCGAAAGGTCCTTATCAATTTTCGTGTATCTCCAGCGGTTAGCGAGTAAAACCCATATTTGTGACGTCATTACACCCTTTGGTTTAAAAATTTCATATTTCCATCATACTAATATATAACAAGTAGTTCCGTGAAGAACTATACAGCCTATTTTCATATATCCTACTTATGTTAACTGCCACTATCAACATACTACATTTCAGTTCGATTGCTGTAATACTGTAGATTCGTAGATATTGAGAACCGACGAAACATTTCGGATGGTCGCCAAGTTGGATTATATATATATGTAGGTCCTAGAGTTATGTGTATGAAGATTATTGTGTGCGTGTAGCATTCAAACTTCAATCGCATGATTAGGACACAAGAAATATCAAGGAGATATTAAAATTTCGCACAGCTACCATCTTGTGGTTATGGAAACAATTGAAATAAATTAGATGCCAGTGGATTAACATTCGTATAAGGATTTACTGTACCAAGTTTCACTGCACTCGGATGGTTAATTTGCGAGATACGTCCATGTGAATATTTATAATTCGCGTCGCCGCCATGTTGGATTTGTGATCACCATGTTATTTAAAGTCCTATAGGTGAACTTAAGTTCATAGCCCCTATGAACATAAACAAATTCAGTTTGATTGCTATAATAGATTCGTAGATATTCAGAGCCGTCTAAATATTTCGGATGGTCGCCATGTTGGATTGTTAAATGTATAGGCCATAGAGTCATATACCATTAAAGGAAAATTATTGCGTAGGTTCATTATTCAAACTTTCACTTCGATCGCATGATTACGACACAAGAAATGAAAATTTAATTTTAAAATTCGCACAGCCGCCATCTTGATGTTATGTAAACAATTGAACTAAATTAGATACCAGTGCATTACAATGTGTATAAACATTTCCTCCGCCATATTTAATTGCGTTTGGAACATTAAATCGCGAGAAAGGTGTATTAAAATTTTTCAAATTCGCTTGGCCGCCATGTCCGTTTTGTAGTTAACCGGTTTTTGAAAGTCTTACAGATGAACTTCCAATAGTGCTCTTTATCTCCGTACAAAATTTCAGGATGATACCGCTAATAGCTTCATAGATATAGAATGCCGGTGAAATATTTCGTACATCCGCCATCTTGTGGTTATGTAAACAATTGAACGAAGTTAGATGTCGGTGCATTACAATATGTATAACATATACTGTACCATGTTTTATTGCGTTTGGTTGGTTAAATCGCGAGAAACGTCTATTTAAAAGTCGCAAATTCGCGTGGCCGCCATGTTGGTTTTGTAGTTACCAGTTTTTCAAAAGTCACATAGGTGAACTTCTAGTTAATATATAAAGATGATGTTTACCATTTGTCACCATGCAGACGACATGGCAAATGGCCCGGCAGTAACGTGTGCGTGCTGTCATCAACTTGGTAATGCCACACCGGCAGTAAGTAGCCACTACCCCCGAGAGAGGCGCTGGGTTTATGTTGATAGCATCTCCCACTAATAGCATTGGAGTGGTAATTAATCCCTGGATACAGATTGGTGTATTGAATCCTCAGTCGCTGTCGCTCTAGTATTCAGAAAACGTGCTGAGTTACGGCGTGCATAGGAATATCAGCAGTTCCAAAATTGCACCCGCTGATAAAAGAAGTCAAATATATCAATAGAAATGAAGTATCAATAATTAATCTGGGGTGGATAACATGAATATTTCACTCTATAAACAGCAATTATCAGTACCAATTGTTAGCCTACTGTTCATATCTGAAATGGAAGAGGAAAGTGGATGTGTCATATCATCTGGGGAGGTATTTTGGTGGATGTCCTCTTTGAAACATCTGAACAGCTGTTTCAATTTCTACCGAAGTTGGTAATTTAAAAGTACCGATCAAGAAGAGATGGTGTTTGCCTTTGCAACTACGCCAGTGCTACCAATGCAAATAGGACATCATTGACATTTCTATCGAAAAATCATAAATCATTAAACATAACGGCACTAAATTTTAAAAAAGAACAGGTATTGTTGCAACGTAAGATAAAAACATATATTGGGTGTGTTATGGTCTCAACTGGACATCCTTCGGAGGGGAAGTAAAGCCGGCGGTCCCATGTCATAGATTTATGGCATGTTAAAGAACCTTCCACTAATTGCACCTGTGTGAAGCTAAATTGGATAGGTTAAGAATGTAAACAACGCTCTTTGGTTCCTATGTTCGTTGCCAAGAGCCAACTGCGGTGGCGTCTAGTAGCTGAGTTCTGAACTAAGCCTAGTAGTCGTTGACAGTGGCGCTTGGCGGCAAAAGTAGGAACTATTTGAAAAATTCTAAGTTGCAGTACTTAAATTAAATAACAGATAACACATACTAATACAGTCATCACAATTAATACCGGTTATCAGACAGATTCTACACACACCCAAAGTACACGGGGCTACATGACCGCGTTGTCGCAGCCCCTAAACTTAAGAACCAACCAACCAACTGGACAGCAGTGGATTACGTAGAATTACGTTTCTGTAGATCGGAAAGTGTCAGTAATGTCAATATTTATATTTCTGTATTAGCATCACTTATTCTACTGTTTACATTTAGCCCACTATTTACATCTGAAGTACAAATAAAAACGTATTATTATTAAAGTAACTGATATTAGTTTTAAATATTATGCAAGATACGTTTCTCATTAACACTAAGTCTATAAACGATAGCCACCGTGGCTTAGGCGACAGCACGCTGGCCTCTCGCCGCTGGGTCCGTGGTTCAAATCCCGGTCACTCCAGGTGAGATTTGTGCTGGACAGGTTTTTCTCTCGGGGCAGATGACCTCGTAGTTCCGCCCCTTAAAACAACAATAACTAACTAACAGGTTTTTCTCCGGGTACTCCGGTTTTCCGTGTCACAATTTCATTCCAGCAACACTCTCCACTATCATTTCATTTCATCTGTCATGCATTTAATCATTGCCCCAGGGGAGTGCGACAGGCTTCGGCAGCCAGCACAGTTTATATCCTTGCCACTAGATGGGGGCTTCATTCATTCCAATCCCCGACCTGGTCAATCGACTGGAAGCAGGCTGTGGATTGTGTTTTCACTTTCTATAAATGATGATTTCGCTTGTCCGTCTCATGACGTAATTTGTCTCGGTGCCGTTCGGCAGGCCAGCTCGTGAACACGGTATAATAGGATGTCCAAGGTGGTGTCATTCGGAAGAGCTTGGTGGAATGGTGCAATCAAAACATAAAATGTTGACAATTAATATGAATTAAAATGTTTTTTATTAAAATCATATGATACAGGTAGAATGGTGGGTTTCAGCTCGGTCTGCTCTCATCGTATTATCTTATCCTCTGGTTATGATTTCACAGCAGAGTACTCGATGAGAACACAGTTGCGACACCTCCCGTGACGTCGTGTAAAAGCGCGCTCGCGAACTGGACTGAGACTAAAAGTGCTCTATCTACGAATACCTATCAGTAGAAAGGTGCTAAGTGCCATTTTTTGAAAAAAGCATTTTTTTTAATATATAGAATGGTGCTATGTGCGATGTAGCATTACATATCAAAAGGGCTAACTCCTCGGTGGTTTCGAAGGACCTTCCAAGAGTATCACAAGATGGCACTAGTGGTAAGTCCTGCAGCTCTTTCAGAAGAAAGATGCTATGTGCCAATCATTTGTTCTCATTTCCCTCCAATATGTGCATCGTTGACAGAATTGTTCAAGGAACTTCGAATACTCAATTACTATCAGTTCGTACTGGTGGGAACCTGTGTACAGATAGCGTAGTTTGTTTCCTGTTGGACACGCGACTTTGCCGCGCATGAGTCTCGCAAAAATTCTAAAATTTTATAATTTGTTCTCATTATGGTAGACAGCGTTTAGAAAGTGGTTTGAACGAAATCGAATTGCCAGTATTTTAAAATTAATTTACATTAAAAAGCCACGCCAATATTGAATGTAATAACTTGAACAGATTGTGACACAGTTCATCCACTTCAAAATCCTCTATGAGCAAAGATAACATCCCATACCATACACTTTGATCAATACGTGCAACAAAATAATAGTTAACTAAACAGAACATATCTCTATATACTGTATAATCCACTTATAGCGTATTAAAGTATGTTATAATAATATTACATTTCACGTTAATGTGTTTATACCAACATCACTAATGTGAGAACGTAGCCTACTACTAACAGAAAGGATGTCAATATTGTTAAGTTCTCAAGGTAAGTTCGATAGATTTGAGTTACCATGAAAACAATTCCGTGTCGTTTTACAGTGTTCATTACAATACAAAAATTCCATTTCGTTTTACAGTGTCTATTACAATGCCATGGAGAGGAAGAGCTGACAGAGGTCGTCGGGACCAGTTAAATGCGCGGCGAGCTACTTCACGTTCAAACCGCACTGATGACCAACGAGCGACGGATAATGAAAATAGTCGTATTGGCATGTCTGACTTACGTTCGAGAGCGACTGAAAATGAACGAAGAGCGAATAGATTCAGAATGCAATGAGTTCGTGAATATCAAACACAACTCAAGCGATCACGACACAATGAACATGACCGATTGCGCCGACGCGATGCTCCTATGAACCTGGAACGTCAGTTGACCGAATCAAAGAAGGAGCTCATTCGCCGTGTTTTTCCGAACGTAGCGTAAAACTTCAAAAACCATAATTGGCTGACCGACCGAGCCATATTGGCAACGAAAAATAAAGATCTCAACGAGTCTATTCAAAATTTCGTTCCGGGACAGTTGTTTTCCTTCAAATCGTTTGACACAGTTAGCAACCAGGATGAGGTAGTCAGTTATCTCACAGAATTTTTGAATTCGCTGGAATTGCCTGGATTACCACCTAACAATTTGCAATTGAAAGTAGGCTCAGTCATCATCATGTTGCGTAACATCAATCAACCTCAACTATGCAATGGAACACGACTGGCTATGGAAAAGCAAATGAACAACGTCATCGATGCGACGATTATCAAGGGAAAGTACCTAAAAGGAGAGGTTGTTTTGATTCCGCGCATCCCAATGATTCCACCGGACGTACCATTCGATTTTAAACGGTTGCAATTCCCGATGCTTCTGACCTTCGCAATGACCATCAACAAATCACAAGGTCAGTCGTTGGAAGTTTGTGGAATTAACTTGGAGTTTCCATGTTTCGTGCATGGACAACTGTATGTCACGTGTTCGCGTGTCGGAAAACCGTCATCTTTGTTTAATTAGCACGTAAAATATTCGTAAAGACTAGTGGACTTTGCACCTTTCAAAACTTCTAACATTTCACTCAAACAGAATTCCACAGATTTCATATTATGAACCTATATCTGCCACTGGATAGCAAGGAATACTATATATGTATGTTATTCAAATAAGAAGAATAAATACTCACATATAAGCTGACTAAACACTTTTTACTATAATACTCAATGTTCATAAAAATGGCACTTAGCACCTTTCTACTGATAGGTATCCGATCGTAATAATCAAATTGTGCATGTGCGACACATGCTGCATGATCTTATGCGGTGGACATGGGCAGTGAGTAACATTCTTTCATACTTTGGCTTTAAAATTGTACCTTGGGTGTTGGTTGCACTTTTTAGTTTCAGATATATTACGAAGTATTTGAAACTTATTCTATTGTTTTGCTTAGTATACCTGTCATGTGCAAAGTCGTAGTTCTATGTTAAATGATTCAGTAACATTCAGTGTCATCTGTCGTATTTATCATGGTCTTATCGAATGCGTTATAGTTAACTGAGAGTAATATCCGAGCCACAAATTATCAAAAGCATCAAATTTTGGTTTACTCAGCCAAACTAAAAATGGCTTCAAACATCATAATAAATAACAATACAAGACGAAACTTTTGAGAAACTTGAATGTTATCCAAACTCTTTGGTCTTCAAGGGAGTGTTCACTGTAAATCATTGTATTTAAGATAGGATGTCACCCAGTCTGTTGCAACTTTAAGGCTGATTTCGCCTTCTCTCCCCGCACTCCCTCACAATTACGATCCGTTGCCCTCTCAAATTCTGGTGTTTTCGACCTCGACTGCAAAGTCATAACAGCTTAATATGTACGGAACAGATGTTCTGAAACTTTTATTCGTTATTGGAATTACATTCGCGAACATTCGGCAGCTTATTTGATTCTGCTCACTAACTTGGTACTAGCGAGCCCTTTTACGGTCTGCAGAGCGCTTTTCGCTTAATTTGGGCAATCATCCTCAAACGTGTCTGGCATAGAGTATAACCAGTGCATGTACAACTGGTTATTATCGCAGGGGTCAGCCTGTAAGCGCATATGGAAGGTGTGGGTGATATTTTTGATGTGGAAGGCTTGTTGTGATCGGTAATGCAAATCATTTAACGATAGGGGGGTTTTCTGCAGCACAGTTGTTTAAATTAATATGGATGGTAGTGCATAGAATCCAGTTAAATAAAAATACTGGATTTAATCCCTTATTGCAAAGATTGGACATGCTACAAAATAGCATATTGATTTCTTAAATCCAATACACCACAAGTTGCCTGTAGGTGACAGAGGAAAGTAATCCTTACCGAGTGGAGTTTTTATCTACGAATGAAATACAAGTGGGACCCGATAGGCCAGATTGGTCACGCTGCGAGACATTTCCTGAATGTGATTCTGAGAGAATGGCAGTAAGCACTACTCCAGCATGTGGAAGGAACTGTGTGGTACGTCACCGGGTAGTAGCCTGGGTATCACATGCCATACGCTTCACTCCGCAAGTTGTTCATTGGATATTATATTTGTTTCTGATGATGATTGCTTGACGATCGAAACTGGTCATCCAAGTGAATTAAATGTCATTTATGGTAGTGTGTTCAATAAATACAATAGCTGTGTGTTGGACTTTAACGGTGAATCAGGGGCTCCACTTCACCAAATAAACCAGTCAGAAATTGTAAAGCTAATACAAAAATTACGTTACAATATATCGAAGGACCCTGATAATATTGTTAGTGAAGTACATAAACTAGGAGGTAGGGCCGTGGCACGATACTTACGTTAGAGGTGATGTTTAATGTGTCCATAAACAATGCGCAAATCCCGGATGACTGGAAAAGAGTTACGGTAGTCCCAATATTTAAGGGAGAGAGCAGACTTGAATTGGACAACTACAGGCCGGTTAGTCTTACGTCCATCGTTTGTAAACAGATGGTGCATCTCATTTGCGACTACTTGAGGGAACAGTGGGAAACATTATCATGGTTTAATGATAGGCAACATGGATTTCGGAAAGGTTACTCATGCGAGAGTCAGATGCTATCACTTTTTCAAGATATTAGCGAATCGTTAGACGATGGAGTTCCAGTCGACGCCGTAGTTATACATTTTGCGAAGGCATTTGATGTCATCCCGCAAGACATGCTACACCATAAATTAGCTTCGACGAAGATTGATAGAAGAGTAATTTTATGGATCCAAGAATTTTTGACGGGTCGTTCCCAGAAAGTGAAAGTTGAAGGCCGATTCTCGGATGAAATTACCGTAACGTCGGGTATCCCTCAGGGCAGCGTAATCGGAACTTTGTTATTTTTGGCGTTTATAAATGACTTACCAAATGGGATTCGCAGTGACTGTCGATTGTTTGCGGATGATTGTGTAATATATCGAAAGATGCATGACTCACAAGGCAATGCAGTACTTCAAGATGACCTGAACCTGGTCTATAAGTGGGCGATTGAAAATAAAATGAAAATAAACACAAGAAAATGTGGTCTAATAAAAATAGGGAAAGTGCGAAGGCAAGATTTTCAATATAACATTGGCTCGGAAATACTTGTAGAAGAAGATTCTTGCAAATATTTGGGCGTTCGCGTAAGAAATAATATGAAATGGAGTAGTCATATAGGATGTGTAGTTTCTAAAGCTTACAAATCCCTGCACTTTGTAATGAGGATATTAAAAGGAAATAGTACCCCGGCTAAAGACTTAGGATATTTGGCACTTGTAAGACCTATTCTGGAATACGCCTCGGTGGTTTGGGATCCATATCAAGTAGGGCTCATCAATGAGTTGGAAATGGTACAAAGAAAGGCCGCTAGATTTGTGCTCAGTGACTTTAATCCCAGGAGCAGTGTGAGCCGTATGTTAAAGAAACTTGTGTGGGAATCACTTGAAGCTAGGAGGATGAAATCTAGACTCTGCGCTATGTACAACACGTATACAAATCAACCAGCATGGGGTGAGCTTAGCAAACGTATGGAAAAGCCTACTTACATGGGTAGGAATGATCATCCTTTCAATGTTAAGGGCCGACCACAGCGAACAAATTATGGTAAATATTCTTTCGTAAACCGTGCCATTGATAATTGGAACTCTCTACCTGCCGCAGTCTTAGAGCCTTTTCCCAAACATATAGGTGTGTTTATGAAAAGACTGACTATTTGTGTAAATACTTCAGTTTAATTGTTAGTGAATTGTTATGTACAGTTATTTATTTGTTATGTATATCTAATTTGCCACCGGGGGACACACCCCCAATTTCAAATAAACTAATGAATGAAAAAAAGTGTATTTATTAATCTCATGTACATTCTTTCATGATTAGGGAATAACCCATCTCGTTTGGGTGCAATCGTGTTGGCCGACTGAAAAGCATCAAACTTTCCTTATCATGTAGGGCAGAGTGAAACAAGATGACGATGAATCTAGATTAATTTTTAAAATATTAAATTATTTCGTTCGGTCAGCGTTCTAATACTGTATCGTAGCTGGACTTGCAAGTTCGCGTATCCGACAATGTTCTTCTTTTTCAATATTTTCCTTCTGATTGGTCACGCCTCCCAGCCGTTTGTGGATGTGCCGTCCAACAGAACAATTCACGCTAGGTTCACTGCCTAGTGAATCACTCCAAAGGTGAATGAGCCTTAAAGATACTGTACTGTAGGAATACATAAATACATGGAAATATACATTTTCCAGTAACCTACAATGACTTCAAAGCTCATTTCTCTTTATGCTCCTACAAAGTGATGGACGAAACAAAGAGGATATAAAAAGTAGGTTGGCTCAGGCAAGGAAAGCCTTTCTACAAAAAAGGAATCTGTTGACATGGAATATAGATTTAGGTATTAGGAAGTCATTTTTGAAAGCCTTTGTATGGAGCGTGGTGCTTTATGGAAGTGAAACTTGGACTATCGGTGCAACAGAAAAGAGGAGAATTGAAGCATTTGAAATGTGGTGTTACAGGAGAATGATGAAGATTAGATGGGTAGATAAGGTGCCAAACGAAGAGGTACTAAGACGAGTGGGAGAGGAGAGATGTTTCTGGCGACTGCTAATGAAGAGAAGAGATAGGTTAGTAGGACACATACTAAGACACCCAGGAATAGCAAGCATAGTTATGGAAGGAAGGGTCGAGGACAAGAAAGGTAGGGGTAGACCAAGGTTAGAATATGTTAAACAGATTGCTTCGGATGTAGGGTGTGGTAGCTATGTAGAGATGAAACGATTAGCTCAAGACAGGGAGGCGTGGAGAGCTGCATCAAACCAGTCAAAAGACTGAAGACTCAAACAACACAAGAAAAATAACCTATCGCGAATTGTCCTGTTGATGGTACATTCACATACAGCTGGGAGACGTGACTAATCATATGGAAAATAATGGAAGAGAAGAGAAATGTGAGGTACGCGGTATTGCAAGTACAGCTACGATATGCAACACCTTTCTCTATCCAAATTGTATCTTCCAGTGTCTCTTCCTTCTCCGCGTTTCATATCCTTCATCATTTTCTTTTTCTGTCAATCACTAATCCTCCAAGCTCGGCTTCACCTTCGAGCTCTGCGAGGAATCATTCCTGTTCTACCACATCAACAGTGTCATTGAGCTGGACACACTTTGTTAGCAGATACCATTGGGGATGGTTACAGGCCGATCGCCCACGTAACTGCTAACTTGGGTAAAATTTAGAAAGGATCAGGGAAGGGATTTCGGAAGGAAGTGGAAAGGAACCATCCCGGCATTTTCCTGGGGATGAAAATGGGAAACTACGGAAAACCATTTTCAGGAAGGCGTAGTTGGGATTCGAACCCACGCTTTCCTGATGCCAGCGAGGCACGAGGTAGCGCGTTGACGCTTTCTGCCACCGCAGCCGGTTTCTTCGTCATAATAATTATTATTTCTGATTTTTAGCCTACTTTCGATTTTTGCAAAAAATGAAAGTAGACTTATGAGATCAACACAGGGCGAAAAAAGTGTGTCTGTCTGTGTGTGTGTATGTGTGTGTGAGTCTGTGTGTGTGTCTGTGTGTGTGTGTGTCTGTGTGTGTGTGAGTGTGTGTACTCTGAATGTCTGTCCCCCCCTATCAATTCGAACACGGTGAATGCGAATTGAACGAAATTTGGTACAAAGGTAGTACTAGCAAAGGACACCTCAGTGTCATGTTTTATATCGCCGCTATCTTGACGGAAACGTAATGGCGGCCTCACAAATGTTCAAAGCTTAAATCAAATTACGACTAACCTAATCATCCGATCCCTACCAAATTTTGCAACAAAATACCTTTATGGGGGGAGCATCCTTTGACCAAACCAATAGGTCATCAGCGTAATAGTTTACGGATGGCGGCCATCCTTGAGTGAAAATCGATTCCCCCTATTAATTCGAACACGGTGCAACCGAATGGAACGAAATTTGGTACGGAAGTAGTACTAACGAAAGGCACCTCAGGGTCATGTTTTATATCGCCGCCATCTTGACGGAAACGTAATGGCGGCCACACAAATGTTCAAAGCTTAAATCAAATTACGACTAACCTAATCATCCGATCTCTACCAAATTTTGCAACAACATACCTTTATGGGTGGAGCATCCTTTGACCAAACTAATAGGTCATCAGAGTAATAGTTTGCGGATGGCGGCCATCTTTGTGTGAAAATAGATTCCCCCTATTAATTCGAACACGGTGCAACCGAATGGAACGAAATTTGGTACAGAGGTAGTACTAACAAAAGGCACCTCAGTGTCATGTTTTATATCGCCGCCATCTTGACGGAAACGTAATGGCGGCCACACAAATGTTCAAAGCTTAAATCAAATTACGATTAACCTAATCATCCGATCTCTACCAAATTTTGCAACAACATACCCTTATAGAGGAAGCATCCTTTGACCAAATGAATAGGTCATTAGCCTAATAGTTTGCGAATGGCGGCCATCTTTGTGTGAAAATAAATTCCCCCTATTAATTCAAACACGGTGAAACCGAATGGAACGAAATTTGGTACAGAGGTAGCACTAGCAAAGGGCATCTCAGTGTCATGTTTTATATCGCCGCCATATTGACAGAAACGTAATGGCGGCCACACAAATGTTCAAAGCTTAAGTTAAATTACGACTAACATAACCATCCGATCTCTACCAAACTTTGCAACAACATACCTTTTTGGAGGGAGCATCCTTTGACCAATCTAATAGGTTATTAGCCTAATAGTTTGCGGATGGCGGCCATCTTTATGTCAAAATTGATTCCCCTATTAATTCGAACATGGAGGAACCTAATGGAACGAAATTTGGTACAGAGGTAGCAGTAGCAAAGGGCACCTCAGTGTCATGTTTTATATCGCCGCCGTCTTGACTGAAACGTAATGGCGGCCACACGAATGTTCAAAGCTTAAATCAAATTACGATTAACCTAATCATCCGATCTCAACCAAATTTTGCAACTACATACCTTTATGGAGGGAGCATCCTTTGACCAATCTAATAGGTCATTAGCCTAATAGTTTGCGGATGGCGGCCATCTTTATGTCAAAATTGATTCCCCCTATTAATTCGAACACGGTGGAACCGAATGAACGAAATTTGGTACAGAGGTAGCACTAGCAAGAGGCACCTCAGTGTCATGTTTTATATCACCGCTATCTTGACGGAAACGTAATCGCGGCCACCCAAATGTTAAAAGCTAAAATGTAATTACGACCAACCTAATAATCTAGTCTCTACCAAATTTTGCAACACCATATCTTTATGTGGGAAACATATTCTGACCAAACTGCAAGAACATCAGCCCAATAGTTTGCAGATGGTGGCCAAGTATGTGTGCAAATCGATTCCCCCTATCAATTCAAACACGGCGAAACCGAATTGAACGAAATTTGGTACAGAGGTAGCACTAGCAAAGGGCACCTCATATTCATGTTTAATATCCCTATAGCACGTTGTATTTCAACAAGCTACTACAACCAACATTCAATCATACTCCTTGAAAAGGACAAAGAGTTATAACAATACCCATGCATTTAGGAGAAAGTAGGCTATATGTTCTTTACTGAACATCTTGTTTATTTCACCACATCTGTGAGTACAAATCAAAATATCGTTGACCTTGTTTGCAAGACGATGAAGATGATTGAGTTTGAAGGAACGGATCAGTGAGATTATCTGCCCTTATTTGCAAGGTGGTATGGCAACTTTTCTTTAGGGCGATACATTGAGAAATGATCGCAGTGTGGAATTGGTCTCCAAGAAGACTGCTTTATGTATGTCAATATGTAGATCAAAGATTTTGATATGCCTGTAGACGAGATGAGTATGACCAGCACCATTTTCTGTCCCCTCATTTGACGTATATCTTCAGTCATTATTATTATTATTATTATTATTATTATTATTATTATTATTATTACATTATCTCTAACATATTTCATTTACTCGACTTACGGTTGGTAACATGACTGATTCAGTTTCATGAAACGCAAACTGAGCGTAAACACAATCGCGTTTACAAACTATACCAAAAAAGTTTCAAACTAAACGTATTCTCGGACGTATTTATATCCCGCGTGTCTATTTTACTCTCGTCAACGAACGCTCAGAAAGGTTTCGTTATAAGACTTTTTGATCGTAAAGAAATTATTTCTATGATATATTTGTAAGTATTTGGTGATCATTTTACCAAAAATCCTAGGCCCTATGTTGTGAACTAACTCCGTAGCGTAGCCAAATGTGCCAAGTAGGTTTTTTTCGTGCAACCTATCCCTTGAATAGTTGGTCGTTGTGAAAACAAGGACATATACAAAATTACGCTGATTTGAGTTCCTACAACTTTTCATCTCTGGTTAAGAAATACTGTATGCACTGCCAGTAAAAGACTTTCTACTGACAATATTTTACACCACCTTTGTCGGCAAATCTTGTCTCCAAACGCCAATATATCTACTTTGTGTCAGAATTTGTAGGAACGAAAGTTGTAGGTCATTACATATCATCTTAAATGTAAATACAATATAATTGTAATTTCAAATAGATCAGAAGTTATAATTATTTAAAAGGGTTATTGTAATATGAGATCATTCAATATCTTTCAACCTATCAAGTTATAATTCTGTACTGATTTATAAAGTGTACTGTATCTTAGAATTGATTGTATTTTTTTTAACCTAGCATAGGTGACCGTATCATAGACACTTCAATAAATGAAATGGCGATGAATTACGCAGATCACTACTTTTCTCTATAGTTAGAGAAAATTTTAAAGTAGGAGTAAAAATTCACGGAGAAATATTTTCAACTCGGAGATTTTCTGATGACATTGTTATCTTAGCTGATTAACCAGAGGATTTCAATGCGTTTTTAAATGGTATGGACTCCGACTAGAGAAAATAATTCATGATGAAAATCAAAAAATATAAAACAAAAATAATGGACTGCAGCCGAAATAAATCAAAAACCCACATGGACGTCCAATTGGCAGGTGAATAGCTAAAGGAAGTAAAGACTTCTGTTACTTAGGAAGTAAAATAACCAGTGATGGACGAAACAAAGTGGATATAAAAAGTAGGTTGGCTCAGGCAAGGAAAACATTTTTAAAGGAAGGGAATCTGTTGACATAGAAATATATAGATTTAGGGCTTAGGTAGAGTCTAGAGCATGGCACCCTATGGAAGTGAAACTTAGACTGTTCGTTTAGCAGAAACGAGGAGAATACAATCATTTGAAATGTGGTGTTACAGGAAAAGAAGTATTAAGTCGAGTAGGAGAGGATAGACGTTTCTGGCGACTGCTTAAGAAGAGAAGAGATAGGTTAGTAGGACACATACTAGGACACACAGGAATAGCATCCTTAGTTATGAAAGGAAGGGGCGAGGACAAGAACTGTAGGGGTAGACCAAGGTTGGGATATGTTTGACATATTGTTTTGAATGTAAGGTGTGATGATGATCATGATGATAATTGTTGTTTTAAGGGGTCTAACATCGAGGTTATCGGCCCCTAATGGAATAAAATGGCGTGAAATGAAAGGATGTAGATAAAAAAAAAAGCTCACTGCCATGGATGAAACGAAAATGGTGTTTATAAAACAGACAGTGAGCCCCAAAAAGTATGCCTTATTTGAATAAAAAGAATAAAAGGCGGATGGTAAAAAAGAATAAAACAAATAAGGCATAGTGAACAATAAAATAGATGAACACAATAAAAGAATGTAAGGAGTGGTGGCTATGTAGAGAAGAAACCATAAGCTCAGGAAAAGGAGTCATGGCATAGTGAACAATAAAATAGATGAACACAATAAAAGAATGTAAGGTGTGGTGGCTATGTAGAGAAGAAACCATAAGCTCAGGAAAAGGAGTCATGGAGAGCTGCAAAACCAGTCAAAAGACTGAAGACTCAAGCACACAGATAACCATCCTCTTCTGTGATTCAGGTGATGAACTAATCAATTATACTTCAGTGTTCCCTGCTATATAACCTTGAAAAGGAGTAAGAATTTCAGTTAGAATCAACGGTATATTAAGTAAAATCCCTTGAAGCAATACAACTGAACCAGAATTATGTATTTAAATGGTCGTAAAAGGATTCGCAGTATTAAGCGTTGTTGCTTGAAGTAGTTTGTTTCCCAGAAGAGAATAGACTTAATCACAAGTGCCTAAAGAGAGCATTGTATGTTCTTCAGATATAATAGTGTTCCCCTTGGAGGATGCATTGTTTCCCTCACGGACTATACGGGCCTGTCTCATCTTCATTAACTTTTTAATTAAGCCTAAGACTGTGCAAAACACGTTACAGTAAAATATTAGAGGCACATTAAAAACTTTGCTGCCTCGGCGTAAGGAAACTGAACTCTCTGGAGATAGCGAGCTATGACCTAATTAGCAGCCCTAATTCAAACCGGACGGAGGTGGAACGACTCAATACGGGGAAATTAACCTGGATTAATATTTAGGAACTGATCTCACTTCTAAATGGTCTCCTTCTGCAATACGGTGCTCTCGAACGTAGAAATTATAAGTGCTTCACCTACTTCCAACAAAATTACGTTTCAAAATATTCCTGCAAAGTATTCTGCGCTGCACAAATTACGGGACCATAACATTTGTGCTACAGGGAATCAGCGTCTGAGGTGCTAGTTTTGATAGCACGGGAAACAGTTGGACTTGGTTTTCTTTGTTATAAGAATTGATTTCTGTTTTCGCTTTGCTTTGCTTTGCTTTGCTTTGCTTTTGACTACCTCGTGGTCGAGTAGCTTGCGTTCTTGGCTGTCGCCCTAGAGGTCCGGGTTTGATTCCCAGCTCTGCCAAGAAATTTCAATTTTGGTGAGAGGGCTGGGTGGGGTACACTCAGCACTTGTGAGCCAAACTGAGAAGAGCAAGGTTCGATTCCCACCTAAGCCATCCTGGAAGTGGTTTTCCGTGATTTCCCTCTTCTACTCCAGGCAAATGCCACGGTGGTTCCTAACTTAAGGCCACGGCTGCCTCCTTCTCAATCTATCACCAATTATTCACACACCCAAGTACACGGGGATGAATGACCATGATGTTCAAGCCCCTGAAATGAAATAATAACGACATCTTGGTCAGGTAGCCCCGTGTACTGTACTTAAGTGTGTGTGGATGTTTTTTGTGTCAATGTGATGGCTGTACTAGTTTGTGTATTTGTCAGTTGGGTTGGAGTTGGCAGGAGGCATCCGTGGCCTTATGTTAGGCAACTATTCAGAATTTGCCTGGAGAAGAAGTGCGAAATGTACGGAAAACCACTTCTAGTATGAATGAGGTGGGAATCGGACACTCATCTTCTCAGTTCTGGCTCACGACTATTAAATTACCCCGTTCCAGGCCGCCGACCAGAATGAAATTTATGGGCAGAACCGGGAATCGAACCCGAGCCTTCCCCGTGAGTGCGAAAAGTACTAGCCACTAGGCAATGAGGTGGACCCCCACCATTCTATTTTGCTTTGAGCGACGTGTATTACCATTTCCAAAGAGTGCCAAAATAGTTTTGCCATCCGCTTGGCTCAGCTTGTGTAATGTAAGAAAGGGGCATTTTTTAATTTATCGTATGGCTTTTAGTGCCGGGAGTGTTCGGGGACATGTTCGGCTCGCCTGAGTCTGTAGCTGCTTCCAGCGGACACCCTTATTAGGGTGAGTTACAAGTTCCGTTCAATTTCAAGTAGTTCCAACTTTCGCCACCAGATATCAATGATTCCTAGTGGTGGACGTTGGAATATTGATAGAGCGTTCCGACGAAATCTAACCTAACAATTTAGCTTTACACAAGTTAAGTCTGTGAAAGGATCTTTTACATGCCATAATCTATGACATGGGACCTCCGGCTTTACTTCCCCTCCGAAGGAAGGCATACTGAAAGATTTTTAACGCTCTTAAAAAATCCGACGACTTCAGGCCGGGTATGAACCCGCTATCTTGGGCACAGAAGTTCAGCATGCTACCAACTACGTCAGCGAAGCCGCTAGAAAGGGGCACAATCTCCATCAGGTCTGATATGATCTTCAGTTTGTTGATTACGGATTGTAATGGTCCGGAATACTATTCGTTATATTCCTTATGGCCATTCAGCTGCAATTCTTGTATAATAATAATATTTCATGGGATATGTCCGTGTTGAAATTAATTAAATAATGTATTTATGTATTTATTTATGAAAGTACACAGGCCATAAGCCCAATTGCCTTCTTGACAAACAAATATTAATTTAGATAATTTTGAATTTAAGTAATAATGTTAAGACAATAAAAAGAAAAGAAAAACATGTAGTACCGTGAAGAACTAAAGCCTATTTTCATATATCCTACTCATGTTTATTGCCACTATCAACATACAAAATTTCAGTTTGATTGCTGTAATAGATTCGTAGATACTGAGAACCGACTAAATATTTCGGATGGTCGCCATGTTGGATTTTTATATATGTAGGTCTTAGAGTTATGTACTATTACATGAAGATTATTGCGTACGTGTAGTATTCAAACTTCAATCGCATAATTAGGACACAAAAAGTAAAAACGAGATTTTAAAATTTCACACACAGCTGCAATCTTGTGGTAATTGAAACAATTGAAATAAATTAGATGCCAGTGGATTAACATTTGTAAAAGGATTTACTGTACCAAGTTTCACTGCAATCGGATGGTTAAATTGCGAGAAACGTCCATGTGAATATTTATACTTCACGTCGCCGCCATGTTGGATTTGTGATCACCAGGTTAAGAAAGTCCTATAATTGAACTAATGTTCATAGCCCCTATGAACACAAAAAACAGTTTGATTGCTGTAATAGATTCGTAGATATTGAGAACCGTCTAAATATTTCGGATGGTCGCCATTTTGGATTGTTACATGTATAGGCCATAATCCGATAATCCGGAAAATATCCTGTTGGAATATCCATTGCCCCCGCTGGATTGCCTATTTCTAACTGCTCCGGCATATACAACATTAGAAATCGCTTCCAACATGGTATTTAGGGATTTACAGACAGCAGCTACAAGAATATTGTGGATCAACAACCAACTACACGGGGCACTCACCTTTACTTACCTCGGGGACTGGGACTTCAGCTTCGCCTACACTATATCCACAATACTCTGCTCCTTATATTTAAAATGAATCACTCCAACAACAATGGAAAACAATCTGAACAAATGTATTAACAAAAAGGTAAACTAATCTACTATAAACAAAATAACAACAAATGAATTTAACAATTAACATTAAAATTAAAAACACGCACTCATTCACACCTCCTTTCAATTCTACATCTTACTACAATGCTGTATAAAAATTATGAGTATAAATCTTGGCTTGATATAGGCCTGCACTGCGTAGAAATAAAAACGTTTGGTGAAGCCTCTGAATGGCATTCCATACACATGGTTTCATTCACAAACCTGCGTTGTAAAACGCACGTGCAGAAACTTGGTTTTATCAATGAAATATCGGCACCATGCCGTACTCGAAACTGGTTTATACAATAAACAGAAGGCTGTGAGTCTACACCTGCTTAAATATTGTGTCATCGCTCCCCAGAGCAAACGGTGAATCATACTTGCTAGCCCACAGAGACTGCATGTGTGCATTTATAAAACACGTCAAAATTAACATTTAGATCTTACAAAAGTTCATATAACTGCCCTGTTTCTTAACCAATCATTCTAAAATTTTAATACACTCTTTCATTCGCACCCCGGATTGTTCTAGACCAAAACGGTTCCACATATGCTCTTAACAATAAACAATCATTCATTCCCAAAACATCCGCTCATAAACAAATTAAATCATTTCCACAAAATTATTTACATGTAATATGCTTATAATAATATCAATTATCTAGTGTTGCTAACGCGACACTTTCGAGATTCTAACTTCTCGGTTACAACAAAAATCTTAACTAAATATATACACTGGTTTTTCACATAACAACTCTTTCTTTAAAGTTCTGTAGTTTTAATATACTGCGTACACCTCGTCTTATATAGGTTTCATTACATTATCGGTATAATACAGTCGACTGATTAAGGTGAACTCTACTTAATTACATAAATTCAGGTTTAATAAAAATGTAATAATAGTATTATAGACGTGAGTAGACAATCTTTCTCATGTTGCTTTTCCGCTGAAACCCTCCTGTTAACACAGCTAAATCGTTAATTCACAAGAACTGAACTACTTGTATACAACGGCTCTTATCATGATACATGCCTTTTAATCAAAGAACAACAATACTTTGACTTCCTTAAAATGCGGAATTACCTCGCCTGAGCACTCCATAGCTCTACAAAACCTCATATAACAGTATATATGGCATAAACAATTATCATCTGCTATGTTAAACAATAATCAAAAGGGATTAATTGTTATTAACATATCTTATGTAGGAATTTCTCTCAATTAATGGCATGACTCTCAGTATCATTGCACATGATTGTTGTTGTTATTTGAGTCTTCAGTATTTTGACTGGTTTGATGCAGCTCTCAGTGCCTCCCTGTCCTGAGCTAATCGTTTCATCTCTACATAGCTCCGACACCCTACATCCGAGGCAATCTGTTTAACATATTCTAACCTTGGTCTACCCCTACAGTTTTTGTCCTCGACCCTTCCTTCCATAACTAAGCTTGCTATTCCTGGGTGTCTTAGTATGTGTCCTACCAACCTATCTCTTCTCTTCATTAAGAGTCGCCAGAAACATCTCTCCTCTCCCACTCGTCTTAATACCTCTTTGTTTGTAACCCTATCTACCCATTTGATCTTCATCATTCTCCTGTAAAACCACATTTCAAATGCTTCAATTCTCCTCTTTTCTGCTACACCAATAGTCCAAGTTTCACTTCCATAGAGCGCCACGCACCAGACAAAGGCTTTCAAAAATGACTTCCTAATACCTAAATCTATATTCGATGTCAGCAGATTCCCTTTTTGTAGAAATGCTTTCTTTGCCTGAGCCAACCTACTTTTTATATCCTCTTTGCTTCGTCCATCACTGGTTATTCTGCTTCCTAAGTAACAGAAGTCTCCTACTTCCTTCAGCTTTTCACCTGCCAATTTGATCTCCATAGAGGTTTCTGATTTATTTCGGCTGCATTCCAGTATTTTTGTTTTAGATTTATTAATTTTCATCATGAATTCTTTCCGTAAGACGGAGTCCATACCATTCAAAAACTCATTCAAATCCTCAGGCTTGTCGGCCAAGATGACGATGTCATCAGCAAATCTCAGAGTTGAAATTGTTTCTCCTTGAATCTTCACTCCCACTTTAAATTTTTCTCTAATTTCCTTCATTGCTTGTTCAATGTAAAGATTGAAAAGTATGGGTGATAAGTTGCAGCCTTGCCTTACACCTTTCTGAATACCAGCTTCTCTCTCATGTCCTCGAATGACTGCTGTCTGGTTTCTGTACGGATTGTATATCACTCTCCTATCCCTGAACTTTATTCCAATCGATTACTGGACTACAATTTTACATACGTAAGTTCTTCAAACGAAACTTCCAATTGTAATGAACGATATTAGACAGTCGTGATTAACCTCCTAAAGTTTACTCCACAACAAGATAATTAACTGTTAACTCGTCTGTCGCAAATACATGTAATAAAAATAATACTCCTGTTTCATCTCACTTGTCTAGCTATAAATTGTTTATCGTTGTAATCTCATGTCCACAAATGACTTGATGTTACACAAATAGAATGAAATAACACACATGTTATTTATAATGTCAGATAGAATTCAATCCTGACCGGGATAAACTAGCTTTGAATTCCTAGCCAAAGGTTTGAATAATCTTCTATCAAAAGGTATTTCCTCTAACATATTAAATGAACAAAGCTCTTAGCTTTACAGATAATAAGAAAGGTTTGTCAATGTAGTAATGTTTTTCCAGTCTACACAAAGAATGTTCATAGGAATTAAGACTTTGGTCTTATCAAACGACTAGTATTTCTTAGATCGTCGACAGTTTATGTACAATAATGATATAACAATATCATTCGATGTTTCTACTTTTCTTGAAGTTATAAAGTGCTCAAATTAAATTTAATAAGAATTTAATTTGAAGCTATGACAAAATGTCAGAATACTTGGTTAAATGAAATTATAAAAATTCGAGAGTCGAAACGACTAGTCTCCAATGAAGCAATATGGTTCCTCAAACAAAATTTTAATGTCAGTTCCACAACTGATCCGTAGAATAAAATTGAAAAATAGATGAAATGCAATCATCTTCTAAATAATCTTGCAGTATAAAAATCTCAACACACATCTGAAGTGTAAAATACATAAAAGCACTGAAATACATGAAATGTGGAAACATAGAAATATGTAATAAAATCGCCGAACATATTGAATAAGATTGCTGCTCAGAATGTCACTAATCAAGCTCTATATAACAATTGAGATACACTAATACCTTATTTAGACGAAAATTTGAAGATCAATGTAAGTATTGCCACAATACTTTAGATGTTTCCTCAGTACAAGACACTGATATGGATCTGTATTTGAACCTTGGATCTGCGACCTCAGAGATAAGAAACGTCTCTCTCTGGAATTCATCAACAATCGGCTGGGCTCAAAAGACATCCTTCTGGTAAATTCTTCTGGGTTGCTGGGTTACCTTCCCTAGCATCTTGACAAATCTCTTCTTTAAAGTCTCCATTCTCCGTCGTAAATATGTATCGGTTTCATCATTGGTATACAATTATGGAAATATTCATATAAATAGTGAATGAAATGTTTCCATTGCTAATTGATGTTATATTAGTATTAGTAGACTGACGAAAATGCACAAGGTGGACTGTACACTACGTCTGTTTTCAAGAATACGTTGTCTAACGAAGCTCCATCGTTGTATCTTCACTTCTGCTATTGAATATGTCTCTGGCGCATGATTGTTTAGTTCATCATATCAACAATATTAATTAAGTTAAATGATAATGTTTGAAGAATAATTATAGTCATACTGTTAATGTTTATGTGTGGCGCCAATACTAAAAGTCCTCCGCCACTGTTCACTTGAACTGCGTTTGCCACCTTCACGTTGCAATTTATAATGATCTTAAGCTCTATTTCCAACACATTTTGAAATGTAACTAGACAGGCTGATATTGTCGAAACGGTGAATATTTAAGCGCTCGACTTTCCACACTATATAGTAGGCGACCTGTTCTTGATAAATGTTCACTTATTTAACTTCAAATCTCAATATTATAAGAGATATAATCAATACTATGTTCCTCGCAACTTCACACAGAATGGAAGTGCGGTGATCTCGAACGCTCCACCGAGCTATACTCACGTCTTCACAAGTCGACAATCGTCGCACTCGGACTAAGCTTTTGGATCTCCGTTAACCCAGTAAAATCACTTCCTCACTCTTCAAAGTCTGCTGGAATAAGAACCTCGATCCTTGGATCTCCCCCTCCAAGTCGAATTTTTGGCGGCCATATCAATCTCCCACCATAATTTTAGCGCGAAGATTTCTGATGCTTATTACTGCGTAGATTAACCGATCCGCAGTTTTTAAAGTATCCGACATAATTTCTCTTAATATTCTCTTCATTACCAAATAAGAAAATCTTCTTCTAAGGGCCTAAATGCCATCTCTTGATGAATACAGTACATTTGCATTTGTCAGTTGGCACAGGCTAGAGTAAAAGGTGGCTTTTCACCGATGTCTCAGTCTCACTCATGGCTGTGATTATATGGAAGCTACTGAGGTATGGGTGGTGCTTAGTAATGGCATTCGGGGCACAGTCAGTGCCTGTGAATGCTGTGAAAGGTTCAACTCATAGGGTTAGGACTACTGTTCTGACTCAGTGAGGAAAGCAATGGCAAACTACCTCACTCCTCTTCTTGCCTAGAACGCCTCAAAATAGCGCTGCCTTGGGTTTTTGTGGGTATCTACTCGCGTAACGTAACGGCGGTGCTTTTTGAGGATCCAACCAGCCTTCGGGCTGACTACCTAACAGACAGACAATGTAATTAAAGTTGATCCCGTCTTCAATAAGACCTCTCCTCATTGGCTGTGGACTGGGATCCAATAGCATAATTTATAACAATATTTATAATATTAATTTCCAAACTCGCTGTTGCTATGCTAAATATAGCCTTCTAGAAGCGTCCATTGTGCAATATATCACGTGATCGGGCTCTCCCACAGCGTCGAGCTTGTAACACGGCCCTCTTGTGTCCAACTTCCAGAAATTATATTTGCTAGTTAAATTTTATCATGGGGACGGAAAATATTCTCATTTTGTCCCTAAATAATTCAGTTTACGGGGGCAGTACCATTAAAGGAAAATTATTGCTTAGGTTCATTATTCAAACTTTCACTTCGATCGCATGATTAGGACACAAGAAATAAAGAATTAATTTTAAAATTCGCACAGCCGCCATTTTGAGGTTATGTAAACAATTGAACTAAATAAAAAATCTCATGTATTTTTTTCAGGATTAGGGCATAACCCAGCTCTTTTGGGTACATTCGTGTTGACCGACTGAAAAGCACTAAACTTTTGTTTACTAAGGCAACACTGAAAAATGGCCTCAAACCTCACAATGAACTAAATTAGATACCAGTGCATTACAATGTTAATAATCATTTGCTGTACCATTTTTCATTGCGTTTGAATCATTAAATCGCGAGATAGTCTATTTAAATATTTAACTTCGCTTGGCAGCCATGTTCGTTTTGTAGTTAACCGGTTTTTGAAAGTCTCATAGATAAACTTCCAGTAATGCCCTTTTCAGAGATATAGAATGCCGGTGGAATATTTCGCACAGCCACCATCTTGAGGTTTTGTAAACAATAGAACGAAATTAGATGTCGGTGCATTACAATGCGTATAAGCATATACTCTACCAAGTTTCATTGCGTTTGTTTGGTTAAATCGCGAGAAACTTCTATTTGAAAGTCGCAAAATCGCTTGGCCGCCATGTTGGTGTTTTAGCTACCAGGTTTTCGAAAGTCACATAAGTGAACTTCTAGTAGTTCCCTTTATCATCGTACAAATATCCAGGGAGATATCGGTAATAGGTTCGGAGTTATTGAATGCTGGTGAAATATTTCCCACAGCCACCATGTTGGATTGATGAGAAGTAACAAAATTTTAAGGGCATGGTTGAGGTCGTCCGGAATAGTGTTATGAACTTACTGTGCCCTTTCAGCAAGAAATATGCAAATCACAGTATGCCAGCCTTGCACAATTCGGGACTTTCGGGGTTGCAGTATGTTCTCCCACTCTGTGACTTACACATTTTGGATTAAATAGAGGATACACTTGCAAAAATAACAACAAAATCAACTCCTAGTTTAAAACATTTAATTAACCAAAATTATGGCGCTACAAACAATAAAACAAATAAACTACTGACCAATATCTTTCTACTTGTTCAAGGTGAACAAGGAATAATATAAGAATTTCACAAATATTATATTAAACACATGGTTTCCTTTAAAACCAACAATTCATAATTATTTTTACTTCCATAAAGGATCTATCTTAAAGTTCCATATAACTACGAGCTCCTTTGGCTCGATACTTTCCAATAATAACGGTGTCATTCTTTTATACACCTCAAGAACTATTTTTATCTTTTCTTATCATCGAAACAAATATCTAATTACATTTAACGTACATGTTAATTCTTTACTTAAATATTTGGGCATTTCACATTTTCTCAGCATTTACCATCTCTCTCTCAAGTCTTTACAAATTCACCATAGTGATCGGGAAAATACTCGTGTACTCCAGAGTTATAAAGATTACTTGACACAGTCAAAAACTATGATTACTCCCGGAACCTAGTTATCTTCATTTAACTCGTGGAATCCTACTTTCATACAACATTACAATAGGGATTGTTATTTATTTTATTTGTCTTATAAGACCATTATCACATAAGAAAACTACGATCTGAACTGGCAAGCGATAATTTCAATCTACAAGGACCTCGGTTCAACGCCCGGGTCATTGACAACTTTTAAACACTCACGGTGTATTATTTACTTCTTACAGACGGCCTTCCCCAACCCTCCTGCTACTAGGGTCTGGCCATATACTCGAGCGAGATTTATGACTGGGAGGGTGACTTCCCGTTCAGTCTGCGGGTGGAGCTCTCCTCAATGCTTTTAAAACAAACCTTCCTTTCTTCTCAGTTCTATGGAGAGACCTGGCATTTACTACTCTTTTTACTTTCAACAATATTATTGGGCTCATAAACCACTTTCGTAACCTTGGCATTTATTAATTATGAAAGGTCCTCATAGATTGGGAAGAGTAATACACATATTACGACGAATAATTAGGGGCTTCAATAACAAGAATATTCTAGGTTCGAATCTCTTAAAATGCCTCGGGAACCATTCCCACATTTGAGGACTTATACAAAATGCGATTTAGGGTCGGCCGTGGCCTACATGACCTACGCTCAATAATACCATACATTTGCTCCCTTTTACATAATAACACACACATGGCCTCGTGATCTATGTCACTATTGGAGGACTTACAACATATCTCAATTCCCCGCAATCAACTACCCTTCATAAGTAATTTACCAAGTACATTTAAATTCTACGCGTTCCTAGCGTGACATTTTATTTTAATTGCGCTCCAATGCGCTATACATTATTTTACGGCCTAGCGCCTTCCAAAGAACTGATAAATTCCATATTAACAATTGATACATATCTCAATTTTTATATTAATCTGTTCCCTTTGACAATAATCGCTCTATTTTAAGAACATGCATTATTATCATGTCTTATACTTTTATTAAGGCTCCAACGCTCTTATTTTCATATTATTCAATTTGATCTTTATTTATATTTCCTTTATATTATTATTATTGTTAATACACTTGCTTTTATAACATTCGTCAAATACACTGACATTTTATTTATACTTTTCCTCTACAGGATTTATTCTTTCACATATTTATTTATAATTTCTCAAATTCTATTTTTGTTCAGACCGTGTTCTTATTCTGTAATTAGTTATTTAGAAACATCCCATTTACTCAAAAACTCCGGTGGAATTGTACACAATCATTTCCCCGACACCAAAACATAATGAAAATCTTTACTCACATGTTTTAGGTCGTTTCCGGACCTTCCTTCTCGTGCGATGAGTCATTTTTGCCCACTTTTTTAAATTACTCCATCTTGTACAAATTCATTGCATGTACAGACATATCTTGACACATATTTAACACGTATACATTTAACACTGATAACATTTTACATACACTGGTGTATCCGTTTAGGACACACAATAAAAACACTGAAAATATATTACTTTTAACACAAAATCTTGATATACTTACACTTCACAAATTCTGATCACTAGGCCGCTATTGAAGCCTATCACACGTGACCTCTTGACCTCCCGTCTCCAAGGGTGAAATTTAGTAATGTCGGCTTCCTATCCTCTCCGAATTTGAAAGTCTCGAATCATCTACTTCCTCCCTGCAATAGCACTTCTTCGAATCTCGTGCCTGACGATCTGCTATTTCTCTGACTAAAACGGTTCCCCTTTTAGATCCTATTTATTGGTCTTAGCGAAAGTCTGTTCTGTTCACGGTCCCCTCGATAATCTATCGGTGACCTATGGATTTTTATAGCAACTAATACTTCTCGAGTCTTAGTGCTTTTGAAATAGTTCATCTGCTTTCTTGAAACAATGTCTATCGTTTCCTTCTCTTCTTCACTTATTCGGTTCTCGAACTTCTAATCTTCTAGAATATTTGGCGAACCTTATTCTGTCTGTCTTTCCCTGCTCGGGTTCTTTAAATTTGATATAAATGTTTATCTCGCTGTTCCGGTACTTCCGTACGTTATGATACTTTTGGTCGTTTACTACAAGACCTATCGCCCTGAGTCCTAAGTTCGCAGCCTGCTTTGACTGTATTTTATGAACTTTTCATTGTAAATTTTATACTGTCGGAC
The DNA here is from genome assembly GCA_946902985.2 of Meconema thalassinum. Lineage (NCBI taxonomy): Eukaryota > Metazoa > Arthropoda > Insecta > Orthoptera > Tettigoniidae > Meconema > Meconema thalassinum. Next base: position 1,934,270,345 of record OX336388.2, read on the forward strand.
CTAAATCCTGTAACTAGGATTTTCCTAATTTTCCACACGGCGATACTGTAATATTACTTCCTTGCAACTCCCTACGGATCACGTAAGTTATTGATATCGCGACGCCCTTGCCTGTCGGATATTAGCAATGCGATGTGATACAGTGTTTTTCCCCTCAAGGAAAGCTTGTATACTGTCTTCGGTGCGATGTAGCTTCACGTCCTCTGGACTATCGGATGTAACATCTCCCCTCAAGGAGTACTGGTAAACTGCCTTCGACGTGTTACGGCGTGACGCCCCCTCACGGACTGTCGGAATACTGCATGATTGGCTTGGTGAGGCCAGGAGTTTTATACTCTTTAGTCACAAAAAGATAAAATCCTAGTCCTTTTTGTGACCAACTTTTGAACTAATTGTCGTACAATTATAAATTTATATCTCCAGAAAGCTCGTCTTCCAAACGTCAAATGATCTCATTGCGCATAAGAATCGATCGTGCAATTCTGAGATATTAATTAATTTTTAGTCTTCTACTGCGTGGGTGTTGCTGTTCATTTTTAAAATCCCCACTCCTTTGGTCTCAGTGAATCCCCAATGACGTATGCGGCGTTTGCAGTTCTTTCCTGTGCAATTATTACCAACTATTTCTTTACACAAAAAACTCTAATCCGAAATAATTCATAGTACAGTATTTATTGACTTATTTTTATTCCTGCAAATGGGTTAAATTTAATTATTCTTCTACTGGCACAGCAGCGCTGTTGTCGTTTTAATGCAAGCTAAGTTGGATTTTCGAGTCACGCTTCACTGTCTTACAGTGAAAACTTTCCACTCGTTCTATTAATATCCATGACTGGCTCCTTCTCAATGTCAAGAGGCATGATCTCATCTTCTGAACACCTGGTCCCAGCTGCTTGCACAACGTTAGGCTAGAACCCTTGCTTGAAATCTCTCTCCATTCCCTTAGAGACTGTGTGTTTCTTTCATTCCTTTCACAAATACATGGATTCGACCCCTTTTGAGCCAATGGTACATGGGTTCATTACAGAGATTCAAAAGTTTGGTGCTTTTCAGTCGGTCAATACTAATGTACCCAAAAAGAGCTGGGATATGCCCTAATCCTAAAATAAATTACACGAGATTAATAAATACACTAGGATGACCAGTTTCGAACGTCAAGCGATCATCATCAGATCCATTACACTTAGGCTATAACATCTGTTTGAGAATACAGGTGAAAAATGTTTACAATATGTTCAATTATTTAGTTGCAGTATTGGTGATGCAACTGTTGGTGTACGCATCTCATAAGCCTATGTTGTTGTTTTTTTCATAAATCAAAATAGGCTAAAAATAGACTATGACCAAAATTTCACTATCTTGCCGAACATGAGCTGATAACGGGCTGCCCCTCTCAAATTCCCCCTATGCAGGTAATGCCACAAAATATAATTCCTAACCACTATATATAAACTAAACCAAAATAAAATATTTGGCAAAAGATGCGTAAATGTCAAAGCCAAATAACTTAACATTCATTCAAACTATCCAAATAAAACTTCTTTTCATCCAAATGGAGTAGAAGGAACACAGTTCATAGGCACCAACTCTTTTCCCAGAATTTTTCAACCAAGCTTGATAAATTCCCCCACTGCTTGAGAGTAGATGTGGAGAATAGCTATGTCTATATTAAGCTAGCCTAGTGAACCTCATGTGGCACATATATAAGCCTACACTGCATTGACAGTCTAAAATCAACAACTGTAAATTCTGAATGTATCCTCAACAGATACAGTACGTCGTTCGTATTGAACGTGTAGTACATGGGCAATATCTTAAGGGTTGTTTGGTTATTTCATCTAATACAGTGGAACTTGATTAATTCGAACTTCTATAATTCGAAATCGTCTTTAATTCGAATATTTAGCTTGGTCCCTAGCGTTTTGTATGGAAACAATGTAAAAAAACGTGAATAATTCGAATATTTTTTGGTTAATTCGAACTCTTTTCGTCAACGGTAGAGCGCAGAATTGCATTTCAGTTGATGGTTTGGAGAAAATTGTGACTGTTCCTATCTCGTATGAAGAATTTGTTAATTTGATAAAGATGTTGCAGTTTGTGGCGAGCTTAGTGACGTTGACATAATCACCGAGGTATTCAGTAATGCCAACAAAGCTACAAGTGACGCAACTGAAGATGAGGACGGTGATTCTTTGGAGGATCAGGAAAGAATTATTCCGAGTGCGGCAGTAGCATCCAATTACGTCCAACAACTCAGAATATCTTTTGAAAATCAACACAACGTATGCGATTCTACTTTTCAGTCACTATATGACGTATCTTATTACTATATGACGTATCTTCTCTTATATATAAAAGTGAAAGTCTGTATGTATGTGGGTGGGTTGGTTCCGTATACAAATCTACACCGTTCCACCAATCTCAACCAAATTTTGCATACACATAGTTTAGGACCCAGAAGGAACCGCAGGCTACATGAATTTTCGATAGTCTTTCTCATTCCTCTGATTTCGGCCCTTTTGCACTCGAGCAAATGCTAATAAATTCACAAAATATACTCATGAAGGAATGGCAAGGCAGATAGTTTCCATGGCAACATAGCTCAAGTCGAGACACGGCCGACTGGATGCCAGTAGCGCTCTGCACTACCGGTATAGAAAATGAGGAGCTTTACTTGAAATCCCGTTAGTTACTCAACTGCTCACACAGCACTAGCAACCGAGTATAGCATAACAACGACTCGACACTATCAACTAGATATTTGTGAAATACCACCCACTCACTCACTCACCCACTCTCACATTCATCACGAAATATCAGAAACCACCCAACGGATTGGAATGAAATTTGCTATGAAGCTTCCTCAAGGGCCGCAAACGCCCACTAAGAAAGGATTTTTGGATATTCAGGTTCTAAAGAGGTGTTAAGTGGGTAGACCTACATTTCATTGAATAGCAATATCTCCCGATTGGTTTAATTGGGGGATGTGATACTCGGCATATAAACTCATCATAAAAAACAAGATGTTCAGTAAAGAACATATAGCCTACTTTCTCCTAAATGCATGGGTATTGTTATAACTCTTTGTCCTTTTCAAGGAGTATGATTGAATGTTGGTTGTAGTAGCTTGTTGAAATACAACGTGCTATAGGGATATTAAACATGAATATGAGGTGCCCTTTGCTAGTGCTACCTCGGTACCAAATTTCGTTCAATTCGGTTCCACCGTGTTTGAATTGATAGGGGGAATTGATTTGCACACATACTTGGCCACCATCTGCAAACTATTGGGCTGATGTTCTTGCAATTTGGTCAAAATATGTTTCCCACATAAAGATATGGTGTTGCAAAATTTGGTAGAGACTAGATTATTAGGTTGGTCGTAATTACATTTTAGCTTTTAACATTTGGGTGGCCGCGATTATGTTTCCGTCAAGATAGCGGTGATATAAAACATGACACTGAGGTGCCCTTTGCTAGTGCTACCTCTGTACCAAATTTCGTTCATTCGGTTCCACCGTGTTCGAATTAATAGGGGGAATCAATTTTGACATAAAGAGGGCTGCCATCCGTGAACTATTAGGCTAACGACCTATTAGATTGGTCAAAGGATGCTCCCTCCATAAAGGTATGTTGTTGCAAAGTTTGGTAGAGATCGGATGGTTATGTTAGTCGTAATTTAACTTAAGCTTTGAACATTTGTGTGGCCGCCATTACGTTTCTGTCAATATATCCGCGATATAAAACATGACACTGAGATGCCCTTTGCTAGTGCTACCTCTGTACCAAATTTCGTTCCATTCGGTTTCACCGTGTTTGAATTTATAGGGGGAATTTATTTTCAAACAAAGATGGCCGCCATCCGCAAACTATTAGGCTGATGACCTATTAGAGTGGTCAAAGAATGCTCCCTCCATAAAGGTATGTAGTTGCAAAATTTGGTAGAGATCGGATGATTGGGTTAATCGTAATTTGATTTAAGCTTTGAACAGTCGTGTGGCCGCCATTACGTTTCAGTCAAGATGGCGGCGATATAAAACATGACACTGAGGTGCCCTTTGCTAGTGCTACCTCTGTACCAAATTTCGTTCCATTCGGTTCCACCGTGTTCGAATTAATAGGGGGAATCAATTTTGACATAAAGATGGCTGCCATCCGCAAACTATTAGGCTAATAACCTATTAGATTGGTCAAAGGATGCTCCCTCCATAAAGGTATGTTGTTGCAAAGTTTGGTAGAGATCGGATGGTTATGTTAGTCGTAATTTAACTTAAGCTTTGAATATTTGTGTGGCCGCCATTACGTTTCTGTCAAAATGGCGGCGATATAAAACATGACACAGATGCCCCCCTGCTAGTGCTACCTCTGTACCAAATTTCGTTCCATTCGTTTTCACCGTGTTTGAATTAATAGAGGGAATTGATTTTCACACAAAGATGGCCGCCATCCGCAAACTATTAGGCTAATGACCTATTCATTTGGTCAAAGGATGCTTCCTCCATAAGAGTATGTTGTTGCAAAATTTGGTAGAGATCGGATGATTAGGTTAATCGTAATTTGATTTAAGCTTTGAACATTTGTGTGGCCGCCATTACGTTTCCGTCAAGATGGCGGCAATATAAATTATGACACTGAGGTGCCTTTTGTTAGTACTACCTATGTACCAAATTTCGTTCCATTCGGTTGCACCGTGTTCGAATTAATAGGGGGAATCGGTTTTCACACAAAGATGGCCGCCATCCGCAAACTATTACGCTGATGACCTATTAGTTTGGTCAAAGGATGCTCCCCCCATAAAGGTATGTTGTTGCAAAATTTGGTAGAGATCGGATGATTAGGTTAGTCGTAATTTGATTTAAGCTTTGAACATTTGTGTGGCCGCCATTACGTTTCCGTCAAGATGGCGGCGATATAAAGCATGACACTGAGGTGCCTTTTGTTAGTACTACCTCTGTACCAAATTTCTTTCCATTCGGTTGCACCGTGTTCGAATTAATAGGGGGAATCGATTTTGACACAAAGATGGCCGCCATCCGCAAACTGTTACGCTGATGACCTATTGGTTTGGTCAAAGGATTCTCCCCCCATGAAGGTATGTTGTTGCAAAATTTGGTAGAGATCGGATGATTAGGTTAGTCGTAATTTGATTTAAGCTTTGAACATTTGTGTGGACGCCATTACGTTTCCGTCAAGATGGCGGCGATATAAAACATGACACTGAGGTGTTCTTTGCTAGTGCTACCTTTGTACCAAGTTTCGTTCAATTCGCATTCAGCGTGTTCGAATTGATAGGGGGGGACAGACATTCAGAGTACACACACTCACACACACACAGACACACCCACACACACACACACAGACTCACACACACACATACACACACACACACACACACACAGACTCACACACACACATACACACACACAGACAGACACACTTTTTTCGCCCTGTGTTGATCTCATAAATCTACTTTCATTTTTTGCAAAAATCGAAAGTAGGCTAATAAGAAGACATGTGTCTGAGGGGTTTTCGATGTGGTGTATATTATGAGGTGAAAGGGGTGAAAAGTGGGGGTTGAAAGATTCTTAATGGATCCTGTATCTCTTAAAGGACAAAGGCGAAGAGTTTGAAACTCAGCGGAAAATCATCAGCATAAAAATTAAGTAAATAGGTGTTTGACCGTTTTTTTTCATAAATCCAATTTAAGGGGCCCATGGGGAGGGGTGAAATTCTGGGGGAAAGAAACAGGAAAGGAAGTGTCCTCACCGATTAACTCACTCGCTCTTCTAACTCAGGGGGAAAAACTGCTTAAAAATTATTAAATATGTGTTCGACAGTTTTTTTGATAAATCAAATTTAAGGGGTTCATCGGGAGTGGTGAAATTCTGAAGAAAAAAAATGAAAGAAAATGTCCTGACTCACTCACTGACTCATCATCGCCCAGCCAAAAATGTTGAAGTTGGAAACATGGCATTTTCGGGATATGTTCATTGTATGTCAAAACCATACAATAAGGGAGGATTTTTGAATATTCTTTTCTGAAGGGGTCTTAAGGGGGTTAAATCTGCATTTCATTGAATAACAATATCTCACGAGTGGTTTCATTTCTGGATGTGATACACGGCATATAAACTAATCATAAAAAATAAGCAGACATGTGTCTAAGGGTTTTTCGATGTGGTGTATTATTATGAGGTGAAAGGGGTGAAAATTGGGGGTTGAAGGATTCCTAACGAAGCGTGTAGGCCTATCTCTTAAACGACATAGGCGAGAAATTTGAAACTCAGCGAAAAATATCAGCTTATAAAATAAGTAAATCGGTGTTCCAACGTTTTTTCATAAATTAATTTAAGGGGCCAATGGGGTGGGGTGAAATTCTGGGGGGAAAAAGGAGAGAAAGTGTCCTAACTGACTGACTAACTCACTCACTCATCAAATTCAGGGGAAAAGACAGCTTAAAAAATAAGTTAATAGGTGTTCAAGCGTTTTTTCATCAATCAAATTTAAGGGAATGGGGAGAGGTGAAATTCTGGTAAAAATAATTGAAAGAAAATGTCCTGTCTGACTCACTCACTCATCACGCCTAGCGAAAACTATTAAAGTTAGAAACAATAAATTTTCTGGAATATGTTCGCTGTATGTCGAAAACGTCAAAACAGGAATGATTTTTGTTTATTCGGGTTTTAAAGACGGGTTAAGGGGGGTAAATGTGCATTTCATTGAATAACGATATCTCATGAGTTGTTTCTTTGTGGGTGTGATATTCGGTATATAAACCAATCATTAAAATAATCAGACATATGTCTAAGGGTTTATCGATGTGGTATATATTATGAGGTGAAAGGGGTGTAAATTGGGGGTTGAGGGATTCTTAACGGAGCGTGTATCTCTTAAACGACATAGGCGAGAAGTTTGAAATTCGGCGGGAAGAAACAGCTTAAAATATAAGTAAATAGGTGTTCGACCGTTTTTTTTTTCATAAATCCAATTTAAGGGGTTCATCAGAGGGGTGAAATTCTGAAAAATAATTGAAAGAAAATGTCCTGACTTACTCACTCATCATCGCCCAGCCAAAATTATTGAAGTTAGAAACATGACATTTTGGGGCTATACTCGTTGTATGTCGAAAACGTCCACTAAGGAAAGAATTTTGGATATTCAGGTTCTAGAAGGTAGACTTGCATTTAATTGAATAACAATATCTCCCGTTTGATTTCCTTTCGGATGAGATACTCGGCATATAAACTCATCATTAAGAATAAGAAGACACATGTCTGAGGGTTTTTCGATGTGGTGTATATTATGAGGTGTTTGTGTGAAAAATGAGTGTTGAAGGATTCTTAACGGAGCAAGTATCTCTTAAAAGACAGAGGCAAACAGTATGAATCTCAGGGAGAAAAATCAGCTTGAAAAAGTAGTAAATAGGTGTTCGATTGTTTTTTCATAAATCCAACTTAAGGGGCTCATGGGGAGGGGTGAAATTCTGGAGAAAGAAGTCCACTAAGGAAGGATTTTTGGATATTCACTCATCATCCCCCAGCAAACCTATTGCAGTTAGAAACTTGACATTTTGGGAATATGTTCGTTGTATGTCTAAAAAGTCCACTAAGGATGGATTTTTGGATATTCATGTTCTGAAGGGGTGTTAAGGGGGTTAAACTTGCATTTCATTGAATAACAATATCTCACGAGTTGTTTCATTTGGGGATGTGATATTCGGCATATAAACTAATCATTCAAAATAAGCAGACATATGTCTAAGGGTTTATCGATATGGTGTACATTATGAGGTGAAAGGGGAGAAAATTGGGGGGTGAAAGTTTCTTAACGGAGCATGTACTGTATTTCTTATTCAACATAGGCGATAAGTTTGAAATTCATCGGAAAAAGCAGCTTAAAAAATAAGTAAATAGGTGTTCGACCATTTCTTCATAAATCAAATTTAAGGGGCTCATGGGGAGGGGTGAAATTTGGGGGGGGGACACGAAAGAAAGTGTCCCAACTGATTGACTCACTTACTCACTCATCAAACTCAGGGGGGAAAACAGCTTCAAATATGTAAATAGGTGTTCGACCATTTTTTTCATAAATCCAATTTAAGGGGCTCATGGGAAGGGGTGAAATTATCAAAAATAAATGAAAGAAAATGTCCTAACTGACTCACTCATCATCACCCAGCCAAAATTATTGAAGTTAGAAACATGACATTTTGGGGATATGTTCGTTGTATGTCGAAAACGTCCACTAAGGAAAGAGTTTTGGATATTCAGGTTCTAAAGAGGTGTTAAGGGGGTAAACGTGCATTTCATTGAATAACAATATCTCACGAGTGGTTTCATTTGGGGATGTGATACTTGGCATATATACTAATTAAAAATAAGCTGACACATGTCGAATGGTTTTTCGATGTGGTGTATATTATGAGGTGAAAGGGATGAAAAGTGGGGGTTGAAAGATTCCTAACGGAGCGTGTATCTATTAAACGACCTAGGCGAGGAGTTTGATTCTTTCCGAGTTTCAATCAGCTTAAAAATAAATAAATGAATAAATAATTAAAATAAGTAGGTGTTCGGCCGTTTTTTTTTTCATAAATCCAATTTAAGGAGCCTATGGGGAGGGGTGAAATTCTGGAAGAAAAACGTCCACTGAGGAAGGATTTTTGGATGTTAACTCTCATCGACCCACCAAAACTATTAAAGTTAGAAGAAGGGGATATGTTTGTTGTGTGTCGAAAAAGTCTACTAAGGAGGGATTTTTGGATATTCAGTTTCTAAAGGGGTGTTAACGGGGTTAAACCTGAATTTCATTGAATAACAATATGACACGACTATGACGCGAGCGAAGCGAGGCTAAAAATGAGATGGTGTGTGTCTGTGTATTACTCAATCACGCAAGAACCACTGGTCCTATGTACATGAATTTTACATGGAAGTAGCTGATTTACCTGGTTAACATATAGGCTACTTTTGATTTCAATACTTTGCACTATTTAAAGACGGCGACCATTTTAGTGACATCACTACACCCTTTGGTTTCAAACTTTCATATTTCCATTTCAAATAAAAAGTGAACGCAAAGAAATAGCACACTTTTGATGGCATATACGAGGTTTAAAATTACATTTTCTATGAGAAAGTTATCTCCAACGGTTAGCGAGTAAAACCTAAATTTGTGCTATAAAACACTGTCAACGCTGAACGGTGTAGTTGGACGAAATGTTCCATCCTTAATCTCCCTCTGCGCAGCACCTCGCCTATCCCCTGTTTTAACTGTCACCTTCACATTTTAATTTATTTATGACACGTAGCGAAGCACGGGTACTTCAGCTAGTATTCATATATTACTCGCGAGAGAATTGAATCAAGAAATCAATCTAACATCTCGGGCTTTTTTGACAAACAGTAAATAAAAACAGTAAATGTTGTTTACTGTGTCCAGTACTGTTGTACATACTAATAGTATCTAAAATAGAGTTATTTGTTTAAGTTTGAGTAATTTTTGAAACTTATTTTGTTTAATTCGAATTTTTGGATAAATCGATTTTTTTAAATGTCCCTTGAAGTTCGAATTATCCAAGTACCACTGTACATAGCAACATCTGGATGCGTACTGGATTTGTCAGATAGTTCAACCTGCATTTCTGTGGTTACTATAGAAGGCAAAAATGTGTGCAAAAATTGAATCGGTCATTGTTAGAAGGCACTAAGTCAATTTTTGTCGAAATTGAGATTTCCATGGATACGTATAGTATGAATGACGACGCATCTAGCTATGTTAAAAGGAACTATGTCTGCCCGTTCAGTATGCTATATCACTACTAGCAGTATTTAACGTTCAGTGTTAAAGAGAACTAAGTTGCCCGTTCAGTATGCTGTGTCACTACTAGTTGAATTTAACGTTCAGTGTTAAAGAGAACTAAGTCATTGACGTAGTTCCTGACTTTTTTGCTTCTATTTCCCCACTACTGCATTACCAGCATTGAAAATATATTAATATGCTATATTGGGGTCTATAAATCTGTATATTTGTCATACAAATGAAATAACTACTTTATAAAGATCTGAATCATAGTTAAAGGGCAATAAGTCATAAATTTCTTTTTCTATTTTCTCCCCTTTTAAAATAATAAATCCATTCAAATAGACCTCTCTAGAACAATATTATTACGGGCCATGATACTTACACGTGACAGCAACTATGCTTTACAATTTAAGGGAGAGAAACGGTTTTTGTCAATTATCTCAATTCTTACAAAAATAACTTAGTACCGTCTGACAATGACCGATTCAATTATGGGAGCCAATTATTTATATCGCTGCCTAGGGACTTAAAATGAGGCAAGTATGAAGTTTACTGCAAAGATGACCACTGTTTGCACATGTATTCAAACCTCTGTTCAGTGCGTCGATGATAATTCATTAAGTGTTTTTTTACTAGAAAATGATCTTATCTTAAAATTGTGTAGTCATTACTTAAAAAGGATGAAGCCTATTCAGCATGATGTTTGGAATGAAATTCATGAGAGTCTTGACACTTATGAATCCTCCAACAGTACCCGCCTACAAATACAAACTGATGTCCAGTTCGCTCGTGTGTGGGGGCGAAATTGGCTAGATCCTCTTTGCTCGCTCGTTTTCTCATACTTAAGCTGAACTATAAAGTTTACGACACATCAGCGCATATAACGAAAGAAAAGAGTAGCGCTCATCTACTGAAATGGCTTCTAGGCCCTCACTCTCCGGGGCACTATATTGGATTCTTTATTTATAGCAGCAAACGCTGAACTAAAATACATGTCTTCCATAAGACTGTTCAACCCTCATCTTCTCGTGACTTCGAATTATCGCCTCAATTATAATCAATGTCGTAGACACCAGGTGACTATCGGTGATTGGCAGATGATAACTTTTTTAATTTATTTGATGAACATCCACCTTGTCAATACTAACAAGAAGTTCCGTGACGAACTAAAAGCCTACTTTTCTTAAAATTAAGATTCATGCCCATGATTAATCTACGGTATATGAACCTGTCTAGAATAATGACGAAATTAATTTGATAATATCGAAATGTCTAATTAGTTCGAAATATGCCTGGTATAATGTAGCTTAATAGAGCAATAGAGTTGGCAGCCCTGGTGACTGAATATATTCTTAGTTCCATCTCTTTATGGTACAGAATACAAAATTTGGTTGAAGTTCAATGGACGTTACATGCAGTTAGACATTGGATCTATCAGCACGCGTAAAAGCATGTTGGCAACAATGTCATGCGTGTGCTGGTCAGAAATAATCTGAAATATTATGATATCTTGTTGCGCCAATTTTGGATGAAATCCATTTGTTAGTATAGAAGTTACATGTATTTTAAAATTGGACCTATCAGCAGGCATAGAATAATTTGGCAGCACTGACTTATATTAATTACTCCAAATTAATCTAGAATGTAAGGTGCTATACGTGTGCAAAGCTGTTGGCTTGCATACATTCTGATATATTGATATTAGGGTAAAAAAATATAGACAGCATTTATTAACAGTTGGCAGCCCTGATTGCTCTTAAGAATACTTATATTCATATCTGGTATGTTACACATAGCCTATACGAAATCTGGTTGAAATCCAAGTGATAGTATAGACGTTACATGTATTTAAAAATTGGTCCTATCAGCTGGCTTAGAATCATGTTGGTAGAACTGACGTATATAAATTACATTTGGATTTAACAAAATAGAGGGAGCAATTATTAACATTTGGCAGCACTGGTGGCTCTTAAGAATACGCTCAGTCGTATCTGTTTATGTACGCATATTACCTACAAAATTTAGTTGAAATCCAATTGATAGAGTAGAAGTTATATGCATTTAAAATTGGACCTATCAGAAGGCTTAAATTTATTTTGGCAACACTGTCATGTATGGCCTCCTGGAAATTAAATTGAAATAGTATTATCAGCATGTGTTCTAATTTTGGAATAGCTCCCATACATACCTTCCATGATATCCAACATGGAGCTCAAATTTCCAGTGCGTTTTTTCAGCAGTTGGTAACATTGACATCATTTTCAAATATGGGCTTGAGATAATCCGGTATACATCTTTACTCATACTAAATTTGGTTTCGATTGCTGCAGCCGTTTAGGAGTTGATTGGGGGGACCCACACACAGGCAGACAGACAGACAGAGAGACACACATTTTCCCCGATCGATCTCATGTCTACTTTTTCCCCATTTTTGCAAAATGTGAAAAGTAGGCTAAAAATCTTATATTTACTAAACGAAGTATAATATGTTTCGGTATTACATTGATACCTTCTTCAGCGTCATCGTAATGGTTATCAAACTAGATTAACAATTATTATTAAGAGAAATGGACAGTCTTAAAATAATAAATGTAATTAACAGTTCTTTACTGGTTCGTATTTTGGGTATTCGCAAATCCTTCAAGAACTGGTTCAGCGAAATAGTATTTGTCTGTCAAATATTTAAAAGTTGTTGCGTCCAGATTGTGTCATTGGAATAGCAATGGACTGTGGAGAAATTGTTAACATTTATAGAGGGAATCGAGATTTCTACGTTGATATCATCCAAACCATATATGCTGGTTTATTCTCGTTGTAGTTTTTCCAATAGCTTCAAAATAATATGCTCCTCAAAAGTTTTAAAGTATAATATACGAGTATATAGTGTAATATATAATAACCTTGAAAAATTGGATATTGACCCCCAGTAACATTTACGACATAAACAAGAAGTTCCGGGACGAACTAAAGAGCCTATTTTCCTTAAAATTTAAGATACATGCCAATGATTAATCTATATGAATCTATCTAGAATAATGACGAAATTAAGTTGCTAATATCGAAATTTCTAATTAGTTCGAAATACTGTATACCTGGCATAATGTAGCCTAATAGAGGACTACAGTTGGCAGCCCTGGTGACTGAATATATTCTTAGTTCCATCTCTTAAGGTACAGAATACTAAATTTGGTTGAAGTCCAATGAATAGCATGGACGTTACATGCAGTTAAACATTGGATCTAACAGCACGCGTAAAATCATGTTGGCAACAATATCATGCATGTAATGGTCAGAAATAATCTGTAATGATATGATCTATTGTTGTGCCAATTTTGAATGAAATCCATTAGTTAGTATAGAAGTTACATGCATTTTAAAATTGGACCTATCAGCAGGCTTAGAATCATGTTGGCAGCACTGGCGTAGGCCTATATTAGTTACTCCAAATTAATCTAGAATGCCAGGTACTATACGTGTGCAAAGTTTAGAGCTATTGGCTTGCATACTTCCTGAAATATTGATATTAGGGTAACAAAAATAGAGACAGTATTTATTAACAGTTGGCAGCCCTGGGTACTCTTAAGAATCGGCATATTCATATATGTTATGGTACACATAGCACACTCAAAATTGGGTTGAAATCCAAATGATAGTATGGATGTTACATGTATTTAAAGTTGGACCTCTCAGCAGGCATAGAATCATGTTGGTAGCACTGACGTATTTAAGTTACTCCAAATTAATATAGAATGTCAGGTACTATACGTGTGCATAGTTTAAAGCTGTCGGCTTGCATACTTTCTGATATATTGGTATTGGGATAAAAGAAATTAAGAGCATTTATTAACAGTTGGCAGCCCTGGTGGGTCTTAAGAATACGCTCAGTCATATCTGGTTATGTACACATACAACGTACGAAATTTGGTTGAATTCCAATTGATAGTGTAGAAGTTATATGCATTTAAAAATTGGACCTATCAGCAGGCTTATAATCATTTTGGCAACACTGCCAAGTATGGCCTCCTGGAAATTTAACTGCAATATTATTATCTATAAGAGTGCCAATTTTGAAATAGCTCCCATTCACACCTTCCATGATATCCAATATGGAGCTCAAATTTCAATTGCGATTTTTTAGCAGTTGGTAGCACTGACATCATTTTCAAATATGGCCGTGAGATATTCAGGTATAGATCTTTACTCCTACCAAATTTTGTTTCGATTGCTCCAGCCGTTTAGGAGTTGATAGGGGGACACACACACACAGCCAGCCAGACAGACAGACAGAAGGACAGACAGACAGACACACATTTGCCCGATCTCATAAGTCTACTTTTTCCTCATTTTTGCAAAATGTGAAAAGTAGGTTAATAAATACAGAACATCAGACTCTCCCCAGTCACTAACAGCAAAAGCAGTGCGTCCAGGGGTAGGTGGGAAATGGACTCAGGAGTGGAAGGACTTTCACAGTGCCCGATGAAAGCTTCCTCAGATAAGAAACATGTGGTCCACAGCCGGCCCAAACGGAACTAAAAAGATATAATAACTTTATGTGTCTCTCTGCAACAGTGCGTGGCAAACGGTTTACACACTAACTGGAAGGAAAAATCACCAATAGTTGCCACATAACATTCATTACCTCAAAATTAATCTCTATAGCCGGCTTGTTAATATAAACTACCTACTGGCTTGCAATACAATTACTTGCATAAATTCACAATGATGGTTGCAAACCTAAGGTTTCAGTGTCTGTGTCTTTATTAGTTTGTTCGGGAACGGGCCTAATGCCTCACAAATCTCAATGCAATTTTCAGGGAAGACTTATTAATACTTTGCGACCAGGAACGGCAATGTTTTATCTCCCAAAATATTAATATGTCGAGGTACGGGGGGATTTACACTTAAATGCCTGTCATACACATGATTTTGAATTGGAATATGGGATACACGTGACATATTCCGTATTCAAATCTATGCCGTTTCATCTATCTCAACCAAATTTAGCAGACTAAACTTTCAGAGCACTGTCAGTTATTATACAGAGGGGTACAGAAAAATGTAGACACTATTTGCTATCTACAGAACAAAATGATATATCGTTACAACTTTTGCACGGGAGGAAGGTTATTTCATTTGTTCAAAGTGACCACCATTAGGAGCCAAACAACGCCGATGCCGCAGAACTGCTGACCTGCTGACCGAACTACGGCTGTCAGTGTTGCCGGTGTGATAGTCGCACAGGACGCCTTGATGGTTTCTCGTAGCTCTTTCAGTGTAGATGGCTTATGTTGATAAACTTCATTTTTCAATGTCACCCATAGGTAGAAGTCAAGAGGTGTAAGGTCTGGAGACCGTGGAGGGTACTCAACAGCTCCTCTCCGACCTATCCATCGTCCAGATAGATTTTCATCCAAGTAGGCTCTGACATCTCTGTGGTAGTGAGGCACAGCGCCATCGTGTTTTAGGTAAAATCTTCCATTTCCAAACACCTCTTGGATGGCATGTAAAATCGATGTTCGCAGCATATGAAGATACACCTCACCAGTTACGGTACCTTCAAAGAAGAATGGGCCAATCAAACCGCGCGATAACAGACACACCCGGTAGATTAACATCTTTGTCCACGTGAACGTGAGGATTTTCAGGAGACCAGTACACACAGTTGTGGTGGTTTACAGTACCGTTTAGTTTGAACTGCGCATCATCAGACCAGATAACACTTGCCTGCAAACCAGGGGCGTATATAGAGTTTTATTTGGGGGGAGGAGGGGGGGGGGGGGTGCCCAACTTGGGGTTAGGGGGGCATGTTATAGGCCGATAAAATATGGGGTCCGGAGTTCTCCCCGTGAAACGTTTGTATAATTTGGTGCAAAATGATGAGTTTTAAGGCTATGTGGCATCACTTTTTCAACCAATTTGTTGTGATGTTTTATGTTTGGTTAATGTCAAACACAACTAACTTGTAAGACTATTTTATGATACTTTTTATTAATACCATCATCTTGCTCACTTGATAGTATTTACATGGAAATAATTAATGTTACTGTTTTGAATTACGGATATAAAGTCAAGGTTTCTTGAAGCATTGCCAAATCGGTTCATAACTTCATCGTCAGTGAGATGTATGTCTCTGTGCATAGATGACAATACTAGACCGTTGATTTTGTTTTCAGAAATAGAATTTCTGAAGTATGTTTTCAACCAACTCAAACTCCGTTCGGCAGTACCAGTAGCTCTAAAGAGAGGAAAATTTGCCAAAAGTTTGATAAGTGTATAAAAGTTAGGGAAATAACTTTTGTCACACGCTTCAAGGGCACTTGTTGCTGTTCTTGGTTCGTTCATAAGAGCGAAGGCACTGGAGAGTAATAAGAGGTTATGTAGTTACACATACGATCAGGGCAAACTGATTGTCACACTGTTTACGTCGTTCTACCTTCGCCTTGCTTTGCAATGTTGCCAAACGTCACTTAGTAATAATAGTACATGATTATATTGGTTTTAAGGTTTTAATTCATAAATAAATAATATATGTGACAAAAGTTTCGCCCCACCTACCCCTTATATACGCCCCTGCTGCAAACTGTTCATCCTCGCGAAGCATTCCTCCAAACCACTCGCAGTACTCAATCCTTCGATCCGGGTCGTCCTCGTTCATAGCGTTCAGCGATCTTGGAATGTACACTTTCCACCCTGTAGCTTTCAGAATTCGTCGGTTTACACCGCTTTCGCGTGCATCCTGATTCACAGATTTTTGAGGTGACCTGGTATAATGTTGCAACACAGCAGCGCTAGAAGCTGGACCTCTTGATTTTTTTGATCGCCCAGACCTTTCCTTATGCACATCCTGAACAGTACCGTCGGCTTCAAATTTATCCCGAATACGATAAATTGTTGTACGTCTTGGTGTTGGTGGCTGAGTTCCGTACACATTACGCCATTGCCTTTGTACCTCCATCATGTCTTCGAACTTCCAGTACCACTTCAATACGGCCTTGCGTTGCTCAAACGACAAACTTACTTCATTCATTGCTGCACTGTCATCTGCTGGAAAACGTGCTAGGAATGTCGCACCACTCGTGAGACCTTCTTCAACTGTTGTGAAAACAATGGAAAACAATGAACTATGCTACCTCGCAAGAATTGTAACGGTATGTCATTTCGTTCCAAAGATATTAACTATCAAAGAGTGTAACGTATTAATTTACTTACTTCCTAATAGCTATAAGCCTATAGTTTGCTGTAGATAAACTTCAGAATGGGAGGGAGGGACTAGAAAAAGAAATATCCCCTAATGATGGCTCGTCTGCATCTTTGTAACAAATTACTACCAATCACTAATGCCCAGTAAGCTATTTTGATCAAGTAATATTTACTTTGGTAATTATGCATTTCATTTATAGCCTAAATAGATAAAAACGTAGAATATTGCAAATGAGAGTTCGTGATCGTTAAAAGCCAGTTCCCTGTTTCGCTCCTTAAAACAACAGTCATCATCAAGGGACATTGGAAGAACGGGTGTTTTGGCTATTAATTAATATTATTTGAAAAATTAATCTGTATTCTTATAATAATATGGCAACGTCTGCACTTCCATTAAAAGAAACAACAAAATGTTCATAGACGAGTTGAGACTGTGCTGCTCTCTATTTGCACACTTAGGCGATATAGTAGTTAACGATAATTAACAATATTTTTACTAGCTTTTCACCCTTTTTATTAGGCCCCATCTCCGACACTGTAATGACCAATAGGTGGAAATGTGATGGGGAATTATTATTATTAGACTACTATAAGTGACTTAAAAATCGCCTCCTCTTAAGGTGCGAATCAGTTTCATTTTCAACTAACATTGCAACTTGTTAATATAATTGACATTCCGTAACCTATTTATAAAATAATAATAATAATAACAATATAAAATTGGCCCCAGGTATTTAATGTATATATTTTCTGGATGCGACACCTAGGTGGTCTACGTACTGACTTCATTGCTTCGATCTCATGCACGACTTTGAAAGACTGAGATTACAGTAATTTTGTCAAATAATCGCCAAATGCGAGGGGTCATAAGCCTGGCGATGAAGTGCAACTCAATGGGGCGTGGTGGCGCAGCGGTCAAGCTGTTGGCCTCTCACCAAGGTGGACTGGGATCGATTCCCGGTCAATGCATGTGAGATTTTCGAAGTGAAATGCCATGTCCTGTGGTTCGGATTCCACGCAAAAAGGAGGTCCCGTGGCTCATAATCACAAGATTCACAGTCACGTAAACCTAAAAGCTTAGCTTTAAGGATGCTGTGAGATTTTTCCTCCCTTCTAAAAGTTCGATTTATTCGACCTGGAAGCGAATCCATGACCCTGAAATCCATTGATAGCGTTAAAAACTAATTGTGTTTTTGCGGCGAAAGCAGCGAAACATCAAGGTAATCTGCCTCTATAATTTGTGTTTAGGATCCACTAAGATAAAACTGAAAAGTAATGTTTCAAAGCTTTCCAGTTTTAAGCTTCAGCATATAGCTTGACACCCCTTAAAAGGAAGAGAAATTCTAACGTTACACACTCTTGTTATGAATTCTGCTTCTAGCAAACGAGCTTCCTCTATAAAGGCTCTTCGTCCAAGTGAAGTTTGTTTTTGTTATTTGTCGCTGCCCGAGGCCGTCTGGAATTGCTACATTCATTTAGCTGGAACGAGTAGAGTCTAAGAGACATACAGTTGATTGCCGATATTTCACTGAAAGGATCTGGTCGCCGCTCAGCCTCCCAATGAATATAATTCAAGAGCTTCTCGAGGAGTGGACTTAGCGTTACTTGCCAAAAGTAGGCTACGGGCATCTCGAAATCGCCGAGTAAAATATAACTGTGGGAATAATATAATCTAGCATTTCAAAACGTTGCCCGGATTGGGAATGTGAATTATGAGAGGAAACATCTCACTGGATAGTGTAAAGTTAAGTAACTCCATGATACATAGCTTTTTTTGTTTCTATTTCAGAAATTTTCGAATGCCGATATTTCGTTCCGTTTCGTTTTATGTTAAAGAGGGATACTCTACGAAACATTTTTGGCATATATCTTACAGATAATGCATTTATGACTAAGAAAAACATTTTATCCAGCAAACATATGAATACAGTTGTGAGAAAATCCTTTGCAAGATCATTTGTTTGGAGTACACTGCTCTATAGAAGTGAAAGTTGGACTCTAGGTAAATTGGAAAAGAATCGACTTGAAGCTGCTGAAATGTGGATATGGCGGAAAATGACGAGAACGAGCTGGATGGAAAGAAAAACCAACCTGGAAATCTTAAGGGAAGTCAAAGAAGAGAGAAGATTAATGAAGGAATTGGGAAAGAGAAAAATAAAATGTATTGGACATGTCATCAGACACAACACTTTCATCGTTAACATTCTTGAAGGGAAGATGCTGGGAAAGAAAGGAAGAGGACGGCCCAGGAATTATTTGGAAGAGATCAAGAATAGATTGGGATGTGACAATTACATGGAACTGAAACGAACCGCCAACGACAGAAGAGTGTGGTTGTATCGACAAGGCATTAGCCTTAAGATTATGAATGAATCATTTATTTCAGTAGTATGCATCCCTCCTGTGGCGCTCACAAGCAACCGATCGTGATAAATGAGCATTCAAATGTAAGAGAATAGACATTAGCAGTGACTTATTGCACTATAATTTCATAAATACTTATAATTTCTTTAAAAAAATTACTTTAAAAAAATTGTACGAAGTGTGCGATTTGCAAACACCGTTGATGTAGGAAAATACGCTCCATAATTGCTGTCCACGGGCCGCTGTGACGCCTGTTTCATGTCATATTAACATTCTGAGGTCTTTCCTTTATCCTGAAATGTAAATAGTGTTCTATAATCACTTGGTTGAAATAAAAAAAATCCTCTCGGCACGCCGGAAGGCGGAGGTAGATTTCACCGGGCAAACTAGGGGATAGGCTATAATAGGCAAAATATGCAGGTTTTCGTAGGAGGATCAGACCTCATTTATTTTGAGAAAGTATTTTACAATTGGAGGTTAGTTAACATTTTTTCGTCTTTCTATGCATACTTTTAACATTTTACTGTCTTATGGGGATAGTAACCTTCTTGTCATTTGGGGTTAATTTTTATACTTGTGATCACACTGTCCTTATGCAAGGTTTGGAACTAATGTGTAACTATCTAACAGTCTGCTACTTCTTCACGCAAAATTTTATCTCCCGCAGAGATGTTGGTTGGTTCCTCAGTTTAGGGGCTGCAACAAGGTGGTCATGTAACCCCGTGTACGTGGGTGTGTGTAGAATCTGTCTGATAAACGGTGTTATTTGTGTTGACTGTATTAGTCTGTAATTCAGGTAAGGTCTGCAGACGGTCAATTTTAAGTAGTAGTACCTAATTTTGCACCAAATACTAACGTCAACGACACCTAGCTGTGAACTTGGCTGCTAGATGCCACCGCAACCAGCAACTTGCAACGAACGTTGTAACTTCCCCTCCGAAGGAAAGCATGCTGACGGATTTTTTGCGCTCTTAGAAAATCCGGCGACTTTGTCCGGCTTTGAACCAGCACCTTGGGCATAGAATTTCAGCATGCTACCAGTTAGCCGCTTCCCTCATAGTCAGATGGAACAAGAAGTTCCGTGACGAACTAAAGAGCCTACTTTTCTTAACATTAAGATTCATGCCTTAGATTAATCTACAGTATGAACCTATCTAGAATAATGACGAAATTAAGTGGGTAATATCGAAATGTCTTAATTAGTTCGAAATAAGGTATACTAGGCATAATGTAGCCTAATAGAGCAATACTGTTGGCAGCTCTGGTGACTGAATAGGCTATATTCTTACTTCCATCTCCTAAGGTACAGAATACAAAATGTAGTTGAAGTCCAAAGGACGTTACATGGATTTAGACATTGGATCTATTAGTACACGTAAAAGCATGTTGGCAACAATGTCATGCGAGTGCTGGTCAGAAATAATCTGAAATATTATATATGTTTGTGCCAATTTTGGATGAAATCCATTTGTTGGTATAGAAGTTACATGTAAGTTATTTAAAAATTGGTCCTATCAGCAGGCTTAGAATCATGTTGGTAGAACTTACGTATATAAGTTACTCCAAATTAATGTAAAATGTCGGGTAATTTACGTGTGCATAGTTTAAAGCTGTCGGCTTGCATACTTTCTGATATATTTGGATACAAAATAGAGAGCAATTATTAACAGTTGGCAGCCCTGGTGGCTCTTAAGAATACACTCAGTCATATATGTTTATGTACACATATTACATACAAAATTTGGTTGAAATCCAATTGATAGTGTAGAAGTTATATGCATTTAAAAATTGGACTTATCAGAAGGCTTAAAATTATTTTGGCAACGCTGTCATGTATGGCCACCTGGAAATTAAACTGAAATAGTATTATCTACATGTGTGCCAATTTTAGAATATCTCCCATGTATACCTTCCAAGATATCCAACATGGAGCTCAAATTTCTAGTGCGTTTTTTTTAGCAGTTGGTAGCACTGGCATCTTTTTCAAATATGGGCCTGAGATATTCCGGTATACATCTTTACTCATACTAAATTTGGTTTCGATTGCTGGAGCCGTTTAGGAGTTGATAGGGGGGGGGGAGACACACACACAGCCAGACAGACAGAAGGACAGACAGACAGACAGAAGGACAGACACATTTTCCCGGATATATCTTATAAGTCTACTTTTTCCTCATTTTTGAAAAGTGTGAAAAGTAGGCTAAAAATGAATGTGATCTCGTCAATGGCGTTGTCTTGGCAACCTCTGATAGATCATCCCTTATCAATTTAAAAGCGTTGTTATGGTAACCTCTGATGGCACTTGTTTAAAATTCCGAAATCATTTTTCTCATCCCTTGGCGTAATGGTGGGTCATATCAAAAATTCTTTCAGACAAAAGTTCTAGGTAATTATTAGGGGAATATTGTCCATTTTGTACGGTTTTGATATTGTGCCTATTAAGAGAGATATGATTAATGTTTCCCGAAAATCCCACTTTTTTCCACCCCTATGGTCAATGGTTGGTGCTATCAAAAAACTTATTTGACATAAATTTTTGGCCCTTATCCGACACATATTATGAACTTTGAATGGATTCGATATTTCACGTATTAAGAGAGTTATAGCGAAATTTCACTTCTTCGAAAAAAGCCCCCCATTTTCACCCCCTTCGACCGATTTTGCCCATTAACGAACTCGACCGAGATTTTATATGGATACATATTATGTAAAAAATTCAAAGTGATTGGTGCAAAATTACGGCAGTTATCGTGTCCACAAGAAACTGATATATATATATATATATATATAGAGATAGATACATATATACATAAATTATATATAAACTTTTGAACTGACGGTGGTTTTGGGGTCTGGGGGATGTGAAACGCGAAGATATGTCGACATTTTCCGGAAGTCGAAACATGGTACCCATTGCAATAGTTAGCTTTCTAATGAAATCTACCTAACATAACCTTTCTCCTAAGTGTCTCATTATACACCTATTGGGGGAAGTGTGGTTTATGAACATACGAGATTTCTCGCACGGGTCTGCTAGTCTTACAAATATCCATAAGTTGTTTCAATAAATTAACTAACAAATTTTGGTAGTAGAAGTACGTAACTCTGTGTTCAAGTTACTCCGTGATAGTATGGTGTTCACCATTCAGTGTGCTTTTAATCGTGGAAAATAATTTTTGATGTACCGTAATGAAAGTTTTCAAATCTTATATAAGATTTTATAGCCCCTTATTAGCCATATTGAAACATTTGACTAGGCCTACACAAAATATATATATATATATATATTTTATAGGAAAAAATATTCCATTAAAGTATGCATAAACATTGGCTATTATAAAGTCATTCACCTTTTGGATTCGTGTGCAGACATATTCATAAGCAGGCCCGTGAGGATCACAATCACCCATAATGTGAGGTTAGGTGTTTCACTTACAATTGTGAAGATATGCCTTCCCCTACAAAGTATTGTAGTTCCATCAGTCTCAGTGAAGATATTGACATAATTACGGTATCACGTT
The DNA here is from genome assembly GCA_946902985.2 of Meconema thalassinum. Lineage (NCBI taxonomy): Eukaryota > Metazoa > Arthropoda > Insecta > Orthoptera > Tettigoniidae > Meconema > Meconema thalassinum. Next base: position 1,934,293,231 of record OX336388.2, read on the forward strand.
TTTCGATGTTTGACCAAACGTCAGCTTTGTAAGGGCAGCTCGCCATATGCTTTACTCCCTGCTCATTAGTAGTTCCTACAGAAAGAGTTTGAAGCTATAACCACGTCTCTTTTGTACTTCAAATACGACTCCTTCCAAATTTCAGATTAAGATATATCGCATTTTGTTTTACTTGGAGAAACCTGATACCACATTATTTTGAAACTTGACTGCTATAATGTCCCAATCTCAGTGAATATCTGAAATATACTATAGGAGTAAGTAAAGTCACTGAGGCAGAACAGTTGCACATTTATTGGTAGAGGGCGAAATTAAATTGAATATAATGTGCATTATCGATTACATGACTGATTCCTCTGAAACGACAAAAACACAGCCACATATTTAACTTATTCATTTCTCAGCAGTGTCATGAGAATGTTGGCAATACTGCAAAACTGCAATAATTTAAAGAATTTGGCGATGTTTTAGTATTTTCAGAGTCAACTGTCCTGTAAGCATACGAGCATATGCATTCCAGAAATGGTGCTAACTCAATATTTGTTAACTGGGCCCCTTTCACATTCTCTTAACTCCGTAACTAATTTCCAGAGGAGATTGCAGATCAGATTTAGCCAGAAGTGTTCCAACATAACGTCTTTCTTAGGAGTAGGTGGTCTTGCTGTTCCACCCCTTAAAACAACAATAGCTAACTAATAGTAATAATATCGTATAGCCTCGGATGCTGGGTCGATGTTCTGTTATTTGACACCCAGAGGATAGCTTGCATGTCGAATTTCGTTGATCCTTGAAGCTTAGATTGAAGCACTATGAAAGTAGAGAAATGAGGAACTTTGTGTTGGCGGAAACTCCCGAGATATATTTTGCCATTATGAACACGGTCTACTGAATTCAAATGGGTTCTTTGACATGCCTACATCGTATGACATGCGTGTCATAAATTTTTCCGCCTTTCAAAAATCACTTACCACGGCCAGGAGCGAACCTGCAAGCTTGAGGTTAGTAGATCGACACGTTAACCACTCACCCACCGTGGCAAGCAGTAGCTAACTAACTAATGTCTTACTGTATGTCCTTAAATGGATCTAAGACTTTGAAATATTACGAATTCTAAAACGACTTGTTTGGTTGACTTCTTCCAAAGGAAGCGAATCGTGTACAACGATTATTTCCCGGTTATGGATAGGGAACAGGGGAGAAATGAGCCACCTGGGACCCGCAGTAAAATGGCTAGCTCAAACTCAACTGACAGCCGTCACTCCAAACTGTCACCTGACAGAGAAAATTTGATAATATGCACTCTGTGACGCTAATGGAATTAGAAGCAACAAGGCCAGTTCCAAAACTCAACTTCATGTTCCGAAACAAATTTTCCTCTGGCCGTATCCTATACTGGAAACTTCATGTCGTACAGTGTCAACCTAAACTCCTTGCCTCGTCTCTCCTAACAGCATGTTCAGAGCTATTGTTGTCTTATTGTTATTGTTATTGTTATTGTTGTCTTAAAGGGTGGCACAACGAGGTCATCTGTCCGCATGTCCAATGCTCTTTCTCTAGAGAGAGAGAGAGAGAGAGAGAGAGAGAGAAAGTGTATCAGATTCAGCTTTTTGTACAAATTTTCCATTAAATATCCAAAATATTTCAGGCGATAGTCTTCAATTTCCTCAAACTCTAGATATTAACTTGGTCATTTGGTAACGTAATTTCCTGATATTATCATTCGAAATATTATAAATGTTGTAAAATGTGCATGAAGTTAAAGGTTTAGCGTTCCCTGTAACATTTGACAATTTAATGGCACAACGTTTCCTTAAATGTGCGCTGAGAATTTTGTTTAATGTGCCAGTATTTCTTTTTTTCTAATTGAGCTGAGTCAGGATTAAATCCGTATACGTGGTATTTGAAGGTTAAAGCTTAACCAACTGCGCCACTCATAACGAAATGAAAAATGTAATTGGGTAAAATTAAAAATTTTTACTATTAATCTTAAACACACAAAATGCATTGTTGGTGTTGTGCCCGTTCAGACCGAAGTCCGGACGACCACATATGCATTTCACCAAAAATCAGTCAGTACGAGAATCAAAATATCCCGGGGCGCCAGATGGGTTAAAGTGACTACAATAACTCAACAAAAAAATGCTCTACTGATTTTCGACTCGATGCAACAATAAGGATAGAAGGAGATTTTCTGAAATGAATGCATCCGATAAAATTATCTCATTTTATTTAAAACTTTAAAATTGACTTAAAGTATGCCAAAATGGCATGAAAGATGAACGACGAATCATATGTAATGTACAAAATTAATAGTCCTGTTGACTACGCTCAAAAGAATTATTTACAGTAATAGGGATTTGTCAGAGCAAATTTAATTGTCTTTACTGATCCCTATATTATTTGAGTATTCACATATTGAAATGAAAAAAATTATCACTCGTTGAAAATATATCACAGTTCACTTTTTCAAAATATCGTAGCAAATTAACTTAACACTTCAGGATTCAGTTATCTCAGGATTTGTTCAAATACAAAGTTATTAACAAGAAATACAATACAATATCATTTACATGGACTTTCGAGCATTTGGATTCGACGAACTTCGATAAACAGAAAATATTTATTGAATCATCTGTTCTCGATCCAAAGTCTATTCAGAGCTTTTGACTCAATCATAAATATAATTGTCAGAATATTATTATCAACAAAATATAAATTCAATTTCATATGGATTCAAACATTTAATCAATTAACTATCATTTGGAAATATTATTTAGAAAATTTATCATGAAACAATTTCATTTGTCATTATCAAAATTTCAATAAATTGACAAAATGTCAAATATGTTGATCATCAAACTTATTTGCAAAATGTTTATATATTTTTACAGGATCACAAAATCCTCTCAGTTTGTAGTGGTTGTTAAGAAGTAACAGTTTTAAATAATTAACAGCATCGGTCCATTCGATTTAAATGTGACAAAAATCACATGATCATAATTAGCATCCAGACAACGGTAAAGTAAGTCTTTTCGTAATGAAAGGTACGAGTTTAACAATAACAATACTCGGGCAAGCAATTACTAGGAATACTTCTAGAACACGTGTGTAAACTGTGAATTGACAATGATGGCTCTACAAAATAACCTTTGGTTATATCTCGACGAAAGTGTGGCTAAATTCGACTCCTCTACTAAATCAAAGACATGCAACCTACAATATGATTGATGCTTCATTTCACACAATCTCATTCCTGCGACTCAATTGCGCACTCAGAATAGCATATTTAACTCTCTGCACACACAACAATTATTTCTTCCCAAATTATACAGAATAAACAAGCCTTTGCTTGTTACGACAACTGGAAAATTTATGAGTTAGTAAATTCCACCAATGAGTTTACAATAATAATATTTTACCATCAGTTTAAAACATGAATAACTCCACACCGAGTCTATTCTTTGCCAAACGTTTTGAAAGACGTTGCTCAATAATGATTTTATTTTTATACAAACTCTAGCAAAAACCCTGTTTTATACATGCTATTAGCTTCCCGTATCATTGCTTTCCGTGTCTTCTCAAAGATTTAAATGCATAGTGCAAGTGTGAAATAATTCCACTGATTTAATATGTTATTTATTTGTGGGCATGCGTTAACCACTAACCTTCGGAATCAACAAGTATCTGAACTTAGAATATTGTTTTAAATGTCAAATGTATATATAAATCACACTACATGAAAACGATTATTAGAAATCACGAATGTTTATTATTATTATTTCAGAAAATAGAAAAATAATAATTATTATTTAATCAACATTATTATTATTATTATTATTATTATTATTATTATTATTATTATTATTATTTCCTCAACAAAAGGATTTAAAGTTGTTAAACTGTTCAGGGAATATCATCCTCGACTTCCAAATAATGGATAAATATCCATTCCTCAACTTAAATTTATTATTAAATCTTCGGTTACGTCGGCTGATGACCGCGATTAGAAAAATAACAAAATTAAATAAATGCTCGTTCTGCTCGTCCATAAATTTCGAATCATTGACTTCTGAGTGTAAAAACTACTCAGATCAAAGCTTCTATTGCAAAAGAAAAATATTTGCAACAGCAAAAAAAACATATCGATGAATAGAAAATATGTGTTGGTAAGACTGTAGAAAAATATGAGAAATCCAGCTAACTACGCATAAAAATAATGCAAATTGTAGCTTACATTCTTGTAGATCTTGATGCTTGTAATCTGGTCTGAACCAGATTATTCAGTCTTCTTGTCCCCAATAGGACACGTATTTATAATCTTGTATCGGCCTCCATTTTATACCCGCAATGGTCTTACACAGACATAGCGGTATTCATACTTGAAGCCTTAATATCTTGAAGAAAAATGTTACCAGCTTTAAAAGCTGAAGTAAAGTTGACTGGGGTCTGATCAAAATGATCCATGATGAAAATTATTAACATGACCCAACTGTGATGTGTTCAGTACTCCTAATACGTTTATAATCTTGTTCAGCAATAGTACAAATTCTGTCGAGTTTTCTGGGCAGAGCTTCTCACTCTCCAGATTGCGCAAGGCAAAACTGTGTTCCCAATATCGGCTAAAGAATTATACTTGGCTGGTCCAAGACAAAAGCTTGTCCTCTGACTGTTGGATTAAATAATCCAGCTTTGAGTAATTGTGGACAGAAGAAAAGAAATGTAGACAAAGTCTACCATATGTCCAGTTGTAGCAGTAAATAATTACCAGTGCCACAAATTTTTATCACTTCGGTGATAACATTTGAAAAGTTCGAAAATCACTAAAATGTTTAACACTTTCCTAATACCAGTAACCATGTACTGTCGAAACACTAAGTCCCAGCAACTGTGCTGTAAATAACGAAGAATTTGCAACCATATGCACGAAGATTATAATAGTGTTCGGACTTACCTAGAGTGTTTAGCGGTTAGAGCGCTTACGAAGTACAACACATCCATAGCAACGGAGTGCTTATGGAGAAGTGAACATCCATAACAACGGAGTGCCTATGGAGAAGTGAACATCCATAACAATGGAGTGCCTATGGAGAAGTGAACATACTTAGCTCGGGCAGGCGTGCCTTATATACTCTTCAGCGGGCTACTCGAGGTCACTGCGGGAAAAATGCTGGAACTAAAACATCTCATATCTCAGCTTCCGCTCAATCAATTTCCTCGAAATAAAGCACATTCTTCCTCCCTTGTCTGTGCCAGTAAACTGATTTTAGTCTCAAGATTCTACACCATCAGGAAATATTTAATGACATTTTAGCCTCGACTATGACGCTCTCGGCCTACGTCACTTAACCATTTCTTGGCTGTCGAAAGCTTCCAATTCCTTCTAAGAAGGTTTGGCGCGCGCTATTCAAACTTTCAATTCTGGACTTAGCATTGTGGCCTGTACCCTCAAATCTAGGCCACTGGATTTGGGCACAGTATACCACAACTAAACAGGCTTCAAGGGACCTAAGTATAGTTACTGCAACAGACAGTAATTAATAAGCTGGGAAACCACTATCCATGTACTTCCAAACGTTTCGGGGTTTTGCCTTCGACATTAGTTGCACACTTGGGTACCCAGATCTAGTTCTTTAAGACCTTGGAGCAAGGTACTTGGGACCACACCCGTACTCGAAACAAAGATAGGTATCGTCTTTACCCGTTCTACATGCCATTGCCTCTGTATTTGCTGAATTTTGCAATATGCTTTATTATTACTATTATTATTATTATTATTATTATTATTATTATTATTATTATTATTATTATTATTATTATTATTATACATTCATTTAACCACATAAGTGGGAAATACAAACATATCGTCGGCTTGTTTGCAAGTCGGTATGGCTAATTCTCTTAAGGTGGCACATTGAGAAACGAGCGAACAATTGCACAGGTCTCCAAGATGACGGCCTTCTGCATGGTGATATGTAGACCAGGATGTATTCCCAATATTTGTAGATTGCGAGCCAATGATTTGGGGTTGATGCCGGTAGAAGAAATTACTATGGGCAGAACCACTACACGTTCCTGTCTTCAAATTTGCCGTATTTCCTCAGCCAAGGGCAGATATTTGGTGATTTGTTTGTTTTTACGTTTGTTGCAGATTATGGGAATTGGGCACTGCAATATCAATTAGGAAGGTTGTCTTCTGCACCTTGTCCACAAGAACGATATCTGGCCGGTTTGCTAGTATGGTTTTATCAGTAATACGGTAACTGATCGGTCCCATAACAACTTGTGACTAGGATTTTCCAAAAGGGCGCCAGGACTGATAGTAAGGCAAAATATTATCAGATAATAAGTGCTTATGAGCAAGGAGTAGGTGTATTATTTTGGCCACTTGGTTGTGCCTTTTCATGTAATCAGTACAGGAGATTGCTTGGCACCCTCCTGCGATATGCTGAATTGTTTCCGGTTCTGGTTGGCACCTTCGGCATTTATCATCCTGAATATTTGCCTCAACTGTATTGGACACTTATTGATTTGTCGATCAATAAGTCTTCATGATTTTTATTATTATTATTACTGATACCCAGGCAGAACATGTTGAAGTTGACAAAGGGGAGTCAGGTAGTGTGTCGCAACGATTACAACAGAAGCAGCTTGGTAGTTATTCCTGAAGATGACCGGTTAAGCCGAGTTCAAGGACAAATTCTGTACGAACGCGCACCTCAATCGGCGTCATTATGGGAGTGTCAGAAGTGAAGTTTCAACCGATCCACGATTGAATCAGCAAATCAGGAGAGAGGAAGCCAAAGCCACGCGGTGGATCGCGTACCTCAGAAAAAGGCGCAAAACCGCGTATCTAAAGAACCGCCGATACGATATAATTCCGCATAAGTCCTTTGAGACGTTTGGATGAAAAGAAGAAGATTGATACTAGTCCCAAGTTTGTGAGGTGAAAGCTACAGATTATTTTCACAAATTTCCCCCACCCTACCCCATTCTGTCAGTTCCAAATAAATTGATCGGTGATGAGCTGTTGGGGACACAACTTTATTGAGCTCTGGTGAGCAACGTTCGAGCTAGTTTGCGTCACGATTTATCAAGCTCTAGTGAGCATACTTCACGTCTGTTTGACAAACATTTCATTTTGTGCTCAAGAGAGCAGAGTTCTCGTTTAGCGGTGGAGATCTCTAGTCGAGATAAGCGCTGCGTGATAGACATATTTGAGACTTGTTTGAAGCCAGTTGCGCTGAGATCGAAGAGTGTAATTTATGTAAATTTTTGTGTTATATTTTGAGAGATGTATATGTGCGTGTGTTAAGCAAATGCTGAGATATGGCCAGTTCTACGTTAAGTAATCACCTAGGACATTTATTGTGAGTGAAAGTCAGTAGCTCATAGCGATTCTAGCTAGGCAAACTAATAACTTTGAACATTTCTTTCCAAGAAGCTACGCCAAGATGTCTGCTGAAAGGTCGTGTGATGGGATGAAGTGCATCGCCTCTACCAATACGTCGACGATGGACGACTAGATTTCCCGTAGGGAAATGTTCTGGGATGGAGGTTAAGTTCTACAAGCTGCAACGGTGATGTACAAACCATTGATTTACTCAATATGTAGTTAGATTAGACGCGGGAACGTTGTTAATATTTTATTAATTGTTTTTCTTGTATTTAGATTGTTTGTGAGCCGACACTATTATATTTAAATGTACGTTGGCACGTGGCCAAAGTGTTTGTTTGATATATTTTTCTTATGAGTCATATTTAGTGTACACGGCGTGTGTATTTGATTTTATCCATGCGAAAGCGAAACTCGTCACGGTCGACAAGTGGTGCTTTATTCAAGCCCATTTTTTTTGTAGGAAAAGGGGTAAATATTGTAAGTTGTTTTACGAACAGGTTTTTATTCATACTAGGGTTGCCGAGCGCAACAAATTAAGATGTCACCGTAGAACACCTTAGCTCTAATTTGTTTTAGTTCTTTTTGAGTCCTTTTCAGGTTCTTTAGTCACGGACTAGATTGGGAGCGCAAGTTGGTGGAAAATATTTATGCCATTTATTTCAGGTTTCTGTCAAACCCATACGTGTGATTCTGTGTGTGTTCTTGTGTCAGGTGTGTGTATTGATTCTTCGTGATGAGGGGTAGGATGTGCTAACACCCTCAAATATTGTGGTTGTATTTTACTGTATGGAAAGGCAGAACACTCTCAGAGGCCACTGTACCTTGTCCAGTGCTGATTCTTGGATTTCCTTGGGAAATGCTGAGATATTTTATTCTGACACACACACGTATATTATGTGCTTTTGGGAGCACGCTTCTTCGAGACTCGAACCAATGCCACGGCAGGTCGAGGTTATTGACACGTGGGTTGACAGATGTGCAGATTCCACTTATCGCCCATCTATGTCTGGTGATTCATATTTTAGGCAGTCCAGCTGACCGACTGACCCTTGTAAGCTATCAGTAGCAAACCTGTTCTTTTGTGATGGTCATTGGACCATAATTAATTGGGAGTTCGCCATGTCCCTTACGGATTACCGCATATCGTATCAGATGAAATATTGTTTTATGATGTAAATGTTGGCTTTCAGCCTAGTGATTTCTATGACTCTTTTCATGTTAGTTTTGTCTGTTGTGACACCATTGGGTGTACCTTGTATATTTTCTTGTAAAAATGGCAAGCGGCCATATGTGTATTTTTCTTGTTTGGTCACGTGGTAACTTACTTGTGTTGATTTGAAAAGTCCTAATTTTAGGCGTTAATGTTGTTTGCTTCGGCAGTTCCTTGATTCCAATTTCGTGCGGAAATTATTTGTTGTTTTTGTAGTGTAGGAAGTGTCGGATTCATTTAATTTGTGTTTAGTTGGTTCCCCGTGTCTGTCTAGCTCTAGACAATGCAGATTCGTCATCTGAAGGTTTATTGGATGGTGACGAATCTCGCGTTAATTTGTACACATCGTAACGCATGTAGAACAGCCGCACACGCACATTGTCATTGTAATAATTTGGGACATTTGGTCCAGCTGTTTACAATCTCTCCTGAGATTAGGCCTAAATTTGGCAGGTTATTAATTCAAGTGGGAGTCATTTGGGAGACCTTGTTTGTTTTGTTTTATTGTAAATAGTTGGTCTGTTATTAAATTCATATGTTTTAACCCTGATATTCACTTCTTCCTGCATGTTATTTTGTTATATGGTACCCTGCATGTTGTAAGAAGTGCTTAACAACAACTTAACGAAATGGACTGTTACACCCCCCCCCCCCCCCCAAACTGAGTTTCATATGCTTCTTTGCAAGGGTTCATGTATCAAAAATGGCTGCCCAAGTGGGGATTGTTCTTGTTGTTGCTTTGTTGACCTCATACTTATTTCGCTGTTATTTCGCTGAGAAATGATGCCAGGTCAGCAGGACAAGAGTAAATTCTGTAAATTGAGGCCAAGTTGTACCGCCATGTGTATTAGTAAAATCACTGAGTTCTTAAAGTTAGAGATGTTGAACAAGGTTAGAAGTTGATATTGTATTTGCTGTTAACTTGTTCTGGCGTCCGGCTTAAAATTAGAAAATTTGCATATTTTGTGAACTCAGTCAAAGCAGGAAGGTGTTGCCTTACTTTACATTTAATTAACTTCGGTTAATTAAAGTGTCGTTCGTAAATTCTGTTAATTAGGAATTCAAAAGCAGATCACAAGGGAGTTATTTTGTTGTTTGGAAATAAGAGTCATTATTCAGTAAGATTTTGATTACTGAAAATTTATTTAAATTAGAATCAATGTAAGTTAAATATCAAGACATGTGCGTGTGTACGACTGAAATCCCATTGCATGACCCTGTTTTCTCTGAATATATTTGGGTGTTTTGCGATGGCTAGCATTGAGGAGATTAAAGCGTTGATGGAGCAGATGTCCGCGCAGTTGACTGTGCAATTGTCTGCAAAGACGGAGGAACCGTTAAAGAACATGGGTGAACAGAGTGATAAACAATTACAGGACGTGAACAGTAACATTACGGTACAATTGCAGATCCAGAAATCGGATAGTGATAAACAATTACACGTGTTGCGTGAACATAATGATAAACAATTAAATGACATAACTACTCAATTACGTGAACAGAGTGAACAGAGCGATAAACAATTACACGAGTTGCGAGAGCATAATGATAAACAGTTAATCGAAATAAACCATAAGTTATCAGAGCAGGCAACATTACAAACAGTTAAGTTAGAGAAGATCACCCTTGAAATAAATCAGAGTACCAAAGTAGAAATAGAGAAACTGGCAGGAGAGGAGGCAGAAAATAATTCGAGGCAATTAGGAGAAATTAAGAAGCTAGAATCTAAATTCGACGATAAACTAGTACAGTTAGATGAAATGGTAGCCGCCAAATTGAAACAAATTGAGACAGCATGCGTGAACAACACGGCAGGGATCAAAAGCACGCAGGATGAATTACAGGGGCAATTCAATAGAATAGAAGCGAAGAACGTAAACATGCAGGAGCAGATTAATTTAGTCGACAACAATGTGTTAGGATTGATAAAAGAACTTGACAAGCTGCAGATAAAGACGGAGAAAGAACGGAAGCACTTGCGCGAAAACCTGGAAAACCAGTTAACTAAAAACCAAGAGCAAATACGAGAAGAAATATGAGAACAGTTAAATAAGAATCAGAAAGAAACGGGAGAACAATTAATTAAAACTCAGCAGCAGATACAAGAAATAGGGGAGCAGCTTGATAAGAATCAAGAGAGCAATGAAGAAAAAATGAATAATTTGAAGAGTAGGATCCGGAAAGATCGGGAACAGCAGGTGAATGAGACCAAAGGAGATAGGCTGAATATATTAAAGCGGCTAGGCGAGAATAACTCTAGAATGCAGGCTCTGGAGGAATGTATGAAGTCCAAGCTCCAAGAACACGCAAACCTCATCGTTAAGAACGAGATAAGATCTTCAGAAAATGCCACTTTATTCTCTTCAGAAAACGCAGTAGGGAAACATGGAAGTATTGGGAGTCAGGAGGGCTCGAAGCTAGCTGAGGATACGAGCCGAGGTCAGAGTCCAAAGATAACGTGCGACACATTCCAAAATTACAGAGGGGAGACATCAACTCCACAACCTGGTTTGGCACCTGCCCAAGTCATACAAGTAATTAGGGGAAACGACTTTAAACCCGACAAATTCATGGAGAATTCAAGATACTCCAAAAGCATTTTTGCGCCAGCTGGATGATTACTTTAATGACCAACACGTCAGTCCCGCAAAACAGCTGCGACTGGTGGAAAAAATTTTAGAGGGCCCAAGTTTAATCTGGTTTCAAAGCTTCAAGTATACGTTTAATGACATGGCCCAGATTAAAGAGTCATTCTTGAGGAAGTTCTGGAGTCCTTCACTGCAGCAGGGGTTGAGGATGGATTTATATACCAGAAAATATCATAGCACACACCCTACAAGGTTTTCCGAGTTCTTTAGCCAACAGCTAGTTAAATTACGGGATTTTGATGAGCCCCCTTCAGAGGAAAACATGGTTTTAACCATCGGCAAGCAGCTTCCGATGAACATTCAGCAATTTTTAGTGGCTGGAAATATCAAAACCGCAGTTCAGGCCGAGGAGATACTCCGCCACTTGGATGAGACGAGTATGGTCAGTCCGCAGACAGGGAGACGGAATATGGAGTGCGTAAACATTGCTGAAGTAGTTCAAGGGCATCAAAACGGCCACAATCAGAATAATCAGACGAAGACACAGTCCACCAGCACACAATTTACGCCCAGACGGCAGGAGTTCGACGGTCGGAACCAATATAATAATAACAATAGGAATTTCCAGAATCGCCGTGATAATTATAATAATAATAATCAGAACAACAATCACAATCAGAGGACGTACCCGCGGGAATATACTAACTGGAGGGGAAACCAAAGACAGGGTAGACCTTACCAAAGGAACGGGGACGGCAGATGGAACAATCAGAGGAATTATCGGCAAGATAACCAGGGAGATTATCGTAATGACTGGAACGAGCGGTACGCTGAGTCACAAAAATATTTGGACGAATTAAATACAGAAGAAACAGAGAAAGAGAAGTGGGGACGAGCCATGAAAAACAGAAAAAGTCCAGATAATCACCAGGATGCAGAAAAGGTGACAAGACAGGAGGAGACGCGGAAAAATAGCAGAGGAAATTCGCGGGACGAAGTTTCTGGCAAGGGCCTGGAAATATGGTAAGAAGACGGTAGCAGAAGAAGAAGATGGTAGCAGAAGAAGATGGGAGAATAAGAAGAAGGGAACCATTTGATGAAAAATCAGGACAAGGAATGCAGAATCATATTGCAAAATTTAATTTGAAAACACACACTCAAATGTACGTGGCTATGTAGTACTTGGGAGAGCGAGCTTTGTTTGTAAACAAGACAGCCGGTCCGGCAGGAGTTGTAATTGTGTGAGTGAGAGAGGGAAGGTCTAGCGAGACGTGTGAATGACATTGCAGCGAGGAGCGCGCACACTAATTTGGGACAGTGGAATGTACACTCAGGCAGACGAGTGAGGTACTTAAGAGATGTTATCTATGCTACTGTGGATTTTGTTTTTAAAATCAAAATCAATCACTTGCTTCGAATTTCAAAACCTTGCAGAGGATAAATGAACCCTTATTGATTTGTCGATCAATAGGTCTTCATGATTTTCATTATTATTATTACTGATGCCCAGGCAGAACATGTTGAAGTTGACAAAGGGGAGTCAGGTAGTGTGTCGCAACGATTACAACAGAAGCAGCTTGGTAGTTATTCCTGAAGATGACCGGTTAAGCCGAGTTCAAGGACAAATTCTGTACGAACGCGCACCTCAATCGGCGTCATTATGGGAGTGTCAGAAGTGAAGTTTCAACCGATCCACGATTGAATCAGCAAATCAGGAGAGAGGGAGCCAAAGCCACGCGGCGGATCGCGTACCTTAGAAAAAGGCGCAAAAACGCGTATCTAAACAACCGCCGATACGATATAATTCCGCATAAGTCCTTTGAGACGTTTGGATGAAAAGAAGAAGATTGATACTAGTCCCAAGTTTGTGAGGTGAAAACTACAGATTATTTTCACAAATTTCCCCTACCCTACCCCATTCTGTCTGTTTCAAATAAATTGATCGGTGATGAGCTGTTGGGGACACAACTTTATTGAGCTCTGGTGAGCAACGTTCACGCTAGTTTGCGTCACGATCTATCAAGCTCTAGTGAGCATACTTCACGTCTGTTTGACAAACATTTCATTTTGTGCTCAAGGGAGCAGAGTTCACGTTTAGCGGTGGAGATCTCTAGTCGAGATAAGCGCTGCGTGATAGACATATTTGAGACTTGTTTGAAGCCAGTTGCGTTGAGATTGAAAAGTGTAATTTAAGTAAATTTTTGTGTTATATTTTGAGAGATGTATATGTGCGTGTGTTAAGCAAATGCTGAGATAGGGCCAGTTCTACGTTAGGTAATCGCCTAGGACAATTATTGTGAGTGAAAGTCAGTAGCTCATAGCGATTCTAGCTAGGCAAACTAATAACTTTGAACATTTCTTTCCAAGAAGCTACGCCAAGATGTCTGCTGAAAGATCGTGTGATGGGATGAAGTGCATCGCCTCTACCAATACGTCGACGATGGACGACTAGATTTCCCGTAGGGAAATGTTCTGGGATGGAGGTTATGTTCTACAGGCTGCAACGGTGATGTACAAACCATTGATTTACTCAATATGTAGTTAGATTAGACGCGGGAACGTTGTAAATATTTTATTAATTGTTTTTCTTGTATTTAGATTTTTTGTGTGCCGACACTATTATATTTAAATGTACGTTGGCACGTGGCCAAAGTGTTTGTTTGATATATTTTTCTTATGAGTCATATTTAGTGTACACGGGGTGTGTATTTGATTTTATCCATGCGAATGCGAAACTCGTCACGGTCGACAAGTGGTGCTTTATTCAAGTTCAATTTTTGTAGGAAAAGGGGGTAAATATTGTAAGATGTTTTACGAACAGGTTTTTATTCATACTAGGGTTGCCAAGCGCAACAAATTAAGATGTCACCGTAGACCACCTTAGTTCTATTTTTTGAGTTTTTTTTAGTCCTTTTCAGGTTCTTTAGTCACGGACTAGATTGGGAGGGCAAGTTGGTGGAAAATATTTATGTCATTTATTTCAGGTTTCTGTCATACCCATACGTGTGATTCTGTGTGTGTTCTTGTGTCAGGTGTGTGTATTGATTCTTCGTGACGAGGGGTAGGATGTGCTACCGCCCTCAAATATTGTGGTTGTGTTTTACTGTATGGAAAGGCAGAGCACTCTCAGAGGCTACTGTACCTTGTCCAGTGCTGATTCTTGGATTTCCTTGGGAAATGCTGAGATATTTTATTCTGACACACACACGTATATTATGTGCTTTTGGGAGCAAGCTTCTTCGAGACTCGAACCAGTGCCACGGCAGGTCGAGGTTATTGACACGTCGGTTGACAGATGTGCAGATTCCACTTAGCGCCCGTCTATGTCTGGTGATTCATCTTTTAGGCAGTCCAGCTGACCGACTGACCCTTGTAAGCTATCAGTAGCAAACCTGTTCTTTTGTGATGGTCATTGGACCATAATTAATTGGGAGTTCGCCATGTCCCTTACGGATTACCGCATATCGTATCAGATGAAATATTGTTTTATGATGTAAATGTTGGCTTTGAGCCTAGTGAATTCTATGACTCTTTTCATGTTAGTTTTGTCTATTGTGACACCATTGGGTGTACCTTGTATATTTTCTTGTAAAAATGGCAAGCGGCCATATGTGTATTTTCTTGTTTGGTCACGTGGTAACCTACTTGTGTTGATTTGAAAAGTCCTAATTTTAGGCGTTAATGTTGTTTGCTTCGGCAGTTCCTTGATTCCAATTTCATGCGGAAATTATTTGTTGCTTTTTTAGTGTATGAAGTGTCGGATTCATTTAATTTGTGTTTAGTTGGTTCCCCGTGTCTGTCTAGCTCTAGACAATGCAGATTCGTCCTCTGAAGGTTTATTGGATGGTGACGAATCTCGCATTAATTTGTGCACATCGTAACGCATGTAGAACAGCCGCACACGCACATTGTCATTGTAATAATTTGGGACATTTGGTCCAGCTGTTTACTATCTCTCCTGAGATTAGGCCTAAATTTGGCAGGTTATTAATTCAAGTGGGAGTCATTTGGGAGACCTTGTGTGTTTTGTTTTATTGTAAATAGTTGATCTGTTATTAAATTCATATGTTTTAACCCTGGTATTCACTTCTTCCTGCATGTTATTTTGTTATATGGTACCCTGCATGTTGTAAGAAGCGCTTAACAACTTAACGAAATGGACTGTTACACCCCCCCCCCCCCCTCCCCGAAACTGAGTCTCATATGGTTCTTTGCAAGGGTTCAATATATTTAAGATAGTTTTTGGTAGACACAACTTGATCCTGGATTGCAAACATGAATCTTTCAGTCTTTAAATATTATTATTATTGTTATTATTATTATTACTATTACGTTTATAATTTACACAACTCAGAGCTGGTATATCACAACATAAATATACAGGTTTCAGGGAACCTAAACTTAGTTACTGGAACAGCCAGTATTAAGCTGGAAAATCGAAATCGGGTTGTAGAGAAAACTAATCCCTTCTGCTTTAGTTTGTACAGTTGAGTACAGGCCTCTTTAAGGTCTTGTTGCAGTTCTTGTTATTTCCGGGATTATTCCATATCTTTTTTCTTACGAGAGAACGCAAGGATATTTACTGGAGGAAATTTGAGGTATGTATACAAAATCCAAGACGAACAGCAAAAGTTGGGTAGATTATAGGCTAGGGAATAACCCACCCACCAAGGGAAGATGATTAAGAAAAGGAAATGGGTTTCGGACTGAAGAAAAAGGATAGAAAAATAGGAGGAGAGCCCCACAAAATTAATAAGCTTCACTTTAAACACACTTAAAGGCGATTGCCACAGAAACTTAACCTCCTGATATCTAAAATAGGTACGAGCTTGGTCGAGGCCAACGGGAACCGCAGCTAAGACTTGGGCAGTTTGCAAGAGAGAGGCTTTAGTGTCTTTCCTCCCAAGCACGAATAAAAGTACTATAGGGAAGGGTGATGGTCTGGCCAGACAGAGAGCAAACGATTTATTATATGTCTTCTCAAAGAAATTAGGTTTTTCGAAACAATTCGAAGAATGCCAATAGTTAATCAAGCTTGGTATTTTCAATTTTTTGAGGTTATAAAATTCCTGAAAAGAGCGACCAAGTGCTTCAAGTAAGGGGAGTGACGAAAAAATTATAACTTGGAAAGTGATTTTGGTAAGTGACCCAATGGTTGCATTTGGAAATGGCTAAGCTCTTACTCAGTGAAAGGCCGGCTAAAAGCTTAGACAAAAAAGAAACACTTATCTTTTGGGAAATTGACCATAAGTTTTCGGAGAGGATCTCCACAAGCAGGTAGCTGGCGTAGCGAGCTTTACTTGCCTTACTGGCCAATTAGAATTAGCTATTAAAGCTAAGAGAAGCTTTGACAAGATTACCACTAAGAGTTTTTGCTCAAATGCAACGAGTGGTGAAATCCCTATCAATAGATTTAAGGGCATCGAGTAGGGAGAGCCAAGGAGTACAGGACCTTGCTTAACCGTTGTATGGGAAAAGTGAGAATCCAAAAACAAATATTTAATTTATTTAACAATTCAAAGAAGCGTAACTTTAACAAATAAATATGTTCTATGTAGTTAACAATTTGGGGTCGCAGACCTCCAACAACGTTCAGAAATTGCTCCAGGCAAATGACAATTTTTAAGGTTTTTAAACCTTGTATTAAAATCTTGGAAAGATTTAATAAAATAGGCAAAATGGAATAATTAAAGTTTTAACATTTACAGGAGTACAAGCAGTGTACTATAAGAACCCTCTGAAAGAACATTCTAACGAGAATAACAACTTCGAAGATAACAAAGTAGAAAACTTAAAGAATAAAAGGGAAGTTCCTACAACTTCTTATATTTAAACAGAATTACTTTATGAGAATTATACAAAGAGAGCAGGTCACTTACTGTGAACCTGAAAAGTTAATCAGAAGGAAGGTTCTAGACCTCCTATACTTTAAATAAGACTCGCAGGTTAAATGAGGCAGTTTTCATTTAGCGAGACCAAAGAAAATAACTCACTCAAGAGTTGAGAGAATTGTTTTCCCTGCTTTTGAAGGGAGAAACAATGTAAGTTTGAAACGTGTGCTAGACACGTAATTATATAGAGATATTTAATGATAAACCAACAAAAATGGAAGGGCACTTCTTGGAATGACACCTTATTGGAACAGACCTAGATTAAAAGTTTATTGCAGATTGTTAGTGAGAGGTTTAGGAAAGAGAAATGGGAATTAAGGAAAATGTTCATGGCCTTATTTGAATATAAGCGGACGAACGCGACGCGGTAGAAAAGTTGAGCAAGCACTGGTTTTCACTATAGTTCATTGAAACATATGAAAAGTTCACTGTGTAGACACAAAGTTTATGGAAAAGAAAGTTATTGCCATGAGGAAAATAACTGGTTTCACTAGATAAGTGAGAGTCTATTTCTTGAGAAAGTTGTAAATTACAATTAAATGCGCTATAGAAAATTCCCGCGGTGGACGAAACTTCACTATGTAGTAATTTAGAAGTAAGATAATTCAATTTTAAACAGAATTCTCACAGGTACGTGAGAAATACATGACGGCAGGACTTGTAGATTGAGTACAGAATCTAGAAGGTTCCAGAACAATCTTAGCAGTAAAATGGGGCTAATGTAAATCCAGCGGAGGAACTAGCTTGTTGAATTATAGACAGCGGGTAATTAGATAATATCCCACGTAGTGAGAGGATTTCTCATTAGAATAGCTTAATAAAAGCTCTTTATGGTAAAGTCGGCTTATACAAGCGAAAGCTCAACATGGCAAATCCCACGAAGAATGATTATTGCCCCAAAATAAATACTTTCACACTGTCTATAAAAGTATCATTAAAAACACGTGGAAGTTAAAACCATGAAGATGAGGTTAAAACTTGTTGCATGTCGAAGTGAAGTTCCTCACTGATGCTTAGAGTTCCCACATGGCGTGGAATTTAAAAAATGCCTCGTTAGGTCGGGAGGCTAGCTCTGGTTGAGCCTTAACTGATTGCTTCAACTGCCGACTAAGAAGTGAGACTTGCTCAACGAAGCACGGAAGGTCCTAGGAAGGGGAGAGAGTGGGGGTAGGAAACAAAAGGTATACATATCAGCATAACCAACTTATCAAAAATTAATTTTCTTCTTGATGGATGGTCTTCTAAGAATTGATAGTAGGCGATATTAGCGCAGCATGGTGAGTGAAACAGTAGACGTAGTCCTCTTGCTCAAGGAGAAAATAGCTGGAGATAATAACAAGATCCGGTGGCCAGATGGATATGTAAGTCCTCTTGCACGATGAGGAATTGAGTAGCTTCAGAGGTTCGCTACTAGATGACGCTAGGTGGGTCACAGAAGTTATATATCTGAAACATACTTATGAAGACATAAGAGATTTGCCCAACAAGGAGAAAACAGAAGATCACTGTTGGTGTTTGGCAAAGAGGAAGGAAGAAATGAACATGCAAGGAGCAGTAGACATTATATCTCAGGTACCGTGTATTCAAAGAATACACCATACTGGGAGGGCAGACACCAACAGCGAACAAAAAAAACAAGTACACATTTAAAGGTAATGGAGAGATCAAAGACAGAGGTCTTGTGATCGGACCATTAATAGTTAAGACTCTGACTACCCTGACTCTCCTATCCCCTCCAGGGTAACACTCGGTCACTTTTCCAAAAGGCCAGACTAGGGGGGGAGAAACATCCCTAACCAAGACCAAGTCCCCCACCTTAATGTCGGGACTGGAAGGAAACCACTTCTGTCTCCGTTGTAAGGAAGTTAAATATTCCAAGTTCCACCTTTTCCAAAAAGAATTGCGGAGGGCTTCAAGTTTACACCAAGTGATAGGTATATCAGAATCCCTGAAAGAATTAGGAAGGGGAGGATGGGCAGAGAGAGAAGTGCGTGTAAAGAAGCGACCAGGTGTAAGTGGAAGGAGGTTATCAGGGTCATTGGAAAGCGGAGTTAAGGGGCAAGAGTTAACAACATCTTCCATCACAAAATAACTAGAAGCTGAGGGAAATAAAGCACTAGTAAAGATTGCGATACAATGCAAAAGGAGAATTAACAAGTTTAAACAAAGCGTATAGAAACAAGTACATCTATTCAGGACAAGAATATACCAAATAAACAAAGAAACTATGCGAGTAGAAAGCAAGAACGCCATAGGTAACAAACGAGTAGCCATAAACAATGACCTCAAGTTATAATGAGTATCAAAGGGGTTACTCAGAAAAATACTTAAGTCAGCGAGAAACGTGACATGACAAGTATAAATGCAAAAACACATCGAATGTAACGACGAGAAAAAGTAAGTTTGTTCATCAATGAACATTAAGATCGCAAAATTTGTAAGCAAATTGAAATACATGAGCGCGTGAGAAATACGTAACGAAGTTTTGAAGCAAGAATCGAAACAATTGTAAGATACGAGCGTGAGTAAGTGAGAGACGTAAACAAGCACGGCCTTGACATACATAGTACAACGAGATAAGACATATAAATAGCTGAAAGAGTCCTTAACTAGAACAAGTTTATTTTTGGAAGTAGGTGAACGGCTTCCGAGTTTACGGTAGCGGCTCGCCAGACAATGGTTGGCAATCAGCCAAAGCTGAGATAAGAGGAACTTGCTTTGATCTTTGGCAATCGCACAGGAAATAAACAACAACTTGGCGTTCCTCAGACTGGTATACAAACAAGTTTGAAAAACAAGCAGTTCAAAGTACACACACACTAGTTGAATCAGCTGTAACTTAAAGCAGATATTCAGTTTGGACGGCATGCAGTCAATCGTAACTTGGACGTGAACAAACAATTTAAAGCTATATGAAATAAAGTAGGAAATCAATTTCGCATAATTGAGAGGATCACGAAATCGGACAATTTTCAACAAAAAGAAGCTTAATTCTTCCGAGCAAAGAAGACAAGCTGGGACATTGAGAAGGAGGTTATGCATAAGAATAGTTATTCTAGATGCTATAGAATTCAGAGTTTCAAGCGGTTTCAAAAGCGACTTCCAATTGTGAGGAAGGAGGGAGGAGCCGGCCGTGGCCATCCTTCTACATAGCGAAAGAAGTGAAACATAGTGTACAGCAAAGTGATGGTGACTGATAGCCATGGTTTTACACAAGGGGAAGATAGTTTTCGAGAAAGAGTTTAAGCAATTAACTGCTATAAAAAATGACATAAGAAGGTAGACGAAATAACACAAAGCAAGGCGAACTTGAATGGCCATCTTGTGCGGGAAGAAGGAAAAACCATTTAAACAACTTACAGAGGTAGCGCAGTTGTTCACGATAAGACATCGTTTCGACAAGTGTTTTTCAAAAATATTGAGATCTGAAACATGAGCGTTCTCTTTTTCAGAAATGAGATTTATGTCAGCTGTGACGAAATGACATTGCGCTTTGGTTTGAAGACTGGGTTGTTGGATTTCACCAGTAATAACCCAACCAAAATCGGTGTCTCTAGCGACCACGGTTGAAGATAACTTGCGTGTTTGTTTGCGAATGCAATTCCAAAAAACATTGGCACTGAAAAGTACATCAATGGGACCTTGAGCATTAAACTGAGGAGCAGCTAACCTTAAGTGCGAAGGAATCTTTAATCCGGAGGTATTAATAGAGTGACTTGGAGTGTCCTTGCCAATACTGGTAAGAATGAGACAGTTTAAATTAAGATTGGTGTTTCTTTGGCAAACGTCTCTGATTTTCAATTTTGAAGACTGCAAGACTTGAGTTTTCAAATTGTCAATGCCGGTCACATTGATAGAAGTAGGCGATGACGAAAGACCTAGTTTTTTAATCAACGATTGCGAAACAAAGTTGTGCGTTGAAGCGGAATCGAGAAGACCACGGGTTCGAAACCAATTTCCAAATTTATCTTGGATTTCAAATTGTACAGTGGTCAAAAGGGTTTGCGCACTATGAAAAGTTTCGGCGTTGGAAATGCAGGAAGAAGCATTAGTTTGTTCGCAGCTGCTCTGCATGGAGCTTGAAGAGGCGGGTGCTGATGACCTCGATTTATCGTGAACGTGCAATAAAGAACGATGCGGTTTTTTGCAATGGAAACAGAGATTTGATGACGTACAGTTCGAAGAAGAATGCTTAGGTGACAAGCAATTGAAACAATGTTTGCTATTCAAGACAAACTTCCTTCGATCTTCGACAGACAATTCTTTAAAGGATTTGCACGAATACAATGTGTGAAGCTTTTTACAGAGCGTGCATTTTAACGATTTGTTAAGCGGCCTGATATCTTCTCTTGCATGATTGAAAGAAGAACGGGTTTGCTTGTTCTCGACAGATAGGGGCTGATGTCCCTTTGAAAAAGCAATGTTTTTCTCAAAAATTTGAGACTGAAGATTCGTTTCGACCTTTTCGCACTGAAATGCGAGTGCTGTAAGAACTTGACATCGGCTGTTAAGAAACGAGATTAAGTGTTCGAAGGAAAATTCTTCCTTGCGAGCGAGTTCGATCTCCCAAGCCTTTAAAGTTGAAAAATCGAATCTTGATGTAGCCAGATGAATGAGTATGGTGTCCCATGTTTGGACAGGTTGCTTTAGTTGGTACAATGCTCTGACATTCAACTGTATAGAATCTAAGAGGTCTCTTAAAGAGGTGACGTCATTAGGTTTGACGGCTGGTAGGTTGAAGAGACAACGTATGTGACGAGCTACACTTAAACGTAAATTGCCATATCTCTCTTTAAGGAGATTAAAGGCGATGTGGTAGTTGTCTGCGCTTAAAGGCAGTGACTCCACTAAGGCTAAGGCCTCACATTCCAAAGAAGTACGGAGGAAATAAAATTTATGTATGTCAGGGATCTCAGAATTTTCATGAATTAGGGAGCAGTAAAGTTCATAAAAAGAATACCATTCACCTTCCTTGCCTGAGAAGTGCGGTAGGCTTATCTTAGGAAGTAACGGTTTCGGTTTGTTTTCGTGAAATGAAGTGGGTGCGAACTGGGCCGGATTGATGACCCTAGTGTCCGGTTCTGAGATATTGCGAATCAATTGGTGGGCCTTTGCAATCCCTTCAAAGTACAAGGGTTCGACCTCGTCCCGATCCGATTGAAGATCTGGGCAAGCGGATTCAATCTCTGTTTGAATTTGGTCATAATGATCATAAGACCGTTCGTACAACTTAAGGCGATTTGTCAAGATGTCTAAATCACACTCGGCGGGATTTAATTTGCTGATGAAATTTCTGAATCTAGTGAGTTGCCCTTTATAAGAAGAACGTCTAGCAATGAGAGTTTCATCTTTTTCAGTAGGAGCCATGATAAAGAGAATAAATTGAAATACAACTCACGAAACTGTAGAACCTTGGAAATGCTGTCAGGTTTGCAGCAGAGAATGGGTAGAAAGCACGGGACCCACCAAAGGAGACAGGAGTGGTCTCGTTCCCTTTCACAGACTTTGCACGATGGAATTATAGCTGAAAAATTCAAAGTAAATATTAATAATTTGCAGAATATTGCCAAATAGAAAAACTGAAAAAAGGACTCTCCCGGGTTTCGGCACCAATCTTTGGGTAGATTATAGGCTAGGGAATAACCCACCCACCAAGGGAAGATGATTAAGGAAAGGAAATGGGTTTCGGACTGAAGAAAAAGGATAGAAAAATAGGAGGAGAGCCCCACAAAATTAATAAGCTTCACTTTAAACACACTTAAAGGCGATTGCCACAGAAACTTAACCTCCTGATATCTAAAATAGGTACGAGCTTGGTCGAGGCCAACGGGAACCGCAGCTAAGACTTGGGCAGTTTGCAAGAGAGAGGCTTTAGTGTCTTTCCTCCCAAGCACGAATAAAAGTACTATAGGGAAGGGTGATGGTCTGGCCAGACAGAGAGCAAACGATTTATTATATGTCTTCTCAAAGAAATTAGGTTTTTCGAAACGATTCGAAGAATGCCAATAGTTAATCAAGCTTGGTATTTTCAATTTTTTGAGGTTATAAAATTCCTGAAAAGAGCGACCAAGTGCTTCAAGTAAGGGGAGTGACGAAAAAATTATAACTTGGAAAGTGATTTTGGTAAGTGACCCAATGGTTGCATTTGGAAATGGCTAAGCTCTTACTCAGCGAAAGGCCGGCTAAAAGCTTAGACAAAAAAGAAACACTTATCTTTTGGGAAATTGACCATAAGTTTTCGGAGAGGATCTCCACAAGCAGGTAGCTGGCGTAGCGAGCTTTACTTGCCTTACTGGCCAATTAGAATTAGCTATTAAAGCTAAGAGAAGCTTTGACAAGATTACCACTAAGAGTTTTTGCTCAAATGCAACGAGTGGTGAAATCCCTATCAATAGATTTAAGGGCATCGAGTAGGGAGAGCCAAGGAGTACAGGACCTTGCTTAACCGTTGTATGGGAAAAGTGAGAATCCAAAAACAAATATTTAATTTATTTAACAATTCAAAGAAGCGTAACTTTAACAAATAAATATGTTCTATGTAGTTAACAATTTGGGGTCGCAGACCTCCAACAACGTTCAGAAATTGCTCCAGGCAAATGACAATTTTTAAGGTTTTTAAACCTTGTATTAAAATCTTGGAAAGATTTAATAAAATAGGCAAAATGGAATAATTAAAGTTTTAACATTTACAGGTGTACAAGCAGTGTACTATAAGAACCCTCTGAAAGAACATTCTAACGAGAATAACAACTTCGAAGATAACAAAGTAGAAAACTTAAAGAATAAAAAGGAAGTTCCTACAACTTCTTATATTTAAACAGAATTACTTTATGAGAATTATACAAAGAGAGCAGGTCACTTACTGTGAACCTGAAAAGTTAATCAGAAGGAAGGTTCTAGACCTCCTATACTTTAAATAAGACTCGCAGGTTAAATGAGGCAGTTTTCATTTAGCGAGACCAAAAAAAATAACTCACTCAAGAGTTGAGAGAATTGTTTTCCCTGCTTTTGAAGGGAGAAACAATGTAAGTTTGAAACGTGTGCTAGACACGTAATTATATAGAGATATTTAATGATAAACCAACAAAAATGGAAGGGCACTTCTTGGAATGACACCTTATTGGAACAGACCTAGATTAAAAGTTTATTGCAGATTGTTAGTGAGAGGTTTAGGAAAGAGAAATGGGAATTAAGGAAAATGTTCATGGCCTTATTTGAATATAAGCGGACGAACGCGACGCGGTAGAAAAGTTGAGCAAGCACTGGTTTTCACTATAGTTCATTGAAACATATGAAAAGTTCACTGTGTAGACACAAAGTTTATGGAAAAGAAAGTTATTGCCATGAGGAAAATAACTGGTTTCACTAGATAAGTGAGAGTCTATTTCTTGAGAAAGTTGTAAATTACAATTAAATGCGCTATAGAAAATTCCCGCGGTGGACGAAACTTCACTATGTAGTAATTTAGAAGTAAGATAATTCAATTTTAAACAGAATTCTCACAGGTACGTGAGAAATACATGACGGCAGGACTTGTAGATTGAGTACAGAATCTAGAAGGTTCCAGAACAATCTTAGCAGTAAAATGGGGCTAATGTAAATCCAGCGGAGGAACTAGCTTGTTGAATTATAGACAGCGGGTAATTAGATAATATCCCACGTAGTGAGAGGATTTCTCATTAGAATAGCTTAATAAAAGCTCTTTATGGTAAAGTCGGCTTATACAAGCGAAAGCTCAACATGGCAAATCCCACGAAGAATGATTATTGCCCCAAAATAAATACTTTCACACTGTCTATAAAAGTATCATTAAAAACACGTGGAAGTTAAAACCATGAAGATGAGGTTAAAACTTGTTGCATGTCGAAGTGAAGTTCCTCACTGATGCTTAGAGTTCCCACATGGCGTGGAATTTAAAAAATGCCTCGTTAGGTCGGGAGGCTAGCTCTGGTTGAGCCTTAACTGATTGCTTCAACTGCCGACTAAGAAGTGAGACTTGCTCAACGAAGCACGGAAGGTCCTAGGAAGGGGAGAGAGTAGGGGTAGGAAACAAAAGGTATACATATCAGCATAACCAACTTATCAAAAATAAATTTTCTTCTTGATGGATGGTCTTCTAAGAATTGATAGTAGGCGATATTAGCGCAGCATGGTGAGTGAAACAGTAGACGTAGTCCTCTTGCTCAAGGAGAAAATAGCTGGAGATAATAACAAGATCCGGTGGCCAGATGGATATGTAAGTCCTCTTGCACGATGAGGAATTGAGTAGCTTCAGAGGTTCGCTACTAGATGACGCTAGGTGGGTCACAGAAGTTATATATCTGAAACATACTTATGAAGACATAAGAGATTTGCCCAACAAGGAGAAAACAGAAGATCACTGTTGGTGTTTGGCAAAGAGGAAGGAAGAAATGAACATGCAAGGAGCAGTAGACATTATATCTCAGGTACCGTGTATTCAAAGAATACACCAAAAGTACAAACCTTTCATAATTGGCAGATCAAAATTGGGAGCAAGGATACCAAAGCCAGTGGACTAAGAAAATGATCCTTCAGGTGCAGGTTTGGACAGAGAGGAAGGTGAGATTGGTCATTATCTCACTGAGTTCTTGACTGGGCATGCGTAATTCTGTTCTTATCTTGAAGACGGGGAAGGTGGATTCACCAGATTGCATCTATTGCATTAATGAACTAGATAATGCTAATCACACCTTCTTCTCTCGTGTACAGTGGGCCCAGGATAGACCGTCTCTTCACAATATTGTCGCGGTGAAGCTACAAAATGAAGAAAATTGGAAGTTCGTAGCAAGATTTGTTGAAAATATCCTCCGAACAAAGAAGACAGATCTGGATCACCACTGAAGATAATTCACTACAGCAAAGATAAAATGGTTCAAGCCTGAAGTAATGTGATAAACGTATCCAGGCTAGTGTTCAGAAGTAATGGGGAGAGTTGTAGTTGTAGTCAGTAGTCTGCCATTCAGGAGCCGGACACTTTGTGCGTACATGCATTTCTCCTCTTCAAAAATATTATTATTATTATTATTATTGTTAAGTGCAAGTGCCCGTCCCAAGCGTTTTCAAACATGTATTTACCCCAGGTTGGAATTCTTGACAAATTTTGAAATGACCGCTTCGCCGCTCAGTTCCGCCTGTGACCACGAGATGGTAGCGGCAGTCGGACTTTGTAAAGTCTGCACGTGGTTCCTGTTTCTCTCCGATAGATAGTGTGGGCTGCGTCTTATTAAACTCTTTATACGCATGACATAATTGAAAGACAATTACATTCTTCGTCATGAAACAAATGCCAGTGTATGCATGATACCGCCAAATTATTTTGCTAAATTATGACATTGTTGGTTGATGTGTCAAGCCGTGATTGGACAAAAAAAATTACATGAATGCAGTTCGCTTCTTGACGCAAAAATTCTCCGCCATTTTTGTGGAGTCCATTAGCCGTCGTGAAGTAAACATCAAGCCGACTGGTCGTGAAAGGTGTCACCGCTGACGGGGGCCTGGGCCCCCGTCCTCTACGAAATGTAAATATATTCAACAGAAAAATTTGAATACATATTCAACTAAGAAACGCCTGTGCTATATAAGAATTTAAGTTCTTCCTTTCGCCTGGACGCTGAACGTGATGGAGAATCGCAACTGGATGCGAACGAGTGCTGTCATCTAAACGACGCATGTGTAGGGTTAGCCAGTTTTGAAGCACATGTAGTGCCGTACAGAATTTAAAAATTATGTGTTAATTATTTTATTATTAGTGTGTCTCCACTGAGAAGGATGTAAGGTACGTTACATTATATCTTCATATTTATTTTTGTTATGGAGCTCCGATATCATCTTATAGTAATATTTTAATTCTGTTCCTCATTTGTTTTATAGGCCTAATTTTATTGCTGTTTTAATTACGTTTCCTGATTTATTTTAAATTTGTTCTCTTTTCTTCGTACCTTATGGAGACACATTTCTAATTTATTTTACGTTTAAATTATTATTTATTTTCTTTTGCCAAACTTGGGATTGACATAGTAATTTATTCTTGATCCGTTGCCTTTAACTATTGTAATAGTATTTAGACATAATTGTTTTCCGCCGTTCATTTCCTTCTGCTAATGTTTAAATTTAATTTTATTAATTGTTTGCCGTAATTTCGATCAGGCATGCGGTTTCCTTGTGTTTTTGTGGCCATGTTATGAAGAGATGCATTATGGTCTCGAGGTCAGTCCATTGGCGCCGACCGCGAAACTCAAACGTGTTGTGTTAACTTAAGTTTTTTTTTATTTAACCTTGTCGGTTTAACATTGTGTTTTTAGTAATTGTTCCTGTGTTTATCTCCATCATGCAAATTAATGAATTGTTTTCTGATACTATTTAATTTGGTTAATTTAATTTTTATTTCTCGTTTCATCGTGGCCGGGATCTTCGCATGCCGGATCGCTATTGCATTCCCTTGCAAATTATCAAGCCCTTTTTCATTGTGTTATGCATGTAATTTTTATTTTAACCTTTGGGCTTTAACATTTTTATTTTAATTTAAGCCTTTTCTTTTCTTGGCTTTGCAAGCAAGCATGTTAGGCGGTATCTGGCCTTCATTGTAAATTTGTGCTGGTTGATGCATGTTCTGTTTCTGGTGAAGGTGCTCCTTTATATTTTAACATTAAATTTTAGTTAAATTTTAATCTTCCCTTGTGGCATTTTTTCACCGGCAGCAGTTCCGTTGGTTATTGGGGGGTGTCTGTTGAATAGCCTGTGTGTTGTCCCCTTCTCCATCTTCCTTCCACCCCTTTTGGAGCTCTTCTGTTGGGACATATCATCTGGAGGTGATGTTGCTGCGGAGGTGACCCGGACCTCTGAATAAAAGGTGTCGCAATTATTATTATTATTATTATTATTATATTAGACGGACTGCAGATAAGGCGGTAATAGGAGTAACGTCTCTCAGTCGGCTAATGGCCAATGTTGGTGGGCCAAAATCTAGTAAGAGGGGATTACTGATGAAAACCATCCATTCAGTTCTGCTGTATGGAGCGGAAATATGGGCGGATGCCCTGGATAAGGAAATTTATAGGGAGTCACTAGCACAAGTGCAGAGGCGGGGTGCTTTACGCGTGGCATCTGTATATCGCACGATCTCTGAAGAAGCAGTTCTTGTTATTGCTGGGATAATTCCAATTTTTTTTCTTGCGAAAGAACGCAAGTACATTTACTGGAGGAAATCGGAAGCAGGTTTACAAAATGCAAGACGAACAGCAATAGTACAAACCTTTCATAATTGGCAGATCAAATGGGAGCAAGGACACCGAAGCCAGTGGACTAAGAGAATTATACCCCGGGTGCAGGTTTGGACAGAAAAGAAACATGGTGAGGTTGGTTATTTTCTCACTCAGTTCTTGACTGGGCATGGGTACTTCTATTCTTTACTTAAGAAGATGGGGAAGGTGGATTCACCAGATTGTATCTACTGTGTTAATGAGCTAGATAATGCTAATCACACCTTCTTCTCTTGTGGACGGTGGGTCCAAAATAGTCAGTCTCTTCAAGATCACATTGTTGTAGAGATATCTCCGGACAATATTGGTGCAGTAATGCTACAAAATGAAGAACATTGGAAACTTGTAGCAAGTTTTGTTGAAGATATCCTCCGAACAAAGAAGACGAATCTGGATCGCCACTGAAGATAATTCACTAAGGAGGAGTGCCCTACGGGCAAATATAAAATGACTCTAGCCTGAAGTAATGTGATAAACGGTTCCAGGCTAGTGTTCAGAAGTAATGGGGGGGAGTTTTAGTCGGTAGTCTGCTACTCAGAAGCCCGACACTCTGTTCGTAAATGCATTTCTTCCCCCTTTTTTTTTAACGTACGACTTTTAGTGCCGGGAGTCTCCGAGAACATGTTCGGCTCGCCAGTTTTGTAGCTGCTTCGAGACGGACACCCAATGGGTGAGCTACAAGTACCGTTGGGGAGGAAAGTTGCAATGGAAGGACGAGGAATTGGAAGGTAGCGGCTGTGGCCCACAGTTAGGGACCAACCCCAGCATTTGCCTGGAAGGAAGATGGGAAACCACAGAAGACCATCTTCAAGGTTGCCGGCGGGGGGATTCGAACCTCCTCTCCTCCTGGATGTGAGCGACTGCCAGCAGTCATGCCGTAACGACCACAGCTAACTCACCCGGTATTTCTTCCCCTAAATATATATATTATTCCAAAAGTACTGCAGGATTATAATGGGAAGTCTCAATTTAATTTTAGGCTTTCGAAAGAAGTTAGCCCCAGGTAAATTGTGGTGTTGGGGATTAAATTCTAGGGCTATTTTTCAGATGTTCATATACGTGCACGTTATAGCCTGTGATTGCAAAAAGAGATTTAAATATTGTGAATATTAAATGGGCCATTCATTCGATAATTGGCACATTACTAGCACCGCCGCCTGATGCAATACTGCTAAAACTCCACAAGATGAGAGTCCCGTTTGGTTCATTATCGACTTTCTCCTATTTTAATTAAAGGCATTCCTGAACGAGAGGATTCGCTTGGATCGCAATTAAAACATTTTACCCTCTAATGATCTCAACGTGCGGCGCAGAGATATTGAAGTACAAGATCAATTTGAAATGGAACCTCACACTTCATAAGCCCGCCAATCGAGATAGAAATGTTACCGATTTCTACATAATTTGACCTATGCATGTGTGAGAGAAGTACATTGTGTTACCCCTCATATTGTTATCACTCTTCGAAGATTATTGTTGTGAGCTAGTAGCCCAGGCATTTTAGTCTAAAAATCGTCAATACCTAGAAAAAAAATCATGTAATGCTAATTTTCTCAGAATTTGATAATTTGACCCTGGGGATCAACATACTAAAATACTCCAAGCTTCCAATGCAGGCTTCCTTGTTTTCCAGGCCTGGAAACATGGAATTTCAGGATATTCCTGGAGCGCCCACAAAAAGCGAATTGTTTATCCAAAATTGACAAAGTATGGTATCAAATGAAAGAGGAAAATATGTAGGTTCTAAAAAAGGCAAGAAAAACAACATTAGGTCACTTCCGGTCGAATAAAAATCAAAAAAACGCGCAAAATTCATTTGTTTTGTTTTTTTTATCGACGGAAGTGACCGAATGTTGCTTTTATTACGTGTTTTAGAACCTGAATGTTCTCCTCTTCATTTGATACCATACTTGGTCAATTTTGGATAAACGATTCGGTTTTTACGGGCGCTCCAAGAATATCCTGGAATTCCAGGTTTCTAGGCCAGGAAAACAAGGAAGCCGGCATCGGAAGCTTGGAGAATTTTAGTATGTTGTTCCCCATGGTCAAATTGTCAAATTCTCAGAAAATTAGCTTTACATGTTTTTTTTTCAACCTTAAATCCTAAAAAGCCTGGGCTATAGTGAATACACACTCCCCTGCCCCTCATTGGAGAGTAACAAAAAGAGTAGTTACATGTACTGGGTGAACCCGAACTCCACCGACAAGCCCCTCTGATAATAATAATAATAATAATAATAATAATAATAATAATATCATATGGCCCTGGATGCCGTGTGCAAGCTTTTTTGTAATTTGACACCCAAAGGGTAGCTTGCATGTCGAATTTCTTTGTTCCTTGAATCGCTATGAAACTCAAGGAAGTTAGATATCTAAGCTCCTTGAACACTATAGCGCTTTCTAGTAGAGAAATGAGGAACTTTGTGTTGGCGGAAACTCCCGAGAATAATTTTGCCATTATGAACACGGCCTACTGAATTCAAATGGGTTCTTTGACATGCCAACATCGTATGACCCGCGTGTCGTATTTTTTCTGCCTTTCAAAAAATCACTTACCACGGCCAGGAGCGAACCTGCAATCTTGGGGTTAGCAGACCGACACGCTATCCACTCACCCACCGTGGCAAGCTGCCCTTCTGATGCTGCTGAGGGACGTCCTCCGAGTGTGTTGGTGTGGAGAACGCGGGGTCTCCGGTGGGTCGTTGCAGAGTAATAATTTAATTATGATTTATTCGGTTGCCTCCGTAGCGTAGCGGTCAGCATGGTTAGCTGCCGCCCCGGAGGTCCTGAGTTCGATTCCCGGCTCTGCCACGAAATTTGAAAAGTGGTATGAGGACTGGAACGGGGTCTACTCAGCCTCGGGTGTTCCAAGTGAGTAGAGGGGGTTCGATTCCCACCTCAACCATCCTCGAAGTGGTTTTCCGTGGTTTCCCACTTCGTCTTCGGGAAAATGCCGGGATGGTACCTTCTTCAAGGCCACGGCCGCCTCCTTCCCTATTCCTTGCCTATCCATCTTGACCATCCATTACCTTCCCTCATGAGGCCCCTGTTCGCTTTGCAGGTGAGGCCGCCTGGGTGAGGTGCCAATCACGCCTCACCAGTTGTATCCACTCCGTTTAGATGTTCCCAGCTCTAGAACACTGCCCGTAGAGGCGGTAGTGGTGAGTTCCCTCGCTGAGTCCGTGGGTTCCACCAACCTGGAGGGTAAACGACTAAGAAAGGAAAAAAATATTCGGTTCGTTGCCCCCAATCATCCTTGATTCTGTAAAAGTGCCTTCACAAACACTCAAAAGCCTGTAATGAGCAAAAACCACTATGTAGAATACAAAAGCACAAAAGGTAATGCAATAAGCATCCGACGAAACCCGTAAGTTACACTTTTATCACAATATCAATTATAACTCTACAGTCAGTCAACACAAATTTGTACAATATGACAGGGTGGGGGAACAATTTATACAAAATCAAAAAATTAAAAAAAAATCTCTAAGAGAAAAGGACGAAGGTAGTGATATACATAAAGACCTGCATGAGATTGGGATCTCAATTGACTATTGACCATAATGTTCCAAAATACACAATTGAACGAACAACGACTATAAATAAAGAACAAGTTGACAAAAAGCCAATGGCTGAAGTATCGAGCCTTGAACAGTCCTCCTATGCCATCTGTGATTGTGGGGATTGCCTAAATCTAAAACCCAATTCAAAGTTTCCCTTCTGGTGTGTGGAAGTAGTGGGAGAAAAGATGCAGTTCTGTATCTCAGAGGTACAGGTGTAAAATGTATTCGTGGTGCTACGGCCCGTCATGGGACTTGGATAACATTTTGCTTGCCGAAGTTGTTGAAATGGCAGGGCCCCTCAAGAGATTATAAGTTGCGCTGTAGGAGAAGCTAAAAACTTTCCAATCTCACAAAATCCTGCATACAAAGGAAAGAAGAATCAGCAAACCAATCTTTTACTTATCCCTTTCCGTGGAATTCCAGAGAGAAATGCTAGGTGTGGAAACGTTAAAACATTATAGTCATTCAACTCTTTTGCTAAGCTTTTACCATCTCTGTAATACTGAAAGCAAATGTAGGTATGTTCTTTCACCGACAAGTTTGCATTGGTAAAGAAGGGTGAGTTAGGTTCTGAGTTATCAGAACGTAATATCTAAGTGATGTAGACAGTTGTTTCCGGCAATACAATGATACACGGATTATGCGACTGGCCATGTGTACATATATACATACCAAAAAAAAGATACGTGCCTTACAGTAGTCGCATATGATGTGTAACATCTGACATGTTATCCTGCTGGTATACTACACAGCTTGGACATTCTTAAAATGTTAATTTACGCTTCATTTTCAGACTGGTACTATGATGAATGTATAGATTGAATTGGAGATATGCTACTGTCACACTTGTGGCGCAGCGGTCAAGCTGTTAGTCTCTCACCATGTTAGAGCGGGTTTGATTCCCGGTCAATACATGTGAGATTTTCGAATTGAAATGGCATGTCCTGTGGTTGACGGTCACGCAAAACTACAAGCTTCCTTCCTTCCTTAATATTTCACAATAACAAAGTGACACACAACGTCGACTGTACTCTCAAATACTGTGAGCACACTCCTCAGTAACTATATCATTCATTATTCTCAAGACTCTCATACAATTCGTCGTAAACAATAAAAACATGCCTTCCTACAATCATGAAATGACCTAGTCTCAGCTTTTATTCCACTTATATAACAACATTCTCTTATGCATTTAATATTTGACTATCCTACTCAACCACAGCTTGACAATAATGCCGCTTACTTAAATACCATTTGTAGTCTTTGTCCTACCCCATGGGATGTGCAAACTTGAACGTGAAGCTTCATAAACTGCTCAATGAGAAATGAAAGTCGGTGAAACATTTGCCACTGTGCTCGTCAAACCAGTGCCTGCTAAATGCACTGCCTACTGTATTACCATAATATTCTCGCGCTACAGAGCACACACTGCCTTGTTTCCAATACACACATTTTCAATTGTTACTGTAAAAGGGATTGTTTTACTGATATTGTAGTGTATAATACGGAACTCATTTTATTAGATGATTTGTAGCTTCCACCAGCACTAGCCTAAATAAAGAATACGATATGGATCAACTAGATTAATAGACGTGACACCGCTCATAACCTTAAATTCCTTATAAACAGGTCCTCTTCATTCACAGACCAACACGTAATGTCATATGGATTTTGTTAAAATGAGTCATATTGATATACTAATTATCGTTTAATATGATAATCTGGTAGCTGGATCGATCGATTGAGCGGGCAGTGCATACTTCCATTTTCCACCACTGCCAGCTAGTACACTTCCGTCCGATTGATCGAGCGGGCAGTGCATACTTCCGTTGTCCACCACTGCCAGCTAGTACACTTCCGTTTGATCGATCGAGCGGGCAGTGCATACTTCCGTTGGATCCATCACTGCCAGCTCGATCGTTCCGATCCACTTCCGTCCCCAATTTTCAAAATCACTCCCAAAAAACTATCCAGCAACCGAGCGGAAAGATATTACACATCAAAAACAGACATGCATATTTTGGCACGGATTGACTTCGTAGTCCAAATTCGATAAATGGTAGGAGGCCTTATGAGAAAATCCATTGTCTGATGTTACGAAGAAATCTGAAGAAGAAGGAGAATGAAAATAGCCACGCATGCCTGTCGAAAGTGCATGGTTATAAATGTTCCTCTTCTCTATCCAATTCGTCGCTAAGTTCAATGATTTGTAACAAGTGGTAAGTGTGATTAAAACAAGTTTCTTAGAAATGAAAACCGCTCTTAACAATAAGAATATTTGAAATGAAATTGTGCATGTCAATGAAATTTCTCGTAATGAGGTTAGAGAAATCCAACCAGCGGACAAGCATGGAGAAGAATATTCCCTTGCGGTACAACTAGCGCACTCTGATGATCCCATGCAGCAACACACTAGTGACAGACAACGTTTGCTCACATCTGGCGGTCAAATCCATAATGCGCAAGAACCGCCGCATGTCAATGAGAATCCTCGTAACGAGGTTACGGACATCCAAACAGCCGTCATGCAAGGAGAAGACAACCACCGTGCGGTACAAGTAGAACCATTTGCTGACATCATGAAGCAACAAACTAGAGACAGACAACGCTCACCGACATTTGTCGGTCTTAAGTCTAACTTACAAGAGCCAACTATCTCACTGCAGATGACGTTACCTACGCATCACCAGAGCACAACCGCAGAAATAGATGACATAGCGGGCATCTAAAGAAAAATGTATTACATTAGGAATTTTATTTCACATAAGCTAGAAGGAATAATAGAGGAGAAAATTAACCAAACTTAAGTCGAGTTACGACAACCATCACAAATGCCGCAACACGAAATCCCAAAGAAGCGACAGACAACACACAAAATAGTCCGAATACTCTCTATAATGTTCAGTGTGAACCACAAGGGACAATAGCGTACGAACGGAGTGGCAGAAAGAAAGCTAATCACGAAAACTCCAACAACACACAACCTGATAATACAAACAAAGTGGAAACTGAGGAAGTAACAGAAGACAAAAATCCCCTACAAGAACAAGGAAACCTACAACAAAGCCGAACAAGACCACAGATACAACACGATATAGATCACCCCAACGAGGCTACAGAACCAGCACAGGCATGGAGCACAGTAATAGGGAGGGACGACTTAGGAAACGAAACCAATATGGACAGAATATCGCAGAAAAACAGAAAGTCAGACAAGAAAATTCCAACACAGAAGAACTAGAACTGCAAACAAACAACACAGCCTCAAACGACATCTCAACGGAAGCTGGATGGAGAGGACGTCAAAGACTACAAATCATCGGAAACATGACTCAATCCACTGAACTGGAAGCGGGCTCACGCATGTCTTGGCTCTACATAGGTAGGCTCTACGAATCCACCACAGCGCAGAAATTAAAAGATTTCATACAGAACAAAGGAGTTAAGGGAGACATTGAATGCGAAGAGTTAGAGATCAGGGGACAACTAAAGGCATTTAAACTAGGAATTCCCTACGAATCACTAGAGAGCGTCTCCATAGCGGAAGCCTGGCCGGCGGGAGTACTAGTAAAGAAATATATTTTTCGGAGAGACAGACCTGAAGGTGCAAGAATCTGACAGGACGAAACCACAAAACGCGGAAGAACTGAAAAGGCAAAAAATAAACACACCAACTACCAAGGATGGACACCAAACAGAAACCAACACACCACTGAATCTGTTACTGTGGAACGTAGAAGGACTAAAGGGTACCTTCAGCTCAGCACCTGAAGAAATATGGATAGGCAAAGACGTGATAATAACTACAGAAACCTTCCTGACAGGATCTTTTGAACTACAAGGATATAAATCAATACACGCCTATGCCAAATCAAAAGACAGAGGTAGGCCAGAGGGAGGTGTCTCCATCATGATAAAACCCACCATAGGAAGGATCAAAGAGACAATAAAGGACGACAACAAAGTCATTGTGAAAACAAACAAACTAACCATAATAGGCATGTACATCACCTATGGAACATCCTCTGATGACACAGTGGAACAGATAACATCTGCAATAGCACAAACGAAGACAGAAAAAAATGTAATAGTTGCAGGCGACTTTAACTGCAGAACAGATAAACCAAACAAAAAAAACGTTCCTTGACATACTACAAGGAGAAGGATACAACCTGATCAACAATCCGAGTGAAATAACTTACATCGCGCACAACGGAGCTAACACGATCGACCTGGTCTTTTACCGAGGAAAGACTTTTCAATTTGATTGCTGTAATAGATTCGTAGATATTTAGAATAGACTAAATATTTCGGATGGTCGCCATGTTGGATTTTTATTATATAGGCTTTAGAGTTATGTACTAATACATGAAGATTATTGTGTAGGTGTTTTATTCAAATTTCAATCGCAACTTAGGACACAAGAAATAAAAACGAGATTTTAAAATTTCGCTCAGCCGCTATCTTGTGGTATGAAAATAAATTTAATGAATTAGATGCCAGCGTATTAAAATGTATAGAAGCATATACCGCACCTAGATTCACTGCGCTCGGAGGGTTAAATCGCAAGACACATCTTATTTGAATATTTGAATTTCGCGTCGCCGCCATGTTGGATTTGTGCTCACCAGGTTATTGAAAGTCCCATAGGTGAACTTATGTTTATAGCCTCTATACACATAGAAAATTTCAGTTTGATTGCTGTCATAAATTAATAGATATGGAGAACCGTCTAAATATATCGGATGGTCACCTTGTTTGATTTTAATATATGTAGGTCATAGAGTTATGTACTATTAGATGAGGATTATTGTGTACGTTCATTATTCAAACGTTGATTTCGATCGCATGACTAGAACACAAGAAATAAAAACTTAATTGTAATATTTCGCACAGCCGCCATCTTGGGGTTATGCAACCAATTGAACTAAATTGGATGTCAGTGCATTTCAATTTGTATTGTAATTTGCTGTACCAAGTTTCACTGCGTTCGGATGGTTAAATGCAAAGAAAAGTGTATTTAAATGCTTTAACTTTGCTTGGCCGCCATGTTCTTTCTGCTGTTAATAGTGTTACGTGCCACCCCCCTAGTGGCACTTTTGTTAACTGGATTACGGTGGGTAGAAAGCACAATACCAATTACTGCTTTAAAGAGAAGTTACCTTTATTGCTTGCAGGAAGATACACTACTCATCAGCAAATACAAGCAATTGGAACCTTACTCTAGTTTCCTCAAGTCTCTTGCTTATGGAGAGCCCTTGCCCTCTTTCACTTGTCAACAGTTAATCTTCTCGCTAATGAGTCTGGTGGCCTTGACAGAACTACATGCAACTCTCCCCTATGTACACAAATTACAGCTACTTACCAAAACACAGGCAGTCCCCTGTATGCTTCTCACTTCCTCGCTGTCAAGAGAAACGGTTTCACTAGGGGTTTCGCAAGTCACCACACTTCTGTCGCTCACGATAAACGCTCACACTAGCTCGTAAAACACACAACAACAAATGCTTGACAGGTCGCTCTTATATAGCAGGCCGGTGACTCAATAAATGCTTCTAGACCCATCCAGGGTCCGCGGATTCTCGACGATTCCAACACTGGCTGGGTCACGAATATTCTGGACCATCCCTTTGTCCTAGTAGACCTGTTGCATAAGGCGCACGCAATACACTGAGGGAGAGCAGCCCAGCCCTGGGGCAGTTGTGACTCATGCGGCGAGCGATGAAAGAAACTCACAGCCGTAACACCACCCCCTTCCTAAAAGGCTGATCGTCCCGATCAATCATTGGTCCGTCTGTGTCCCTCCGTAGGCTGCCAGGCGATCTCGATGAACGATCTTCATCTTCGCCCTCGGGCTCCGCAGGATCCTGTAGAGAACATCGTTGATTCGTTTCACGACTCGGTACGGGCCCTCCCAGGACTTCTGTAGATTGGGTGACAGGCCTTTCTTGAGTAATGGGTTGAAGAGCCAGACTAGGTCGTCCTCGTGAAATGCGCCGGCATCCGTCTGCTGGTCGTATCGGGTCTTCATTCGGTCGGTCTCGATCCGCAGTTTCCTCCTCGCGAACGCGTGCACGTCCTCCAGTTGGTCGACCAGTTCTTGACAATACTGGCTTACCGGGACCGGATCATTCCCAGGTCGGCCGAAGGCAAGATCGACAGGTAGACGGAGCTCCCTCCCAAACATGGCCCGGGATGGTGTGCACCCGGTGGCTTCATGCACAGCGGCACGGTAGGCCAGGAGAAATAGTGGAAGATGTTTGTCCCAATCCCTCTGGTGCTCGCTGACGACTATTCGGAGATGTTTCTCGATGGTGCGATTGAATCGCTCTACCATCCCGTCGGACTGAGGGAGTAGCGGCGTTGTCCTTGTCTTCCGGATTCCCAGCAGCTGGCATAGGTTCTGGAACACCTGCGACTCGAAGTTCCTCCCTTGGTCGGATTGCAGCTCCAGGGGTACTCCGTACCGGCTGACGAATTCCTTCACCAGGGTCTCTGCAATCGTCGCGACTTCCTGGTTAGGGAGCGCATACGCCTCCGGTCATTTGGTGAAGTAGTCGCTGACAACCAATATGTAGCGGTTCCCTGACTCGCTCAACGGGACTGGCCCAGCAACATCGATGGCCACTCTCTCCATGGGGCCGCCCACGTTGTAGGTCTTCAGTGGACCCCGCCGTCTTCGTCCTGGACACTTGCTGGCTGCTCAATCGAGGCACCTCGCGCAGTGGTTCTCCACGTCGGTTCGGCATCCGATCCAGTAGAACCGCTCTCTCAGCTTCTCCAGGGTCTTCTTTATCCCTAGGTGTCCACCAGATGATCCTCCATGGACTTCCTTCAGGACTTCCTCCGTCATAGCCTTTGGAACGACGACTTCTTCCCGAGATGTCTTCCCGTCGGTGCTCTCCCAGGCGCGGCAGATGAGGCCATCCCTTACAATCAGCGAGTGCCACTGCGCCCAGTAGGACTTAAACTTTTGGCTGCAGTCACTCACAATGTTCCACCCGGGTCTGGGGACACAGGCCCTCTTCCATTCGGCTATCAGTCCCAGGTCATCATCTTCTGCTTGTGCCCGCGTGAAAGATTCGCGGCTCCAGTTCCCTTGAAGTTCCACAGTAGTCCGTCGGCACTGTATCCCGGTGTTCTCCTCCCTTCGGGCACAGAAGGTGCAGTCTTCGGGGCACGGTCTTCGTGACAGGGCGTCGGCGTTAGAATGCAGTTGGCCTATCCTGTGCTGAATCTCAAAGTTGTACTGTTGAAGCCTCTCTAACCACCGCGCGAGTTGACCTCGGGCTGCTTGAAGTTCAGGAGCCACCGCAGGGATGCATGGTCGGTCCTGATGAGAAATTCTTGCCCGTACAGGTACTTGTGGAAGTGTTCAATGGTCTTCACGATGGCGAGCAGCTCCTTCCTGGTGACGCAGTAGTTCCTTTCTGGCTTTGACAGGGCCTTGCTGAAGTAGGCCACTACTCTCTCCTCGCCGTCCACTACTTGCGACAGGATCCCCCCTATGCCAAAGTCGCTGGCATCGGTATCGACGATGAACCTTGTTCCAGGTCTGGAGTAGGCCAGAATCTGAGCGGTGCACAGAGCCTGCTTGAGTTGTTCGAAGGCACTTTGGCATTCTGCTGTCCACGTGAAGAGTTGGTCATTCTCAGTCAGTCGATGTAAAGGTTTGGCGATGTCGGCGAATCCTCTCACGAAGCGACGGTAATAAGTGCAGAGTCCCAGGAAGCTTCGTAGTTGGGACTTGTCCTTCGGAACTGGCCACTCCCTCACAGCTGCGGTCTTTTCTGGATCGGTGCGCACCCCTTCCTCGGAGACAATATGCCCAAGGTACTGGACCTGCTTCTGGAAGAGCTGACACTTCTTGGGGCTCAACTTCAGCTGGGCAGCCCGTAGCTTCATCAAGATCTCCGTCAGGTTGCTGTGCTAACTTAATCTGCCCGTCTTCCATCTTCTTCTGGCCGTCCTCTATCTTCTTGGTTAAATTCTTCTGGCCATCTTCTAATTTAGCAGTTAGGTCCTCGGCTAACTTCTTCTGGTCGTCTTCTAGTTTGGCAGTTAGGTACTTGGTTAAATTCTTCTGGCCGTCTTCCATCTTGGTTTCCATGCCACTTAACTTTTCTAGCAATGCTGCGAATTGCTCTTTCATTTTAGATGTTTGTCTTGTAAGGGGCATGCGCTCACAGGAAAATTAAAAAAAAATGACCTGCTTGGGTTTTGAAACCAGGACCGTCAGGTGTTGTGCTTGTGCTTGAGTTCGTAATCCGGCTTCTGACACCAGTTGTTACGTGCCACCCCCCTAGTGGCACTTTTGTTAACTGGATTACGGTGGGTAGAAAGCACAACACCAATTACTGCTTTAAAGAGAAGTTAGCTTCATTGCTTGCAGGAAGATACACTACTCATCAGCAAATACAAGCAATTGGAACCTTACTCTAGTTTCCTCAAGTCTCTTGCTTATGGAGAGCCCTTGCCCTCTTTCACTTGTCAACAGTTAATCTTCTCGCTAATGAGTCTGGTGGCCTTGACAGAACTACATGCAACTCCCCCCTATGTACACAAATTACAGCTACTTACCAAAACACAGGCAGTCCCCTGTATGCTTCTCACTTCCTCGCTGTCAAGAGAAACGGTTTCACTAGGGGTTTCGCAGGTCACCACACTTCTGTCGCTCACGATAAACGCTCGCACTAGGTCGTAAAACACACAACAAAAAATGCTTTACAGGTCGCTCTTATATAGCAGGCCGGTGACTCAATAAATGCTTCTAGACCCATCCAGGGTCCACGGATTCTCGAGGATTCCAACACTGGCTGGGTCACGAATATTCTGGACCATCCCTTTGTCCTAGTAGACCTGTTGCATAAGGCGCACGCAATACACTGAGGGAGAGAAGCCCAGCCCTGGGGCAGTTGTGACTCATGCGGCGAGCGATGAAACAAACTCACAGCCGTAACAATAGTTTTTTTAAGTCATTTTGGTAAACGCCACGTAGTGCCCTTTATCACCGTACAATATTTCAGGGTGATTTGAGTAATACTCGTAGTTTCGGAGATAGAGAATGCCGGTGAAATATTTCGCACAGCCGCTATGTTGGATTGGTGAGACGTAATATAATTTGAAGGGCACGGCCGAGGTCGGCCAAGGTATTACTATGACGTTACCGAGTTTCATTGAAATCGCTCCAGCCATTTAGAAGTTATTAAAGGGGGATACACACATACACACACACGGACAAACGGTGATCTCATAAGCCTATTTTCATTTTATGAAAAAATAGGCTTATGAGATCACCTTTTGTCCGTGTGTCTGTGTGTGTGTGATGGTTTGTGTGTGTGTCCCCCTAATAAATTCTAAACTGCTGTAGCGATGACAATGAAACTCGGTAAGATCATAGCACCGTTGTGCCCGACCCCGACCGTGCCCTTTAAATTTTATTGCGTCTCACCAATCGAACATGGCGGCTGTGCGAAATATTTCACCAGCATTCAGTATCTCCGAAACCATTTCAGATATCAGCCTGAAAATTTTACGGTGATAAAGAGAACTACTAGAATTTCACCTATGAGACATTCAAAAACCTGGTAACTACAAAACCAACATGGCGGCCAAGCGAAATTGAGACTTTTAAAAAGACATTTCTCGCGATTTAACCATCCAAAGGTAATGAAACATGGTACAGCAAATGTTTATACACATTGTAATGCACTGGCGTCTAATTTAGTTCAATTGTTTTCAATACCTCAAAATGGTGGTTGTGCGAAACATTTCATTGGCATTCAATATTTCCGAAACTATTTATGATATCACCCTGAAAATTTGTACGATTGTAAAGGGTACTACTACAAGTTTATCTATGTCACTTTCAAAAACTTGTAGAGCACAAAACGAACATGGCGGACAAGCGAATTTGAAACATTTTAATAGACTTTTCTCGTGATTTAACCATCTGAGCGCAGTGAAATGTTGTACAGTAAATGATTATACATATTGCAATGCACTGGTATCTAATTTACTTCAATTATTTACATAACCTCAAGATGGCGACTGTGCGAAATTTTAAAATTAAGTTTTTATTTCTTGTGTCGTAATCATGCAATCGAAGTGAAAGTTTGAATAATGAAGTTACGCAATAATTTTCCTTTAAAGGTACATAACTGTATGGCCTATACATATAACAATCCAAAAAGGCGAGCATCCGACTTATTTTGACGGTTCTCAATATCTACGAATCTTTTACAGCAATCAAACTGATTTTTTTATGTTAATAGAGGCTATGAACATAAGTTTACATATATGACTTTCAGTAACCTGGTGAGCACAAATCCAACATGGCTGCGACGCGAAATATAAATATTTAAATGCACGTTTCTCGCGATTTAACCATCCGACTGCAGTGAAATTTTGCACGTTAAATGCTTATACAAATGTCAATCCACTGGAATCTAATTTATTTCAATTGTTTTCATTACCACAAGATGGCAGCTGTGCGAATTGTTAAAATCTCGTTTTTGCTTCTAGTGTCCTAATCATGCGATTGAAGTCTGAATACCACACGTACACAATAATCTTCATGTAATAGTATATACATAAAATCCAACCTGGCGACCATCTGAAATATTTAGACAGTTCTCAATATCCACGAATCTATCACAACAATCAAACAGAAATTTTGTATGTTGGTAGAGGCAATTAACATGAGTAGGATATATGAAAATAGGCTGTATAGTTCTTGACGGAACTATTGTTTCCTAAATGTAGATAGGCTAATAAATGTAAATAGGCTAAAAAAATTGGCCAACAATAACTTTCTAGGACTTGTATTATTTTTTAGCAACATCCATTACAGTTACCTAGATATAAATAAATAGAATGTTAATGAATGTAATTCGTTATGGACACTTATGTAGCAGTTGGTGCATCTGATGTGAATAGCACTAGTAAATGAAAGAACGTTATACCATATATATTCACATGTTATGACAATGTATCTTCCTAACTTGGCAAGACATTAGGACATTAGGAAGGCCTACTTGTATATCTATATTATCAGGAAATACTTGTTGATGCTGAATGTGTAATAGCGAACAGTCCTCGGCAAAACATGGTTTGATTTGCTGTTCTTGCTGGGAGGGTGGAACAATGGCATGGAGTTATAGATTCCCGTTAAGTTGAGCCAACCAACTACGAGTACTTACAAGCCTGTCTGAATTCCATTTAATAACTCTGGTCATTACTAAGAAACAGTTATTCAATTTGCAGTGGTTTGAGCATCGGAATGCGATCGATTAAGTGCTAACTTTTAAAAGAGAAATTAATTGAGCAAGCTAGTCAATGAATACTGAATTCCCATCATTTAAAATATTCGCCTGCTCCATCACCAAACTGTGCGCCTTGATCCACGCTAAAACATGTGTGTCAACTTTATTGATGCTCCTTGGTGAAATGTAGAAATGTATCTATATTGATTAAATTGCCCTTTATAGGCGTGGTACTATAGTATATTTTTTCGCGACATTGCTTCCAGAGAGCTGAAA
Source organism: Meconema thalassinum (assembly GCA_946902985.2). Classification (NCBI taxonomy): domain Eukaryota; kingdom Metazoa; phylum Arthropoda; class Insecta; order Orthoptera; family Tettigoniidae; genus Meconema; species Meconema thalassinum. The sequence continues at coordinate 1,934,336,698 of OX336388.2, forward strand.
ATGTTATGATGTGTTAACAAGGTATAGTAAGCAATTGTGCGTTGTATGTGCCATACTTATAAGTGACTTACCTGCAGAAAATACTCTTCTAATGTAATGATGATGATATTTGTTGTTTTAAGGGGCCTAACATCTAGGTTATCGGCCCCCTACTAATGTAATGACTATGATTATTACTTCCAATATCATTGTAACCGCAGTTGGGTGAGAGGGTGGGTGTTGGGTACGACTCGGGTGGATCAAGGCAGATGCAGATTACTGTAGGTTGGATTAATACCCGGATTAATACGGTAAGCTCTTGCCTCACGTGTACAGACGCACTCGATGGGGACCTCTGCCGTGAAGGTTCTGGTGTCTGGCACAAACAAATTTACTCAAATCATTGCAAAACATAAAGTCTTCAATCTATTAAAACAGTTGCTTTTCATTTGAGTCGTCAAGTTGCAAAACACGTTTAATCCAATTGTGAATAAGAATCATTTTCATGAGAAACGTTTATCTGGACTTTGCCTCACGTGTCTTTTGTGTTTGTTGTTTTCTACTCTTTGCTTTGTGTTTTTGGTGTTTGGTCTTGTGTTTGCTTTGTGCTTTTGAATTTTACTTTTTGCTTTTCTTTCTTGGTTTTGAGTTTGTTTTCTGTTTTTGCTTTTTGATTTGTGTTTCTTGTTTTTTGTTTTATGCTTTTGCATTTGATTTTGAGTTTTGGTTTTTGCTTCGTGTTTTTTGGTTTTGTGTTAGTTTTCTGGAAAATCAAAATAAACAAATCAAAATAAAACAAGATGTTCAGTAAAGAACATATAGCCTACTTTCTCCTAAATGTATGAGTATAGTTATAACTCGTTGTTATTATCAAAGAGTATAATAGAACTATTCTTTGTTGAAGACCTTAGAAACGATTTACCTCTACCAAACGCCACAACCTAGATAAAAACTGCTACCATCATTGAAGAAAGAAAGATAAGAAGTATATCAAGAATGTTATGGATCTGGAGACATAATCGACCGGACTGGCGGCGTGGCTCAGCGGTAACGTTCTCGCTTGCTGGGCCCTAGGTTGCAGGTTCGTATCCTGGCGCAGTCAGCTGGCATTTGAGGGTGCACAAATGCGAGGGAGCCGTGTCAGTACATTTACTGGCACGTTAAAGATCCCCTTCGGGCCAAAATTCCGGCACCCCGGTGTCTCTAAAATCAGCAGTAGTTAAAAGGGATGTAAAACCAATAACATTATTATTATTATTATTATTACGACCTGCCGTGGGCAACATCCAACTTTGAGTTGAGGCATGTCTTTACACGTCTGATTGTGCATGGCTTTCACAACCCTAATTGAATTAACAAATCTTTCCATGACCCTACAGAGACGTGTGTATACAAACTATGTGGATATTTTCGATAATATAATCCTAACAGAGCGAGTGCATTCTAGCGGCCAGAAGAAGAAACTTTTCAAGAAAATCTGGAAGTTACCTTTTTGGCAGCTAGATGTCTCGAGTAAATCTGCTGGCGAATTATGTTTTAATTAAATATATATTTTACACCATAATGTGCACAATATAACGCTTAATAACATTTTCAAGTAACGCAAAATAGGCTGTTACAAACCCTTTAAAATAAAAAGTTAAAATGTATCGTAGTATCATCTTGTCATTCTTCAAATTCGATGCGCATAGAATGATACTGGTATAGTAATCAATGGATCCCCACGTAGACTAGTCGTGACATCTATTGGTGAAATATCGAACAATATAATCCTAACAGAGCGAGTGCAGTCTAGCGGCCAGAAGAAGAAACTTTTCAATAAAATCTGGAAGTTACCTTTTTGGCAGCTAGATGTCCCGAGTAAATCTGCTGGCGAATTATGTTTTAATTAAATATATATTTTACACCATAATGTGCACAATATAACGCTTAATTTTAAAACATCTGAGTCATTACAAAACAATAAACATATAACATTTCAAGCAAAAAACCTAGCTCTGATCGGGTTTGAACCATAGGCATTTGAGCGATAGGCTAATGCTCTTCCACTGAGCTAATTGTGTCAACGAATATCGTTCTATTTAAAATGACTTACATAGAACTTGTTAGCAAATAATGATTTATACTAAACGATTTCATCACTGGAGTATATTATTTATATATAAAGCATTTCATACAAAGTTTATTTATTTTTTATCAGTGCGCTATATTGCATGCAATACTCAAATTAGTGAAATATAAGTCCGGCACAAGATATCCACTGCCATCTTGTCTTATTACTGAATCAGTTCAGCTTTTAAAAATCACGTCTGCACTATAGTATTACAAAATAAACTTTTAATTTCGAACGTGCCTCTTCCTTTAGAACAGTTAAAACGATTCTCGGCTCGATAATCGGAACTGGTGGGTCCCATGATTTGGATTATAAAGTTTGCATAATTCGCACGGCCGCCATCCTGAAATGGTATGGCGGACGACCTTGTAATTTGGTCACAAGACGCATCCTATACGAAGGTATGTTGTTACCAAATTTGGTAGAGATCGGATGATTTGGTTAGTCGTTATTTGATTTTACGTTTTGAACGTTTGAGTGGTCGCCATTCAGTTTTAGTAAAGATGGGGCGATATAAAACATGACACTGAGGTGTCCTTTGCTAGTGCTACCTTTGTACCAAATTTCGTTCAATTTGCATTCACCGTGTTCGAATTGATAGGGGGGGACTGACATTCAGAGTACACACACTCACACACACACAGACACACACACACACACACACAGACTCACACACACACATACACACACACACACAGACTCACACACACACATACACACACACAGACAGACACACTTTTTTCGCCCTGTGTTGATCTCATAAGTCTACTTTCATTTTTTGCAAAAATCGAAAGTAGGCTAATAAAACAAAATAAGCAAAACAAAATCAAAATAAAACAAAACAAAAAACAAAACAAAAGATTAAACAAAATATTTCAAATCAATATAAAACGAAATGAAATAAAACAAAACAAAATAAACAAAACACAATCAAAAAACAAAACAAAATAAAACAAAATAAAATAATATAAAGTAAAATAAAATGAAATAAAATAAAATAATAAAATAAACAAGAAGTTCCGTGAAGAACTATACAGCCTACTTTTCATGCCAATGATTATTCTACAGAATATGAACCTATCTAGAATAATGACGAAATTAAGTTGCTAATATCGTAATTTCCAATTAGTTCGAAATACTGTATACCTGGCATAATGTATCCTAATAGAGCACTACAGTTGGCAGCTCTGATGACTGAATATATTCTTAGTTCCGTCTCTTAAGGTACAAAATACAAAATTTGTTTGAAGTCCGATGAATAGCATGGACGTTACATGCAGTTAAACATTGGATCTAATAGCGCGCGTAAAATCATGTTGGCAACAATGTCATGTATGTATTGGTCAGACATAATCTGAAATAATATGATCTATTGTTGTGCCAATTTTGAATGAAATCCATTAGTTAGTATAGAAGTTACATGCATTTTAAAATTGGACCTATCAGCAGGCTTAGAATCATGTTGGCAGCACTGACGTATATTAGTTACTCCAAATTCGTCTAGAATGCCAGGTACTATACGTGTGCAAAGTTTAGAGCTATTGGCTTGCATACATTCTGATATATTGATATTAGGGTAACAAAAATAGGGACAGCACATATTAACAGTTGGCAGCACTGGTTGCTCCTTAGAATACGCACAGTCATATCTGTTATGGTACACATAGCACATACGAAATTTGGTTGAAATCCAAATGATAGTATGGAAGTTACATGTATTTAAAGTTGGACCTGTCAGCAGGCTTAGAATCATGTTGGTAGCACTGACGTATATAAGTTACTCCAAATTAATATAGAATGTCAGGGACTATACATGTGCATAGTTTAAAGCTGTCGGCTTGCATACTTTCTGATATATTGGTATTTGGATAAAATAAATTAGGAGCATTTATTAACAGTTGGCAGCCCTGGTAGGTCTGAAGAATACGCTCAGTCATATCTGGTTATGTACACATACAATATACGAAATTTGGTTGAATTCCAATTGATAGTATAGAAGTTATATGCATTTAAAAATTGGACCTATCAGTAGGCTTATAATCATTTTGGCAACACTGCCACGTTTAGCCTCCTGGAAATTAAACTGAAATATTATGATCTGTACGTGTGCCAATTTTGAAATAGCTCCCATTCATACTTTCCAAGATATCCAACATGGAGCTCAAATTTCAATTGCGATTTTTTAGCAGTTGGTAGCACTGATATCATTTTCAAATATGGCCGTGAGATATTCAGGTATAGATCTTTACTCCTACCAAATTTTGTTTCGATTGCTGCAGCCGTTTAGGAGTTGATAGGGAGGACACACACACACAGCCAGACAGGCAGACAGAAGGACAGACAGACAGACAGACAGACACACATTTGCCCGAACTCATAAGTCTACTTTTTCCTCATTTTTGCAAAATGTGAAAAGTAGGCTAACTCGGCCATAAGTCGCCCAATAGGGTTGAGGTTTTTACTGACAGTGTGATATATTCAGGAATCGTGACTGGAGCTATTTAAATGTGAATTTGTGCAATTGAGATGAGTTGTAATAAGGAGACGTAGACTATTGTTGGCATTCCTGAGAAGATATTTCCTGAATGTTTTCTAGGTTTATGCCGTGTCTTGTGTGGGGTTTCGCCTAGAAACACCAAGCTAGCTCGTCAGTGGGCTCTTGGTGTCCACGCCCGGAGCCCCACAGGAGTAGCGAACTGTACACTACCTCCCTTCTTATGAAGCGCACGTGCACCTCTTAACTGCGAGAGCTAAAAGTTCAAGCAACTTTTCACCTCCCTATAAAGGCTTCCTAAAAGATGGTATATTGGCTTTCACTGTCCGTGAATTAAAACTCAGCATTTTTTCTAGGTTTATGACGTGTCTTGTGTGGGGTTTCGCCTAGGAACACCAAGCTGGCTCATCAGCGGGCCCTTGGTGTTCGCGCCTGGACCCCCACAGGAGTAGCGAACTTTGCTCTACCTCCCTTCTTATGAAGCGCACGTGCGCCTCCTAACTGCGATAGCTAAAAGCTCAGGCAGCCTTTCACCTCCCTATAAAGGCTTCCAAACAGGTGGCCGTGAAAGTCAATATTCCTATATACCACGGCTCGAGAAGGGAGAGTTCTGCTGTGCTCCTCCAAATATTATTTGTTTAATCGGTTACAAGCCCTAACCTTAAACTGGCGCCCACATACATATTATAGAATTATGGCATGTTAAAGAATCTTCCACTAATTACACCTGTGTGAAGCTAAATTGTATAGGTTAGGAATGTAAACAACGCTCTTAGGTTTCTACGTTCGTTGCCAAGAGCCGACTGCGGTGGCGTCTAGTAGCTAAGTTCTGAACTAGGCCTACAAGTCGTTGACGGTTGGGTTTGGCGGCAAAATTAGGAACTATTTGAAAATTCAAAGTTGCAGTCCTTACTTGAATTTAAAAAATCCTCTCGGCACGCCGGAAGGCGGAGGTAGATTTCACCGGGCAAACTAGGGGATGGGCTATAATAGGCAAAATAAGCAGGTTTTCGTAGGAGGATCAAACCTCATTTATTGCGAGAAAGTATTTTACAATTGGAGGTTAATTAACTTTTTCCGTCTTTCTATGCATTATTTAACATTTTATTGTCTTATAGGTATGGTAACCTTCTTGTCATTTGGGGTTCATTTTTATACTTGTGATCACACTGCCCTTATGCAAGGCTTGGAACTGATGTGTAACTATCTAACAGTCTGTTACTTCTTCACGCAATTTTTTTTCTACCGCAGAGATGTTGGTTGGTTCCTCAGTTTAGGGGCTGCGACAACGTGGTCATGTAACCCCGTGTACATTGGGTGTGTGTAGAATCTGCCTGATAAACGGTGTTAATTGTGATGACTGTATTATTCTGTAATTCAGTTAAGGTCTGCAGACCGTCAATTTTAAGCAGTAGTTCCTAATTTTGTACCAAATGCTACCGTCAACGACACCTAGCTGTGAACTTGGCTGCTAGATGCCACTGCAACCAGCAACTTGCAACGAACGTTGTAACTTCCCCTCCGAAGGAAAGCATGCTGAGGGATTTTTAGCGCTCTTAGCAAATCCGGCGACTTTGGCCGGCCTTGAACCAGCGACCTTGGACATAGAATTTCAGCATGCTAACAGTTAGCCGCTTCCCTCATAGTCAGATGGAACAAGAAGTTCCGTGACGAACTAAAGAGCCTACTTTTCTTAAAATTAAGATTCATGCCAATGATTAATCTACAGTATATGAACCTATCTAGAATAATGACGAAATTAATTTGTTAATATCGAAATGTCTTAATTAGTTCGAAATACTGTATACTAGGCATATTGTAGCCTAATAGAGCAATACAGTTGGCAGCCCTGGTGACTGAATATATTCTTAATTCCCTCTCTTAAGGTACAGAATACAAAATGTGGTTGAAGTCCAAAGGACGTTACATGGAGTTAGACATTGGATCTATTAGTACACGTTAAAGCATGTTGGCAACAATGTCATGCGAGTGCAGGTCAGAAATAATCTGAAATATTAAGATATCTTTTTGTGCCAATTTTGGATGAAATCCATTTGTTGGAATAGAAGTTACATATATTTTAACATTGGAGCTATCATCAGGCATAGAATCATGCTGGCAACATTGGCTTAAATTAAATACTCCAAATTAATCTAGAATGTCAGGTGCTATACGTGTGCAAAGTATAGAGCTGTTGGCCTGCACACTTTCTGATATATTGATATTAGGGTAAAAAATATAGACACCATTTATCAACAGTTGGTAGCCCTGATTGCTCTTAAGATTACTTATAGTCATATCTGTAATGTTACACATAGCACATACGAAATTTGGTTGAAATCCAACTGACAGTATAGAAGTTACATGTATTTAGAAATTGGTCCTATCAGCAGGCTTAGAATCATGTTGGTAGAACTGACGTATATAAGTTACTCCAAATTAAGGTAAAATGTCAGGTAATATACGTATGCATAGTTTAAAGCTGTCGGCTTGCATACTTTCTGATATATTGGTATTTGGATAAAAATAGGGAGAGCAATTATTAACAGTTGGCAGCCCTGGTGGCTCTTAAGAATACACTCAGTCATATCTGTTTATGTACACATATTACATACAAAATTTGGTTGAAATCCAGTTGATAGTGTAGAAGATATATGCATTTAAAAATCGGACCTATCAGAAGACTTAAAATTATTTTGGCAACACTGTCATGTATGGCCTCCTGAAAACTAAACTGAAATAGTATTATCTACATGTTTGCCATTTTTGGAATAGCTCCCATGTATACCTTCCAAGATATCCAACATGGAGCTCAAATTTCTAGTGCGTTTTTTTAGCAGTTGGTAGCACTGACATCTTTTTCAAATATGGGCCTGAGATATTCCGGTATACATCTTTACTCATACTAAATTTGGTTTCGATTGCTGCAGCCGTTTAGGAGTTGATAGGGGGGGGGACACACACAGCCAGCCAAACAGACAGAAGGACAGACAGACAGACACATTTTCCCGGATCGATCTCATAAGTTTACTTTTTCCTCAGTTTTGCAAAGTGTGAAAAGTAGGCTAAAAATGAATGTGATCTCGTCACTGGCGTTGTCTTGGCAACCTCTGATAGGTCATCCCTCATCAATTTAGAAGCGTTGGCATGGTAACCTCTGATGGCACTTTGCATTTTCTTTAATTCCGAAATTAATTTTCTCATCCCTTGGCGTAATGGTGTGTCATATCAAAAATTCTTTCAGACAAAAGTTTTAGGTAATTATTAGGGGAATATTTTCCATTTTGTACGGTTTTGATATTGTGCCTATTAAGAGAGATATGATTAATGTTTCCCGAAAAACCCACTTTTTTCACCCTTTTGGTCAATGGTTGGTGCTATCAAAAAACTTATTTGACAAAATTTTTGGCACTTATCTGACACAAATTATGAACTTTGAATGGATTTGATATTTCACGTATTAAGAGAGTTATAGCGAAATTTCACTTTATCAAAAAGTGCCCCCCATTTTCAACCCCTTCAACCGATTTTGCCCATTAACGAACTCGACCGAGATTTTAATGGGATACTTATTATGTAAAAAATTCAAACTGATTGGGGCAAAATTACGGCAGTTATCGTGTCCACAAGAAACTGATATATATATATATATATATATATATATATATATTGTGCCCAACTCTAGGAATGGGTATTCCAAGATTCAGACACCTAGATATCAAGGGAAAGGCTACAGCCGCTTTTGAAAGTTGAGATATTTGAATATCGCGCTCCATTACTTCTAGAATGGAATGGAAACTTTGTGCAGCCAAGAGCATGTTAAGTGACGTAGCGAGTAGTAGCAGAGGTCGAGACAATTTGTTGATTAAATAGTTAGCCATGGAGTAGAGACTTGAGACTTGAATCAGATTACTGGCACGGCCAAATGAAAGAGAATGCACTTAGTCTCAAGTGAATCGGACCAGAGACACCGGAGATATGAGGATTTCCAGATTGCAGCGTGATCCAGCGTGGACCCGACCGTTTTGAATAAAAGCCGACCGGCCCAAGCATCATCAGCTCACTTCGAACCAAGCTCTTGCATGACAAGGTGCTGCTGCTACGTTGAGCCAAGGCACATCGTTGCCGGATCTACGCAGAAGATATCTTTAAATTGTGATAGTCACAAAAGTGTTGCGATACGTGTGGAACATAGTAAGTTTCCGGCAGAGGGAATCACTAAGGTGATTGTTATTTTTCTACGGACACTGGTGAAGTACTTTATTTATATATGGACACATGCTAGACTTTGTCTAGAAAGTACTTTGTCACAGTCCAGTAATAATAATTCAATACTTGGATATTTTAATCCAATTAGTCAGTTTCATAAATTGTAACTTGATAACCACTCCGATCTTTCAGTATATTGAAGGCCAGTCTATCACGGTGTTTTTCATTAGCCGAAAAAGGGAAACTATAAGTTGCTTCGCGCATGATAGATGGTGATAAACCATGCCCAAGGAACGATCTTCAGAACAGCCGTTGATTGATTTAGACTGTCAGTGTTTTCCTGTACTGAAAAGATTACCGTGAGTTATGTTACAACTGACGTATTTGAGAATAGATCATTTGGATCTGACCCCATTTAAGCAAACTGCTATGGATTTAATTCAAGTCAATATTAAAATGGATCAGCAGTTACTTCAAACTTCAAGAAATATTTCCACTATGTCGTGTTAGGCAGATTGTGGGTATATAATGGCGGCCGATACAAGGATTAGACGTGCGTGTCCAATCGGGCATGTATCTGGATAAATCTGGTACAGACCAGGTTCACTACGCTTCAAGACCAACGAGAAATGTAAGCCACATTTGACTTTTATAATATGCCTAGCTAATTGGAACAAACTCATTTTCTGCAGTTGACCAACACATTTGTTTTTCTTCGTATTTAAATCTTGCAATGATTTACGCAAGACACATTAGGGTTATTCTGAGTATTTTCAGCACTCAGAACAGTTTAGGATCGATGACCGAGCATAACGAGCATTTATTTGAATGTTTCATATTTTTTTGATAATCACGGTAATCAGCCGAGGTAACTGTAAAAGTTAATAATTATTTTTGTTGAGAAATGGATATTTCATCCATATTCGAAGAATCGAACATGTGGATTCTCACATAATGAAATAATAATTAAACACATCTACAATAATATAACTAATAATAATAAGAATAATAATAATAATAATCCACTAATAATAATAATAACGATTTTCATAACTTTTCTAAATAATTCTTGGATCTTATATTTTCTAATAATCACATTCATTGAGAGAGAGCTTATGAAGTAGTTTAATCATTTCTAGTTTGGAACAAGTGATTTTCCGAAGGATAGTGGTTAGCGCAAGCCCGCATTCAACCAACATTACAGTTCTGGTTGAACAGTTAATATTTGCAATGAGCAAAGTATATTTTTCAGATAACACGGAGAGGCATGAAACGGGAAGCAAATGATATTTGTATCAATTAGGATATTTTTGTATTTATATAAAATCATGACGTAGATACACATTCGAAAGTGAAATAGAGAGTATCATAAGTGTGGTAACTTCACGATTTGAACTGAATAGTAAAACAAAATAAACTTGTAAGTTTATAAATCTTCCAGTTTTGATAACAAGCAGAGGCTTGATTTATTGTATAAATTTTGGGAAGAAAATTTATGTGTGTAGAGTAGTTGAAATGCCATTCCCAGGTGCGCATGTTTAAGTCGCAGGAATGAGGAGGTTTTTATTTGAGCATCAATCAAATAGCAGGTTCGATGACTCAGTGTTAAAGAAGGAGTATTGGAACTACACATTGCGTCGTATGAATGACCCAAAGGTTATATCTTAAAAAAACATCAGTTCTTATTTCAACCTTGTTTACGGATTCCATTAAGACTTTGATTTTGCTAGAACCCGGATTTGTCATGATAATATTTTATTCTTCTTCAGAGGAAGGAAGAACTTTGCCGTTGTTGTTGGAATATTGTGTTCTTATAAAAATAATAGAATGGGCCACTGCCAATTAAAAAATAATTCTATAACCACGAATAATTTGAAGGATGTTTTCAATCCTATTCTCATGAGATAAATGAATTTAATATGAAGCTACAATTCTTATTTCCGCATTCTGTTCAAGAATTGCAAGTTGTGAAAGTTACTAAAATAGCAACAAATATAAATATTTTTCTTAATAATGATTCCAAGTGGAAAATCGAATAGTTGGATGGTCCAACAATTTATTGATCAAGTTGATGATTCAGAAATCATTTATTTTGTTAGGAACTTGTAGTTCATAATCGAGTCACTTCTCGAAACGTTTAATGTCAGAAGAACAATTAATTTTGTTGTGCTTCGCACAGCTCTTCGATGCTATGCTCAAGGGTCAGATACTTTTCAGATGTTGTTATTAATATGTGTACATAATTTGTGTTGATTCAGAGATAATAATATTTTTTGACAATATTTTTTTGAAACTGGAAAAATAAGTGAAAGTAAAAAAAATCTATGAACAATTATTCTAGGAGTGTTAATATTATATAAAAATTCAACCAGTGAACTACAGTATTTCCAGTAAAGACAATTAAATTTGAACTGGATTTAATCATAAATAATGGATATAATTTTGGAACACAATTTACAGGACTGATAACCAGACTTGTGTCTCCAAAGATAATTGTCCAATGTGTTGGAAAATTTCTGTACATTGTGCAAATAGTAATGTGGATCGCCACACATGAATGATGCTGCTTTGAGCATTTTATTTTGCAGTCAATTTTAAATTCAGAATAAAATGAGATAATTTTACATGATGTGTTATGCCCAGTTGAATCTCCTTCTATCCTTATTGTTGCATTGAGCCAAAAATCAGTAAAGCATTTTTTTCATTTGATCTCGTTTTTGCGATTAGCTTTAACCCATCTGGCGCCCCAGGATATTTTGACTCTCGTGCTGACTGATTCTTGGTAAAATGCATATGTGGTCGTGCGGACTCCGGTCTAAACGGGCACATAAAATAAGATAGAGAGAAAATGGCTCGAGTTAGACACGGTCAATCGCATGCCGATTTAAATTGTGATAATTTTTATATAGATATTTTGGAAATTGAGAGATGTCTGGTTTGGATGAATAAATTAGTAGGAAACCCAATTAGTGGGGAAAATTAAAAAATTTAACTGGGTTAATAATTAGAATGGGTTTGATTATTTTTGATAATGGCTTAACCATTAGGGCGTCAAGTAAATTCAGTAGTAAACGTTCGATGACTGGACATACGCATTATTAGAATCCAGGTGGGGGATATTTGAGAACTTGCATATTTTTCTTGTGATATTGTGGTAAATGTAATTCGTAAAAGTAGAGAATTTTGTTTTTCCATCACGTCGACATTAGGACAAATCTCATTTTATTAGAGTGTTCCAATTAGCTATTCATATTTCTTGTTCTAATTATAATCTTGTGTCTGTCAACATGTATACCCCTAAGGTTTGAATAATAATTGAAAATTATGGAAGAGATGATGAGGATGATGAGGAGTTTGGAAGAGAGTTCCAAAGAAGCTGGACTGCGTATAGCAGCCATTATGAAAGAAAATACAGAGGCTTTGGAAAAAAAACTTAAAGAAAATTCTGATTCTTTAGAAAATAAACTTAAAGAAAGTTTAGATGATAAAATCAAGGAAAATTCCGATTTGATAGAAAGCAGGTTAAAAGATAACTTGAAAGAAAATTTAAATAATAAATTTAATATTAAGGAAAATAAATTTAAAGAAAATTCCGAAATCTTGAAAATGTCACTTGAGAGTAAAATGACTAAATTATGCGAAAAAACACATGAGCTCGAAACTTCATTAGCCACTAACGCAAGTTTAATGGACGATAAATTTCGCGATGCCGATCTAAGATCCCAAAGCTTAGCTGATAGGATAGAACATGGTCTTAGGAAAGTTGGTGAAGACATGATCAACCTAGAAGTCAGAGTGAAGAAAGAGAGCAATGAGATGGCAACTCTAGTTGTTCAACGTTTGACAGAACAATTCAAAGAACTCATAGTGGGAGAAATAAGAGAAGGTGTGATTAACGAATTACAAACTGAAGTTAAAACCTCAGTTATCGATGAGATTAAAGACACACTCAAGCTGGAGAACCAAGAGGGAGTCAAGTAAATTAGGGAATCTTTGTCATCCCATATTCAAGTAATTTCCAAAGACATTCAAGCAACTCAGAAGGACATATCAGATGTGACAGGGTCGTTGAAAAGTCACGAGGCTGTTATGAACCAGATATCCACTGATGCCAAGGAGAACTGTAAGGAAACCGAAGAAATTAGAAAAATGGCAGAAGAAAACCATAAGGAAATTGAGGCTATGAAAACCCAAATCAAGGACGAGAAACAGTCTGACCATCTGTTGAAAATGCCAAGTATAAGGGGAGAAGAACAGATACAGATAAACCTAGGAGCAGCTAGAGAAACTGATAGTCAAAGACAGGATGAGGTCAGGACAGTATTCCAATCCAACCCCATAACTGTATTCAAGAATGTAGAGGATAAGCCTTCTAAATTTTCAGGGCGAGATTCTGTGACACCCGTAGAATTCTTGAGAGAAGCAGGTGATTACCTAATATATTCCAAAATCCCTAAGGAAAGACAGATCCGAGTGATAGGGAAATTTTTGGAAGGTCCCGCACTTCTCTGGTTTAGAGCATTTAGGTCCACTCTCACCAATTTTGAGGAGTTATCCCGTGGGTTATTAAAAAGGTTTTGGTCCCCGGAAACCCAACAGCAAGTCAGAGCAGAATTATATTCAAAGAGATTCTCGACGTCACAACCTACTCGATACTCTACGTACTTTTCTGGACAGCTTTCTAAACTAAAACATTTAGATCCGCCGATGCCAGATAATGAATTAATTACTGCATTAATACGTCAGTTTCCAGCAGAAATCCAAAGAATTTTGATCGCTGCTGACATTTATAATATGGAGCAATTTGACGAGCTATTGCAGAAACTTGATCACATGAACGCTCAATTCTTCCATCAGAAGGGAGGAAAGAATAACAACGCTGTGTACGCTGTTATGGCCGACAGTTATTCCCAAACACCTCGAGAGATTCGAGAGGGGCGAGAAGAGAAAACGCCGAGGGAAGAGCCCGATAAAAGAGGATGGAATCAGAACAATAACAGATACAGTTACAAGCCTTATGCGAGACCGGATGGTGGATATCGATATAATACTCGATGGAGAAGGCCAAGGGATAATCAAGGAAGCAGGAAAGAAGGTACTATGGTAGAAACAATAACAACAATAACAGAGGGAATGTGAACAATCGTCAGTCCAATGAAGAGTTCAATAAGGAGACGAGGAAGAACTTGGAAGAAAGACACCAAGAAAACTTGCAGTTCTTGGAACAGAAGCCCGATGAACCAGGTCCATCGGGAACACAACAATCCCGAGGGAATGGAAAAGAAAAAAAACTTCGAATTCACAGTAGAAGATAGAATTTTAAACACTTTCACTTCCAGGATTATTAAATGGCAAGCAGAGGATGATGACTTAATTCAACATAATGACGAACGGAAAGAAATGGGTACAAGAATTAAAATGCCAATCATATCATGCGAAGTATTCGGTATGCCTGTCGATACTTTAATTGATACTGGGGCTATGCTTTGTCTTGTGAGCGAGAAGCTTTATATTCTGAGGAATCTCAAAGAGAATTTAGAGGAGATTCCAGTATCAGGAATTAAAATCCAAGGAATAATACCCAACAAAATATCTCTGTGTAAAACACAATTATACTTATGTGTTACTATTGGAGGACATGATTTCCGACATGTGTTTGTAGTAATGAAGGACATGACTTTTGGCATGATATTGGGAGCGGATTTCATTCAGAAATATCAAGCAGTGATAGACATTAAGACAGAGACGATCAGATTCAAGAATACCGAAGAGATAAACTTCGAGGGAAAAGAAGAGGAAGACATCGAGGGAGATGCTCAATGGTCTCTGATTTTTCACGAAGCTGAAGGAAGAGAAGTCTACACTGAGAAGGAGTCCCCAGAGCTAGGAAAAAATTTGGAAGAGTACCACAATATTTTTGATATTAAACCTGGTGAAATTAAAGATTTTGAATATCGTATTCGTGTAATTGATGATGCACATTTCCATGCTAAATTGTATCCGGTAGCGGAAAAGCATCGAGAAATGGTAAAAGTGCTTATCAAAGAGATGGAAAGTAACAATGTGATTAAAAAGTACACTACCTCTTATGTCAATCCATTAGCAGTAGTGCCTAAGCCAGATGGAAGTCTGAGACTATGTTTAGACGAGCGAAATTTGAATTCAAGATTGATGCCAGAGTATGACAGACCACCAATCATTAGGGAACTGTTAAGGAAATTCCAAGGCAAGGTCTGGTTCTCTAACATTGATCTCACTTCGTCCTACCACCACATTAGGCTTAGTGAAGATTCCAAAAAGTTTACAGGGTTTATGTTTGACCAGCAGACATATGTATTCCGCCGTCTACCATTTGTTGTCAAAACATCTGGATCTGTTTTGATCAGAGCACTGGAACAAAACTTGAGTCCTGAAGTAAAAGAGATAGCAATTCGTTACATAGATGATATCCTAATTGCATCTGAGACTAAGGAGGAACATTTGTTACATCTTCAGATGTTATTCGCTGATTTGAGAAAAGCGAACTTTAAAGTAAACCTTCGAAAATGTCAGTTCTTTCGGAAGGAAATAAAATTTTTGGGCCACATTTTGGATGGTGAAGGATACCGTCCCAATGAGACAAAGATACAGGTGATTGCAAATTTCCCTAGACCTACTAGAGTGAAGAATGTCCGCAGTTTTTCGGGACATGCCAATTCTTTGCAGGGCATTGTCCAAGCTTCACCAAGACTGTTGCTACATTGCAGGAATTATTAAAAAAGGAAACAAATGGAAATGGAATGAAGATTGTGAACAATCATTTCAAGATGCCAAGAGGTTATTGGTAAACAGCGTGAAATTAGAGTATCCTGACTTTACCAAGAAATTCATCATGGAATCCGAAGCATCCACCGTAGGGATTGGAGCTATTCTTCTTCAAGAAGATGACGATCACAAGAGACGTTACCTGGCGTTCATAAGCAGGAAACTTTGTCCATCAGAAAGGAATTATTACACCACAGAGTTAGAAGCCCTTGCTGTAATCTTCGCGTTGGAGTCGTGGAAGAAAATGTTAATTGGACATTCAGTAATTGTGAGGACTGATCACCATGCATTGGAGTTTATCTTGAGAACAAACTTTGCCAGTGATAGGATAACTAGATGGTCACTTTATATTCAACAATTGAACCTAGTTATTGAACACACTCCTGGAAAATTGAACGTTGGGGCCGATTTATTGAGTAGAGCAGTGGAGTCTACATCTAAGGTTTTTCAAGTTAACCTGACGCAGGAGGATGAGGATACCTTGAGAAGGTTAAGGTTGTTGCATTTATCCCAGAGGAGAGACCGACGTTTTAGAAACATTTTTCGTTTTCTACAGGGAGACTCTAGTTTTAGATAAGTTGAGGAGCCAAGCTGAGAAAAGAGAGCGCAGAGTGAGAGAAAAGCGTTTTCGCAGACCCTTGCGCGTAAGAACTCTTGTTTTAGTGAAAAGACCTACACCCACTGACGTGCAAAATCGAGTGTACTGTACTCGAAGTTTGCAAGCCTTTACGCTGGACCCTATCGTATTGTGGAAGTAAACAACAATGGAAGCTATGAAATCGCCAATACACGAACTGGTAACATCGTGGGAACTTATAATGCAGCGAATTTGAAGATTTATTATTCAAGAACCAGTTGATTTAATGTGTAGATAGGAAAAATAAAAAATTTCCAATTTTTATTTTTTGCTACGTGTGGGGTGGATTTGCCCAACTCTAGGAATGGGTATTCCAAGATTCAGACACCTAGATATCAAGGGAAAGGCTACAGCCGCTTTTGAAAGTTGAGATATTTGAATATCGCGCTCCATTACTTCTAGAATGGAATGGAAACTTTGTGCAGCCAAGAGCATGTTAAGTGACGTAGCGAGTAGTAGCAGAGTTCGAGACTATTTGTTGATTGCATAGTTAGCCATGGAGTAGAGACTTGAGACTTGGATCAGATTACTGGCACGGCCAAATGAAAGAGAATGCACTTAGTCTCAAGTGAATCGGACCAGAGACACCGGAGATATGAGGATTTCCAGATTTCAGCGTGATCCAGCGTGGACCCGACCGTTTTGAATAAAAGCCGACCGGCCCAAGCATCATCAGCTCATTTCGAACCAAGCTCTTGCAGGACAAGGTGCTGCTGCAACGTTGAGCCAAGGCACATGGTTGCCGGATCTACGCAGAAGATATCTTTAAATTGTGATAGTCGCAAAAGTGTTGCGATACGTGTGGAACATAGTAAGTTTCCGGCAGAGGGAATCACTAAGGTGATTGTTATTTTTCTACGGACACTGGTGAAATACTTTATTTATATATGGACACATGCTAGACTTTGTCTAGAAAGTACTTTTTCACAGTCCAGTAATAATAATTCAATACTTGGATATTTTAATCCAATTAGTCAGTTTCATAAATTGTAACTTAATAACCACTCCGATCTTTCAGTATATTGAAGGCCAGTCTATCACGATGTTGTTCATTAGCCGACAAAGGAAAACTATAAGTTGCTTCGCGCATGATAGATGGTGATAAACCATGCCCAGGGAACGATCTTCAGAACAGCCGTTGATTGATTTAGACTGTCAGTGTTTTCCTGTACTGAAAAGATTACCGTGAGTTATGTTACAACTGACGTATTTGAGAATAGATCATTTGGATCTGACCCCATTTAAGCAAACTGCTATGGATTTAATTCAAGTCAATATTAAAATGGATCAGCAGTTACTTCAAACTTCAAGAAATATTTCCACTATGTTGTGTTAGACAGATTGTGGGTATATAATGGCGGCCGATACAAGGATTAGACGTGCGTGTCCAATCGGGCATGTATCTGGATAAATCTGGTACAGACCAGGTTCACTACGCTTGAAGACCAACGAGAAATGTAAGCCACATTTGACTTTTATATTATGCCTAGCTAATTGGAACAAACTCATTTTCTGCAGATGACCAACACATTTGTTTTTCTTCGTATTTAAATCTTGCAATGATTTACGCAAGACACATTAGGGTTATTCTGAGTATTTTCAGCACTCAGAACAGTTTAGGATCGATGACCGAGCATAACGAGCATTTATTTGAATGTTTCATATTTTTTTGATAATCACGGTAATCAGCCGAGGTAACTGTAAAAGTTAATAATTATTTTTGTTGAGAAATGGATATTTCATCCATATTCGAAGAATCGAACATGTGGATTCTCACATAATGAAATAATAATTAAACACATCTACAATAATATAACTAATAATAATAAGAATAATAATAATAATAATCCACTAATAATAATAATAACGATTTTCATAACTTTTCTAAATAATTCTTGGATCTTATATTTTCTAATAATCACATTCATTGAGAGAGAGCTTATGAAGTAGTTTAATCATTTCTAGTTTGGAACAAGTGATTTTCCGAAGGATAGTGGTTAGCGCAAGCCCGCATTCAACCAACATTACAGTTCTGGTTGAACAGTTAATATTTGCAATGAGCAAAGTATATTTTTCAGATAACACGGAGAGGCATGAAACGGGAAGCAAATGATATTTGTATCAATTAGGATATTTTTGTATTTATATAAAATCATGACGTAGATACACATTCGAAAGTGAAATAGAGAGTATCATAAGTGTGGTAACTTCACGATTTGAACTGAATGGTAAAATAAAATAAACTTCTAAGTTTATAAATCTTCCAGTTTTGATAACAAGCAGAGACTTGATTTATTGTATAAATTTTGGGAAGAAAATTTATGTGTGTAGAGTAGTTGAAATGCCATTCCCAGGTGCGCATGTTTAAGTCGCAGGAATGAGGAGGTTTTTATTTGAGCATCAATCAAATAGCAGGTTCGATGACTCAGTGTTAAAGAAGGAGTATTGGAACTACACATTGCGTCGTATGAATGACCCAAAGGTTATTTCTAAAAAAAAAACATCAGTTCTTATTTCAACCTTGTTTACGGATTCCATTAAGACTTTGATTTTGCTAGAACCCGGATTTGTCATGATAATATTTTATTCTTCTTCAGAGGAAGGAAGACCTTTGCCGTTGTTGTTGGAATATTGTGTTCTTATAAAAATAATAGAATGGGCCACTGCCAATTAAAAATTAATTCTATAACCACGAATAATTTGAAGGATGTTTTCAATCCTATTGTCATGAACTAAATGAATTTATTATGAAGCTACAATTCTTATTTCCGCATTCTGTTCAAGAATTGCAAGTTGTGAAAGTTACTAAAATAGCAACAAATATAAATATTTTTCTTAATAATGATTCCAAGTGGAAAATCGAATAGTTGAATGGTCCAACAATTTATTGATCAAGTTGATGATTCAGAAATCATATATTTTGTTAGGAACTTGAAGTTCATAATCGAGTCACTTCTCGAAACGTTTAATGTCAGAAGAACAATTAATTTTGTTGTGCTTCGCACAGTTCTTCGATGCTATGCTCAAGGGTCAGATACTTTTCAGATGTTGTTATTAATATGTGTACATAATTTGTGTTGATTCAGAGATAATAATATTTTTGACAATTTTTTTTTTGAAACTGGAAAAATAAGTGAAAGTTAAAAAATTCTACGAACAATTATTCTACGAGTGTTAATATTATATAAAAATTCAACCAGTGAACTACAGTATTTCCAGTAAAGACAATTAAATTTGAACTGGATTTAACCATAAATAATGGATATAATTTTGGAACACAGTCTACAGGACTGATAATCAGACTTGTTTCTCCAAAGATAATTGTCCAATGTGTTGGAAAATTTCTGTACATTGTGTAAATAGTATGTGGGTCGCCACACATGAATGATGCTACTTTGAGCATTTTATTTTGCAGTCAATTTTAAATTCAGAATAAAATGAGATAATTTTACATGATGTGTTATGCCCAGTTGAATCTCCTTCTATCCTTATTGTTGCATTGAGCCAAAAATCAGTAAAGCATTTTTCTCATTTGATGTCGTTTTTGGGATTAGCTTTAACCCATCTGGCGCCCCGGGATATTTTGACTCTCGTGCTGACTGATTCTTGGTAAATTGCATATGTGGTCGTGCGGACTCCGGTCTAAACGGGCACAATATATACTAGCAGAAGTAGCCATTCTTCGAACGGTCTTCGGTATTAATAACCAGATGTTATCAATTGAGCTACTGTTCCAATGTTTAGGGGCTTGGAACCTGTTTGTTGGCAAAGAAAAATTATTAGTTAAAATGTGCTCTCAAACGTAATTTACCAAAGGTGTTCTTCCTGGCGTGAAAATAAAATTGAAAACCCCGTAGACGAATCGCAATACACGTCACATACGAACTGACCCTAATCGTTGTGTCAAGTGCCCAACTACAGGAAGACCCCTTTTATAAATTATAAAGGCTTGTGGTGCATGAAAATTCAGGTTTTTTTTAGCCTCCAATGGCCCAAATTCCTAAAATCAGCAAAAAACAGTCGACTATTTCAAATCAGGAATTTTTGAAAATAATGTTGCTGTTTTGAGATATAATAGACCTTCTGTACGACATATCGCACGTGTAAGTCGTGTGAAAACAAGTAGTTCTGTGAAGAACTATACAGCCTATTTTCATATAACAACTATCACCATACACAATTTCAGTTTGATTGCTGTAATAGATTCGTAGATATTGAGAACCGACTAAATAATTCGGATGGTCGCCATGTTGGATTTTATATATGTAGGTCCTAGAGTTATGTACTGTTACATGCAGATTATTGTGTACGCGTAGTATTCAAACTTCAATCGCATAATTAGGACACTAGAAGTTACAAGGAGATTTTAAAATTTCGCACAGCTGTCATCTTTAGGTTATGGAAACAATTGAAATAAATTAGATGCTAGTGGATTACCATTCGTATAAGGATTTACTGTACCAAGTTTCACTGCTCTCGGATGATTAAATTGCGATAAACGTCCATGAGAATATTTATAATTCGCGTCGCCGCCATGTTGGATTTGTGATCACCAGGTTATTTAAAGTCCTATAAGTGAACTTGAGTTCATAGCCCCTATGAACAATAAAAAATTCAGTTTGATTGCTACAATAGATTCGTAGATATTGAGAGCCGTCTAAATATTTCGGATGGTCGCCATGTTGGATTGTTAAATGTATAGGCCATAGAGTCATGTACCATTATAGGAAAATTATTGAGTAGGTTCATTATTCAAACTTTCACTTCGATCGCATGACTACATCACAAGAAATAAAAACTTAATTTTAAAATTCGCACAGCCGCCATCTTGAGGTTATGAAAACAATTGAACTAAATTAGATACCAGTTTATTACAATGTGTATAAATATTTCCTGTACCAGATTTCAGTGCGTTTGGAGCATTAAATCGCGAGAAAGTTCTATTTCAAATTTTCTAATTCGCTTGGCCGCCATGTTTGTTTTGTATATAACCGGTTTTTTAAAGTCGTATAAATGGACTTCCAGTAGTGCCCTTTATCTCCGTACAAAACTTAAGGGAGATTCCGCTAATAGTTTCAGAGATACAGAATGCCGGTGAAATATTTCGCACATACGCCATCTTGTGGTTATGTAAACAAATGAACGAAGTTAGTTGTCGGTGCATTACAATGTATATAAACATATACTGTACCAAGTTTCATTGCGTTTGGTTGGATAAATCGCGAGAAACGTCTATTTAAAAGTCGCAACTTCGCTTGGCCGCCATGTTGGTTTTGTAGTTACCAGGTTTTTAAAGATCACATAAGTGAACTTATAGTAGTTCCCTTTATCACCATTCATGATGTCAGGGTAATATCGGTAATCGTTTCGGAGATATTGAATGCTGGTGAAATATTTCGCACAGCCGCCATGTTGGATTGGTGAGTCGTAACAAAATTTGAAGGGCACAGTCGAGGTCGCCCGGAATAGTGCTATGAACTTACTGAGTTTCATTGAAATCGTTCGAGCCGTTTAGATTTTATTAGGGGGGGACACACACACGAATCACACACACACCCGCACACACACACGGACAAAAGGTGATCTCATAAGCCTATTTTTTCAAAATTGAAAATAGGCTAAAAATCTAGGGTACTCCTTGAACCCTCTAAGCGCATTGATGAATTTTACAGTTTTAGTTGGTTCCGTGATAACCTTATAGCCATTTGCAACCTTTCACAGAAATGTAATAAATGGAGTGGCATTACTTATTCCAGAAATAGATGGAAAGTTGGATGCCACCTCTTGAGATACTGTTGTCATGGTTAGTGGCTTGCATTCCTTCTTTAGTTTATTAAATGAAATTAGTTTTCTGGGAATATCTAAGAAACTGTTGGGTTTAGAGCCTTAAAATATAGTTTTCGGGGACCCTTTACGGCTCTTGAGGGGGCCCGAGTTTTGTTTCTGACACCAAGGGTTTGAAAATGAGCTTTGTCTCTTCGTTGTACGCCATAATAATGATAATAATTAAAAGAATAATAATAATAATAATAATATAACAATACAGGGATAGAGATATAATAGACCTTCCGGACCATACCCGCACGTGTAAATCGCGTTAAAACATTCTAGATTACCCCTTGACCCCTTAAGCGCATTATATGTATGGATGAATATTTCAGCTTAATTTGGATCCGTTATAACCTTATTGTCGTTTGCAAACCTTCACAGTAATGTAATAAATGGAATTGCATTGCGTCTTACAGAAATAGATGGACCTCTGAGATACAGTTGCCATGGTTACCGGCATGCATTCATTCATTAATTTATTAAGTGAAATTAGTTTTCTGGGAATATCTCAAAAACTGTTGTTTTTAGGGCCTCAAAATGTAGGGCCCCCGAGTTTCGCTTCTCACATTGAGGGGCTGAAAATGAGCTTTGTTTCACTCTTCTACGCCTATTTCAGCATGTATTTTAAGGGGGTAGGACCCCTTTTATGAGAGGTACGGAGAAGAGTTGTTGTTGTGTTGTTTGAGTCTTCAGTCTTTTGACTGGTTTGATGCAGCTCTCCATGCGTCCCTGTCCTGAGCTAATCGTTTCATCTCTACATAGCAACCACACCCTACATCCGAGGCAATCTGTTTAACATATTCTAACCTTGGTCTACCCCTACAGTTCTTGTCCTCGACCCTTCCTTCCATAACTAAGCTTGCTATTCCTGGTTGTCTTAGTATGTGTCCTACCAACCTATCTCTTCTCTTCATTAGCAGTCGCCAGAAACATCTCTCCTCTCCCACTCGCCTTAATACCTCTTCGTTTGTAACCCTATCTACCCATCTGATCTTCATCATTCTCCTGTAACACCACATTTCAAATGCCTCAATTCTCCTCTTTTCTGCTGCACCAATAGTCCAAGTTTCACTTCCATAGAGCGCCACGCTCCAGACAAAGGCTTTCAAAAATGACTTCCTAATACCTAAATCTATATTCGATGTCAACAGATTCCTTTTTTGTAGAAAGGCTTTCCTTGCCTGAGCCAACCTACTTTTTATATCCTCTTTGCTTCGTCCATCACTGGTTATTCTGCTTCCTAAGTAACAGAAGTCTCCTACTTCCTTCAGCTTTTCACCTGCCAATTTGATCTCCATAGAGGTTTCTGATTTATTTCGGCTGCATTCCAGTATTTTTGTTTTACATTTATTAATTTTCATCATGAAGTCCTTCCGTAAGACGGAATCCATACCATTCAAAAACTCATTCAAATCCTCAGGCTTGTCGGCCAAGATGACGATGTCATCAGCAAATCTCAGAGTTGAAATTATTTCTCCTTGAATCTTCACTCCCACTTTAAATTTTTCTCCAATTTCCTTCATTGCTTGTTCAATGTAAAGATTGAAAAGTATGGGTGATAAGTTGCAGCCTTGCCTTACACCTTTCTGAATACCAGCTTCTCTCTCATATCCTTCAGCTCGAATGACTGCTGTCTGGTTTCTGTATAGATTGTATATCACCCTCCTATCCCTGTACTTTATTCCAATTGATTTCAAAATGTCAAACAATTTAGTCCAATCAACGTTATCAAAAGCCTTTTCTAAGTCTACAAATGCCATGAACGTTCTCTTATCTTTCCTTATTCTACCTTCCAAAATCAGCCTAAGACTTAGTACAGCTTCCCTTGTTCCTACATTTCTCCTGAAACCAAACTGGTCTTCACCCAACTCCGTTTCGATCTGGCTTTCAATCCTCTTGTAAATTATTCTAGACAGGATCTTTGAAGCATGAGTAATCAAGCTGATTGTACGGTAATCTTCACATCTGTCAGCTCCCACTTTCTTTGGTATAGGGATGATAACATTCTTCTTGAAATCAGGGGGTACCTCACCTGTCTCATAAATCCTACCCACCAAGTGAAATAACCTGATCAGACCTTCATCCCCTATGCAGCGTAGCAACTCAATCGGTATATCATCTATGCCTGGTGCTTTGTTCCTGCCTAAGTCCTCTAATGCTCTGTCAAATTCTGATCTCAATATTAAATCTCCTTTTGCATCCTCATCAATTTCCTCCTCCCTTTCCATTACATGATTCTCAATCTCCTTTCCCTTATACAAGCACTCTATGTAAGCTTTCCATCTCTCAAGCTTTTCTTCCCTATCTGTTAGTGGCTTTCCATTTGTGTCCCTAATATTACAGCACTTAGTCTTCTTTTCCCCAAAAGTATTCTTAATCCTTCGATAAGCTGTGTCTACTTTTCCTAATTTCAGACACTTTTCTATACCTGCACATTTCTCTTTCAACCATTCTTCTTTCGCTTCCTTGCACTTCTTGTTAACCTCATTTCTCAGACGTCTGTATTCTGCTTTCCCCTCTTCATCTCTTAGATTCTTGTGTTTCCGCCTTTCATCCATCAATTCTAGTATATCCTGAGTGATCCACGGTTTTCTACCTATTCTTTCTTTCCTACCAATGTTTTCTTCTGCGGATTTTGTTATTTCATTCTTCAAAAGTGCCCATTCGTCTGCAATTGAAGTTTGTTTAGGGGTTTTGATTAGTCCTTCCTTTATACTCTTCTTGAATCTTTCGTTTACATCCTTTACTTTCAGTCTGTCTATTGCCCACCTTTTTGGCTTTTGACTTTTCTTCAGTTTCTTCAACTTTAATCTGCATTTCATTACAACCAGATTGTGGTCAGAGTTTATGTCAGCACCAGGATATGTTTTACAATCCAAAATCTGGTTTCGAAACCTCTGCTTGACCATAATGAAGTCGATTTGGTAACGCCCTGTATCTCCTGGTCTCATCCATGTGTATATTCTTCTATTGTGGTTATTGAATAAGGTGTTAGCTATGACCAACTCATGTTCGGTGCAGAATTCCATCAGCCTGCTTCCTCGATCATTCCTTTCACCTAATCCGAAATCTCCTACTATCTTCCCTTCTCTCCCTTTTCCTACCACAGCATTCCAATCTCCCATTACTATAACATTTTCATCACCTTTGATATACCTCAGAATGTCATCTATTTCTTCGTAGACCTTTTCAACATCCTCATCATCAGCTTGACTGGTAGGCATATAGACTTGTACCACTGTGGTGCACGTAGGTTTAGTATTGATTTTTGCTACAATAATCTGTTCACTGTATTGCTCGTAATATTCTACCCGCTGTCCAAGTTTCCTACTCAATATGAGACCAACTCCTGCTTGGCCATTGTTTGATTTAGTGCTAATGACCCTATAGTCTCCTGACCAAAAGTCCTGTTCTTCCTGCCAGCGCATTTCACTAATCCCAACCAAATCCAACCTCAACCTATCCATTTCCCTTTCTAAGTTTTCTAACTTTCCACTTCCTAGCAGACTTCTAACATTCCACGCTCCGATCCGTAGAATGTCAGATTTCCTCTTTGTCACTTCTGTGATGTTAACCCCCTCTCGAGTAGTCCCCACCCGGAGATCCGAACGGGGGACTAGTTTACCTCCGGATTGAAATTTTACAAGGGAGGAGGCCATCATCACATGTATTTATGCATAGAGAGGTGCATATCCTCGGGAATAGCATTACGGCTGTAGTTTCCCGTTGCTTTCAGCCGTGCAGCAGAACGCAGTGTAGCCATTAGTTGGCTTATATTATCAATATCTTAACCGTCTATTAGACTAGTAAAGAATTGATTTATTCTTAAAGGCTGCTACTCCCTTTCAGAATAAGTAAAGAGCAATTCTACTACAAAATACTAACCTTCTACTAACAATTAAATACCAAAATTCTACTAACGAAAAAATACAACAAATACTACTACTAAAACAGTCTGTCACCAGGCCCACTCACATGCACCCTCACCAGACACACTCACACACCACAGTCTAATAGAACAATGACATATATCTAATAAACAAATTAACTTCATACTTACAACTGAATTATAATTCTGTGCTTGGGTGTCGTTTACACGGGGCTGATGTTACAATGTCCCAAGTTTCTAAATTAACCAACTTACTCTCTACATTATTAATATGGTTATATTCAAATATAATCCAACAGGGGGATTAAAACTATAAATGCAAGAGTTACATCAATGATTAGTGTGGTGCCGCTGATGGATATCTGTATCAAATTTCATGTTGATCCACCCAGCCGTTCTCAAGTTATAAGGACTCGAAGAAGTTGTCCACAGACACACAGACAGACAGACAGACAGACAGACAGACAAAAAAATTTTTTGCGCGCATCCGTCATAAAATAGCCTAAAACGCGCAAATATCGCAAATTTCCGTGGAAATTCAGAAAAAACAGACAATCTTTCATTGTTATATATATAGAGATATATACAGTAGATAGATACATATATACATATATACATAAACTAGCAGAAGTACCCATTCTTCGAACGGTCTTCGGTATTAATAACCAGATGTTATCAATTGAGCTACTGTTGCAATGTTTAGGGGCTTGGAACCTGTTTGTTGGCAAAGAAAAAGTATTAGTTAAAATGTGCTCTCAAACTAAATTTACCTAACGTGTTCTTCCTGGCGTGAAAATAAAATTGAAAACTTCGTAGAAGAATCGCAATACACGTCACATACGAACTGACCCTAACCGTTGTGTCAAGTGCCCAACTACAGGAAGACCCCTTTTATAAATTATAAAGGCTTGTGGTGCATGAAAATTCAGGTTTTGTTTAGCCTCCAATGGCCCAAATTCCTAAAATCAGCAAAAAACAGTCTACTATTTCTATTCAGGAATTTTTGAAAATAATGTTGATGTTTGAGATATAATAGACCTTCTGTACGACATATCGCACGTGTAAGTCGTGTGAAAAAATCTAGGATACTCCATTTGCAACCTTTCACAGAAATGTAATAAATGGAGTGACATTACTTATTCCAGAAATAGATGGAAAGTTGGATGCCACCTCTTGAGATACTGTTGTCATGGTTAGTGGCTTGCATTCCTTCATTAGTTTATTAAATGAAATTAGTTTTCTGGGAATATCTAAGAAACTGTTCGGTTTAGAGCCTTAAAATATAGTTTTCGGGGACCCTGTACGGCTCTTGAGGGTCCCCGAGTTTTTGTTCTGACCCCAAGGGTTTGAAAATGAGCTTTGTCTCTTCGTTGTACGCCATAATAATGATAATAATTAAAAGAATAATACTAATAATAATAATAATAATAATAATATAACAAAATAGGGATAGAGATATAATAGACCCTCCGTACCATACCCGCACGTGTAAATCGCGTTAAAAAATTCTAGATTACCCCTTGACCCCTTAAGCGCATTATATGTATTGATTAATATTTCAGCTTAATTTGGATCCGTTATAACCTTATTGCCGTTTGCAAACCTTCACAGTAATGTAATAAATGGAATTGTATTGCGTCTTACAGAAATAGATGGACCTCTGAGATTCTGTTGCCATTGTTACCGGCATGCATTCCTTCATTAATTTATTAAGTGAAATTAGTTTTTTGGGAATATCTCAAGAACTGTTGGTTTTAGGGCCTTAAAATGTGGTTTTCGGGGTCCCTTAGGGGCCCCCGAGTTTCGTTTCTCACATTGAGGGGCTGAAAATGAGCTTTGTCTCACGCTTATTTCAGCATGTATTTTAAGGGGGTAGACTCCCTGTTATGAGAGGTACGGAGAAGAGTTACATCAATGATTAGTGTCGTGCCTCTGATGGATATCTGTATCAAATTTTACGTTAATCCGCCCAGCCGTTCTCGAGTTATAAAGACACAAAAAATTGTCCACAGACCGACAGACAAAAATATATTTTTGCGTGCATCCGTCACAAAACAGTCTGAAACGGGCAAATATGTCAAATTTACGTAGAAAAGCCGAAAAATCAGACAAACATTCATTTTTATATAATAGAGAAGGGATGTAATAGACCTTCCGTACCACACCCGCACGTGTAAATCGCGTGAAAAAATTCTAGAGTACCCCTTGACCCCTTAAGCGCATTGTATGTATTAATGAATATTTCAGCTTAATTTGGATCCGTTATAACGTTATAACCGTTTGCAAACCTTCACAGTTATGTAATAAATGGAATTGCATTGTGTCTTACAGAAATAGATGGACCTCTGAGATTCAGTTGCCATGGTTACCGCCATGCATTCTTTCATTAATTTATTAAGTGAAATTAGTTTTCTGGGAATATCTCAAGAACTGTTGGTTTTAGGGCCTTTAGGGCCCCCGAGTTTCGTTTCTCACATTGAGGGGCTGAAAATGAGCTTTGTTTCACCCTTCTACGCCTATTTCAGCATGTATTTTAAGGGGGTAGGGCCCCTTTTATGAGAGGTACGGAGAAGAGTTACATCAATGATTAGTGTGGTGCCTCTGATGGATATCTGTATCAAATTTTACGTTGATCAACCCAGCCGTTCTCAAGTTATAAGGACTCGTAGAAGTTGTCCACAGACACACAGACAGACAGACAGACAGAAAAAAAATAATTTGCGCGCATCCGTCATAAAACAGCCTGAAACGCGCAAATATCGCAATTTTCCGTGGAAATTCAGAAAAAAACAGACAAACTTTCATTTATATATATATATATAGATTATATATAAACTTTTGAACTGACGGTGGTTTTGGGGTCTGGGGGATGTGAAAAGCGAAGATATGTCGAAATTTTCCGGAAGTCGAAACATGGGACCCATTGCAATAGTTAGCTTTCTAATGAAATCTACCTAAAACAGGAACACACACTAATACAGCCATCACAATTAAGACCAGTTATCAGACAGATTCTACACACACCCAAAGTACACGGGGCTACATGACCGCTTTGTCGCCATCCCTAAACTGAGGAACCAACCAACCTATGTTTCTGCTACCACCTCAGACCACAAGAAAGTTACAGATGTCCCAACATGTTACACAGAACAGTCGTATGACACATCTAGCTACAGTTCGTGTAAGTTGCTTCGTGTGGTTATTTTCAGTGATCCCTTTGGTCCCATGCAATAGGGTACATAGTGGTTGAATATAAACACTGTGGATTTCGTCCATTTACAACCAGGTGCTAACACAGGATTTTGGTCAATTCCCTCCAACTTTATCAACGACCAACCCGTGGTGTAGCGGCCAGCATTCTTGGTTGTCACCCCGGAAGCCCGAGTGCGATTCCCGCCTCTGTCAAGACATTTAATTCTGGCGTAAGGGCTTGGAAAGAGGTACACTCAGCTTCGGAGGCAACAATTAGGTGGGTTAGACCACGGCCGCACTAGATAGACAGGCCACAAGGCTCCCCCTCCACTTTGGTCGCTACGTCACACATGTAGCCGGACGCTTCACTTCTCGCCACATCACCAGTGACTTGTAGGCTGAGATGAACCTCGCAGCAATGACGCATTTAATGGTATTTAATGATTGAAACGTGTGTGAACATAGTGAATTATGCCACACATGTGACCGGACGCTTCACTTCTCGCCAGTGTCTTGTAGGCTGAGCTGAACCTCGCAGCAATGACGCATTTAATGGTATTTAATGATTGAAACCTGTGAGAATATAGTGAATTATGCTCACGTCGTGTTTTGTACCTGGTTGTAGAAGCAACTACAGTTCAAACCAACCTAATATTTAATTTTTTAAATTCCCTACTGACTTGGTTCGGAAACAAAAGTGGATCTTAGCCATCCAATGATCCGAATTTGTCCCTTCAGCAAGCTCTGTTGTGTGCATAAAACACTTCGACGAAAGGTTCATAATTAGAGAGGATTCTGTTAAAAGACCCGATGGGTCCATTTTAACTGTAAAACGTGACCATTTGAAACTCGCAAACGATGCTATTCCTACTAAGTTTGAAAATGTGCCAGCTTATCTGTCAAAAAATTTTCCAACACCGAGGAATACTCCTATTCAAAGACAAAAAGAAATTGAAAAACGGGAAGAAGAAAGAAAAAGAGCTGAAGAAGATGATCATAGGATCAAGGATTCGAGGACGTTAAAGGTAATTCAGTATTAAATGCATTTAGATTTTGACAAAGTTTTTGTCAATGTTGACAGCCAAAGACTCTGTATTTTCAAAATTTATATGACTGAGAAAAATGTTCCGAAAATTGGTACTTCTTTAACATTAAACGAGACTCTTGATTTTAAAGCCGTAAAGCATGATATTTTGATCAAGGGTAACCCTATACGTGCATTAGGTGACAGAGGCAAGATGTCAAAATGGTCAAATTTGAGAAGTATCTGTAACTTCCAGTTTAATCCTGCTTGTGACTCAAAAGTGACTGTCCACGACAAAGTAGAAACTGTGAACAAAATAATCGACGAAATTAAAAGTGAAGTTGATGACTGTGTAATTAGTGATAAAATAGAATTTTGCAAGGAACAGTTAAACTTAGCCTTTGCAAAGAAAGTGTCTTACTCCTGTATACTCATAACATGGTTCGCTTAAATATTAGGGGCCGATAACCTAGATGTTAGGCCCCTTAAAACAACAATTATCATCATCATCATCATCGCTTAAATATTTTTCGCATTCCCTGGGGCATATAAGAAGATAAGACAGTCAACGTTCCTTACAATGCCTCACCCTGTGTATTTACAGTCTTTTGCTGCAAAACTAGGCACGGGAAATTCGGGTATAGACGATTCGCATTGGAATTACTTGAAGAAGAAACTAAAATTGTTAAGTGAACATGAAAGATTTTGTAACTTGTTGCTGGATGAATTCTATGTAAAACCTGAGCTTAACTATAAAGGTGGAAAGGTAGAGGGAGTTGCTCTTAGTAGTAAAAGTGGAGAAAATAACACTACATTAGCTACAACTGTACAAACTTTTATGTTGTCATCCATTCTTAAACGAAATAAAGACGTTGTTGGTTTGTTTCCGTGTAAGAACCTAACGTCACATTTCTGAGAAGAACTAACTTTGCAAGACCTTAAAGTATTAACAGATATAGGTTATAAGGTAGTATGCATAATTTCGGATAATAACAGTGTTAACAGGAAAATGTTTGAAAAGCTATGCAAAGGCAATTTACAAACCACTTTTCAAAACCCATTTGACGAAACGCAAAAGATTTTTGTAATATTTGATTCTGTTCATTTATTTAAAAGCTTAAGAAATAACTGGCTTAACCAAGCTGATAACTTACAAATTTTGTGTTTCCTGAGTTTGACAACCCTGAGTCAGACAAAAAATATTTTGCTAATGTTGGTCACCTTAAACAGCTGCATAGAGGAGAAGAGAATAATGTAGTTAAGCTTGCTCCTGCCCTAAACCAAAAAGTTTTGTACCCAACGTCTTTAGAGCGACAAAATGTAAACCTTTGTTCTAAACTGTTCGACGAGAAAAATGTCGCCGCTTTAAAGCACTTTGACAAAATAAAATAAAAAAGATGTTCAGTAAAGAACATATAGCCTACTTTCTCCTAAATTCATGGGTATTGTTATAACTCTTTGTCCTTTTCAAGGAGTATAGGCCTAATTGAATGTTGGTTGCAGTAGCTTGTTGAAATGCAACGTGCTATAGGGATATTAAACATGAATATGAGGTGCCCTTTGCTAGTGCTACCTCTGTAAAAAAATTCATTCAATTCGGTTTCACCGTGTTTGCATTGATACGGGGAATGGATTTGCACACATACATGGCCGCTATTTGCATACTATTGGGCTGATGACCTTGTAGTCAGTCATAAGATGCTTTCCACAAAAAGGCATGTTGTTGCAAAATCTGGTAGAGATCAAATTATTAGGATGGTCGTAATTTGATTTAAGCTTTTAACATTTGGGTGGCCGTCATTACGTTTCCGTGAAGATGGCGGCGATATAACACATGACGCTGAGGCGCTCTTTGCTAGTGCTACCTCTGTACCAAATTTCGTTCCATTCGGTTTCACCGTGTTTGAATTAATAGGGGGAATCGATTTACACACGAAGATGGCCGCCATCCGCAAACTATTAAGCGAATGACCTATTAATTTGGTCAAAGGATGCTTCCTCCATAAAGGTATGTTGTTGCAAAATTTGGTAGAGATCGGATGATTAGGTTAGTCGTAATTTGATTTAAGCTTTGAACATTTGTGTGGCCGCCATTAAGTTTCCGTCAAGATGGCGGCGATATAAAACATGACACTGAGGTGCCCTTTGCTAGTGCTACCTCTGTACCAAATTTCGTTCCATTCGGTTTAACCGTGTTTGAATTAATAGGGGGAATCGATTTTCACACAAAGATGGCCGCCATCCGCAAACTATTAGGCTGATGACCTATTAATTAGGTCAGAGGATGCTTCCTCCATAAAGGTATGTTGTTGCAAAATTTGGTAGAGATCGGATGGTTAGGTTAGTCGTAATTTGATTTAAGCTTTGAACATTTGTGTGGCCGCCATTACGTTTCCGTCAAGATGGCGGCAATATAAAACATGACACTGAGGTGCCCTTTGCTAGTACTACCTCTGTACCAAATTTCGTTCCATTCGGTTTCACCGTGTTCGAATTAATAGGGGGAATCGATTTTCACACAAAGATGGCCGCCATCCGCAAACTATTAGGCTGATGACATATTAGTTTGGTCAAAAGATGCTCCCCCTATAATGGTATGTTGTTGCAAAATTTGGTAGAGATCGGATGATTAAGTTAGTCATAATTTGATTTAAGCTTTGAACATTTGTGTGGCCGCCATTACGTTTCCGTCAAGATGGCGGCGATATAAAACATGGCACTGAGGTGTCATTTGCAAGTGCTACCTTTGTACCAAATTTCGTTCAATTCGCGTTCACCGTGTTCGAATTGATAGGGGGGGACAGACATTCAGAGTACACACACTCACACACACACACACACACACAGGCTCACACACACACAGACAGACACACGTTTTTCGCCCTGTGTTGATCTCATAAGTCTACTTTAATTTTTTGCAAAAATCGAAAGTAGGCTAAAAATACAAATGATTTAAAAACACAGCTGTATTTTTAGAAATAATTCTTCAGTGGTGGAAGATTGTTAATGTTAAGCATGCTTTCAAAGGCGATAGATTTAACGACCCTCATTGTAACGCAAAATTTTCAGTTCATGACGACAATGTTTTATTTCTGCGCAAGTTTTTAACCTGGTTAATTAGGTGGGATAATCTGCATGTTCAAGGGGAAATCAGACCAAAAAAACAGACTCGTCATGGAAAACTTACTAATGAAACTCAAACAGCTTTAGTTCACACTGTAAAAACTATTTTGGAGTTGGTACATTTCTTGAAAACAAGTTTAGGATTCAAGTATGAATTGTTAGGAAAATTTCAGACTGATGAATTGGAAGCAAGATTTGGGCAATATAGACAAATGAGTGGTGCCTGCTACCACATTTCAGTGAAACAAGTCCTTGAATCAGAACCAAAATTAAAAGCCCTAACGGTAATAAAAGCATACTCTGCTAAACACGCAGATATCCCTATTAGTGATATTTCATTAAGTAAGTGTGTGGATTGCAAGAGCTCAGATTGAAAAAGCTCCAAAACTACAGAAATTTCACATTTTGAAGGTGTGGAGTTTGAGTTTAATGATGTTATTGTATCTGAGAATATTTTGTTAGGTCTAGTTTATATTGGAGGATATATTTGTAAAATAATTATGAAAAACTGTACATGTAGAAGTTGTCAAGATGTTTTATTGTTAAATAATGATAATGTAACGTCAGATGTGTTAAAGCCAGAAGAAAATTATTATTTCCATGTAATCGACAGGGGAGCTTTGAAGTATCCATCAGATTTTATTGTTAACATTTTGATCACTCAATTTAAATTATTTAATATACTTATAAGTGATAAATATGAATCGATGTTTTTACAATGCGACTCTCAAAGAAAAATTCTGATTTTGATTGTCAACAATGTTCTGGAGAATGAAAACGTGGTGTTTGAAACATGCAGTGATTGTGGAAGTAGTTTTAAAAATTTTGTTGACAAATGTATAGGCATATTTTGTAATATATTAATAAATAACTATAGAAAAGTTATCGAAGACAAACTCATGGCTAAGAAGAAGAAATCCTCAAGTAAGGACACCCATAAATCGCCAAAGAAAAGAAGAATTGATAAATTGAAACCTTAGGGATTGTTAGGTAAGTTTTAAGCAGAACCCTTATTTTTAAAGAAGGTTCCAGCCTATTATTGTGAATTCCTATCATGTATTGGCCTAGAAATATTAAAACTATTTTATAGGTATTATGGGGCTTCATTCATTCCATTCCTGACCCGGTCGGAGACTGGAAGCAGGCTGTGGATTTTCATTATGGGTTTTAATGTTTTACATGAAACTGTGTTCCGTTACAAATGGCAGTAGTTGTCAGCTCAAATTTACGTAAGGAACTGTCAATTGGAGATAATATTGGTACATAAACTGCCCTGCCACTTTTCCCCGCTCCATAAAACTCGCGTAGTACACAAGCCTAAATTCAACTACATTTGAAGGCTTGTTCAAATACATCGATAAGGTTCAATAAATGAACAATACCATGGTAACAGTGAGAGCGGGCCGTACACTGCCGTGCTGAACGTGGGCCACTTCTGTGACGTCACGGCCGGAACCTTGTGGCATGTCTATCTAGTGCGGCCTTGGTTAGACTCCCACCTGATCCATCCTGGTACCGAAGTGGTTTTCTACGGCTGACTACTTCTTCTCGAGGCAAATGCCGGGATGGTACTTAACTTAAGGTCACGGTCCCCTCCACCCCAATCCTCACCTAAATTACAAATACACAAACTAATACATGCATCAATATAACAAAAGTTATCAGATAACAATACACACACCCAAGTACACAGGTGAAATGAGCACGAGTCCAAACCCTCAAATTACACACCTACAGCAACAAATGTATTTCCATCACCTTGTAGATTTTGATTACAGACCTGAAGTACAATTGGAGATTACCGACCAGATGACCTCTCATCAAATATCATTAAAGAGGAAGGATCGATTGGTAAAGAAGATGTTTGGTCTGTGAGAAGAAACTTCAGATAAAATTGGTCTAGGAGAAAGGCACCAACCACCTTACTTCACATAAAATGGTAAAAAAATAGGGAAAACTACTTTTATGACGCCGTCGGTGAAATAAAAGCCTCACAAGTCTTCAGAATCCAGGCCTCAATAGAAAACTCTTCAACATTCTGAACTGTAAATTCAATTTTTTAAGTTAAAATAAAATATCAAGATAGGCCTAATTTAGTCTTAGTGTTCATCAGTCTATCCTCTTCGAAGGAATATTAGTTAAAATAATCGATCCTCACTCATACGAGAAGCTACTGATGTTGGTGTCTGTTGCAGCTAGCCCGCAGAAATCTGGTAAGCCCACAGGTATTAATTAAATATTCCGCAATTCCGGCGTGTGGTGTGGTAATTAGGTTTACCACGACTGAACCGTGCAACTCAGGCCGCAACTCCTCTCATAACTAGCCTACTTCATTGAGAATTCCACTAAATAAGCCGATATTCACGCCATAATGTCCAAGCTGCTAAAATCAGATATCAAGCAATAATTCGAGTTATGATCGCAGAAGGAGGAGGCTGATTATTTTCACAGATGTTTGTTACCATGTTGGAAGTGTAACGTAATTATTTCAAAGCCTACTTTACCTATGTAAATCTACGTACGGTATTACGAAATTTCTGAAAGATTTCAACCACGTGATCTTTTCGAATCACCTCATATTTCTTTAAATCTGCAGAGGAAAGTACCGATGTTTCAGTAGCTATGTCAATGGGCTAGGTCAGAGTTATAAGAAGGGATGTATTATACAGGAAAAGCATTGATGGACTCAAATTGTACGTACAAATGTTGGTTAAAAATGGGTCACTGGTTGGCGAGTTTATGTAGGATTAACTTTAATGTAGGTACCACCTATTACTTACGGTTGCCAACCCTCGAGTAGGCTGAAAATTTACATATTGTAAGGTGGTTTTATGTATTATGGTTTTGCAAGTTTTTTGATCCAAACTGTATTACTGATTGGCGATTTTATGCAGGATGACCCTAAGTTTGGAATGGATTAAAGCTCAGAAAATTGTGTATTGGTATTGTGTAGTATGTTCGTGGAAACGTTTCTAAAAACTAGGTCCGTCTCTTGAGAGTTCAACAAGGGTAATTTTGAAGTTACTAATGCATATTTATGTTTGACCATGACTATTATATGTCAGAAAACTGTACTACAATGAGGCTCAGTATAACACTATTTTTCATTATGAAACAGTTTCCTCCACCAATCAGAGCTCAAGAAACAGTTGTTTGACCAATTAGATAATTAGATGCACTGAGTTCCACGGCCTTCTAATATAACTTTCACTGCCTGGCCTAGTGTCATTGTAGGGTAATCGAGTAGGCCATGGTCAAATACAAGGCATTCTCTGCGTCTCATGCACTCTGTTCAGTACATAAAACTGACGAAATCTCGACAGATATTTATGAATATTAATGTTCGAACATAAAATAGTTATAATAATTATCGTCGAACATAAACAGTCGTATGCAACTCGGCTATAATGGTAATTAAGACACTCGTATGGAAATTATAAAACTCGCATACGCTCGTTTTATAAACATACTCGTGGCTTAATTATTACCATTATAGGTTCGTTGCATAATGTACTATTATAAAGTTAGGTAAAACTAATTAGCAAACGTCGCATATCTGAAGGCAATAATGACATCATGTGAAATTTTGTTGTTATCGGAGCATCCGTTCATAAATAAATTGGGGGATAGCCTTCTGATTGAACTACAAATCCTACATTTTTACACTTTGGAATGAGAAAAGTGGGCCAAAATAGGAAATTAGTAATATCAATAACTTCTGTGACTAGTGATAAGAACAATTGTGTTAGGTTTAAAATGCAACTGAATGCAATTGCCTTTAACTTTTTCCATGAATATCGCATGGGTCAATCACAAAATGTTACTTGACACGCTGTATTTGCTGACTATCAAGTTTCTTAATAATGCTAAACAATGTAAACAAATAAATAGTTTTCTTAGTCATCACTAAGGTGAATATTGAGGAAAATTTATTATTGCGAATATTAGTAAAAACGTCCCTAAAAATTAAATTGGTAGGATTTCTGGCCGACGCTTAGTGGTGAGAGTTCATTGAATATTTACAAAACATAATAAACTTAATAAATAATAAATAATAAATATAATGTTGTTACATATTAATACGCAGTAAGACATAAATGCACGGTATTGTCCTTTATAAGACGCTGAGGCGATAAGTAAGATAAGTAAGAAGCTCTTGAGATATGGATGTATAAACATACTAAAGTTACCTTGGAGGGACACCGTCACCTCTGGAGATGTTTAATTTGATCTAAATTAAAAAAAAATATACATCTTCATACACTCGAAGGATGTAGATTAAAATATATAATTCTTCATACCTTCGAGGGATGGAGACTAGAATAATTCGACAATTAAATCGCGTGAAACGTCCATTTAAAAGTCGCAACTTCGCTTGGCCGCTATGTTGGTTTTAGAGTTACCAGTTTTTCGAAAGTCACATAGGTGAACTTCTAGTAGTTCCCTTTATCACCGTACAAAATTCCAGGGTGATATCGGTAATAGTGTCGGAGATATTGAATGCAGGTGAAATATTTCGCACAGCCACCATGTTGGATTGGTGAGACGTAACAAAATTTGAAGGGCACGGTCGGGGTCGTCCGGAATAGTGCTATGAACTTATCGAGTTTCACTGAAATCGCTCCAGCCGTTTAGAAGTTATTAAGGACACATACACACACACGAATCACACACATACGCACACACAGATAGACTGACAGACAGACAGACAGACGGACAGACAAACAGACAAGAGGTGACCTCTTAGCCTATTTTTTTCATAAATCAAAATAGTCTAAAATAGGGACATGAAGCAGATCATTCTATTGATCCTCAACGATCTAAGAGGAATAGAAGAATAACAAGAGTTTCAATGATGGTAGTATTTTCAACTCTTACGTTTTAAGCATGACTTCTATTTTCTAAATCATAACTTCACAAACTGTAGAAATTAGATAGTCTATGCGTAAGCGCCTCGTTCAAAGTTATCAGTAGCTTAATAAGTGTGGTGTAGACTTTAGGAAATATATCTTTACTAGACATTTCCGCTAAGAAAATAAGACTTAGGGGAGGAGCATGCTAAGTGCGACCAGGATGACACGCGGAGAGCTTGACGATGCTGTTTGACACGCCGTGTCTCCTAAATGGGAAGGTGCGGAATTGATCACTTCGCAGCCTCTCTGATCACACAGTTACTCAATTGTCCTCGCGAGACTGAGTACAACCCGTTCCAGCCCTCATGTCAGTTTTTAAATCCAGGACGGTGCCGGGGGTCGACCCAGGATCTCTGGGTGAGAGTCAGTCGCGCTACCCTCACACCATGGGGCCGCTTTACAAAATAAATAACCTGTAACAGTTCTCAATTTTTGAAAAGAGACATCAAAAATCGTCATATTAATGACAAAATAGTTTTCACGATAAATGGTCAATAGAACCAAATTGAGAGATAGGCCTACCATACTATGGTTTTGATTTTTCTCGTGAACCTAGTGCCAAATATTAGGTTTCTGGCAGTACTAGAATCAGGCCACAACTATTTGGGTATGAATTTGTTTCAGAATGCAAGCTTTACATTAACGTATTCATATACAGTAGATCGAAGGATTAAGAATACTTTTGGGGAAAAGAAGACTAAGTGCTGTAATATTAAGGACACAAATGGAAAGCCTCTAACAGATAGGGAAGAAAAGGTTGAGAGATGGAAAGCTTACATAGGGAGTTTGTATAAGGGAAAGGAGATTGAGAATCATGTAATGGAAAGGGAGGAGGAAATTGATGAGGATGCGAAATGAGATTTAATATTGAGATCAGAAATTGATAGAGCTTTGGAAGACTTAAGCAGGAACAAAGCACCAGGCATAGATGATATACCGATTGAGTTGCTACGCTGCATAGGAGATGAAGGTCTGATCAGGTTATTTCACTTGGTGTGTAGGATTTATGAGACAGGTGAGGTACCCCCTGATTTCAAGAAGAATGTTATCATCCCTATACCAAAGAAAGTGGGATCTGATAGATGTGAAGATTACCGTACAATCAGCTTGATTACTCATGCTTCAAAGATCCTGTCTAGAATAATTTACAAGAGGATTGAAAGCCAGATAGAAACGGAGTTGGGTGAAGACCAGTTTGGTTTCAGGAGAAATGTAGAAACAAGGGAAGCTGTACTAAGTCTTAGGCTGATTTTGGAAGGTAGAATAAGGAAAGATAAGAGAACGTTCATGGCTTTTGTAGACTTAGAAAAGGCTTTTGATAACGTTGATTGGACTAAATTGTTTTACATTTTGAAATCGATTGGAATAAAGTACAGGGATAGGAGGGTGATATACAATCTGTACAGAAACCAGACAGCAGTCATTCGAGTTGAAGGACATGAGAGGGAAGCTGGTATTCAGAAAGGTGTAAGGCAAGGCTGCAACTTATCACCCATACTTTTCAATCTTTACATTGAACAAGCAATGAAGGAAATTAGAGAAAAATTTAAAGTGGGAGTGAAGATTCAAGGAGAAATAATTTCAACTCTGAGATTTGCTGATGACATCGTCATCTTGGCCGACAAGCCTGAGTATTTGAATGAGTTTTTGAATGGTATGGACTCCGTATTACGGAAAGAATTCATGATGAAAATAAATAAATGTAAAACAAAAATACTGGAATGCAGCCGAAATAAATCAGAAACCTCTATGGAGATCAAATTGGCAGGTGAAAAGCTGAAGGAAGTAGGAGACTTCTGTTACTTAGGAAGCAGAATAACCAGTGATGGACGAAGCAAAGAGGATATTAAAAGTAGGTTGGCTCAGGCAAAGAAAGCATTTCTACAAAAAAAGGAATCTGCTGACATCGAATATAGATTTAGGTATTAGAAAGTCATTTTTGAAATCCTTTGTCTGGAGCGTGGCGCTCTATGGAAGTGAAACTTGGACTATTGGTGCAGCAGAAAAGAGGAGAATTGAAGCATTTGAAATGTGTTGTTACAGGAGAATGATGAAGATCAGATGGGTAGATAGGGTCACAAACAGAGAGGTATTAAGACGAGTGGGAGAGGAGAGATGTTTCTGGCGACTGCTAATGAAGAGAAGAGATAGGTTGGTAGGACACATACTAAGACACCCGGGAATAGCAAGCTTAGTTATGGAAGGAAGGGTCGAGGACAAAAACTGTAGGGGTAGACCAAGGTTAGAATATGTTAAACAGATTGCCTCGGATGTAGGGTGTCGGAGCTATGTAGAGATGAAACGATTAGCTCAGGACAGGGAGGCATGGAGAGCTGCATCAAACCAGTCAAAATACTGAAGACTCAAACAACAACAATACAGTAGATAGCTTTGAAGCCATTCTTCAATGTTGCAATATCAATTGGCATATTCACGTCTATTCTTTATTTGCAGACAACAAAACCTCCTAGTGCACGCTTAGATCGTTCTTTCAGCTGCAATAATGAAGGGACATTGCTGCAGGTGGCACGAGGACGAAGCACCGCTTGCATAACCATCAACTTATTACTCGACAGCTTAAGTCCAGAAAAAGCTTCTTGTGGAAAACATGATTCCTGGTGACAACGCTGCAAGCAAATCGTAGCTCAAGTGGCGGAGCGAATTGAATCTCGTAGATATCCCAACGGTTCTGCGGCGTAGCTGCGCTCGTTAAATCGTGCACCACGCCGCGAGAGCAGCTGCAGCAAATCCGGAGATCACAGGTTCGAATTCCGGCGCTGACAGCAGCTATCCCCGGATTTTTCTACACTCACTCCTGAAATAACCCGGAGAGTATCTTACTACAAGTTTCGGGGCACCTAGTCCATCCTTATCCCTAATACAGTTACACACACTATTACAGTCATCACATAAATACATGATATTAGAGAATTTCAACGCACACTCAACTACACGGGGCTGATGAACATGATGTTCAAAGTACATAAAAGGAATATTAGTAACAAAAAACAACGCAACGAGGGAAGAAATTACTCCCGGTAGTGATCTGTCCATCCCTGTAAGAAGGTCACTCAACGGCATGAGGGTAGAAGAACCGAGGTGCAAGACCAATCTACAAAAAAGGAGCTTCCTACCAGCACATTGTGTGTGAGTAAGGCACTCATCAGGATCCGAACCACCTGCTGATCTGCCCCCAATTTGACCTTCCAAATAGAGCGAAGGACATAATCCTGGCAACGCACAACGACATCTCAGCAACTGGCTTCTTGAAAATTTACTGTTTGAGTGGACAGGGGAAATCAAGCACTAAAGTAACACAGTTTGTTTACATTGTGCTCCGTTTACATAACTGATAGTTCATAGTGAAAAAGAGTAGGTGGGTGGAGGAGAGCGACAAGCAAAGCGCATTGCACTGTGTGAAGCCTTTAATTGTACCGAATCCTCCCTATATTATTCAGCTAAGGTCCCATTCCGGTTTTGTACCGAAAATAAGCTCCTGTTAACACCAACCTACACGCACTCACTTCCTCTTTAAATGCCTCAATTAAATAAACACCTTAAAAATGTACATTTACAATGGAAGCACCTTAACTTGGCGAGCCTGCTGCTAGAGCGCAGGGCAGCGCGGCGGCGGCAGCCATCTGGCGGGAGTGCGGCGTACTGCTAGCTGAGGAGTCTCTCAGCAGATGGCTCCGGTGTGGTCACGCCAAGACTTTCTCTAGGGTTCAATCCTTTTCAATTGTAAAAAATGCTGTATAAGAAACTCCCGAGCAAACAATAACCGATGAATTCGTTGTAACATCGAATACTGTCTACAAAGAGGTGCTGTGACAAGTACAAAACACTGTTCTACATAATTCTTTGTATTCTTCTCATGTACTGTGCGTATGCCGTATAACAACAATAAATACATTTGTTCAATATTTAAAACTTCGTTCTCTCACATTCTTCCCTACTACCCCATAAACCTACATTCACGTTGCGAAAGCTCGCACAGGCCACTAGTACTTTTTATATTTCAATATCTATGAATTGCTCAGATGGACCAGTTTAGCTTAGAGCACCTGACGTGAACTGCCAAAACATGACAGGCAAACACCTTGTGGTAATACAGTATAGTGTTTGATCCTCGTCGTAAGTAAATTAGCATGTAGCCCGCAGCTGGAGTTCACTAACTATCTGGTGTATTAGTTTAGTGCCGGCAGTTGAAGGGCTTGTTCCCGTCCGCATGGCACAGGACATCGCACGTCTACAGTTTCTTACCTAACATGCCAACTCCTGCTCAATATCCCCCATCATAAGTACATGAATTCTAGTTTGAGATTAAATTAAAGAGGTGCTTCTTTCGGGCGTGGACATACAAGTATGTGGTACAGTCGGTTAGTGCAGTTAGCCACAACACAGGGGATGCTTATTGGAATCCGTTGTTGGCCTCACTTTCAACATTGGAATTTATATACAGTCACTCTAACATTATGGTATGTATCCTATGTATACTTGCCTAGATAGTTGGATATCATGTCACGTTACCAGAGTGATATGTCATTCATTCATTCATTCATTTATTTTATATACATCGGACAGTGATCGAGCCTCCGTGGCTTAGGCGGCAGCACGCCGGCCTCTCACTGCTGGGTCCGTGGTTCAAATCCCGGTCACTCTATGTGAGATCTGTGCTGGACAAAACGGAGGCAGACAGGTTTTTCTCTGGGTACTCCGGTTTTCCCTGTCATAATTTCATTCCAGCAACACTCGCCACTATCATTGCATTTCATCTGTCATTCACTTAATCCTTGCCCCGGAAGAGTGCGTAAGGACTCGGCAGCCGGCACAGTTCATATCCTCGCCGCTAGATGGGGGCTTCATTCATTCCGTTCCTGACCCGGTTGGAGACTGGAAGCAGGTTGTGGATTTTCATTTTTTCGGACAGTGATTCCCCTCCAGAATGGGTGACTTCCATATTAGCAGTTAGTACTGCAGCACTGCTGGCCGTGGTGGGTAGATTATAGGTTAGGGAATAACCCACCCACCAAGGGAAGATGATTAAGAGAAGGAAGTAGATTTGGGATTGGAAAAGAAGGATAGAAGAATAGGAGGAGAGTCCCACAAAAGTTATTAATTTGACTTTTAATTCATTTATAAGCGGTTGCCACCGCAAATATATGCTCGGATACCTAAAATGGCTACGAGCTTGGTCGAGGCTAACGGGAGCCGCAGATAAGGTTTGGGCAGTTTGCCAGAGAGAACCTGTAATGTATTTCCTCCCAAGCACGAATGAAAGTACTATAGGGAAGGGTGATGATCTGGCCAGACAAATAGTAAAAGCTTTATTAAGTGTTAACGAGGGCATAAACCTAGGAGGAGCTAGGAAAGCCAGGATCCTGCCTAACTGTAGTGTCAGAGAAATGATGAATCCAAAAATAAATATTTAATTTATTTAACAATGCAGGAAGTTTGAGGAAATTGACAATTATGCAATATAAATTTAATAAACATGGTTCATTTGAACCTTTTAACAAATAGGGTCT
This sequence comes from Meconema thalassinum, assembly GCA_946902985.2. Classification (NCBI taxonomy): domain Eukaryota; kingdom Metazoa; phylum Arthropoda; class Insecta; order Orthoptera; family Tettigoniidae; genus Meconema; species Meconema thalassinum. The sequence goes on from OX336388.2 coordinate 1,934,380,432, forward strand.
CAGACCTCTTAACATCAAACAGTTGCTCCAGGCAATTGACAATTTTTAAGGTTTTTTAAACCGTGTATTAAAATCTTGGTAAGATTTCATAAATAGGCAAAATGGAATAATTAAAGTTTTGACATTTTCAGGAGTACAAGCAGTGTACTTATATGAAACCTCTGCAAGAACATTCTAACGAGAATAACAACTTCGAAGATAACAAAATGGAAAACATAAGGAATAAAAAGGAAGTTCCTACAACTTCGTATATTTAAACAGAATTACTTTGTGAGATTTATACAAAGAGAGCAGGTCACTTACTGTGAAACCTGGAGAAAGTGAAAAGGAAGTTTCTAGACTTCCTATGTTTAATTGGGAATCACGAGAAAAATGGGACAGTTTCCATTTCGTGAAACCTGAACATGACTCTCTCAAGAGTGTAGAGAATTGTTTTCCCTATGTATAGGAAAGGAACAACGTGATTTAAAGCTTGTATCACACAAGCAATTATGCAGAATTTAATTAATGTTAAACTAGCAAAGTTGGAAGGGTACTTCGTGAGTAACACCTTATAGACAGTTACAATTTTATAAATAATGGTTGTTAGTAGAAGGTTAAGGAAAGATCATGGGGATATAGGGACAATGTTCATGGCCGTATTTAATATAACCGGACGATCGCGACGCGGTAGAAAAGTGGAGCAAACACTGATTAACACTATAGTCTGTAAAGATGGATGCAAAGTTCACTAGAGAAACACTGAAGTTTATGAGAAAAAAAGTTATTGCAATTATGGAGATAACTGATTGCACTATGTAGGTTAAAGTCTATTTCTTGAAAAAGCTGTAATTTACAATCAAATGCGCCGTAGAATTTTCCAGAGGTTCCAGCGGAGGACGAAAATTCACTATTGTAGTAATTTAGTTTTAAACAGGATTCTCCCAAGTACGTGAGAAATACATGATGGCAGGACTCGCAAATAGAGAACAAGTTCTAGAAGGTTCCAGAACGACTTTAGCAGAAAATGGGGTTTGAAAAAATCCAACGGAGGAAATAGTTTCAAAATTATAGGCAGCGGGTATTAGATAATATCCCACGTAGCGAGAGGGTTTCTCGTTTAAATAGCTTAAGAAAAGCTCCTTTTAGTAAGGTTGGCTTACAAGAAAAAGCTCAACATTGCAAATCCCACGAAGGATGATTTTGCCCCAAGTAAATATTTTCACACTGCCTATAATTAAAATTAAAATCACTTGGAAGTTAAAACCATGAAGATGAGGTTAAAACTTTTTAAAAATGGTACTTATCTCGATTTCATGTTGAAGTCGGAGTTCCTTATGGAGACTATCTAGCCAACATGGCGTAGAAGAGGGTGTGCCTCTTGGTTTGAGGAGGCTAAGCTCGAGCGGAGCTTTGACTGTACGAGTCAACTGCAGACGAGGAAGTGAGAGCAGCTCAACGGAGCACTGAGAGACCACGGAAGGGGGAGAGAGTGGGGGTAGGAAACAAAAGGTATACATATCAGCATAACCAACTTAATAAAAACAAAATAATCTTCTTTTGCTGAGCTGGTCTTCAAGGAGTTGACAACAGTATCTGGTAGCCAAATGGATGTGGAATTCCTCTTGCGCGAGGAAAAGTTGAGGAGCTTCAGAGATTTGTTGTCATATGACGCTAGGCGGGTCACAGAATATATATCTGAAACATACTCACACAAAATATAAGAAATTTGCACATAAAGGAGAAAACAAATGATCACTGTTGGTGTTTGACAAAAAGGAAGGAAAGAACGTGCAAAAGCATTCAAAATTGTAATCTCAGGTACCGTGCATTCCAAGAATTCACCATACTGGGGGGGGCCAGACACCAACAGGGAACAAATAAGCAATTAAACATTTAAGAGTGATACAGTAATTAAAGGAAAGTGGTCTTGTGATCTGACCATTATTGGTCAAGACTCTGAATACCCTGACTCTCCTATCTCCTCCAGGGTAACACTTAGTCACTTTTCGAAAAGGCCAGACTAGGGGGGGAGGAACATCCCTAACCAAGACCAAGTCCCCTACTTTAATGTCGGGACTGGAAAGAAACCACTTCTGCCTCCGTTGCAAGGAAGTTAAATATTCCAAGTTCCACCTTTTCCAAAAAGAATTACGGAGGGCTTCAAGTTTACGCCAAACAATAGGGAAATCAAAATCCCTGAAAGAATTAGGAAGAGGAGGAGGGGCAGAAAGAGAAGTGCCGATAAGGAAGTGACCAGGGGTGAGTGGAAGTAGGTCATCAGGGTCATTGGAAAGCGGAGTTAAAAGGTGAGAATTAACGACATTTTCAATCACGAAATAACTAGAAGCTGAGGGAAATAAAGCACTAGTAAAGATTGCGATACGATGAGAAAGAAGAATTGGCAAGTTTAAACAAAGCGTATAGGAACAAGTACATCTATTCAGGACAAGAATATACCAAATAAACAAAGGAACTATGCGAGTAGAAAGCAAGAACGCCATAGGTAACAAACGAGTAGCCATAAACAATAACCTCAAGTTATAATGAGTATCAAAGGGTTTACTCAGAAAAATACTTAAGTCAGCAAAAAACTTGACAGGACAAGTATGAATACAAAAACACCTCGAATGTAACGACGAGAAAAAACCAATTTGTTCATCAATGAACATTAAGATCGCAAAATATGCAAGCAAATTGCAATACATACGCGCGTGAGAAATACGCAACGAAGTTTTAAAGTAAGAATCGAAACAATTGTAAGATAAGAGCGTGAGTAGGTGATAGACATAAACAAACAAGGCCTTGACACACATAGTACAACGAGATAAGACATATAAATAGCTGACAGAGTCCTTTAGCGGAACGAGTTTATTTTGAGAACTAGGTGAACGGCTTCTGTACTTGCAGTAGCAACTCGCAAGACGATCGTTGGCAGTCGGCCAGAGTTGAGATAAGGGAAACTTGTTTTGAACTGTGTCAATCATACAGGAAATAAACAACTTGGCATTCCTCAGGCGTGTATACATACACGTCTGACAGACAAGCAGTTCAAAGTGCACACACACTAATTGAGTCAGCTGTAACTTAAAGCAGAACGAGTCACGACATGCAGTCAATAGTAACTTGGACGTGAAAAAGCAATTTAAAGCTATATGAAATAAACGAGGAAATCAATTACGCATAATTGAGAGGATCGCGAAATCGAACAATTTTCAACAAAAAGAAGCTTAATTCTTCCGAGCAAAGAAGACAAGCTGGGACATTGAGACGAAGGTTATGCATAAGAATAGTTATTCTAGATGCAATGGAATTCAGAGTTTCAAGCGGTTTCATGAGCGACTTCCAATTGCGAGGAAGGGGGGAGGAGCCGGCCGTGGCCATGCCTCTACATAACGAAAGAAGTGAAACATAGCGTACAGCAAAGTGATGGTGACTGATAGCCATGGTTTTACACAAGGGGAAGATAGTTTTCGAGGAATAGTTTAAGCAATTAACTGCTATAAAAAATGACATAAGAAGATAGATGAAATAACACAAAGCAAGGCGAACTTGAATTGCCATTTTGTGCGGGAAGAAAGAAAAACCATTTAAACAACTTACGGGGTTAGCGCAGTTATTCACGATAAGACATCGTTTCGACAAGTGGTTTTCAAAAATATTGAGATTTGAAACATGAGCGTTCTCTTTTTCAGAAATGGGATTTATGTCAGCTGTGACGAAATGACATTGTGCTTTGGTTTGAACACTGGTATGTTTGTTCTCGCCAGTGATAACCCAACCAAAATCGGTGTCTCTAGCGACCACGGTTGAAGATAACTTGCGTGTTTGTTTGCGAATGCAATTCCAAAAAACATTGGCACTGAAAAGTACATCAATGGGACCTTGAGCATTAAACTGAGGATCGGCTAACCTTAAGTGCGAAGGAATGTTTAAACCGGAAGTATTAATGGAGTGACTTGGAGTGTCTTTACCAATACTGGTAAGAATGAGACAGTTTAAATTAAGATTGGTGTTTCTTTGACAAACGTCTTTGATTTTCAATTTTGAAGACTGCAAAACTTGAGTTTTCAAATTGTCAATGCCGGTCACATTGATAGAAGTAGGCGATGACGAAAGACCTAGTTTTTTAATCAACGATTGCGAAACAAAGTTGTGCGTTGAAGCGGAATCGAGAAGACCACGGGTTCGAAACCAATTTCCAAATTTGTCTTGGATTTCAAATTGTACAGTGGTCAACAGGGTTTGCGCACTGTTAAAAGTGTCGGCGTTGGAAATGCAGGAAGAAGCATTAGTTTGTTCGGAGCTGCTCTGCATGGAGCTTGAAGAGGCGAGTGCTGATGACCTCGATTTATCGTGAACGTGCAATAAAGAATGATGCGGTTTTTTGCAATGAAAACAGAGATTTAATGACGTACAGTTCGAAGAAGAATGCTTAGGTGATAAGCAATTGAAACAATGCTTGCTGTTTAAGACAAACTTTCTTCGATCTTCGACAGACAATTCTTTAAAGGATTTGCACAAATACAATGTGCGAAGCTTTTTACAGAGCGTGCATTTTAACGATTTGTTAAGCGGCCTGATATCTTCTCTTGAATGATTAAAAGAAGAACGGGTTTGTTTGTTTTCGACAAATGGGGGCTGATGTCCCTTTGAAGAAGCAAGTTTTTTTTCAAAAATTTGACACTGAGGATTCGTTTCGACTTTTTCGCACTGAAATGCGAGTGCTGTAAGGAATTGACATCGACTGTTGAGAAACGAGACAAGGTGTTCGAAGGAAAATTCTTTGTTGTAGGCGAGTTCGACCTCCCAGGCCTTCAGTGTCGAAAAATCGAATCTTGATGTAGCTAGGTGAATAAGTATGGTGTCCCATGTTTGGACAGGCTGTTTAACTGGTATAACGCTCTGACATTTAACTGCATAGAATCTAAGAGGTCTCTTAAAGATGTGACGTCATTAGGTTTGACGGCAGGTAAGTTGAAGAGACAGCGGATATGACGAGCGACACTCAACCTTAAATTGCCATATCTCTCTTTAAGGAGATTAAAGGCGATGTGGTAGTTGTCTGCCCTTAAAGGCAGTGACTCTACCAAGGTCAAGGCCTCTGATTCCAAAGACGTACGGAGGTAGTAAAATTTATGTATGTCTGGGATCTCGATATTTTCATGGATTAAAGAACAGTAAAGTTCGTAAAAAGAATACCATTCACCTTCCTTGCCTGAGAAGTGGGGTAGGCTTATCTTGGGAAGTAACGGTTTCGGTTTGTTCTTGTGAACTGAAGCGGGTACGAACTGGGCCGGATTGATGACCCTAGTGTCCGGTTCTGAGATATTGCGAATCAATTGGTGGGCCTTTGCAATTCCTTCAAAGTACAAGGGTTCGACCTCGTCCCGGTCCAATTGCAATTCTGGACAAGCGGATTCAATCTCCGTTTGAATTTGGTCATAATAATCATAAGACCGTTCGTACAACTTAAGGCGATGAGTCAAGATATCTAAATCACACTCGGCGGGATTCAATTTGTTGATAACATTTCGGAATCTAGTGAGTTGCCCTTTATAAGAAGAACGTCTAGCAATAAGAGTTTCATCTTTTTCGGCAGGAGCCATGACAAGAATAATAAATTGAAATACAACTCACGAAACTGTAGAACTTTGGAGATGCTGTCAGGTTGGCAACAGCGAGAGAGTAGAAAGAACAGGACACACCATAGGAGACAGGAGCGGCTTCTTTCCCGTTCACAGGCTTTGCATGACGTAGATATAGCTGAAAGATCCAAAGGAGATATTAAAAATTTGCAAAGTAATGTCAAATGACACTTGACAAACAATAGAAATAACAAATGGACTCTCCCGGGTTTCTGGTACCAAATTTTGGGTAGATTATAGGTTAGGGAATAACCCACCCACCAAGGGAAGATGATTAAGAGAAGGAAGTAGATTTGGGATTGGAAAAGAAGGATAGAAGAATAGGAGGAGAGTCCCACAAAAGTTATTAATTTGACTTTTAATTCATTTATAAGCGGTTGCCACCGCAAATATATGCTCGGATACCTAAAATGGCTACGAGCTTGGTCGAGGCTAACGGGAGCCGCAGATAAGGTTTGGGCAGTTTGCCAGAGAGAACCTGTAATGTATTTCCTCCCAAGCACGAATGAAAGTACTATAGGGAAGGGTGATGATCTGGCCAGACAAATAGTAAAAGCTTTATTAAGTGTTAACGAGGGCATAAACCTAGGAGGAGCTAGGAAAGCCAGGATCCTGCCTAACTGTAGTGTCAGAGAAATGATGAATCCAAAAATAAATATTTAATTTATTTAACAATGCAGGAAGTTTGAGGAAATTGACAATTATGCAATATAAATTTAATAAACATGGTTCATTTGAACCTTTTAACAAATAGGGTCTCAGACCTCTTAACATCAAACAGTTGCTCCAGGCAATTGACAATTTTTAAGGTTTTTTAAACCGTGTATTAAAATCTTGGTAAGATTTCATAAATAGGCAAAATGGAATAATTAAAGTTTTGACATTTTCAGGAGTACAAGCAGTGTACTTATATGAAACCTCTGCAAGAACATTCTAACGAGAATAACAACTTCGAAGATAACAAAATGGAAAACATAAGGAATAAAAAGGAAGTTCCTACAACTTCGTATATTTAAACAGAATTACTTTGTGAGATTTATACAAAGAGAGCAGGTCACTTACTGTGAAACCTGGAGAAAGTGAAAAGGAAGTTTCTAGACTTCCTATGTTTAATTGGGAATCACGAGAAAAATGGGACAGTTTCCATTTCGTGAAACCTGAACATGACTCTCTCAAGAGTGTAGAGAATTGTTTTCCCTATGTATAGGAAAGGAACAACGTGATTTAAAGCTTGTATCACACAAGCAATTATGCAGAATTTAATTAATGTTAAACTAGCAAAGTTGGAAGGGTACTTCGTGAGTAACACCTTATAGACAGTTACAATTTTATAAATAATGGTTGTTAGTAGAAGGTTAAGGAAAGATCATGGGGATATAGGGACAATGTTCATGGCCGTATTTAATATAACCGGACGATCGCGACGCGGTAGAAAAGTGGAGCAAACACTGATTAACACTATAGTCTGTAAAGATGGATGCAAAGTTCACTAGAGAAACACTGAAGTTTATGAGAAAAAAAGTTATTGCAATTATGGAGATAACTGATTGCACTATGTAGGTTAAAGTCTATTTCTTGAAAAAGCTGTAATTTACAATCAAATGCGCCGTAGAATTTTCCAGAGGTTCCAGCGGAGGACGAAAATTCACTATTGTAGTAATTTAGTTTTAAACAGGATTCTCCCAAGTACGTGAGAAATACATGATGGCAGGACTCGCAAATAGAGAACAAGTTCTAGAAGGTTCCAGAACGACTTTAGCAGAAAATGGGGTTTGAAAAAATCCAACGGAGGAAATAGTTTCAAAATTATAGGCAGCGGGTATTAGATAATATCCCACGTAGCGAGAGGGTTTCTCGTTTAAATAGCTTAAGAAAAGCTCCTTTTAGTAAGGTTGGCTTACAAGAAAAAGCTCAACATTGCAAATCCCACGAAGGATGATTTTGCCCCAAGTAAATATTTTCACACTGCCTATAATTAAAATTAAAATCACTTGGAAGTTAAAACCATGAAGATGAGGTTAAAACTTTTTAAAAATGGTACTTATCTCGATTTCATGTTGAAGTCGGAGTTCCTTATGGAGACTATCTAGCCAACATGGCGTAGAAGAGGGTGTGCCTCTTGGTTTGAGGAGGCTAAGCTCGAGCGGAGCTTTGACTGTACGAGTCAACTGCAGACGAGGAAGTGAGAGCAGCTCAACGGAGCACTGAGAGACCACGGAAGGGGGAGAGAGTGGGGGTAGGAAACAAAAGGTATACATATCAGCATAACCAACTTAATAAAAACAAAATAATCTTCTTTTGCTGAGCTGGTCTTCAAGGAGTTGACAACAGTATCTGGTAGCCAAATGGATGTGGAATTCCTCTTGCGCGAGGAAAAGTTGAGGAGCTTCAGAGATTTGTTGTCATATGACGCTAGGCGGGTCACAGAATATATATCTGAAACATACTCACACAAAATATAAGAAATTTGCACATAAAGGAGAAAACAAATGATCACTGTTGGTGTTTGACAAAAAGGAAGGAAAGAACGTGCAAAAGCATTCAAAATTGTAATCTCAGGTACCGTGCATTCCAAGAATGCACCACGTGGTAAGTGATTTTTGAAAGGCGGCAAAAATTACGGCACCATATCATACGATGTTGGCATGTCAATGAATTCATTTTGAATTCAGTAGGCCGTGTTCATAATGACAAAATTAATCTCGGGAGTTTCCGCCAACACAAAGTTCCTCATTTCTCTACTAGAAAGCGCTATAGTGTTCAAGGAGCTTAGATATCTAACCTCCTTTACTTTCATAGTGCTTCAAGGAACAACGAAATTCGGCATGCAAGCTACCTTTGAGTATCGAATAACAAAGCTTGCACCCGGCATCCGAGGCCATACGATAGTATTATTACTACTGCCACACTCTCTGCTTTTACACCTTTAACATAGGAATCATTAAACACTGCACCTAACCATCGGCAGGTAGGTCTACCTCAGTTCCCCATATATTCTATAGTCGAATTAATTAACCTCAAAGGCAAACTCACCTCCCTTTCTCCCCTCACACAACCCCACCATCTGAGTCGGTTCATATGAACAGCCTCATCCAACATGTTCATTCTTTCTTTCTACCTTTCTTTCTTTCTTTCTTTCTTTCTTTCTTTCTTTTTTCTTCATTACGAGTAATGACCTGTCATTGCAATCATAACAGTTACTCAAGGTGTGAAACTGGTAGACTTAAGTTACTCTTCAGGGAGGATTTTCTGACCACGATCTGTCAGTGCTACTATCTATTCTAAATATATCATAATACCGTAATTTGGTTGGTTGGTTCCTCAGTTTAGGGGCAGCGACAACGCGGTCATGTAGCCCCGTGTACTTTGGGTGTGTGTAGAAATTGTCTGATAACCGGTGTTAATTGTGATGGCTGTATTAGTGTGTGTACTTGTTTTTTAATTTAGGTACAGACTGCAACTTAGAATTTTTCAAATAGCTCCTACTTTTGCCGCCAAACGCCACCGTCGACGACTACTAGGCCTAGTTCAGAAGTTAGCTACTAGAGGCCACCGCAGTCGGCTCTTGGCAACGAACGTAGAAACCTAAGAGCGTTGTTTACATTCTTAACCTATCCAATTTAGCTTCACACAGGTGTAATTAGTGGAAGGTTCTTTAACATGCCATAAATCTATGACATGGGACCGCCGGCTTTACTTCCCCTCCGAAGAAAAGCATACTGAGGGATTGTTAACGCTCTTAAAAAATCCGACGGCTTCGGCCGGGTTTGAACCCGCTATCTTGGGCATAGAAGCTCAGCATGCTACCAACTACGCCACCGAAGCCGCCTGAAATATATAGTAATTTAAACTCGCTTATACAAATCATTATTTCAATAATCTTCTATGTATAAGCCTGAGTGGAAGTCACGCGCTATAACAGATCCTAAAGGGGCCAAACCCTCACTTAAACACCAGGGATCAACATCACATTTTAAACTTGTACTGAAATGGATGTTTCTCGTTCGTTCATAACTAGAGCCCTGCGCGGATGAACGAAACGTTATCCGCATCCGTCCCTCATCCGCACGACATTTACCGCATTCCCATGTATGTTATCCGGATCTACTGACTTTACAATAATATTTTAATTAGATAAAGCATATTACTAAAGCGACATATTTAGACATTTGAGGAAAAAGTCGTTCCCTTAGACTTTGTATGTCATTTGCTATTTTTAAATTGAATGTTACACAGCCAGAATTGCAACCCTTTCCTGTTCGGAGTGTTAATAATGCTTAATGAAATTACCTAAAATCGTCTTACATTTGTCATGGAATAAACATAACATTGTGGGGTTTGAAGCCATTTTTAGCCTATTTTCAATTTTGAAAAAAAAAAGGCTTATGAGATCACCTTTTGTCCGTGTGTGAGTGCATGTGTGTGTATGTGTGTGTGTGTGTGTGAAGTGTGTGTGTGTCCCCTAATAACTTCTAAACGGCTGGAGCGAATTTCAACGAAACTCAGTAAGTTCATTGCACTATTCCGGGCGACTCCAACCGTGCCCTTCAAATTTTGTTACGTCTCACCAATCCAACATGGCGGCTGTGCGAAATATTTCACCAGCATTCAATATCTCCGAAACTATTCCCGATATCACCCTGGAATATCTAACGGTGATAAAGGGAACTACTAGAAGTTCACCTATGTGACTTTTGAAAAACCGGTAAATACATAACCTACATGGCGGCCACGCGAATTTGCGACATTTAAATAGACGTTTCTCGCGATTTAACCAACCGAACGCAATAAAACTTGCTACAGTATATGTTTATACTCATTGTAATGCACCGTCATCTAACTTGGTTCAATTGTTTACATAACCACAAGATGGCGGATGTGCGAAATATTTCACCGGCATTCTATATATCTGAAACTATTGGCGGTATCACCCTGAAATTTTGTACAGAGATAAAGGGCACTACCGGAAGTTCATCTGTGAGACTTTCAAAAACCGGTTAACTACAAAACGAACATGGCGGCCAAGCGAATTTCAAAACATTAAATAGACCTTTCTCGCGATTTAATGTTCCAAACGCAATGAAATCTGGTACAGGAAATGTTTATACACATTATAATACACTGGTATCTAATTTAGTTCAATTGTTTACATAACCTCAAGAAGGCGGCTTTGCGAATTTTAAGGAAGGAAGGAAGCTTGTAGTTTAACGTGACTGTTAATCTCGCGATCATAAGCCACGGGACCTCCGTTTTACGTGGAATCCGAACCACAGGACATGGCATTTCACATCGAAAATCTCACATGCATTGACCGGGAATCGAACCCGGTCCGCCTTGGTGAGAGGCATACAGCTTGACCGCTGCGCCACCACGCCCCCTTGCGAATTTTAAAATTAAGTTTTTATTTGTTGTGTCGTAATCATGCGATCGATGTGAAAGTTTGAATAATCAACCTACGCAATAATTTTCCTTTAATGGTACATGACTCTATGGCCTATACATTTAACAATCCAACATGGCGACCATCCGAAATATTTAGACGGTTCTCAATATCTACGAATCTATTACAGCAATCAAAATGAAATTTTGTACGTAGATAGAGGCAATTAACGTAAGTAGGATATATGAAAATAGGCTGTATAGTTCTTCACGGAAATACATGTTCCGTGTTGCCTTAGTAAACAAAAGTTTGGTGCTTTTCAGTCGGTCAACACGAATGTACCCAAAAGAGCTGTGTTATACCCTAATCCTGAAAAAAATACATGAGATTAATAATTATTTATTAATATTTATTACTTATTATACTTATTATTTACTAGCAGAAGTACCCGTTCTTCGAACGGTGTTCGGTGTTAACACCAGACATTATAATAATAATAATAATGTTATTGGTGTTACGTCCCTTTTAAGTTCTGTTGCTTTTAGAGACGCACCAGACATTATCAATTGAGCTACTGTTGCAATGGTTAGCGGCTTGTAATTCCTTCATAAATTTTTCAAAACGAAGTTAGTTTTCTGGGAATATCACACACACTGTTAATTTAAGGTCCTTATATTGTGGTTTTCGGAGTCCCTTTATAGACTCGCAAATTTTGTGTCTCACATTGAGAAGTGCAACATATGCTTTGGTCGTCCTTCTAGGATAATTTTTATATTTCGCCTATTTTAGCATGTATTTTGAGAAGTTTTTCCCGATATCCACCCTTCTACTGTATGAAATGTACGGTGAAGAGTTTTATAAATGACTGGTGTATTGACTCATGTTTACCATACCTAATTTTACGATGCACCAAGCATCCAAACATGAGTTATAGGCATACATAAGGATACACAGAAAGACAGACAGACAGACAATACTATTGTCTACAACATATCACCCAGAATTCCAAGTATGGGTATATCTACCACACAGTATCAAAGAAAATCATCCTTACGATGAACCCGTATGTCGACAAAAAAAAAGATTAGTTAAAATGTGCTCTCAAACTAAATTCACCTAACGTGTACTTCCTGACATGAAAAAGAATTGAAAGCCTTGTAGATGAAACGCAATACACGTCACATAAAAACAGACCCTCTACGTTGTGTTGGGTCCCCATACACAGGAAGACCTCTATCATAAAGTACACACATCAAAAAAAAAGTTTTGCATCACCTCGGTTCCCAGATCTCCGGCATATAGACGTTGACTGTGTATATTGTATCCAAGATACAGTCCCTTTGACTGTTCATAGATGTCACTAAAACTGCTCAAAGATGTAAACAACCATGCATGAGCAGGGCCTATTAGACGGAGGGGGTACGACAGCCGATCAGTTCCAGTCATTCCACCAGGACGAAGGTACGCTGCTCATGTTGTCTGTAGTTCTACCATGCCTAGAAGGTCAATACCGCAGTTCGATCGCGTCCGCATTGTTACTTTGTGTCAAGAAGGGCTCTCAACAAGGGAAGTTTCCAGGCGTCTCAGAGTGAACCAAAGCGATGTTGTTCGGACATGGAGGAGGTACAGAGATACAGGAACTGTCGATGACAGGCCTCGCTCAGGCCGCCCAAGGGCTACTACTGTAGTGGATGACCGCTACTTACGGATTGCCGCTCGGAGGAACCCTGACAGCAATGCCACCATGTTGAATAATGCGTTTCGTTCAGCCACAGGACGTCGTGTTTCAACTCAAACTGTGCGCAATAGGCTGCATGATGCGCAACTTCACTCCCGACGTCCATGGCGAGGTCCAGCTTTGCAACCCCGACACCATGCAGCGCGGTACAGATGGGCCCAACAACATGCTGAATGGACCCCACGGAATTGGCATCACGTTCTCTTCACCGATGAGTGTCGCATATGCCTTCAACCAGACAATCGTCGGAGACGTGTTTGGAGGCACCCTGGTCAGGCTGAACGTCTTAGACACACTGTCCAGCGAGTGCAGCAAGGTGGTGGTTCCCTGATGTTTTGGGGTGGCATTATGTGGGGCCGACGTACGCCACTGGTGGTCATGGAAGGCTCCGAAACGGCTTTACGATACCTGAATGACATCCTCCGACCCATAGTGCAACCATATCGGCAGAATATTGGAGAGGCATTTGTCTTCATGGACGACAATTCTCGACCTCATCGTGCACATCTTGTGAATGCGTTCCTTCAAGATAACGACATCGCTCGACTACAGTGGCCAGCATGTTCGCCAGACATGAACCCTATCGAACATGCCTGGGATATGTTGAAAAGGGCTGTTTATGGACGTATTGACCCACCAACCACTCTGAGAGATTTACGCCGAATTGTCGTTGAGGAGTGGGACAATTTGGACCAACAGTGTCTTGATGAACTTGTGGATAGTATGCCACGGCGAATACAGGCATGCATCAATGCAAGAGGACGTGCTACTGGGTATTAGAGGTAGTGGTGTGTACTGCAATCTGGACCACAAATGCTGAAATTCTAGCTGTATGATGGTACAACATGCAATGTGTGGGTCTCATGAGCAATAAAACGAGCTGAAATGTTGTTTGTGTTGATCTCTATTCCCTTTGTATTTAACGGTTCCGGAACTCTTGGAACCGAGGTGATGCAAAACTTTTTTTGATGTGTGTATAAAAGCTTATGGTGCATGAAAATTCAGGTTCTTTAGTCTCAAATGGCCCAAATTCCTAAAAGCCGCAAAAAAATGCTGATTCAATTCAGGAATTTTTGAAAATAATGTTCTTGTTTGGAGATATAATAGACCTTCTGTACTATATGTCGCAGTGAAAATTGCATGAAAAAATCCTAGGTTACCCCTTGACCCCCTTAATTGCATTGATGAACTATACAGTCTACGTTGGTTCCGTGATAACCTTATATTTGCAAACTTTCACAGAAATGTAATAAATGTAATAAATGTAATAAATTGCTTCTTACTGAAATAGATGGAAAGTTGTATGCCACCCCTTGAGATAATGTTCTCATGGTTACCGATTTGCATTCCTTCATTAGTTTGTTAAATTAAATTTAATTAGTTTTCTGGGAATGTTTCAGAAACTGTTGGTTTTAGAGCTTTATAATGTAGTTTTCGAGGACCCTCGAGTTTTATTTCTGGCACCGAGGGGCTTTGTCTCGTCGTTGTTCGCCATAATATAATATAATAATAATAATAATATAATATAGGGATTGGAATATAATAGACCTGCCATACCACACCCGCAGATGTAAATCGCGTGAAAAAATTCTAGACTACCCCTTGAACCCCTTAAGCGCATTTTACGTATTGATGAAATTTACAGCTTAATTTGGTTCCATAATAACCATCTAACCGTTTGCAAACTTTCACACTAATGTAATTAATGCAATTGTATTGCGTCTTACAGCAATAGATGGACCTCGGAGAATCTGTTGCCATGGTTATCGGCTTGCATTCGTTCATTAGTTTATTAAATTAAATTAGTTTTCTGGGAATATCTCAAAAACGGTTGGACGTAGGACCTTAAAATGTGCTTTTAGGGCCCCCAAGTTTTGTCTCTCACATTGAGGGGCTGAATATGAGCTTTGTCTCGTCCTTCTACTCCTATTTCAGCATGAATTTTAAGGGGTTAGGCCCTCTTTTATGAGATGTACGGAGAAGGGTTACATCAATGATCAGTGTCGTGCCTCTGATGGATATCTATACCAAATTTTACGTTGATACACCCAGACGTTCTCGAGTTATAAGGGAACAAAGTTGTCCACAGACAATCAAACAAACAGACAGACAGACAGACCAAAACATTATTTTCGCGCTCATCTATCATAAAACAGTCTGAAACGTGTAAATAACTCAAATTTCCGTAGAAATTCAGAAAAAAAAAATTCTTTTTTATATATGTAGAGATATACTGCACCGCTCGGTGTTGACCGTGTTCTATTGCACACATTTAGGCTTTACTCGCTAACCGTCGGAGATACACGAAAAGTGATAAGAACCTTTTGGATAGAAAATTAAATGCTAAAGCTCGTGTATACCATCAAAAGTTTGCTATTTCTTAGCGTTCTCTTTTTATTTGAAATGGAAATATGAAATTTTGAAACCAAAGGGTGTAGTGACGTCACAAAAGTAGGTTTTACTCGCTAACCGTTGAAGATACACGAAAAGTGATAAGGACCTTTCGGATAGGAAATTAAATTTCAAAGCTCGTAGTGCCATCAAAAGGTCGCTATATCTTAGCGTTCTCTTTTTATTTGAAATGGAATTATGAAAATAGTCGCCATTTTTCAATAGTGCAAAATATCGTAATCAAAAGTATCCTATATGTAAACCTGGTAAATCAGCTACATCCATGCAAAATTTAATTTAAATCGGACCAGTGGTTCTTGCGTTATTGAGTAACAGACAGACAGACAGAAAGACACACACCATCTCATTTTTATATATTAGTATGATTTATTAATCTCATGTAATTTTTTCAGGATTAGGGTATAACCCAGCTCTTTTGGGTACATTCGTGTTGACCGACTGAAAAGCACCAAACTTTTTTTTGAGAAAACCTAATGGAGACATATGATATGTCATCAACATCCGGGTCCTAGTAATGATATTAAACAAGTTCGGATTGTATTCTAAAAATTATCCCCAATTTTTCTCCAAACATTATTCGCAGCTTATCCGCTATCCACACAGCCATGCAAACTATGTCCGCATGACGAAAAGTTTTGCGGGTATCCGCGCAGGGCTTTATTCATAACATCCAAAGGCAATGAACTGCATTCGGTTGAATCTGGATTTCCGCTGTAAACCACTGTAGCTCTTATCGAGTTGTTTGAAACAGTATGGGAGAAGAATTACGGCTATACAATATCTGACATTTACTTACTTATTTTATTTCACTGCACAGGGTATCTTGTTAGAAAAAGAAAGGTCAAAGTTAATATTTCATGTCTCTCGTAAAGTTTTACGTGAGCATACTTCATTTACTGTCCCCACTTGCTCTCTCTCTCTCTCTCTCTCTCTCTCTCCCCGATGCCATGGCACAGCTTAGAGCCGCCATACAAGATGGTGACTGCCATAATTTTGAATTAAAATCTAAAGTAATTTTCTACTCGCTCGGCTCACGTATTCAATTGAGTTTTTAATTGTACAATTTCATTTGAAGTCACCAACAAATTACCTTCCACTTCGCTTCTTCAAACAAAACAATTGTACTGCGCTGGAGTCACAAAGTATGGATACAATGCCGTTAGAGAATGTAAGCTTACTTTAAATTGAACAATGTACAATTGTTTACGTTCGAACAATAAAACATCGCAAGAACCAGTACTACAGAGAGAAACGGATTAACTTAGTATAAAAATTGCGCTTATTCAGTTCTCATGAAAAAGCACCTTTGAATATCTTTATGTCTGGCTCCATAGCTAAGTGGTTAGCATGTTAGACTTTCGACCGAAGAATTCTAAGTTCGTTTCCCAGCCGGGCCACCGAGGAGATTTTATGCATCAATGATTAGGGTTAAAATTGGCTTATATTGGTGAGATTGACTTGCTTCTTTTTTTTTAGGATAATGTAATCAACACTCTTCAATGAAGTCACAATGAACATTATGTCATAACTTTTCCGAGGACGTACAGGAACAGGAGTAAACGACGACACAGAGGCCATTTTAATATACCAGAGTGAAACTACACAGACGGCCCCAAATTAGTATGGTAAAGCTGAATAGAACCAAATTCCTTATTGTTACTTGGTTCATAGAACCTTTATAGTGTAAGAAGAATAGGGCAAAGTGTGGAAAATTAGTTTATCAAGCTAAAAATTGGTGGAGAGTTTCCTTGAATAGCCTGGATCAAAATACTAAAAGTCCCAAAAAATCCCTCATGGGGAACAAGCCGCCATCTTGGAAAAATGGCCGCCATCATGGATTTCGTATCCAGCATCGCATTGAACGTCATAACTCGGTACCTAAGGGTGATAGGGACATGCAGTTTGGTCAGGATAACTTACCAGAATGCAGGCTATCATTTTGACAATACTTAACCTAGATAACAATCGAAATAGTTATTATAAATTACTTAAACAAACTCTCATAGGGTAGCGTTAAAGCCATCTTGATGTTCAATGTCGATTTTTTCACCTTTTACAGTGATGGGATTGAAAATCGTACCGAAATAAATGTTGTTAAGCATATCAAAACGCATAAAAATATGTGACCAGCACTTTCGTAAACCAAAAATTACGGGTGTGAGAAGTTGTCAAACATGCGCATGCAACTCGAGGAGCGGCGCGCCGAGGAGGTGGGCTTCACAAAGCCGGTGCAACTGGTGATGTAAACATATTCTGTAGGCGCAACTATGCCCCTTTTTTAATGATAAGTAAAACTATGACACT
Organism: Meconema thalassinum; assembly: GCA_946902985.2. NCBI lineage: Eukaryota > Metazoa > Arthropoda > Insecta > Orthoptera > Tettigoniidae > Meconema > Meconema thalassinum. Next base: position 1,934,397,893 of record OX336388.2, read on the forward strand.
TTTAATGGAAGGATAGCATCTTATAACCTAATACATAATAAAAAGCAATAATTAATTTGTTAATACAGTAATTTTGCGCTTTAAAACTCTCTTTCTTAGCTACGTATATTATATTTATATAGAATTGGAAATATAAACGTTACTATTAGAAAATAAATTAAGCAGCTATTTGCTTATTTTCTATCTTATACCACACTATAAACACACTAACGTTTAAGCATGTTATAATTTATTTTGTACAAACACGACAAACACGGAAAAGAGGAGATTCAGCTGCCACGGGACGCTGTAGTGTGGCGTGCCTGTAAAGGAATAAGGTCAACTATTAATTATATCGTACGCGTTTAATATTGGTCATATGTTGGTAAAAAACGTGACACTTGCCTTAAACTTGACGGTTTTTCTTTGGTAAGGTTGAACTTTCAGAAGAGCCGACTCTGCGACGAAGAGGTGGCGAGGATCTGCATGGCAATTCTTCGGGGTTGTCCTCCTGTTCCTCACTCGCCATATCGTCAAGAGTATCTGGCTCTGGCTTGTTAGAACAACCATCACCAGTGCAATTGCTGCACATTGCTGAACAGGAGAGACCTTGTCTTCGGCAACCGCAAGATCTGCTGCCGCATCCTGTCTTGCACTCACAGCTGATGAGGTTTAGGAGGAAGTCTGGTACGGGAGGAGATTCTGTTGGAATCGGTAAATATTTGCCGATTCTGTTCTTCTTCCATCCCCACTCTGTAGGTGGAAGAGAGATTCCGCGCCGTTCCTGCACTTCGTGGTAAACTCTTAGGCTATGCTCTCGAGATTCTGCTGATGTTGGTGGAAGACTTGAGAGGTCGAAGTCTGCAGGGAGACGTTGTTTGGCAATGGTCTTTAGGTACTTACTATACCTTGTCTTGATTAGGCTATCTGTAGTTGTACCTCCATATAACGCTACGAAGAATTCTTCCCCTGCCTTCACGATCTCTTCCACTGCAGCGTCTGCGCTGTTAAAACCAGCAACTCTTTGGCGAAGACCTGGGTTATTGTTTAAAGTCTTGAACGCGTGGACTTTCCCCTTCCTGTAGGAAGCCGAAGTTGTGTCGCAACCGGACATGGCATGGAGGAAGAGAAGATTGTCGGTCATGTCCCCAAGAGCCTTCTGCAATTTCGTAGAGGCAAAGAGTTTCTTCGGATGGGCTTTTGATGGTGGCACCAAAATATAGACGTTTCTATCGCGTTCTGCAAGGCTCGAAAGGGGTACCAACAAATCGGTATCCTCTACAACAATTGCCACATGACCTCCCTTTTCTGCTTCCTTGATCGCTGTTGTCACGATGAGACGATCAGCCTCAGACTTGGCATGAATAGCTGGAATCCCCTTTTCTTCGAAACAACGACCTAAAATTGCGACGACTCTTGATTTGTTAGAAGTGTTGGCTAGGAACTGATGCTGCGACGAGACCATTTGCACTTGCAAATCCACCAAAACTTCAGAAGATGATTTCTTTGCACGTCGTTTCATATGCTCCACGTCTTTAGTGGTACTTTCAGAATAGCCGTCGAACACTAAAATAGCTTTCCCTTGGTAGTTCACCTTGATGTACGAAATGTAGTTCTTACAAACATCATCGAAGGTTCCTGATTTTGGCCATTTTGGTCCTCTTCTTTGCGAGCGACACAAGCAATCCGATGAAACAGCTGGTTTGGATTTACAGGTACAGTCTCAACTCGGACAACAACGACATTGCTTATTGCTGCAAGAGTGACAACGGGGTCCATTCGTTGGAGTTTTAACTTCGGCGAACGATTTCCCTTCCAGTTTCTTCAAAGTCGCGGTTCCGATCTCCCAAGCTGAGTCGCAGGTCACCGTTTCGTCACCTATAACACCGGTTGATAAGGACACCAAAATATCTTGAGGTTTGTTGAAAAGAGAATGTCTACGTAGCCATTCTGTGAATTTTTCGAGATGCTTGAAGTCTCGCCTTTGGCAAGCTTTCCCAAGTTCCACGTGTTGCTGGGTCGTGGCCGTGTTCACACCAGCAAAGGATTCCAAAGCTTCCACCATCTTAATTGAAGATGGCATTGCATGTATCCAGCGTGCAAGCATAGCACCAGATATACCATGTCCTCGAGCCAATCCTCCTGTTGTCGTAAAATTCTTCATCAGGACTTGTTCGATGGTCATATCAGACCAAATCCCACTCCAGAATTTTGATGAACGACGCACTGTAAAGAATCTTTTTTCCACAAACTTCTCGAAATCTCTGGTTGCCATGGTCATCTCTTGGTTCTCCATTTGCTGGAGATAGACGTGGGCAGACTTCGCCTAGTTCATATGCTCACCAGCGTGCAGGAAAGGCAGCATCTTCTGAACACAATGCAAATGCAGTTATTGTTTTTTTAAATTATAAAAAGTGTCAACATTTTACTTATTAAAAAACGGGCATAGTTGCGCCTACAGAATATGTTTACATCACCAGTAGCACCGGCTTTGTGAAGCCCCCCTCCCCGGCACGTCGCTCCTCGAGTTGCATACGCACGTTTGACAACTTCTCACACAACATTTATTTCGGTACTTTTTTCAATCCCATGACTGTAAAAGGTGAAAAATCGACATTGAACATCAAGATGGCTTTTAACGCTACCCTATGAGAGTTTGTTTAAGTGATTTATAATAACTATTTCGATTGTCATCTAGGTTAAGTAGGGTCAACATGATAGCCTGCATTCTGGTAAGTTATCCTGACCAAGCCGCATGTCCCTATCACCCTTAGGTACCGAGTTATGACGTTCAATGCTATGCTGGATACAAAATCCATTTTTCCAAGATGGCGGAATGTTCCCCATGAGGGATTTTTTGGGACATTTGGTATTTTGATCCAGACTATTCAGGGAACCTCTCCTCCAATTTTTAGCTTGATAAACTAATTTTCCTCACTTTGCCCAAATTCTGTCTAATATTCCTGCACTATTAACAATGATGAAGATAATGTGCTTTTGTGGAATCCCAAAACAGCTCAGTCTTGGACGCCAATTCAGTAAACGCACCTGTAAATAATTTAAATTAATGACTTCCAGTCGATGATTTGCTGTGAAATAATTCCTTCTGTTTAAGGGATTCGTATGTCATACACACTAGCAACAAAGGAGGAAACGGCGATTGATTTGGTTAAAGGACAGGGTAGGTTCCGACACCACACCGTTTTGCTTTCTTAGGTATTGGCCTTTAATGTCTATTGCCTTATAGAGACTAAACGAAAAGCGGTTTAGAGTTAAATGAGTAGAAATATGCGTAAATGCATACGACGTTGGCTCGTAAAAATCTATTTTAGCACATTTGGTGAATACATGAAAAAATACAACCAAGAAATTTTCTGCCACGGAGATTTAAATTAAATGCTCCCTTGCAATGCATTGAATTTTAAGTTATAATAAATATGATGGTTCTATTCGGCTTTGCCATAATAATTCGGCAATCTCGGAACTGTAAGAGCGAGAAGGAGGAACAGGTAGCATTTTATTACAGTGGAACGTAGCTAATTCGAACTTCTATAATTCGAAATCTTCTTTAATTAGAATTTTTCTCTTGGTCCCTAGCATTCTATATACAATCAATGGTAAAAAATCGTGGTTAATTCGAATTATATTTTGGATAATTCGAAGTTTTTACGGGTAAAAAGCTGATGGATGCCAAGCAGTTGGGTCAGGAATTCCCGTAAAACGACGTTGTATCATTGGCATGCGGCCCCTACTCGATTGTATTCTGTTTTCCGTTCCTTGAATTTGTTCGATTCTTTTGTGATGGCCGAGAGACTTAATTGTAGGAAATAGGTAAAAATCTCAAACTGTTTTGAAAAACAGTAGATTTCTCTAAGACGTAACTAGATTGCTGGATTACTACTGTCGTTAAATAGGTGAATAGTACATTTTAGTTTTATTTTATCATTTGCAACTTTTGAGGTTATTCACGATACAGTCATTTTACAGTCTGTTAATCTGCTTTGTTGAACGTAAATCATTATGTAAACTTAATACATAGTAGCCTATGTACACACTTTACTCGTTAAAAACCTCTTCTTCTTCTTCTTCTTCTTCTTCTTCTTCTGCTTTTACGGCCTCATTAGACCACTTCAGTCAATCATTTCTTGGTCCTCTTCTTCAGTAAGTTTCCTTTCCGAGTCGCCCAGTAGCTCCTCATTCGCTCTGATCTTCTCAGGTGTTCCTCATCTGTAAATACCCTTTTTACTGTATTACGTTTGTCTATTTTAGCCTGAAATCTTATTTTTATATCTCTCAGTTTTTTAAATTTTGTTGTTTTGTTTTGCAAGTCATCCAAGGTTATTTCCAATTCTTTCATATCTTCTCTAATTTCCTTAATCCATCCTACTTGTTGTTTCATATTCCAAAGTTTCACTACAATTTTTCTAGATAACCTGGTTTCTGGTGTCCTCATGATGTGACCAAAGAAAGAAAGCCGTTTCTTCCGAATAGTAACAGTTATGGGCTCCAGTTCTCTGTATACCACTTCATTTGGTACTATCCGCCACTGTCCATCTTTCTGATATTTTTTTATTTATGCATGTTCTAGCTATTCTTCTTTCTACTTTTAAAATTTTGTCGATTCTGTTTTTCTGAGTAACTTTAAAAAGAGTTTCACTTCCATAGGTCACCTCTGGTTGAACCACCGTCTTGTAATGTTTTAATTTTGTTGCGATTGATAGACATTTTCTTTTATATGTAGACCATGTTAATTTTTTGGCTTTTATCATTTTATTAGTTCTTTCTTGCCATGCAGGTTTCTCATCCAAATCTAAAGTAAAATTCAGAGGAGAAATATCTGAACCGTTTACGATTAAAACAGGATTAAGACAAGGAGATGGTTTATCGCCTCTACTTTCCAATTGTACTTTGGAATATGTAATGAGGGAATGGTTTTATAAAAGTTCTTGGATGAAAACTTAACATTTGAATATTTTCTCTACCCTTTTCAAAGAACTTTCTTAATTCGAAATTTTGGTTAATTCGAATTTTTTTACTGGTCCCTTGAGGTTCGAATTATCCAAGTTCCACTGTATCTGGTGTCACATAGAACAATTACTTGTTGAAGGCACAAACCCTCAGCTGCATACACATGTGCTACAACGCAAGTTAGTTGATACGAGAGTGCTCACATGGGCTCGTAATATACGTAACTATAACACTATGCATGTTAGTGTATCTCTACAAACAGCACAACCTTCCACTACCTTCCTTCTCCTTCTTTCCCCTCCAACCTCATGGCTGTGCGCAGGTTTGTGCCCTCACGAAGTAATGTAATAGTGTACAGTAAGGCTCTGAGCTCGTGATCCCTGCAAGGAATGCGGTGCGCTACATCAGCGGACAGCCTGACAGAGGCTACTACTACTAACGGTACAGGAAACATTTACTTATCAAATGAAGATGTTCGCAGTGGAGTTGCTAGTTCCGACTTTCATCCAGATTCAGCTTCAGTGGAAACCGTGTTGTCAGATGAACTAAAAACATCACTATCACTCGAATCACTGCCGGTGTATAATGGTTCAATGCCACCTGCACGCCCAATGCTTTCATAACAGCATTCGGAAACGTTTCCTTGTCTCGCACTCAACAGCTCTCTCTCTCTCACCCACTCACTCCACTCTACTTTCCTTCCCCCAAACTTCCCCGCCTGCCAGGGATCATGAGCTGGGAGCCGTACTGAAGCTTTACGCTGTTTGATCCTGACTAATAAGCGAACAAGTGTTGGGAAGAAAATACTTGTCATCTCTGTTGAAGTTACCATGTTTAGTTCTTTATGTAGCCTCCCTGAATAGTCTTAGAAAATAATGGTGTCCCACGGCGTACAGTACTCGTTAAACCGTGCACCACGGCTGCGAGGGCAGCTGAATTAACTTTGGAGATCGCAGGTTACAATACCAGCGTTGACAGCCGATTTGATGAGTGTAATATTTCCCCGTTTTTTCCCACTCTCCCTATGGGCAAATCCTGGAATAGTACCTTGGTTGGTTGGTTCCTTAGTTTAGGGGCTGGGGCAACGCGGTCATGTAGCCCCGTGTACTTTGGGTGTGTGTAGAATTTGTCTGATAACCGGTGTAAATTGTGATGACTGTATTAGAGTGTGTTATCTGTGATTCAGGTAGAAGGACTGCAGACGATTAATTTTTTCAAGTAGTTCCTAATTTTTCCACCAAATGCTACCATCCACGACACCTAGCAGCGGACGTGTCTACTAAATGCCATCGCAGTCACCACCTGGCGGCGAACTTTGGAACTAATAAAGCGTTATCAAACCAACCTATAATAATTTAGGTTCACACATGTGTAATTAGTGGAAGGTTCTTTATCATGCCATAAATCTATGACATGGGACCACCGGCTTTACTTCCCCTCCGAAGAAAGGCATAATGAGGGATTTTTAACGCTCTTAAAAAATCCGACGACTTTGGCCGGAATAGTACCTTCATTCATGGGCAGATGACCTCGGTAGTCCGCCACTTAGGCAACAACAATCATCATCATTACCTTCATTCTTGTCCCGGGGTATCAACCTCATCTTAGTCCCTAATGCTGTTATACACACTACTACAGCCATCAACATATTATGAGACAGGTTCAACACACACTCAACTACATCGGACTGATGACCCTAAAACGAATTAACAACAACGATAATAATACGGAATATTAGTTAATATCTTGATCTATTTACTTAAGATAGTGTACCTATAAGGTAGCTAGATTTGGTTCAAAATCCGGAAAAGTAACGGTTTAATATCACTGAAAATGGTGAGATTCACCTGAATCAATTTGGTTGATTTGTCATTGATGCGCGCATAGCTACGCCTTTATTCAGCAATGCAAGTGGTTACAAGTGTCAAAATACACTTACGTAATGAAACAACACTCAGAATTGTGGTTCGTATTCGTAGATTTGTGCATGGTTTGAATCAGCCTTCAAGGGGCGTGGTTTTTCTTTGAACAAGTTAAAGTATATCAATAAAGAATCGTAACTAGTCGTACATCTTGTTCTTGTATTTAAGGGGATGCGACATCGTGGTCATATAGCCCGGTGTATTTTTGGATGTGTGTGGAAATTGTGTGATAACCTGTCTTATTGCGATGTCTGTACAAGTATTGTGCCCAATCAGTCACGGCAGTCTGGCATCGAACTCAGGTCTCATCAGAGAAGACCAGGCACATGGTTATGCCTAGAGTCGAACCATTGATCTGAGGGGGAGCAATTACTGGGAACCCAAAGAGCAATGAGAGGTATACTGACATATAAGAAGGTAGCGTGATTTCACGATCTATATGTGAATATCATAGCAATTTAAGATGAAGAACTGTAGCCAAATGCAAGGAAATATACATTTTCAGAGCATACGAGAATGAGAGGTGGCCAGTTTGAAGTTTCACAAATTACCCTTAGCAAGTGGGCGGAGAGCTTAGGCGCCGACCGCACTATTTACGTCTGGAGCGGAAAGACAGCTCAAAATTAATGACCCGGATATCCACCGCTTGACAACGGTGAAACTTAGAGTAGGGATGATGGCCCACAGAAATTAATTAATTACAGCCAAGTGGAGTATTGAAATGCATTGAAATATACACCCAGGTGAATATATTCACGGAGAGGTAATTTAGGAGTGGTTTTTCACCTAAATTAATGCCTATATCTCCAAATGAACGAATTACAACCGAGCCTACGCTCGAGAGCAGTGACTTTGTGACCAGTCAACGGGGAACCACCACAGTAGCGTCCCCACGCGCTGAACTAAGGCAATTAATTGTAATTAATTGTCCGAAGCGATCGCCGGCACGCGAATGTTTTTGAAACCTCCACACCTAAATAAACAAGATGTAGATGTCATTTCGGCTGAAGAGGTATTATTTCAAGAAAGGAGTCGCTCTCATGTGTCCAGTGGACTATTTTGTACGAGAAACCTTTATAAGGGAGAGCAGCTCACACCAAGCCAGTTGTTGTTCTCCAGTCTTCGCCAGTTCGCCTAGAGTTATTCTACAGTATACACGCAACTAAGACGCTGCTAGTAGCGCGCCAAATGTTAAAGTATCAACGCTCCACCGTTGAAGAACAATGGAAGCAAGTTATAAGCTTCATAAGTAATCATGAAGCGCGTCGAAAGTAAATTAATACAGATATTTACCTATTATCTGACGCAAATATAAATTCGCCACAGCGAAAAAGGAACTTATAATGTTTTTGAACAGTTCTTATACCGGGAGGTATTGTCAGAATTATGTATGACATTATCATCAGAATCACTACAATGATGGGAGCTTGGAATCGTTGCCACCTAATCTGGATAGTGAGCTGAACAAGATTGCAGGGAACGAGGATCGAACGTCCGTAAAACGCTGTTAGATTTCACGTAGACCAGCGGTTGTCATAATTGCATCGCATCTCTGAGATCAGGCGTAGGAGAAGTCCAATTTAAGGATCAACATGTGAAGTAGTGGATAAATGTACATACATTGTGAAATAGTGATTTAAAAGTGTTCATGTGTATAGTGATTAATATGCAGTGTGTAGCAGTGATAAAGGCCACTGATAAAAGTATGTGTATCAGATGGAAAATGTGTGAATCTAAGTGTTGTGTAAAGGATAACATGATGGCTTAAATCAAGCGTCATGGTAGCGCTAAAGCTGAAGCGCTGGCACTATCCAGCAAAAAGGAAAAAGTGAGTACCCATTTTATAATGTCATTATAACTAAATAGTTCACCATATAACGATGCACCACTTTGAGAATAATATGTAATAGTCACTTACTGAACGAGTTTTCACCACTCGTTTTGAATAAAATATGGCTTGGAAGGTGATTTGTTTAAGGCCATTCAGGCAAAAATAGTGATGGATGTAACGGTAACGTTAAATGAATGATAATAATAATAATATTATTGGGTCGGCAACAGTAAAGTAATAGGCATTTTTGGCCTAAATAATGTTCAAATAGTGTCATGTCTAATATAAAGATACTGTATTTTGGTAAACAGTAAGAGTATAACGTGGAATATAGAGAAATACGAGAGCTTTTTCAGTGTCAGTGAAATATGAATGAATATTTGATATGGTCAATCCTTAGGATTATGTTTGAGGACCATTAAAGTAAAGTAAGCCAGTAAATTTATACATTTTGTTAGGAGCTATGTAAAGCTTTAGCTTAAGTGGTATGACAGAGCGAACGCGGGTGCCTTAATAATTGAGTCATCTATGTGAAGTATTGTTTGAGCCGCATGTAAGCGTGCAGAATTAACGTAGAATCCAGTGATTTACGTAATAAATATTGCGGGGACCAACTAGTATAGCTTGCGCGTTAGGTGAGAAGTTGGCTAAATCTACGAGTAGTATCGCCCTTGAGCATACTGTATTATTCGCAGCGAATTGGACAGAGCCTGTCTGTATCCAACGTTTGCAGGAATTATGGCCACTATTGACGTCCGTCGAGACGCAGTGAGCATGTGTAAAATGACCTACCCTGAGAGGTAAGGATCATATTCGTCGCTTAGGAAACGCAGATTTTCCTTATATTTTATTGACAGCTGCTGGTGAAAATCGTGGATTTTCATTATGATGCGCGTCTAAAGCCACCAGTAGTCACCATAGAACGGCAAGGCTATCACTAGAATTCCACCCCAGCCATGAATGTTAATTAAGGAGCCATTTGAGCCCAAGACACTATAAGGATAGGTGTTAAATATTTAAATGACTTAATTACTTAGGAGCCACACTTAGCGTAACTCCAATACTGCACTTGTAAACAAACTTGACCTTGACAGAGAGAGAGGTGGGGTTATAGACCACTTCTGCGGCAGCCATTTTGACTAGCCTGCTGGAACGAATTTTATTGCCTGCTGAGGGGGGGGGGAAGGTCGTTCGACCGGTCCCTTGGAAATTAGAGTCACAATAGGACACTGAGGAATCTCGATATTTCAATTTGCAATTAAGATATGATTATATTGATGATGCCAATTGAATTGAATGGTGGGTTGCAACTCACATACGTTGTTGGATCATAGAAATCAGATAATATTTGGCTCAGTTATTCTCTGAGGAGGAAAGCTGAACCAACATAATGTAGGCATCTTCTTTAGAGTGCATTTTGCCAGTTCCTGCTAATTTATGCAGACGGGTATGTGTTTTCTCGGAACATGACACATTTGTAACGATGGTAAGCCCGACAAGACCCAGAAAAATCGTTATATGGTGAAACTATAAAATATTCTATCCATGTTTATTTTGGAAGAGATAAGTACCACTTTTCTTAAAGCGTTCATATGGATGGAAAGAAGGAAGATGATTCACACGACACAACAAATATTTGTTAATAATTGCAGAAATAATGAATTCATGCTAATCAAGGTAAATGCCATAAGAAACGGAGTAATGTTTTATTAATATCAATTTTATGTGATATGTGATTTTTGTGTTATGATACTCCAATTAACTAGAATTGTGTCATATGATGAACACTATAGAAACCCATGGAAGTCTGAATTATCATTGACAGGATGCTAGAATTAGATTTGAGTGCAGTGTAGCACTATTTTAAGAAGAAAGCTCACAGAATAACCCTATTTTTATTTGTGGGAATTAAATATAATTTGTCCTTTATTTGTATTTGTTGTATAGCCATGATTTTAGACCAGTAAATAGTTCATTTTTAGGAAAATGTTGTGTATTTCCTGTAGAGTAGTTACCTGGTAGACTCAAATCTTGAGCATGTGGTCGTATGGTGAGCAGGAACGTCCCATACCTCGAAAGACCGTGAGTAAGCTGGGATACGAACACATGGTCCACATGATGACAGTTGGGTACATGGGGGAGATGTCTCTGTACTTGGATTGAGTCACAGGTACTGCTAAAAGTCGGCCAAGATATAAATGGTAGAAGCAAATACAGCATAGAAATTAGGATATAATAGGAAAGGCCGCGTCCCGATTGTTAATAAGCCATCGCATAAAATAAATGTTGATAATCCTCCATAAGTCATGCTTAAATGTAAATGTAACTTACACACAGAACCCCTTTAATTATCATGGCCCAAGCAATGTGGGACGGTATTAATTCATTATGGAACCGCCTGCATCTGTGCAATATGAGCGATCTTGGCATTGCGCAAACTGGCCAGGGCAAAGCATGGATACCCATATATTTATCATGACGGCCCATACGTGGGGCATTCGGCAATAAAAACCACTCCTTGGACAGTTTTATTAATAATTCAGAATATGGCCGATGTCTTACAATGAGGACCAGAATGATAATGATGATAACATTATCATGGCGCCCAGTACATGGATGGCTCATGGGATTCAGAAAACCCCATAATAATAGCATGGTTTTCATGGGGAAAACCATAAAAATAATATTTTTCCTCAAACTTTGTTTGAGCGGTTGTGAGTCTTTCTAGATGATATTCAGACGTCAGACACTGTTGTCAGACGGGTACGAGGGTCTATACCCATTCCATAGTTAGTTTTGACATTTTGTAATATGTTGTTGTTGTGGTCGCGGGATCGGAATCCTTTTCTTTCTAATAGAACGCGCCAGCATATTCAGCTGCGGCCTACCTGAATCTCAAATTAAGAAGTACAGGATGGCTGGAACTGAAGACGTACTCAGGTGTATTGCTGAGTTAAGGGAGCATTTTGATAATTCTAATGCTAAGAGAAAGGAAGAAATTAGAGAATTTAAAGATGAAATAGCGGGTAGATTGGATGCCAATCAAACCGAAATAAATACTAGATTAGAAGCTAATCAAGCTGAAATAAATACTAGACTAGAGGCTAGTCAAGTTACAATAAACACGCAATTAGAGTCAAACCTAATAGAGGTTAATAAGAAAATGGATGACGTTAAAGAGTCTGTCCAGCGTGAGGTAACTAAGAATATTGTTAGCGTGGTCTCAGAAATGCAAGATGATAACGATAAACGCTTTGAGTCTATTGAGTTAAAATTAGAGAATAATCTGCAAGCGTGCAGAGAGTCACAGCGTGAAATTAACGATAGTTTAAGCAGTATGTCCATGGAGCTTAAAGACATTCAAAGTCAGAATGAAGCTAATACTAAACGTCAATTAGAGCAATTTAATACGTTCACTCAGACCGTGGATCAAAGGTTCGAGGATAGCGATGTAAAATGGAATACGCGAATGGCAGGTTACGCCAAGGCGGTAGACGAAGCCTTGAGAAAACAGGATCAGAATATCCTTGACCAATGCAAGGAAATACAGGAAATAAAAACTTCTGATCAAGAGAATAAGGAGATAATGTCAAATATGAAGAGGCAAGTCGGGAAAGTGCAGAAAGAGTTGGAACAAACTCAGAGCGACTTAGCAGTTATCCATAAAAGACAGGATGAGGACCAGGGAGAAATCACGAAAATAAGGACTGAAATCTCTCATATACAAGGTCACATTCAAAAGGAAGTTACAGGCTTACGAGAAGAATTAGAACTTCGAGAAGGCTTAAAGACTGAAGCCAGCGATAAGACTCTTGCCGAAGTAAGTGAATGTCTAGCAGGGGAAATTATCCACCTGAAGGAAAACCTTAAGGATGATAAGGAAAATGTATTTTCTATGGCAGAAAGAAACCAAGATCGCCTAGAGAAAATAGAACGAGAGGTATTAGCTCGTTTGGAAAGGGCAGAAAATAGGCACAGCCAAATCGAGACTAGAATGATCGCGCAGGAGGAATCTATGTTGCGGAACCCTAGGTCTAGCGAAGGAAGTGTAGACGAGAATAGGAGAAACAAATGGGCAGATATAGAAATACAGCCCACTCCAAAGAATGCAGCCATGCCAAGTGACAGTCCGTATACCACACCTGGTATGCCGATTGCCATGTCAACACCGCATGAAAATGCTGTTCAAAGTAAAATAGTCACAGTTATAAGGGCTAGTGATGAGAAACCAAAAACATACTCTGGTAGTAATTCGAACATGACACCCAAGTACTGGCTTAAAGAAGTTTCCGAGTACTTGAATGACGCGAAAGTACCGCCAGAGCGCAGATTGAGAGCGATTGAAAAACTACCCGAAGGGGAGTGTGCCCTATGGTTTAGGAGTTTTCGGTACACGTTCGACACCGTTGACGAATTTCGCCAAGCATTTTTAAGCAGATACTGGAACGCGAGCGTACAACAGAACCTCAGATTGGACTTGTATTCCAGGCGTTACAGTACTAGTAATCCGACTAAGTACGGCGAATTCTTTGTGAATCAATTGTGCCGTTTTCGAGAGCTTGATGAAGGGCTTAGAGAGTCATACTTATGCATAGCGATAGCCAAGCAGCTACCGTATGAAGTACAACGTCTGCTAATCTCAGCAAACGCCAAAACTGCAATCGATATGGAGGAGGTGCTGAGACAACTCGATCTAACCACAGTGCAGCACACAAGGCAAAGTCGAAACGCGGAACAAGTCAATATGACAACTACACCGATTGAGCCAACCAAGGTGCAAACAAAAAGCAAATCTACAAGCACCGAAATAGAAAAATCTGACTGGCAACGCGAAGGACGCGAAAACCAAAATTGGAGGCCAGCATATCGAGGAGGATCGAACCGTGGTAACCGAGGAAGGAAAAACTGGAATCAGCGTGGTACCAGAGACCAGCAGCTTGATAACAGAAGGAATTACGGCCGAAATGGGAACAACCAAGGATGGAGATCCCAAGAGCAGAGTCGCGGGTTCGATGAAGAGGCGGAAGAACGTTATCACGCATCTTTAAGATACATGGAAGAGCGCGGAGATGATCCGAGACAATCGCGAGTTCATTGGGATGAAGCGATTAGGAATAGAAGGTCACCCGACATATATAAAAGTGATGACGGTGCCAAGAGTCTGGAACTTCAACAGCATGAAGACAGGCAGAAGAACTCCACAAAGAATGGAGCAATTGAAAAAAAAACCACCAAATTTAAATGACCAAAGAGAGATAAGTTCAGGATGGAATACAGTGAATGTTGTTAACTGGATTGCCAAACCTGAGGAGCTTATCGAACACCTAGATGAAAGGACGGTCAATGTAAGAAGGGAACTACCCATTATTATTGTAAACATTGCGGGCATGAAGATAAGAAGTCTCATTGATACAGGGTCAACAGTGTGTTTGATAACCCAGGCATTATATAGTGAAATACAGAGTAAAATTCACGTATTGAAAATACCTATTTCAAGCGTGAAAATAAAAGGTGTCATACCAGATAAAGTTATGATATGCAAATACCAAGTATTTTTAGATTTGCATATAGGGAACTCTACATTCTCACAGAGCTTCCTACTTGTGAATAAGCTGCCGTATAATATCATTGTTGGGATGGATTTCATAAGAGAGTATAAAGTTATTATAGATCTCTCGCAAGACATTGTTATGTTTCGCGCAAGTGAGGGAAAGGAAGAGTTAGAACTCTCATTGAAGCATAATGAAACGAGACCAGAAGAATACGTATGGCATACATACGGAGATATGACTGGGGATGCAGTGTCGACAGCAGAAGACATTGAGGAAGAGTTGGCAACACTGGCCGCAGACATTGAAAAGGACCTCGAACCAAAATTTGAAGAATGCCTGGAAGAGAAGATTGAGGAAGCTAAATTTGGTCCAGAACATAAGCAAATGCTAAGGGAACTGCTATTTGAATATAAAGGAGTCTTCGATTCGAGACCTGGCCGGATCAAGAATTTCCAGTATGCGTTCCAAGTCAGCGATTGGACACCATTCAAACAGAAGCCGTATCCTGTAGCTGAGAAACATTATTTAAAGGTCAAAGAAGCAATACACGAAATGCTAGAAGCAGGCGTCATTGTAAAGACAGCCACACCCTATGTCAGCCCACTGGTAGTTGTACCTAAACAGGACGGAAGTGTGAGGATATGCCTGGACCTACGAAATTTGAATTCCAAGGTCATACCGGAATTTGATAAAGTGCCGCCCATTAAGGAAGTACTCAGGAGGTTCAAAGGAAAGACTGTGTTCTCAAATCTTGACCTGACGGCAAGTTTTCACCATCTTGCTCTGGAAGAGAAAACAAGTTTGTTAACTGGATTTTTATTTGACCAGCACACGTATTCATACGTGCGTCTTCCATTTGGATTAAAAACAGCAGGTTCAGCGTTGATACGAGCGCTAGATCGGAACCTGTCCGAAGAAGTAAAAGCTACAACCATATGCTACGTAGATGATATACTACTGACATCTGAAACTGTCGAAGAACATGTCCGAGATCTACGCAAGTTGTTATATGACCTAAGTCAGGCTAACTTTAAGGTCAATATAAAGAAGTCTAACTTTGCTCAGAGAGAAGTTAAATTTCTAGGCCACGTGATAGATGCACAAGGAGTCTGGCCTAATCCGGGAAATTGGAAGTCATTAAACATTTCCCGAGACCAACGAAGGTAAAGAACGTCAGGCAATATCTAGGCGTTATTGGATTCTTTTCAAACCATTGTCCGAAGTATACCGAGACTGTAGCACCACTCCAAGACTTACTTAAGAAGGGAGGAAGATGGCGCTGGACGGAACAATGCGAGGAAGCCTTCGTAAAATCTAAACAGATGTTGTTAGATTATGTAAAATTGGGATATCCTGACTACACTCAGAAATTTATTATCCAGACTGACGCATCATTTATAGGGATCGGAGCAATGTTATATCAGGAAAACATGGACAGGCCAGAGGAGAAAACTTACATTGCATTTATCAGTAGAAGGTTGAAGCCTAATGAAAAGAATTATACGGTCACGGAGATCGAATTACTCGCGATACTGTATGCCCTACAGTATTGGCGAAAGCTAGTTTATGGTTTTAGAATTATATTGAGAACAGACCATAAAGCCCTAACGTTCCTGCTGAAAACTGACTTGTCGAGTCAAAGACTGACAAGGTGGTCCCTGTACATACAGCAATTTCAAGTGGAAATGGAGTATTGCCCGGGGAAGGACAATATCATACCTGACTTGCTGAGCAGATACCCTACAGCTGATGAAGAAGAAGTTCTAGCTATCAAGATAGAAGATAGAGATCAGAAGACCTTAGATGATCTGAGGAACATCACCGTTTTTCAACGTGAAGATCCCTGGATACGGTTGATGATTAATTACTTCGAGGGAAAGCTGGATAGAGGAACTCCGATGTATGTGGAAGCTGAAGCACTATCAACGGAATATCTATGGTTTAACCAGATGTTACATAAATGGAGCGACTCAGACCACACCAAACCCAGGATAGTCGTACCACCAGCATTGCAGAGAAGGCTAGTATGGTTAGCACACCGAGCTTTTGGTCACCCCGGTGTAGATAAGTCTGTTGCCCTGCTTAAAGAAGCATTTATTTGGCCAAAACTTAGAGAGACGGTCAGAAATACTATCAGGACATGTGATATGTGCCAACGAGTAAAGCCTATCTCGTACTTAATGAGGCAGAAACCTATACCACTCTTACCAGAGAAGCCATGTCAGCTTCTGGCACTGGACAACTTTGGGCCGCTTCCTAGAGCTAGAAGAGGAAATAGACACATCCTAGTTGCACTAGACGTGTTTTCCAAAATGGTAGTCCTGTGTCCAATTCAGAAAACCAGTACAAAACAGGTACTTAAGAGGCTGAAGGAAAGAATCATTCCTATATTAGGACAGCCAGAGAACATCTTATCTGATCATGGGAGCTGTTTTACCAGCGTAGAATTTCGCAGGGAGTTGGAGAATCTGGGCATAAGACAGATTTTGTCCACAGTTCGACACCCAGAGTCGAATTCCGCCGAGAGAGTTATGAGGGAACTGCAAAAGTACATGAAGATATATTGCTCTGCTGAGAACTGGAAATGGATTGACGTGCTTGAGATTATTGAATATTGTATCAACAATACCGTGCACGAACCGACAGGAGAGGTGCCAGTGAGCCTACATCTCGATAGAAGACCAGAGAGGCCATGGAATAATGTCATTCGGACACCCATCGATGCACAACCTGGACGTGAGTTGAGGATCCAGAGAACGTTCAAGTATCTCAAGAAACAAGCAGATAGACGGCAGCGGAGAAACGGGAGGAAACGCTATCACAGACCATTACTCGTAGGGGAATACGTCTTATTGAAGAAACCCGCCAGTTCAGATCCAGAGAGCAGGAAATATAACAAATTTCAGCATGCTTATCACGGACCCTACCTGATTATAAGGGATCTGCAAAATAATGCATATCGGATCAAAGACGAAGCAACAGGTAGAGAAGTTGTTGTAAATGCAGCTAATTTGAAGTTATATAGTCCACCAGAAGACTATGATATAAGAGAGGAGCAAGCAATGTACACCCAAGTGGACGGGGAATCATTACGTATGCACGGAAAGAACCTTGAGAAAAGCTTGCAGTCTCAAGGAGGAACGGAGCGAAGCGACCAGCTCGCAGACCCAACGGATACGAAGGGAGAATGCAGCTGTCAACTGAAGGAACTTTATGACCAGTTGAGGGAAGCCGCTGCGGAGCTAGAGGGGATGAATGAACAATTGCAAAGGCAGAACGAGAGTCTACGAGACAGCAGACAGAGTGGAATGGGGAACGAGAGATCCCATTGCCGAGAGCACTGACCGCTTAAAGTAAATACTGCATGGACTCGATGCCATCTGAAGGGCCCGAAAAATTCACTTGCAAAATGAATTTTCCGAGCTTAGCAGGGGAAAGATGTGCCCAATCAGTCACGGCAGTCTGGCATCGAACTCAGGTCTCATCAGAGAAGACCAGGCACATGGTTATGCCTAGAGTCGAACCATTGATCTGAGGGGGAGCAATTACAGGGAACCCAAAGAGCAATGAGAGGTATACTGACATATAATAAGGTAGCGTGATTTCACGATCTATATGTGAATATCATAGCAATTTAAGATGAAGAACTGTAGCCAAATGCAAGGAAATATACATTTTCAGAGCATACGAGAATGAGAGGAGGCCAGTTTGAAGTTTTACAAATTACCCTTAGCAAGTGGGCGGAGAGCTTAGGCGCCGACCGCACTATTTACGTCTGGAGCGGAAAGACAGCTCAAAATTAATGACCCGGGTATCCACCGCTTGACAACGGTGAAACTTAGAGTAGGGATGATGGCCCACGGAAATTAATTAATTACAGCCAAGTGGAGTATTGAAATGCATTGAAATATACACCCAGGTGAATATATTCACGGAGAGGTAATTTAGGAGTGGTTTTTCACCTAAATTAATGCCTATATCTCCAAATGAACGAATTACAACCGAGCCTACGCTCGAGAGCAGTGACTTTGTGACCAGTCAACGGGGAACCACCACAGTAGCGTCCCCCACGCGCTGAAGTAAGGCAATTAATTGTAATTAATTGGCCGAAGCGATCGCCGGCACGCGAATGTTTTTGAAACCTCCACACCTAAATAAACAAGATGTAGATGTCATTTCGGCTGAAGAGGTATTATTTCAAGAAAGGAGTCGCTCTCATGTGTCCAGTGGACTATTTTGTACGAGAAACCTTTATAAGGGAGAGCAGCTCACACCAAGCCAGTTGTTGTTCTCCAGTCTTCGCCAGTTCGCCTAGAGTTATTCTACAGTATACACGCAACTAAGACGCTGCTAGTAGCGCGCCAAATGTTAAAGTATCAACGCTCCGCCGTTGAAGAACAATGGAAGCAAGTTATAAGCTTCATAAGTAATCATGAAGCGCGTCGAAAGTAAATTAATACAGATATTTACCTATTATCTGACGCAAATATAAATTCGCCACAGCGAAAAAGGAACTTATAATGTTTTTGAACAGTTCTTATACCGGGAGGTATTGTCAGAATTATGTATGACATTATCATCAGAATCACTACAATGATGGGAGCTTGGAAATCATTGCCACCTAATCTGGATAGTGAGCTGAACAAGATTGCAGGGAACGAGGATCGAACGTCCGTAAAACGCTGTTAGATTTCACGTAGACCAGCGTTTGTCATAATTGCATCGCATCTCTGAGATCAGGCGTAGGAGAAGTCCAATTTAAGGATCAACATGTGAAGTAGTGGATAAATGTACATAAATTGTGAAATAGTGATTTAAAAGTTTTCATGTGTATAGTGATTAATATGCAGTGTGTAGCAGTGATAAAGGCCACTGATAAAAGTATGTGTATCAGATGGAAAATGTGTGAATCTAAGTGTTGAATAAAGGATAACATGATGGCTTAAATCAAGCGTCATGGTAGCGCTAAAGCTGAAGCGCTGGCACTATCCAGCAAAAAGGAAAAAGTGAGTACCCATTTTATAATGTCATTATAACTAAATAGTTCACCATATGACGATGCATCACTTTGAGAATAAGATGTAATAGTCACTTACTGAACGAGTTTTCACCACTCGTTTTGAATAAAATATGGCTTGGAAGGTGATTTGTTTAAGGCCATTCAGGCAAAAATAGTGATGGATGTAACGGTAATGTTAAATGAATGATAATAATAATAATATTATTGGGTCGGCAACAGTAAAGTAATAGGCATTTTTGGCCTAAATAATGTTCAAATAGTGTCATGTCTAATATAAAGATACTGTATTTTGGTAAACAGTAAGAGTGTAACGTGGAATATAGAGAAATACGAGAGCTTTTTCAGTGTCAGTGAAATATGAATGAATATTTGATATGGTCAATCCTTAGGATTATGTTTGAGGACCATTAAAGTAAAGTAAGCCAGTAAATTTATACATTTTGTTAGGAGCTATGTAAAGCTTTGGCTTAAGTGGTATGACAGAGAGAACGCGGGTGCCTTAATAATTGAGCCATCTATGTGAAGTATTGTTTGAGCCGCATGTAAGCGTGCAGAATTAACGTAGAATCCAGTTATTTACGTAATAAATATTGCGGGGACCAACTAGTATAGCTTGCGCGTTAGGTGTGAAGTTGGCTAATCTACGAGTAGTATCGCCCTTGAGCATACTGTATTATTCGCAGCGAATTGGACAGAGCCTGTCTGTATCCAACGTTTGCAGGAATTATGGCCTCTATTGACGTCCGTCGAGACGCAGTGAGCATGTGTAAAATGACCTACCCTGAGAGGTAAGGATCATATTCGTCGCTTAGGAAACGCAGATTTTCCTTATATTTTATTGACAGCTGCTGGTGAAAATCGTGGATTTTCACTATGATGCGCGTCTAAAGCCACCAGTAGTCACCATAGAACGGCAAGGCTCTCACTAGAATTCCACCCCAGCCATGAATGTTAATTAAGGAGCCAGTTGAGCCCAAGACACTATAAGGATAGGTGTTAAATATTTAAATGACTTAATTACTTAGGAGCCACACTTAGCGTAACTCCAATACTGCACTTGTAAACAAACTTGACCTTGACAGAGAGAGAGGTGGGGTTATAGACCACTTCTGCGGCAGCCATATTGACTAGCCTGCTGGAACGAATTTTATTGCCTGCTGAGGGGGGGGGGGAAGGTCGTTCGACCGGTCCCTTGGAAATTAGAGTCACAATAGGACACTGAGGAATCTCGATATTTCAATTTGCAATTAAGATATGATTATATTGATGATGCCAATTGAATTGAATGGTGGGTTGCAACTCACATACGTTGTTGGATCAAAGAAATCAGATAATATTTGGCTCAGTTATTCTCTGAGGAGGAAAGCTGAACCAACATAATGTAGGCATCTTCTTTAGAGTGCATTTTGCCAGTTCCTGCTAATTTATGCAGACGGGTATGTGTTTTCTCGGAACATGACACATTTGTAACGATGCAGATGTCAGTGCCTTCTTGATCCTAGACTTACTACGTCATCTTGACATTCCTCCTGACTCGATCTGGACGCTATCTTTTCCTAACTCTTCCCAAAACCTCAACTACGGCTTAATGTCTGCTGGCGTAGCCGATAGCCTAAACTAGGTATCGGGTACAATATCATCACTCAAAAGTACAACACCATGGATGAAAGAAGTACAAAAAGACATGCGAACTGCTAACATGATCGACACATCAGACAGAGATTCCTTCCGTAACAAAGTGAATAACTAGGAAGTCCAAACAGAGCAACCAAAACCTGCACCTTACAGACCTCAATGGTCTGACGAAAGAAAATTGGCATTCTCCAACAGAATGAAACAATATTGGCAAGATAAGAAGAACGTCAAGAATTGAGTCAAATTGCTTAACGCTTTCCAATATTGGGAAAATACGCTGTAAATAAATAAATAATAATAATGTTATTGACTTAAGTCCCTCCTAACTACTGCGTCTTTTAGAGACCCCGAGGTGCCAGAATTTCTCCCCGAAAGGCATTTTTAACGTGAAAGTAATACTACTTTCTTGGCACCCTCCGAGTGAGGAGCGCCATGACGCGTGATGGGCTCCATCTCAGCAACGCTGTACAGCTTTCGCCGTATCGGCTAGCTGCGGAACCATGCCCTATGTTTCCGTACAAATACAAACCGATATAAAATAAGTGAATTATTTTACTTATTTCACAGTCATACAGTATAACCTTTCAATGTATCAGGATTACAACGCGACCAAGAACTACATTTTCCAACCACCCCGTGCCGATAAAATGTTACATTACAAAAATGATAACAACTTTGTTTCTTGGACACACAAAATTTTGAAATTAATAAACCAGTTATAAAACATTCCAATGTATATTGTGTTAGAATTTGGATTCGCTCTGATGACGGGTTTTTTATGATAATAATTCTTAAATGTGACGCATGGTTGAAACACGCTTAAAAATGGGCACTTTTTGTGTTACAACTGCGATAAAAAAATATTAAAATATAAATTAAAAAATCCAAACCTACATGAACTAACGTACAATAGAACGAAGAAAATGATGAGGTTACTGGATTTTATCTAGGTCTATTGGTTACTTCACAAACAATTTTCAAACTCGAGTGCACATAATATTTTGGTCGTCAGTAGGCTATAAAATCTATGTCTACAGGTATGGGTGATATGGTATTTACAATACATACACACATTTAGTTGCAGTGCTTCATTGGGCACATTATCGTGTAGGTCGACTGAAAGGCGATTCTATCACTACATGTCATTGTGACTTTTAGTTTGGGAGTCTACGGTTAATCCCGCACTACTAATTTAGCATAATGTCTAGACTACACACTTCAGAGTGTGAGGGATGATAGAGTAGTAAATTACCGGTTGTGTCAACGCCTTCGCACCACATTAAGTTACTGTAACAATAGCTCTTGTGGGGGCAATAAAACCACTGGGTGGGCGGGTGCTTTATTTTCTGCATGTGCCCAGTGTTACAGATTGTTAACGACAAATAGCGGAAGCTTGGAATACAAATGTTAGCGTAATTTACCCTCCTAACCACTCCTATTTAAATATCGATTGCTGAGGAAGAGGAGGTCTATAAATCAAGAGTACGATACATGGTCCGGAAATCACCGGTGTAGAGATTGCTACGGAAAGGGAAGCCATTACCCCCCAGAGAATTGAGTAAATATAGCACTCCAATTGCTTCCGAAATCAATTCGCTACTCTATTCAAAGCAGTATAAAAATTTCGCCCGTAATAACTGCTCCATAAATCTGCGGAGTAAGTGGCATAGTAATTACTAGTAAATAATCATAATCTCCGTAACTCGCCCGTAAGAACCGGGCTAGTTTTGGCTCTTACTATAATGAAAGTTCACAGAATAGTTGGGATGGGCGCTTTTATACCGGGACCGGAATAACGCATGGTTGCGTGGAGCGTACTCCAGCTTTTGTAGATGGTGAGTGTCACACAACTTCTAACATTGGAACTCCACATACGTGAATATTCCTCCTATAACCAAGAAACTTGGCATAATTGTCGGTTAGACTGCATGAAAAACATTTTGATAGACTTGACAGATATTTTAGTTAACATTTTGAGACTCCACAGCTTAGTAACGTATCACAACCGAAAGGAGAACTGGAAGTCCTAAGATCCTGCCTGCCCATTCATGCGTACAACCTCGTTTCCAAATATAGACGCTAAGGGCAGCACCAACCCTCTGTGATCGCCACTTTTTCAAGTCACTGTTGCAGACATTTGTTTTGTATTGATGTTAATGGCGTCAATAATAATAGCCTGTTCTTTATTCGGTGTTAACTGTATTGCAGAAGCATAACTTTTCTGGGATTTCTTGGGTACATTGTGGGTAGAACTGTCGGTAAGGTTAGGTACGGTCTGACTTCCTTGGTAAGAAGCCATTGCTTTGAGTGTGAAAGGCTTTGGAGCCTCGCTGAATTACGATGTTCAACCGTTTGTTGTTAGTTTTCCGCAAAGTTGTGTTTTAGATTTTAGAATGCTGTACTGCTGCGTGCTCTTTTGTAAATCAGAAATGAAATCTGCAATTAATATATATCTTGTACGCCTCCAAGTGTTGAATGGGCAGGCATTTTAAAGCAGCCAGAAGGGACGCGATGAAGCTAGCAGTGA
Source organism: Meconema thalassinum (assembly GCA_946902985.2). Classification (NCBI taxonomy): domain Eukaryota; kingdom Metazoa; phylum Arthropoda; class Insecta; order Orthoptera; family Tettigoniidae; genus Meconema; species Meconema thalassinum. Next base: position 1,934,421,327 of record OX336388.2, read on the forward strand.
AAAAGCCGCGATGATCACAGTGGTTTGGTGCTGCAATCTTTCTTGTACGCCTGTGAGCGTTGAAGGGGCAGGCAGTCTAAAGCAGCCAGAAGGGATGTGATCCAGCTGGCAGTGCCTAAGATAGAATGTTCGAATTATGGCATAGAGAGCATCCATCTTGAATGTAAATTTCCCCGGGTATTTAAGCTCTATCCAGGCAAATGCTAGAATACGAAATTTGAAGGCCTGGGACACGTACACAAGTCCTAGTAACTTAAAGACTCAAAATCAGTTGTCTATTGTTGTTTGCGTTGCCTAAAGTAGCGAATATCTCAATATGGTGGCTCGTGGACGTGCCTAATGGGGATGAAGACAGTAAAGTTATAGTTATACATATTTACAGTGTCACAGTAAAATTTCTGAGACTTTTTGGTTATAGCATGGCTACCTTTTTGCTAATAGATCATTGCAGGGAGTATTGAGCTTGAGCTATGGTATTCCTTGTAATGGTCTGGCAGTGAGGTAAAAGGGGGCCATGCTAAATTAAGTTCCACATTTGTAGTTTTATTGCTATTTTTGATGCTATTTTGTTTATATACCGTATATATATATCTTTAACTTCTTGTTAGGAGTCCATACTGCAAGATTTAGTTAGTAGTGTGTACCTTTGAGAGTATCCATGGAGATTATTGTGTGTGTGCTTGAGAAGTTGGAATTAGAGTGAGAACAATAAATGGAGAAAGATGTTTTTTTTAATATCCCTCATTGAGTATAATCAACCATGACCCCGGAAAAGTACGGTTACAAATATGACGCCACAACGTGGGGTTCGAAAGAGGGATACGGACACGAATAAGGAAAAGAAGAAAGAAAAGCAAACTTTAACAAAGTGACTGCAGTGCAGGAAAAAGGAAGTATACGGCCTTATTATGCATAATAGCAGAGAGAGTTTGCTCCATATGCTTGCGGCTATGAAAGAATCTATGAAGAAGCAGGAAGAGTCGCTTCTCAAATCCATGAAGAAGCAGGATGAGCTAAGTAAGGAAATAGAGGAAGTAAAAATAACTATCTGTAGGAAAACAGGTTGAATCTGTAAAATTATATGTTGATGAAATAGTTAAGAAACAGGCGGAGGCAACTAATAATTAGATAGTAGAGTTGAGTAAAGAGGTACAAGAGCACAAGACGGTCATGAGCAGTAGGTTAGAGAATTTAGAGAAGGATCTTAAGGATAAAATAGGGGAAAGAGAAAATGCGATGAGAGAGGAAATAGCGAGAAATAAAGATAGTATCAAAACTAGGATAGAAGTTATTGAAGATAAAATGGGGTGAATTAGTGAAATACAGAGTGAGCAAAGTGAGATTAAGGAACAAGAAGATTATCAAAGATGTGGAAGGCGTAAGGAAGAAAACGGACAAGAGAGAGAACAGAGAAAGGAGAAACGGATAACAGAGAAGGTGAAATGGAAGACACTGAAGAGAAAGGAGAAAAGGATAAGGGAGAAGGTGAAACAGAAGAGCGTGAGAAAGCAAAAGATATGAGAGAAATTGAAGAAAAGAAAGGAGAATCAGATGAGGTTGGTAATGAAGACAGTAGCAATCAAGAAAAAGAGGCTAAAGATGAGGATGAAAGTGCAAGAGTGAGCCATGGAGAAGACAACATACTAGAAGAAGATAAGTTGAAGAAGAAACAGTGGAAAACAAAGTGGAAAAAGAGAAAGGAACTGGTGAGTAAGACAAGACAGACGAGGAAGAGGTGGAAAATGTGGAAAGGAAGAAGAGAGAAGTAGTTGAGAATGAAGACAAAGAGGACCAGGAGAATAGATAAAAGAATGAGTTGGAAAGCAAAGAGAAGGAGTAGGAATAAGATGAGATGTCAGGTAAAGGAATATAAGAGAGTGAAGGATCAGAAGAAGAAGAAGAAGAAAATGAGGAAGGGAAGGAGAGAGGAACGGTGGAGATGGAAGATGAGGAGTACAAGGTACGGAATGACATGGCGGATAAAGAAAAAGACGAGATGGAAAGCAGAGAAAAAAACCGAATCCGAGAAGAAGACGCCAAAAAGGAGCTCAAGTGGTAAACGTGGAGAACAGGATGCCGAATCGGAAACGCTGAGTAATGCTGATGAAAATCATGATCAGTCTATGGATGTTGATGGAAACGAATATTTATACATTCGAAATGGTAAAGGCATCGAAGGTAGCAGTTCGGATGATGAAACGAGTGTAGATAGCATGTCTTCATCAAATGAACTCATTTCGTTAGCGCTTCGAGACTTATTTGGAAAGTGGATTGGCTTGATGACGATTATGTAGTTCCTTCGGAAGTAGTTAAGTTATTTTATGCTGTGTGTGATATTTTAGTGTATGTGTGAAATGTATTATTTTATTTGTATATATTTTATATATATGTGATTCTCGCGTGTTTCACACGTGACGATTACATATATAGGAGGGCGTATTGTCACAGTACAATTACTGTGACTTTTTGGTTATAGCATGGCTACATTTTTGCTAATAGATCATTGCAGGGAGTATTGAGCTTGAGCTATGGTATTCCTTGTAATGGTCTGGCGGCGAGGTAAAAGGGGGCCATGCTAAATTAAGTTCCACATCTGTAGTTTTATTGCTATATTTTGATGCTATTTTGTTTTTATATATATCTTTGACTTCTTGTTAGGAGTCCATACTGCAAGATTTAGTAGTGTATATCTTTGAGAGTATCCATGGAGATTATTGTGTGTGTGCTTGAGAAGTTGGAATTATTAGAATGAGAACAATAAATGGAGAAGTATGTTTTTTTTAAGTATCCCTCATTGAGTATAATTAACCATGACCCCGGGAAAGTACGGTTACAACAGTCTCCACAGAAACATACGTTCAAACAAGCGGAAGCAGATGCTCCTAGCCCCTAAAGTGAAATTACAGTACACTACAACAATGCTTCATGGCCTTTCCTAACTAAACTAATATCTCCATTAGATGTCAGTCCAGTTAGTCCAGACAGACTGCCTATTTTCATAAATATAATAGAGGCTGGATTCATCTGACACCCACAAACTCATGTTTACTGCCTAATCCTGCACTTCACTGAAGAAGTTCAGGATCTCAAAATCCTTGTCAAAATCTGTTGTTTATTCTTCAATGTTGTTAGCGTCATCCAACGTATTAGGTGTATCTTCATATAACGGCTGGACATGCCTAATTGATTGATTGATTTATTGATTTTATTTTCACGGCTACACTTAGAGCTTAAGAGCTCCTTTACCGTAGCGCCCTACATAAAATATGATCAGGGCTTATAAAAATAAAACATTTCACTTACATTCACAATATAAATACTCATAGTCTAACAATTATAGTAACAAAAAGATAGTAACAATACAATAATAATAATAATAATAATAATAATGATAATGGAAAAATTATATACAAAGAGTGAGAGTGCATACAGACTATCAGCCCGAAAAACAAACACCATATACTGTACAAGAAGAGCTATTGAAGTAGACAGGTTGTCAGCTATTGTCCTTGTGTTATAATTGAACTTTAGAAACGTATTTTAACATTATACAGTAATCAAATGTGAGAGGTATACCGCTCCAAGAAGCAGGATGAAAGATGTCTTTTGAAAGCTGCAGTGCTTGCAATGTTGACGAACTTATATAAATCGAAGGTGTTGAAGAGGCGTGAGGCGGTGCAAACAAAAGATTTATTGAACTTCATGGTTCGGTATATAGGAATCTGGAGTGTTAATTCTGTGTATCTATTTTCTCGATTATGAACAAAATGCATTGGTGTAAAGGCATTGTAGAGATATGACGGGGTCTTGTTATGTAATATTTTATGTGTCAGAATGGCAACTGATAACTGCCTGCCTCGTGGAGTTTCAGCCATTTCAGCTGCACGTAGTAAGGTGTGATATCTTCATCTCGCCTTACATGCAGAACGTACCGATCAAATGCATTCTGGACTCTTTGTAATTTGATGTTCTGTGTTTCTGGTAAATCATTGTATACAGCAGAGCCATAATCAATGATTGGAAAAATGACGAAGAGCTTACGTATGTTAGGAGGGGTGTAAGAAACAGTTCTTTTCAGGAGATGCATAGTTGACACAACCTTCCTTACCACATTAGACGTTTGCTCTGCCCGCGACAGTGTTCTATCAAATATCACTCCGAGATTATTGACAGTGTTGCTACATTTAATATTATTATCTAATATCTTGATGGGTGGTAGTGAATTAAAATCTACTGAATTTAGAAATTTTGTATATCCAATGGATATAAGTTGTGTTTTAGATATGTTCAAGTTAAGATTATGATTTAGGGCCCATTCACAAAGCCTGTCAATGTCTTCATTAAACAGATTTATACGATCACATGCAGTGTTAGGCGTGAGGTGAAAATAGGCTTGTAGGTCATCAGCGTATATATGAACAGAACTATTTCGGAATTCATTAGACACATCGTTTACATATATCGAGAAGCATAGTGGACCTAAGCCAGATCCCTGAGGTACTCCACTTTCTACCGATTTCCAGTCTGAGGAGGAGCCATCAGCGAGGACCACTCTCTGTGTACGCCTGGAAAGGTAGGATTTGAACCAGGAAAGAGCACTCTGAGAGAAGCCAAAAGATTTCAGCTTTGCAAGAAGTATATTGTGATTCACACAGTCAAAAGCCTTACTGAAATCGAAAAGACATAGGATTGTAAGCTGACGCTTGTCCAAAGCTGAGCGTATATCATCGCTGACCTTTAACAATGCAGTGGTGGTACTATGACCCCTTTTAAACCCAGATTGGTAAGGATTGAAGATATTAAATTTAGTTAGGTGTTCACATACTTGTTCATGAACTATTTTCTCAAGCGCTTTACTAAGGGCACAAAGGATATTTATTGGTCTAAAGTCACTACAGCAAGTGGGATTTTTATTTTTGGCACTGGACGTATGTTAGCACACTTCCAAAGAGACGGGTATACTCCACTTTGTAGAGAGAAATTAAATAGATGGATAATTGGGGGTAGGAATACTTCAAGACAGTTAGAAATAAGGGAAATTGGGATGCTATCAGGGCCTCTTGCTTTTGTACGAATTGATTTTTTGGCTTTCACAATCTGCTGTGGGTAAACATACATAAAGAAAAATTTTTCATGGGCAGGGGGAGGGATGGATGTGTATTTTATGACGGTCTCTGATACTCTTAATACACCACCAATTGAGGCAACATTTGAGTAATGTTCATTCAATTGTGATGCAGAGACAGGCATCTCAACATCAGTGACTAAACTGGCACCAACTTCCAATGATTTTGCAGCACGCCATCTGGCGGAGATGGTTTTGCAGTCACTGAAGAGGTTGTACATATATTTCACTTTTGTGTTCCTGATTGTTTGTTTTGTCTTATTACGCAGAATTCTGTACTCTTCATAGTCAATGGTAAGTTTAGATTTAATAAATGCTCTACGTGCTTTATCACGTTCTTTAAAAGCGTTTTGATTTCTTTACTGATCCACGGAGCAGAGTTATGTCTTATATACACTTTCTTTTGCGGTGCATGAATATCATAGAGTTTATTTACACAATCATTAAATAGAGTCACTTTCTCATCTATGTCAGTGGATTGGTAGAAATTCTGCAAAGGGAGTAATTCTGCATCCGTTTTAAAATCATTTAAATTAAATTTGCTGAAGTCACGTACAAAGATTGATTTTGGTCGAAGTTTCGGGGTAGATAGAGAAAACACTGCATACAGAAGATCATGGGCTGATAATCCAGCAGCTGGTTCATTTCCGCAGTCAACAACGAGGTCATTATAGTTTGAAGAGATAATATCGAGAGAGCTGTCACAAGTAGCTGTGTGAAATGTAGTATCGAATGGTAAACATTCAACATTACAGGAAAAGAGCACATCACATACCTGTTCAGTTTCAAAAGCTCCACTACCAAACCGAGCATTAACGTCCCCAACAATAAAAACATATTTATAATTAAGAATGAACCTGTACATGTCATTCAGAAAAATACCTAGGTAGCCATTTTTCGGTGGACGGTACACACAAGCAAAGAGAATTTTAGTTTCGGTAAGAGAAATGTCAAGTATAATGTATTCAGGCCTCTTATTATATTCACCAGGAGACTGACCTAGCACGCTTACTTTATGTTATCCCTAAGGTAAACTGCAACATCACCTCCACCGACGGTTAATCTGTCATTTCTAATGACTTTATAGCCAGTGAGAGAGACAGCAGCATCTGGAATTGTGGGCTTGCAAAAGGACTCACTTACTGCAATTAGTCTATGTCAAAAGACGAACCACCAAAGACGTGACAAAATTCAGAATAGTGAGAGGAGTCAACTAATGATTGAGCATTTATATGAGTAATTTTTAGGCAGTTTGTGTTTTTCAGGCTGATAGCGGTAAGTATGTCTGATAGACTATGGTCAGATGCTACCATAGGTACAAGTTAAAAAGATCTTGTAAAGTAGTGAAAGGCATTGCCTAGTCATTCAGAAGAGAAATTAGTACAGTGACCATTATAAGTCGTCATTCATAATCTACAATAGCACAAACTACAACACAATTTAGAAGCTAAAGAAAAAGTTAAGTTATGACAGATGGCACATAAATAGGCTATATGAGTTAAATAATGTCACAGTGAAACACACTGCAATCTTCAGTAACATTTTGGAATTACAGTCATGTCATCAGATCTGGCTAGAATTTAGCTAGGCATAGTTTAAAGTCACTTGTCACTCACCAACCATCACACCCAGAAAATGCCATTAAGGTTTTATATCTCAAGACATAGTGTACGTTATAGCTATATAGACTATACATTTAATTTGATATTTGTGATAGGTTGAATTAAAAAAACGGATATATTGAAATTAAAGTTGAATGTGGTTTAAAGCAGGCGGCCTACTTACAGAACATAAAATGTATTCACATTGCATGATGCAAGGTTAGACAGGAAATGCTAATCTGAACACATAACGGTGATGGTTACAGGTGACAGCTGAAGATTGTGGTGTTTGAAGCCATATTTTCAGTGTTGCCTTAGTAAACAAGAGTTTAGTGCTTTTCAGTCGGTCAACACGAATGTACCCAAAAGAGATGGGTTATGCCCTAATCCTGAAATAAATTACATGAGATTAATAAAACACTAGGATGACCAGTTTCGATCGTCAAGCGATCATCATCAGATCCAATACACTTAGGCTATAAAATCTATGTTTGAAATACAGGTGAAAATATTTACAATATGTACAATTATTTAGTTGCAGTATTGGTACTGCAACTGTCAGTGTATGCTAAATGCAGTATATATGTTAGGTGAAATGCTAAATGGTGATGGCTATCCGGAGATTGTACTTTAGAGAGATTATATGGTTGTAAACTATGGTTAAACTATACAATTTTAGGCTAACTACTTATCTGATTGTCTTCCGTACTACAGCTATTCGCAGTTTCCGTGCTCACTTGAACTCGCTGTGCGGCCGACTGCAGTTCAAGTGAGCACGGAAACTGCGAATAGCTGTAGTACGGAAGACAATCAGATAAGTAGTTAGCCTAAAATTGTATAGTTTAACCATAGTTTAACCATAGTTTACAACCATATAATCTCTCTAAAGTACAATCTCCGGATAGCCATCACCATTTAGCATTTCACCTAACATATATACTGCATTTAGCATACACTGACAGTTGCAGTACCAATACTGCAACTAAATAATTGTACATATTGTAAATATTTTCACCTGTATTTCAAACATAGATTTTATAGCCTAAGTGTATTGGATCTGATGATGATCGCTTGACGATCGAAACTGGTCATCCTAGTGTTTTATTAATCTCATGTAATTTATTTCAGGATTAGGGCATAACCCATCTCTTTTGGGTACATTCGTGTTGACCGACTGAAAAGCACTAAACTCTTGTTGACAGCTGAAGAACAAATATTTATAATAATTACCATCCATTGGGGTTAATCTCACTAATGGGAGATGGAGAGAGGCATCCATATCAAGGGGGCGTGGTGGATCAGCGGTCAAGCTGTTTGCCTCTCACAAAGGTGGAGCGGGTTTGATTCTCGGTCAATACATGTGAGATTTTTGAATCGAAATGCCATGTTTTGTGATTCGGATTCCACATAATAAGGAGGTCCCGTGGCCCATGATCGCGATATTAACGGTCACGTGAAACTATAAGGAAGCTTCCTTCCAAATGTAGAGAGAAAGAGAGAAACATTCAGAAATATTCATTTCCCTCGGTTCCTTATGTAGAAGTACAGTATTTATTTATTTATTTTTTTATTTTATTTATTGAATTTCCAGTACAGCATGGAGCCCTGTTTTACCTAAGTACATTAGGGCTGTAGTTAATAAACATATTTTAAAAACAAAGATTAATTGCTCAATTTTCTATAGATGTGCTGAATTAATGTTAAGAATTGCTTATAACAACAAGGTTTCTTGAAAACTTCACACAATGGTTTATAAAATTCTAGATTACTGAGATAACAACATGAATTTATCTGATTTGGATAAAACAGCTGCACGAATTCGCTCTCCAGGCACATAATTTCTTGTGGTATAAATGTGAAAAACTTGTCCAAAGCCGACTACTTTGTTACTTCTAAGATTGGGTTCTCGTATACAGTACATAAAATGGATCTTTCATTAAGATCGTAGTTTAAGAGAAGTTCCTGCGTAGGTACAATAGATTTATGAAAGTTTTCTTGATAAATGCACAGATCAGCCAGAGTTAATTTTCGATTTGACCATATCATATATTTTCTTGAATATCGGACAGGCAGTTGAAGTAGCAGGATGTTGAGTATTTAGAGTTTCCGGAAGGCATCTCACGATATTTCGTTGATTTTGTACTTGGCAATTAACACATTCAATCCTGTTTTTCGGACACTCACTGATATTATGAGCATCTGCTCGGAGCAGCACTGTTGTTCATCACAGCATGATGAAAAATGACCAAAACCAAGGCACTTATAACATCGGATAACAGAAATGTATTCACTGAAGATGCATCGCTTGTATGCTATGTAGAGCTCTTGGCAGCTTTGCAAGGCCTGGAAGATGGCGGGAGTTACTTCTACAACTGCGTATTGTGCACTGCCATCTCGTGTTTTCCGCAGTAATTAACACTACAATGTAATAACTACAGGAATGTACAATGTTGAATGTTTATAAATTACAGAATAACACAGTAGAACATTTAGTTATTTATATTACATGAATAAATTATATCAGTTTCAAATTTCCTGGATCTAGGCTGTTCCTTATGTCTGTTGAAATCTGTTTCATCACAGTAAACTTTGCCTTGATATCACATAGGATGAGGAGAAGGGAAGAATTGAAACAACGGAACCAATTGAACCCGATGTCCTTTATCACTGACATCCGTCTTATAATATTTATTTTAAATACACTCCACTTCCACTCGCTGACAGATTGTTCCGCCTTTTTTCAACCAATTTAAATAGAGTATTAAAGTTAATTTGAGCCGATTATTTTACCACCATTCTAGACAATCTTCTGCCAATTACAATCCGATCGAAGGGTAGAAATTATCAGAACTCCCTTGTTAGTTCTAGCCACTCCTTTTCAACGTTATTCAGTGCTTTCCACGTAACCCATTCTTCCTTGTGACCAGAAGGGAGGCTTCCTTTTGGAACCATGCATTTTAGGATACGGTCAGTTTCACCAGCAACCAGCGCCGTTCTTTGTCCAGGGTATACAGAAAATTGTTTAGCTTAGGGAAAGTTGCCTGAACATTGGAGGTTTCTGTCATGTGTATATTGTAGTTGTGATCAAGTATAAATTGTCCAATACTCATTGTGTTTGATTCTAGACATATGTCTATGTTTCATACCAACAACCCTTATACTTGACTCGTTAGTTTCTGCAAAGTTTCACCGTTGGTAATTGGAGTATACTGTATTACTTTAGCGCACGTGGACTGAAGGGTCCTTGACTAGACTAACAGCTAGAGTACCTGTTGATGACGTGAATTTTGTTTCGTTTAATTAAAAGTCAGCTCGCCAAGTTGTTAGTGAAATGTTTTGCCGATTTACTCTCACAGCAATTTGCTTGATGGTGTGTTGGTGTGTACCACTCATTCATTATGTTGGAAGTGCTGGCAGGAAACTTTAATTGATTGCTGTAGGGTATCACATGTTCTTGTAGTGCATACAAGAATTACACTTAAACTTTAAAGGCTCATATGATGCTTGACCAACAGTAAACTGGCAGCATCGGTGGCGTAGTCGGTAGCATGCTGAGCTGCTATGCCCAAGATAGCGGGTTCAAACCCGGCCGAAGCCGTCGGATTTTTAAGAGCGTTAAAATCCCTCAATATGCCTTCCTTCGGAGGGGAAGTAAAGCCGGCGGTCGCATGTCATAAGATTTATGGCATGTTAAAAAACCTTCCACTAATTGAACCTGTGTGAAGCTAAATTGGATAGGTTAAGAATGTAAACAACGCTCTTAGGTTTCTAAGTTCGTTGCCAAAAGCCGACTGCGGAGGCGTCTAGTAGCTAAGTTCTGAACTTGGCCTAGTAGTCGTTGACGGTGGCGCTTGGCGGCAAAAGTTGGAACTATTTCAAAAATTCTAAGTAGCAGTACTTAAATTAAAAACAGATAACACACACTAATACAGTCATCACAATTAACACCGGTTATCAGACAGATTCTACACTCACCCAAAGTACACGGGGCTACATGACAGCGTTGTCGCAGCCCCTAAACTTAAAAACCAACCAACCAACAGTAAACTTTCGAAGCCAATTTCAGATTAAGCGGTCATAGCTTACTTCATTCATGTACGCGTTCCTCTTCAGTCCCGAGCCCAGTTTAGTTTAAAAAATTCACTTATTTGATAAGGGAATGACAACTTGGGGGCAAAGAAAGAGCATTTCAGTAAAAAAAAAATTTTTTCACAAAATCAACATCAGCTACAGCATGTATCATATATGATACATTAGGTCCGAACAAAGTGGAACCAAACGTCATGAAAAAATATCTTACCCTCACGCTGTAATTGTTTTGCATACAATCAAACCATAAACACCTACTTTACATATTACGAGATGTATAAAGGATCAAAAACCATAAAATTACAAAAATTAAGGTTTTCCAGTACTTTCAAAAATTGATGGAAATATATAAAATGATAAAAATACAAATTTTGTAGTCATTAGTCCATAAGCACAGTTCAAAATTGATATAAAGTGACTTAAAATATCACTATCAATTGTCCTAGCCTTAAGGTTTGTGGAAATCCATGAAACAGTTCCTATCTGAATTAAAACATAGGAAAGCTTTGCAGTCATAACAACGCACAAAGGTCAGTTTTGAACATCCAGTGGCTCTGCATCTGGAACGAGAAATCTGCAATTTATTCAGCATCTGTGGAAGATGCAAGGCATGTGTGATTCTTTTTGCCACAGGTGGAATTGGTGTTGGTGGATGTCGCTTTTGCTTTGATGAACAAGATTCTTCACCGTTTTCATCTGCCTCCAGATCATCATCTTCGTCTTGATGTCTTCTTTCAAAATTAGGATATATCAAATTTTCTGCCACATCCATCTTGAACTGATAGTATGGCATGATATCTTTCTTTTTCATACCTTGTTCTTTTACTGCTGTACGATACTCGATCCAACATGCTGCAGTAACGAAGTCAAAAAAATGATGCATGACCCTTATGGTCCACTTCCTAGTTCGTCCCCTCATTGGATATTTACTCGTAATTTTGTTTATCAAGTCAACTCCTCCCATCTTTGAGTTGTACTGTTTGATAAGGTTGGGTCTAGGGATTTGTATGTGGGTATGATCTTTTTTCGACCACCTCCTGCAGTGTTCCACAGGTTCAACACCATATTCTGTAGAAGCCAGGAAAATCGGCCTGTTATCATACCACTTGACTCTCCCTAGTCTATTGTCACTTCTAACAACCTGGTCAAATGAGCCTCTTTGCTTTCTCATCTCACTGTCTTTCTTGAATGTTAGGCACTTTGGCAGTCGACTTGACATAATGGTACCACTAGCTAATATAGATCTGTGTGAAAGCAGATTTTCAAGGAGAGTAACTGAGGTGAAGTATCTATCCATAAATATAGAGCAACTAGAAGGGAGCGTGTCTGAACGCTTAAGGACCACTCTCCCTCCAATGTCCAGTTTCTCAGGAAGAGGTATCTTTTCTGAAGTAATCTGAGACCCTTTACCTTCATAGAGGTGAAAATCAAGTGGTAAGCCGAATGTAGTGGTTGAAACAAAGTTCTTCAATCCAACGGGGTGCGGCTTCCCTTTCACGTATTGCCTCATCCTAACATATCCATGAAAAGGGATCATTTGCTCATCCACTGATATATCTTTAGGACGAGTGTTTTCCAGGCATGCATTCCTAACACGGGCTAACATTGGTTGAACTTTCCAGAAGGAATTATGTTCTTTCATTTCGTTTGTTACCAGGTTGTCATCAACAAGTTTTAGAGACTTGCGAATGAGATAAAATCTATCACGAGATAAGTTATCAGCTATGAGAGGAAAACGGGTTCTTGATTCCCAACACATGCGTAGGCGTGGAAAGGAAAGTAATCCAGCTACAATGCTACAGCCCCAAAATTTGGACAATCCACAGGATTAGTCTCTAATGATTTCCCTGTGTCTAACACTGATTTCCTGTTCGTATACATGGCCATGTCTTCAAAGAATCCTGGGTCTAAATATCTACTGAAGTATACAAATGGTCTTTTGACTTCCATGAACTCTGGCATTGGTTGAATAACTGCCGGATTTGGTGGATGAAACCTGAAGAGAAATGAAGCTTGTGTAACTAGATAATTCAATGCAAAATCAAGGAATTTAAAGTAATGAAGTGAAATTTACTTCAACTAATTAATTCTAATATTCGAAATTTCAGGCTTCTACATTAGAATATTAGGCCTATCTGTGTCTTAGTTAGGTACAATGCAGGCAACAACATACTAACTCATTTTTGTGGCGCCACATTGGTCGTGATCCTCTGGGTGAAGTAGGAGGTCCATCGTTATCTGAATCAGGAGTCGAATCTGTATCATCGACATCTGGTTCTCCATTAATTATAGGATCTGCTATATCATCTTCCTCATCCTCAAATTCAATTTCAAGATCTGAATCTTGAGGGTCTATGAGAATATCTTCTATTTCAGCGTCACCTAACCCTAAAATTTGTAATAAAATGTTGAATTTAAATCTTCCTTCTGCAGCAGGAGATATTATGAAATTAGTATTTAACTATTTTAACATTATTCAAATAGCTACAAGCTAAATAATATTACTGTAAGTTATACACATAAAAAAATCTGCTACAAAGGAGCGAGGACCTATCAGGGAATGTAGTGCTAAATGCCGTTTGTATCATGTACGATACACATTATAAATGGGCCCTCCATGATCAACTAATTTAATTTAAGCAACTGAATATGAATTGGATACAATCAAAATACTCAGTGATGTGCTAAAACAATAAATAAAATAACATACATTCAAATTTACATTACGTACCTCTTGAAGACTGAGCCATGATTCATACATAGGTCAACGGTCGAATTCAAATCACTGCTGAACCCTACTGGCCGTTCGGAGAAGTCAGAACAAGCGCGCAACGCGTAGCGGCACTCGTTCAGAAAATGATACAACAGGCCGCTTGGAGTTGCGGCTCAAGAAGGGCGAGAAAAAAAATATTGACCTGATGTATCAAATATGATACATGAGGACTGAAGAGGATACTCATCCTTAATCTAGCTTTCTACAGACAATTGTAGTGGCTATAAGTTCAATGCTTTTCTATCCAAAGTACAACGTAACCACCCGATTTGTAAAAAGCAGCAACATGTACCATGTTACGAAATGTTTATTATTTGTCGTTTTGATTAATAATAGATAACTTTTAAAATATAACGCCTGTCAATACAAACAAAGAATACCTAATCAAATTCGTGAATATCTATTCAATCGTTTGCGCATGTTTCAACCTAACATTGAAGTGTTAATCAGCCAAGTTGCTTATATCAACGTTGCATCAAAACCGTAGGAAGTGATTTGACCACGTGCATTGACCATAAATGTTGAGATGATCGTCGTGTCATCAAGCTTCGCATTTTCCTCGGACACACTTTTAGATGCACCAGCTTCAAATATTTTTTAGTGAAATACTTTACTGCTAAACCAGAACTCGAAGAATTTCTGAATAAGGAACGATTGTTTAAATGAAAATTATTCATAATGTTGAATTTTGGGCTTATGCCGTGTATTATTATATTAAAATTCGGTATAACATACGGACTGTATTTGGAACTTCTGTTAAGATTGGGCAACTCCTGCGACCAACTAAGGACAGTTTGCCTTAATTGCAACAACCGGGTATCTACAGAGTTCCCTGTACTTGTGGCAAGGTTTACATCGCGCAGACTTCGAGAACAATTTGCACTCGCATTAAGGAACATAATAGATGTATCAGGCTCCTTCAACCTGATAAAATCAGTTGTTGCTGATCATACTTTAACAACTGGCCATGATGTCATGTTCCAAAGAGTGGATGTTCTTGCCCGTATAAAGCAATATCGTAAATACCCATATAATTTCAACCGCGACACCGGCTACAGTCTCAGTGAATCCTGGCTACCTATTATCAGAACCCTGAGAAAGTAATACACTGCTGCTTTTCGTTGTCCCTACATGGAGCTATAATGGCGTCCATCTTTGGGCACCTTTTATGTTCTTTGTTGCTTTCTCTTAGCAATCTTTTGTTGTATTTCCGATTATTCCTGACGAAGAAAGACATGGTTTCTTTCGAAACGCGTCGAATTTTAATATCATAATACACGGCATAAGCCCAAAATTCAACATCATGAATAGTATAAAGGGCCGTGAAAGTCTAAATGACAATATAAATGAAATTGGTAAGGCCATTGGTTTTATGATTATTGTTACACTAGTTTTAAGAATTCAAACACCGAAATTCGCTTCCAGGATGACTGAGGTTGGAATCGAGCCCACCTCTTCTCAGTTTTTCCTCACGAGGCTGAGTGGACCATGTTCCAGCCCTCAGATCAGAATTCTTTTTTTTTTGGCAGAGACGGGAATTGAACCCAGGCCTCCATGGTGACAGCCTGTAATGCTAGCCACTACGCAACGAGGCGGCATACTATAAACGTGATGGCTAGTGGCGTGAGTCTCTTTCGGGATGCCCTGCAGGGTCATACAGAGCCGCTTTATCGAACACTATCAGTAGTGCTCGACTTTGCCCGGTTGATTTATTTGTTTTATGGATGATAATGAATACTACTACAGAACTAGAGCGCTCAAGGATAAGGATCGGAAAGCACCAACGCTTATAGCAGCTGATAACCTCCGTATACTGCACCAACACCATCGCCCTTATACAGAGGCATACTATTGTCATGATGATAACTGTTTTAAGGGGCCTAAGGAATCTTTTATCACTAATTACTCCCCGTGACTGCAATTTATAAGCAGCTCGTAATTCTGCACGAGAACAAGAGTTTAGTGCTTTTCAGTCGGTCAACACGAATGTACCCAAAAGAGATGGGTTATGCCCTAATCCTGAAATAAATTACATGAGATTAATAAAACACTAGGATGACCAGTTTCGATCGTCAAGCGATCATCATCAGATCCAATACACTTAGGCTATAAAATCTATGTTTGAAATACAGGTGAAAATATTTACAATATGTACAATTATTTAGTTGCAGTATTGGTACTGCAACTGTCAGTGTATGCTAAATGCAGTATATATGTTAGGTGAAATGCTAAATGGTGATGGCTATCCGGAGATTGTACTTTAGAGAGATTATATGGTTGTAAACTATGGTTAAACTATAAAATTTTAGGCTAACTACTTATCTGATTGTCTTCCGTACTACAGCTATTCGCAGTTTCCGTGTTCACTTGAACTCGCTGTGCGGTCGACTGCGGTGGTTATCTTAACGACTGGTTTTTCCCTGCCTTCCCCCCCTGTCCCTACGTGCTGTGGGGAGTGATCGCGATGTGTTTATGTGAGGTGTTGCCAACCTAGATAAGATGTATGTTATTGAATGAGGTGGATCTACAACTATTAAAGACCGTGGATTAGTCCTCGCCACGCGTGGAGCATAACCCATTCGAACTAAGCGTTGACGGTCTTATGAGGACGTCCCGGCACCTTTAATACTGCCTCTAATATGGGCCTTGGTTTATTGCAGAAGAAAAGTACATCGTACACCTGATCCAGATAACATTTACCTATTAAAAACCCCCTAATTTCCCCCCCTTTTTTTATCTAGCTTGGCTGTGTCGCTAAATTGTGTTTTGTTTCCGACAGGGTGTGTTTTTTAGTAGCGTGAAGAGGGGTGAGCTCTCCATGAACGTGTGTTCATTTAGATTGTTGGGATTGTTTCGTTTGGCTAGGTGTATCTCGATTGCTTCCTTTATGTCAAGAGCTCTGCCTTTCGATTCGTGATGGATTATTTTAAGGTCCGACTCTATGTTGGTAAAGCTATGCCCTGCGTCACACATATGTTCGCACACGGCTGAATGTGTTCCGTATCTTATCGCATTCCTATGTTCATTATAACGTGTGTCTACTCGCCTTCCACTCTGCCCGATGTAATTAGCTTGACAATCGGTGTCTTGGCACGTTATAGAATATACCCCTGACCTTGAATACGGGTCACGTTTATTTAGATTACTATTTAGGAGGTGCCTAGCGGTTGTGTTTTTCGTCGTGAAAGCTATCTTTATGCCTTGCTTTTTGAATAGGTTAGTGATTTTATATGTATTCGCATTCACATAGTTGAAACGCGCAAATTTTTTCTCATTACTGTCCGGTTTGGGAATCGTTTTATCTTTATTTTTATGTTTGGCTATAATTTGATTTATTTTGCTTGGCGAGAAGTTGTTTTCCTTTGCTATTTGCATAATAGTTCTTATTTCCTTATTATAGTTGTCTTTTGACATGGGTATGTTTAAAGCCCTGTGCACCATTGAATTGAAACCCGCTAGTTTGTGCGTACTGGGGTGATTAGACTGATTGTCGATTGCATGCGAGGTTTGTGTTGCTTTCCGGAATATGGAATATGAAAGGTCGTTGTCTTTACGTTCAATAGTTATATCGAGATAATTTATTTTCCGGTCTATTTCGGATTCCTTAGTGAATTTGATAGAATGGTGAAGGCTATTAATGGATTGGAGAATTGTTTCTTCGCTTGTTAGTTCAGTATCGTAGATGCAAATTACATCATCTACGTATCTTTTCCATATTACTATTCCCTTTGTTGAAGTCTTTTCTAAGAACGCATTTTCTAGTGCATTGATGAAGATGTCAGCGATTAACCCACTTAGTGGCGATCCCATTGCTAGGCCTTCTCTCTGTGTGTATATTTTATTGTCGAATTGAAACACGTTTTGGGTGAGAACGACCCTCAGTAATCTCACAATCTCTTCAATTTCTTTTACCGAATTGTTGGATTTTAAGTTGTTTTCGATAGTGTTGATTGCTTCAATAATCGGAATATTGGTGTACATGTTAGTTACGTCGAAGGATACTAGCCTGAAGCTAGGTTTCATTTGTAGGGTGTTCAATGCTGTTACTAGTTCTGTTGTGTTCTTTACCGAGTTGTTTTTGTCGTTGGAAAGACGGCTTTTTAAGATTTTTAGTAACTCTTTGCTGATTTTGTAATTAGGGGCATTCCTACAATTGACTATTGGTCTCATTGGGCATTCCTTTTTGTGTATTTTTGGTTGTCCCCTCAATGACGGTATTTTCGGGTTCATGTTTATTAGTTTTGATTTTTCAGCTTTGGTCAGTATGTATTCTGTTTCTTTTAGCGCACTTTTTATTTGTTTTTGGAATTTGTTGGTGGGGTCTTTTGTTAATTCCTTGATTTCGTTGTTGTTTAGGAATTCGACTGTTTTTTCAATGTATTCTGTTTTGTTCAAAATTACTGTAGTGTTTCCCTTATCTGCTTTTGTGATGATTAAGTCATGTTCTTTTATTTTTTGTTTCAACGACTTTATTTCTTTGATTTGTTTGTTGTTTTGAATGTTATTGCTATCGCCCTCTCGTTTGAGGATTTTTTTGGCTTCGTAGGTGGCGAGATTTTTGGTTAATTCCCTGTCTTCTGCTGGGAGCTTGTGACTGGCTATCTCAATATCTGTGATTAACTGTTTTATATTGTGGTTCGTGTGTGCGTCTGTGCAGTTGTATTAAAGGTGCCGGGACGTCCTCATAAGACCGTCAACGCTTAGTTCGAATGGGTTATGCTCCACGCGTGGCGAGGACTAATCCACGGTCTTTAATAGTTGTAGATCCACCTCATTCAATAACATACATCTTATCTAGGTTGGCAACACCTCACATAAACACATCGCGATCACTCCCCACAGCACGTAGGGACAGGGGGGGAAGGCAGGGAAAAACCAGTCGTTAAGATAACCACCGCAGTCGACCGCACAGCGAGTTCAAGTGAACACGGAAACTGCGAATAGCTGTAGTACGGAAGACAATCAGATAAGTAGTTAGCCTAAAATTTTATAGTTTAACCATAGTTTACAACCATATAATCTCTCTAAAGTACAATCTCCGGATAGCCATCACCATTTAGCATTTCACCTAACATATATACTGCATTTAGCATACACTGACAGTTGCAGTACCAATACTGCAACTAAATAATTGTACATATTGTAAATATTTTCACCTGTATTTCAAACATAGATTTTATAGCCTAAGTGTATTGGATCTGATGATGATCGCTTGACGATCGAAACTGGTCATCCTAGTGTTTTATTAATCTCATGTAATTTATTTCAGGATTAGGGCATAACCCATCTCTTTTGGGTACATTCGTGTTGACCGACTGAAAAGCACTAAACTCTTGTTTACTAAGGCAACACTGAAAATATGGCTTCAAACACCACAATGATCTGCACGAGAACACTGGTAGGGGCGACGTGATGCAGCCCGCATTACCAGACAAAAGGCTAAATGTCCCGTTTTTTAGTTTGTAATTCTGACACCACGTAGCAGCACCAAAGTGAGACAATTTCTTTCTTCAGTTTTCTCTTGAACGAAAGCTCGTATTTGCGATCTGAAAACCTCTATGTATATTAGACTGCATTTGAATTGATATTAATTTGATGCATTTTCCAAAATTTGAAAAACAAAAAAGTTACCAACCGTTTTTCATATCTCTGCTTAAAATATGAAAAAAACTGGTAATACGAAATTGGAGATTTATTTCCTGTTTCCAATGCATTTTTCAGAATTAAAATCGGGTGATTATAATCAACAGCATTAGTTTGGGAATTGTTTTGAAAAGGGTGGTAAGCGACGCGGCTCCACAAGATCTCTTGCGCAAGGAAAATGATGAACACGCTGACAGGGCGGAGGGAGAAGGGAACAATTTGACGACAGGGAGGAGTTGTCTTCCTCTTGTCACAATTATTATAGTTCGACGAGTTACGTGTACAAGTGCCTAGGCGTGGAACAATATCTGAGCAAGAAAAGTATACAGTAGTAGTGTCACAATATGTAACGTTGAAACAATGTGTTCGCACAGATACCTTTCTTACTTCCTCAAACATTCTTGTTGATAATAATACATTGCAGGGGCTTGGGACATTCTGGTCATCAGCACCTTTGGCTGGCTGCGTGGCTCAGCGGTAACGTTTTCGCTTGCTGTGTCCAAGGTTGCAGGATCGAATCCTGGTGCAGCCAGTTGGCATTTGAGGGTACGCGAATGCGAGGGAGTCGTGCCATTAGATTTACTGCCACGTTCAAGATCGCCTTCGGGGCAAAATTCCGGCACCCCAGCGTCCCTAAATGCCGCAGTAGTTAAAAGGGACGTAACACCAATAACGTTACTATTATTATTATTATTATTGTTATCATCATCAGTCCCATGTAGTTGATTATGTGTGTAACTCTATTAGAGTTAGGGATGGGGCAGGAGCCCTGAAACTTCACGTACGGTACTATCTCGGCATTTAACCTGGAGGGATTGTGAAAAGAAAAAGGTGAAAACACACTCAGGATATAATGTATGCTGACAGCGCTGGATTCCCTTCTAGGTAACTGTTTTAGAGTTATTTGAGGATAAACTCATGAACAGAAAACATATTGTTCCGACATTAGTAATACTTTGTAGGGCATAATTCTTACCGCACAGAGCGACTGGTTTCACTCGATGCGAAATTGAATACTGGGTAGAAAGATATGACTGGTTTGTAGTTGGCACGTTCTTGATATTTTAGAAAATAGATGGACAAGATATGTTCGTGTTCAGGTTTATTGGGAATATCAATTCTAAAAACCATCCGATGCGGACGTCCAACTCTAGGTATCGTCTTCTAGACATAACAAACAAGACCAAAAACCGTGAAAAATTCTAATCAATGGAGCCAGCTACTATCGATTTATAAGAGGCCAAACGCGTACGCACATAGCCCTACATACATACACACATACATACATTTATTTTGGTGAATTGTATGGTTCTTTTGATCATTTGACTCTAATTCCCTTTTTTCGTGATATCTGAAACGACTCCGTGAGGCCAATCACTATAACTTACTTTAATTTTCATTGAGGTAATAATAAAAGTTCATTTATGTAGACATTTTATTACAATAAACAAATTATGAAAATGCATACCAAGAGCAAAATTATTATGTACATAATAGAATTAAAGTTCCTAAGATATTCTCATCTGCCTATTGTTAGCACAGGCACTAGCACTGCGTACTATAAACAAACAAAAATATTATACCTAAATATTTCCTGTTCTTGAAATCAATGTTTCAATGTTTTCCATATCAAAGATAGCGTTTCATGATTTACACACACTCAGTATTTTGCTTCACCTCAGGTTATCTTATATCCATTGATCTGGTCATCCTGGTATCAATGATCTCAGGCAACAATATTTTCTCGCAGCAGAATGTCAGTTACATAAGCAATTTTTGTCTCCAGAACTTTTCGTCCCTCTTAATTGTTTCTAAGTGAATATCCTTAGGCGTCCATACCACAAAATAACATATGTCTCGCTATGTTATTTCCAACTGGCCCTGGTTCTGGTATAAAAATCATGTGAGTGTTAGAGATTTATCAATCTGTTCTCTTCTGAAAGGCACTGTTCTTGACATTCTCTAGGCTTTCTTTTTCGCTTACTTTCTGCCAAACAAAATCCCTTTAGCTTTTTGCAGGCTTCCAGTATGGTCATATTCCGTGCAGAATAAGAGCACTTGACTTCGACAATAGCGTCGTCTCCTATTAATCCGTCTGGAGAGGCACCTAAAAACTCATAAGTTGTATGTGCGTAAATACCACATTCTTCGACATTTCTACCAATTTCTCCTCTAAATTTCGATTTGCAATTCGATCATTATCACAGTCATACTGCATTGCTTTTGAGTGAAATTCGCCGTACAGAATGTTTTTTTGCTACTGGAGCCCATTTAGAAGTAGGTTTCCTCTTGCATACATATCCAAAATTGGATGTCGTAAGTCAGTCCTTTCTAGCTGTGTGCCACTTTTCATTTTCCCTTTGACCCCTTGTTTCCTTTTCCAGTTTTTGTATATGGCCTTGATCTTCACATCACTAAACTATCTCAACAGTACCTCATCGAAATCCAACTGCATTGATCGGTTTCCATAATCACGTGAGACAGTACGTTTTATTTCATTAGACTATTGTCGGGACATTCTTTTCCCTCCTCGCGACGCAAATAAACTTTTTCGGAAAGCTGCTGTTCTTCTCTTTCTGCTGAGTGCAGTGTCCTTCACTATTGTGGCAGTTTTTTTCTAAACTGATTTCATTGTTTTATAGTGCCAGGATGGCCCAAATTGAAAGACCAGCCCGGTAGATTTGGTTCTATGAGTGAAGGTACCTCGTGTCCCTCGATTGATCTGTTTACCTCCTGTGAATTTTGCAACAATGGACACATTATTTTCGGCAGGATTGCTGGTGGTGTTTGATACTAGCTGGGAACGTTTTGCAATTAGGGGTTGCAAGTAATAACGCATACGTTTGGTTGCAGTTAGCAGTTTGTCTTCACCTTGCCCGCTGGAAGTTCTAGAATACTGTTTGCATTCTTTATGGATCCCAATCCAATCCAGTATTTTCGGATGCCAACTTCCATTTTCACATTCGCTACGCCTTTGTGTTTTCATTTTAAGTCGTACTTTCTTCTCTGAAAAAAGTTGACACTGAATAGTTCGTGATTTTGTACTCCTACACTTATGTATTAGAAGTAAAATCAAACTACACCCGTGGCGCGATAGCCCATGAAGGGCCTAGGCCTACCAAGCAACCGCTGCGCTGTTCAGCCGTGTAGCCTGCAGATTTCGGGGTGACGTTTAGTCATCCAACTTGTAGGCTACAGGTAAAATATAAGTGAAATCATAACTGCTCAGTGCACTACAGATTCTCTAATGCAAGCGTAAAGGATTATATAATTTCAAATATTAAATAGGAAAAAAAAACTTACGGGTGTGAATAGATGTTCTTTTAGGGCGTGGCTTCCTTTTTTTGGTACTTAGTCACAATCTCCCCTGGGATTTGGTGGAACGCCCTTGAATCGGTTTTGATGGTGGCTCCATTTTTCAACAAAAACGAAATAATAACTCCTCGTGATGACCGTAATGCTCTCCACCAGTCTTAGCCTACCTATATGTACATGTATCTATTCTACCTCCGTAGCGTAGTGGTCAGCATGGTTCGCTGCCGCCCCTGAGATCCTGGGGTCGATTCCCGGTTCTGCCACGAAATTTGGAAAGTGGTATGAGCACTGGAACGGGGTTTGCTCAGCCTCAGGCCTGCCCAAATGAGTAGAGGGGGTCGATTCCCACCTCAGCTATCCTCGAAGTGGTTTTCCGTGGTTTCCCACTTCGTCTTCGGGAAAATGCCGGGATGATACCTACTGTAAGGCAACGGCCGCCTCCTTCCCTCTTCCTTGCCTATCCATCCCAATCTTCCTTTCCCTTCCCATCCCTCATGAGGCCCCTGTTCGCTTTGCAGGTGAGGCGACCTGGGCGAAGTGTTGATCACACCTCCCCAATTGTATCTAACCCGTCCAAGTGTTCCCAGCTCAAGGACACTGCCTGGAAATGCGGTAGTGGTGAGTTCCCTCGCTGAGTACGTGGAACCACCAACCTGGAGGGTAAAATTCATTCTTTTTTAAATTCTACCAGAAATACTGTCCAAAATATAAAGTGCCGAAAATAGAACACCTAACGGGCATTAAACAATAACACTGTTACAGGTAAAATAAATTAAACAAAAAGTAATTAATGAGATCGATGAACTAAAAACAAGAAGTCGTAACTAGGAACTGGTAAAATATCAAAGGATCACTCAGAAATATCCAGACCTTGACAATAATTCAGAACTAACCAGCACAGTCAATCGCAACATTGGACTAGATGCTTGGGAATTCCATACCGTCTGGCAAGGTTATCAATCTCTCAAATAACTCGAGCTCTGCTCCCCTCCTCTCCCCTAACCCTCCACCATCCCGCTTCCCATGACCTTATTCTACTGCCGGGCCTTGTTGCAAATCCAGTAACACTTTTATTCACAAACTTTCCAATGTGATCCCGACGGTTCTGTTCAAACGATTTAGGTTTTCGATGCAGCTTTGGAATCAGTGAGTAAAACTCAACTTTCGTATTACCCGTTTTCTTTCGAATTTTAATCAGATATTTGAAAAACGAACAGCAACTTTTCTGTTTTTGAAATTAAAAGGTAAGCAATGAATTAATTTCAATTCTGCAACTAGACAGAGTACATAGCAGTTTTCAGATCGCAGATCGGAACTCCCCTTCGATACAAAAATAAATAAATAAATTCAGCTTCGCTTGTGCTGCCATCTGTTGAAATATATTCTTACCAAAGTGCCGGGACATTTAGCCTTAAGTATAATATTGAAGCTGTTCGGGAGCGCTTATCCTTCCGACTTACTGAACAAAAAACAATCTCTGATGTTACCTGAGAGGTGTAGCCTAATGCTACATAGCCTAAACTATTCCTATTGAATCTGGCTATCATATACAAAAAGAATGTTTCGAATCCGACTCGTAATTACAGAGATTAGCGAGTTTAAACAAACAAACCAACAAACAAACTCTTCAGCTTTATCATACGTATTTGTATAGATGAAGCACAGAATAAACTTGCTGTTGGAGTTTGGCAGAGTACCTACGTAATATACATGCAATATGCACAATTAAATCATTAGGACATAACCAATAAGTATTAATTACATATTTTACTGTATTTTTCACAATACCTCTAACAAGTAATAGTTGACAATAATTTCTGAGAGTCCGCCTTGTTTCGTAGTGACTAGTATTCTTGTCTTTCACCACGAAGGTCCGGGTTCGATTTCCGGCTCTGCCAAGAAATGCAATTCTGGTCTGAGAGCTGGAACGGGGTACACTCAGCCTCGTCAAGCAAAACTAAGAAGAGGTGCGTTCGATTCTTACCTCAGCGACCCTGGAAGTGGTTTTCCGTGGTTTTCCGTGGTTTCCCACTTCTACTCCAGGCAAAAGCCAGGGCAATACCTGATTTAAGGCCACGGCTACTTCATACCCAATTCCTACCTCAATTACAAAATACACACACTAGCAGAGACGTCACAGTGACAAAGTAAATTTCCTCCAACACGCGATTAAGATGTGAAGTATGTTGTCCTTCAATATTACAGTGAAACTTGAATATTATATTCCTCTCCCTGGCATACGATATTACTGAGGCTGGCTTCAATTATGCTAACATTATTGTTCAACAACAAATAATTATTTTGTCTGATGCTTTGGAATATTTATTCGCATTAGTCTTCAGTCATTCTAATTGGGAGGGCTATGCCATGATGCATTCATTTCCCAGCCTCACTTGCTAAGGACGCAATATTGGTACTCTATGCATGCATAGTGAATCACGCTTGCATGGTAAACATAATTAAGTTTCCTTTACATCTGAACCAATTACCTGCAGTTAGTACATGCGCACTTCCTATTTGCATTCAAAACGTTCAGAAGGCATCCCTATTACATAGGCATGTTGTAATCAGAGAATACCGGGTGAGTTAGCCGTGGTTGTTGCGGCATGACTGATGGCAGTCGCTCACATCCGGGAGACGAGGAGGTTCGAATCCCCCCACCGGCAACCTTGAAGATGGTCTTCTGTGGTTTCCCATCTTCCTTCCAGGCAAATGCCGGGGTTGGTCCCTAACTATAGGCCACAGCCGCTACCTTCCAACTCCCAGTCCTTACATTCAAACTTTCCTCCCCAGACAACACTCCACACGCGACGGTACGTGTAGCTCACCCAATGGGTGTCCGCCTCGAAGCAGCTACAAACCTGGCGAGCCGAACATGTCCTCGGACACTCCCGGCACTGAAAGCCATACGCTAAAAAAATAAAAAAAAAACAGAGAATGGGGATTTGAATGTACCTTATGACAGAGTATTTTCATTATTTGATAAATAGACATGAAATGTTCTTGAAGTAGGCTATTAGAATCTATTATCTAATAATCTATTATAGAATTATTTTCAGTCGGTCAACATAATTGTGCCCAATTATGATTATTGAGCGAGGAGTGCAAAATATTTAAAGATATATTACATTAATTATCTATTACTTTATTAACACTCAAACAATCGTCATGCGTTCATCATCAGATCCTGTTCACCTAATCGAAGCCTACGTGGACAGAATCTGTTCGCATGACGATCAAAACATGTCATCGAAATAATTACCCCTCCTTTTGTTTGTTTACTGTTAAATAATTCATGTAACATATCTTTCAGGTTAAGGTGCCAACATATTTGTATTTCCCGCTTAACACAATTGGGCGCAATTGTGTTGACCGACTGAAAAGGATTCTATAATCGACATGGCATTATAGATTACATTACTTTAATCCAATCATATCTGAAATGGTGGGGCGTGGTGGCTCAGCGGTCTAGCTGTGTGCCTCTCACCAAGGCGGTCCGGGATCGATTCCCGGTCAATGCATGTGAGATTTTCGAAGTGAAATGCCATGTCCTGTGGTTCGGATTCCACGTAAAAAGGAGGTCCCATGGCTCATAATCACAAGATTCACGGTCACGTAAAACTACAATCTTCCTTCTTCCTTTATATCTGAAATGTTATAGTATGTTAGTAAACGGCAAACAATGATTCGCAAATTAGCGACGTCAGTAAGCTGACAGAGACATGTTTAGCAGAGAGGAGTTATGTGATTCTTTCCTCCTCCGTCTACCACAACACACAGAATAGTGGTAAACTGAGAGAAACCTTGTGGTTATACGTGGTCCTTATTCATGGGGTCAGAAGCCACAGAACCTCCTTATTCCT
Source organism: Meconema thalassinum (assembly GCA_946902985.2). Lineage (NCBI taxonomy): Eukaryota > Metazoa > Arthropoda > Insecta > Orthoptera > Tettigoniidae > Meconema > Meconema thalassinum. The sequence goes on from OX336388.2 coordinate 1,934,447,736, forward strand.
TGGAATTCGAATCACCAAACGAGACATTCTACCTCCAATATCCTATATGCATTACCTATAATCGAACCCTGTCTGACAAACTGCTAGTACGCTCGCCATCACACCCTGGGCAACATGAATATGACGTCCAAAGTGCGAACCTAGCCGCCCACCGAAGCAGGCTTGCCTCATACTAGACAGTACGATTGAGTACCGTGATCGCTTAGCAGCTTTTAGAACAAGCTACATTCACCTACACTAACTGGATTGCCACTCTCCTATTCTACTTTTCCTTCCTGTGTTGTAAGTAGTATTCTAAATTACGCCGCATGACGTATTGGAACTCTGAATTCAGCCCATTACTCTGTTAGAACATAATGAAACCACACTCAGACTTCGAACCATATTCTGCGGCATACTGGGCAGTTGACCTTTCTTGCCAATTGCACCAACACAGTCCATATGAACGTTTTCTCTCCTTTCTGTTTAAATAAAAACAAGTTGACTTATCCAGGGAGTTAGAAGTAAAGTTATTTTTGGAGTGCCAGTTGTCCAGTCGATGAGTATGCCTACTACCCCACCAGCGATTTGTTACCGGTGGCGGAGACCGGAACTAATGCGCTCCGCCCGGCCAAATGCCTGCGATAGACGTGCAGTTGTCGCCAGCGAAACCTCATCGCATGTCATTTGTGTGCATGATTCGTGCTGGGTCTTGCGCTGTGAGGTGTGTTCACGTTGTATGGCTGTACATGCGATCCCCCTCTTGAATCGCAGCCGCTCGCTGTAGCCATAACGAGGCGAGATGACGTAATGTATACACAACAGTGATATGTAATAAGTCAACAAATAGATACTCTATTTAATTGGTATAGTAAGGGTAATAAAAAAGGCTGTTTAGTTCTTCACGAAACTAGTTGTTCTTTCTTCCCTTCTTTCCTTATTTCTTCCTTCCTTTCTTTCTTTCTTTCTTTCTTGTTTAATTCTCTAGCTCAGAGCCAGTTTTCAAAGAAATTAGCAGGGAACTGGCAACGTTATTATAACTTCTAATTTTGGACACCACTGTTAGGCCACAACATTTACCAAGAGTGCCCTCATTATTTCTTTAAACAACTCTGCATAACACGACCTAATAGCCTATAACCTCGTACAGTGGTTATTGAGAATACTGTTCAATTGTTCATACAATGAAATATACAGTAGTACTGTTCATAAAATAAGCCATGTAACAAGAACTCCTATGGAGAAGGTTTATCTACAGTCATTACTTATTTACATTTCTTATACAAGCTGGAATCTCTATAACAGTAGAGTCTTATTATTTTCCTTTTATTTTCCAGACGTGCCAATAAAATTGCTCCATCTGCACACCAAAGCCTTATTTTAGCATATAAGAAAGTAGTGTCCATCACCTGAACTCAGGCTGCTAAACTTCCCCATCAGTGCGCTCCCGAAGATAAGAAATCAGGTCAAGACTGTGCGGAGGAAGGTTGGGTAGCTGTGAATCATAACTTATGGATCACTCTAGACTGCAGTTGCCAGTACGTGCTAAGTAGGATGACGGCTGGTGTTATGAATTTCACGCTGATCGATTGTTCTTTTCATACCGGCGTAGTGTTTTAGACACGACCATAATATTCTTCACTAAATATTACTTACGAGTCCAGTACATATTAGATGAACTGCACTGTGCATTCCTTAACTACGTATTTTGGGCTGTATTTATCTGAAGAAATTCCACAGAATTTCAATATTCGTCCATTTTACGTTGAAAGCGAAGTATGATGGACTTAATGTTTATCTATCATCTCCTCAGTAAATCAAGTTCATATTGTTTCAAACTGCACCATGATCACCAAATAAGTTATAGATGTGGTAACAATCTGTAAAAGAAAAAAAAATGATATTACTTCACAATATAAATAGCATTACACTTTTCCATAGAAAAAGTTATATTTGGTGACACCATATTCAATTAAATGTAATTCTTCTCCTGGAAAGTAGGTCATGACTTGTATTTGGCTATTGTTAAAGAGTTAAATGGGCCGATCTGGAAGCAAACACACTTTTGTGTTCAGTCAAGTTGGTCAAATCCTCGAGGGTCAGGGCCAACTAAGATCTTAGCGCAAACGTTGCTATGGTAAAAAGTGCTGTATATCCACTGTGTTTCGTCATTTAATGTCTTGTACAATCCTATGAGCCTCGTATATTCAGGAGTGTGTTTAATCTGGAAACGTCTGTTAATATAGTGGCTATGCTAGTGTATATGTAATTAGAGATAGTATTGTGAAGGAAGTGTTCTTTATTTTAACTTAGGTATAGCTTCAATTGCAATGAACAGATACGCGAAATCACGGAAAACAACCCCTAGGATGACTGACTGGGAAAGAAAAATATTTATCCTCAATTGCACTCATGAGGCTACGTACCAGTATACCTAGTTTGAGCACTCGGACACAATCATATTATTATCATAGGCTAGAACTAAACCCAAGGTTTTATATGCAGCGCTCTCAATAGGTATCCTTACAGCACAGAAAATGTCTAACTTAAATTACAATAAAGCACAATTTGTTCGTTAAAATTTGTAATATCTCTCGATATCACGGATTGCACCGCTACTACAAATGTGTTTTATCTAAAGAATCGACAATTACATCACTGATGGTTGAACAATAAGAATACAGTTTGAGATGCGTCGTCGGATCGCGCCAGGTCCCTTGATCACACCGCGAGCTGTCGTGGCCAACAAGACTTTTAGTATCTGTATCACATGTCTAAATTCAATATCCGTTTGTATCATTTACTGTATCTATCTAAGAGCTCTCATGTGTTTAAAATATTACCAGCACATTTAAAACTTTCCTGTTAGCATTGTCATTCTATTCCCGTCATTTATGAAGAGTATTAAAATACGTTCGACCAAACAGGCTTCCGTCCAGTGATTTGAAACCTAGCACTCCGAAATAACTGTTGATTTTGTAAGTTACTTTCATACCTGACGATGACGTCATTTAGTTAATATTTCCATGACCAATTGTTGAAGTATCCTCACAAAGTAGTCTATTATTTAAATGAACATATAACTTACACTATTCTCTTGATTAAATTATTAGGTAGGCTACATATTTCCACATCAACTTACCGAACGTACTTCTGCAAGCGTCAAAGGAAAGAATCCATTGGCACTAAATTCCACCTTACAGACATCCAACTGCCGGAAGAATTGCTCAACCTGTAAGAATACACATTATCTACTCTGTATTAACACGGACATGAAATTGCATTGATCATCATCATCATCTTGTACAGTTTCCAGCCCCAGGCTGGGTCTGTTTGGAACATAAGCCTCGCCACTTAGTTCTTTCTTCCCACCACCTCTCCGCTGTCACTCTGGTCCAGTCCTCGCCTCTCTTCTTGACACATTCCTCCACTCCTTTCAGCCATCTATCTCTTGGTCTTCCCCTTGGTCGTTTCTTCTGCCTCTGCATCTCATGTATCCTCTTGGGAATCTTCTTCTCATCCATTCTCTTTAAGTGTCCATACCACCTCAGTCTTGATGTCTCAATCCTACCTTGCAAGGGCTCCTCTTTCACCATTTCCCTGACCTTTTCATTCCTCACCCTGTCTCTTCTCGTTACTCCGATCCTACTTCGCAGGAACTTCATTTCACCTGCCTGTATTCTGCTTATGTCTCTTTTCTTCATTGTCCACGTTTCTGAAGCATAGGTCAGTATCGGGATATAGTAGCTTCTGTATAACACTTCCTTGCTTTTTTGTGGGACATCTTTATTCCACACTAAGCTCCTAATGCTTCTCAGAAATGCTTCTGCCTGTCTGCCACGTTCCGTAATCTCTTTGTCATTTCTCCCATTTTCCTCCACTATACTTCCCAAGTACTTGAGACTTTCCACCTTCTTCAGCTGTCCACCTCCAAGTGTTATCCCACTCATTGGTCTGTCCTTTTTCCTGGTCGTTAACAGGATCTCACATTTACTGATGTTGAACTTCCATCCGTACTCTCCCACTGTTTCTTCCCAAGCCTTCAGTTGCTCCTGAATTTCCTCCTCCTTGTTTCCCCAGACCATGAGATCATCTGCAAACACCATTTCTTTCATCTTATCTTCTCCTATCTTTCCTGCTACCCGTGTCATTACCTCGTCCATAACCACAATAAAGAGAAGGGGTGACAGCGCACTACCCTGTTTCAGGCCACTCATTTGTCTGAACCAGTCTGTTCTTTCCCCTCCAACTTTCACACAACTCACACTTCCACAATACATCTCCTTCACTCTGCCTACAGCCTCTTTTTCCACTCCCATGTTTTCCATTGCTTTCCAAACCTTACACAAGTCCAACCCCTCCTCCACGTGGTGGGAGACGGGCAACGGCATGAAGTAGGGGATTGCCTGTAGGGGTGAAGTACAGTAGGGACTTCGTGTGCCCCGGGACCGCTACGGTAGCTGTGAAGGCCCTATAGGAACCCTGAAAAGTGACGGCTGACGGGGCTCTGGTGAAGCTACGATAGGCCTAGCAAGCCAGTAGTGGATATCATACACACATCAAAAAAAGTTTTGCATCACCTCGGTTCCAAGAGTTCCGGAACCGTTAAATACAAAGGGAATAGAGATCAACACAAACAACATTTCAGCTCGTTTTATTGCTCATGAGACCCACACATTGCATGTTGTACCATCATACAGCTAGACTTTCAGCATTTGTGGTCCAGATTGCAGTACACACCACTACCTCTAATACCCAGTAGCACGTCCTCTTGCATTGATGCATGCCTGTATTCGCCGTGGCATACTATCCACAAGTTCATCAAGACACTGTTGGTCCAAATTGTCCCACTCCTCAACGACAATTCGGCGTAAATCTCTCAGAGTGGTTGGTGGGTCAAGACGTCCATAAACAGCCCTTTTCAACATATCCCAGGCATGTTCGATAGGGTTCATGTCTGGCGAACATGCTGGCCACTGTAGTCGAGCGATGTCGTTAACTTGAAGGAACGCATTCACAAGATGTGCACGATGAGGTCGAGAATTGTCGTCCATGAAGACAAATGCCTCTCCAATATTCTGCCGATATGGTTGCACTATGGGTCGGAGGATGTCATTCAGGTATCGTAAAGCCGTTTCGGAGCCTTCCATGACCACCAATGGCGTACGTCGGCCCCACATAATGCCACCCCAAAACATCAGGGAACCACCACCTTGCTGCACTCGCTGGACAGTGTGTCTAAGACGTTCAGCCTGACCAGGGTGCCTCCAAACACGTCTCCGACGATTGTCTGGTTGAAGGCATATGCGACACTCATCGGTGAAGAGAACGTGATGCCAATTCCGTGGGGTCCATTCAGCATGTTGTTGGGCCCATCTGTACCGCGCTGCATGGTGTCGGGGTTGCTAAGCTGGACCTCGCCATGGACGTCGGGAGTGAAGTTGCGCATCATGCAGCCTATTGCGCACAGTTTGAGTTGAAACACGACGTCCTGTGGCTGAACGAAACGCATTATTCAACATGGTGGCATTGCTGTCAGGGTTCCTCCGAGCGGCAATCCGTAAGTAGCGGTCATCCACTACAGTAGTAGCCCTTGGGCGGCCTGAGCGAGGCCTGTCATCGACAGTTCCTGTATCTCTGTACCTCCTCCATGTCCGAACAACATCGCTTTGGTTCACTCTGAGACGCCTGGAAACTTCCCTTGTTGAGAGCCCTTCTTGACACAAAGTAACAATGCGGACGCGATCGAACTGCGGTATTGACCTTCTAGGCATGGTAGAACTACAGACAACATGAGCAGCGTACCTTCGTCCTGGTGGAATGACTGGAACTGATCGGCTGTCGTACCCCCTCCGTCTAATAGGCCCTGCTCATGCATGGTTGTTTACATCTTTGAGCAGTTTTAGTGACATCTATGAACAGTCAAAGGGACTGTATCTTGGATACAATATACACAGTCAACGTCTATATGCCGGAGATCTGGGAACCGAGGTGATGCAAAACTTTTTTTGATGTGTGTATTTGAAGTATTATTTTTTCTTAGGTTTCGATCACCAGACACATATTGGAAGTCACAAGAACTAAATAGAATGCTTTCTAGGCTATAGTAAGAGGCTAAGATTAGATTAACAGCGCAATGCTATCAATGCATTTAACGTTGCAATTGAGCTGAAAAAAATATATGTTATTTTTTTAGGAAGCAATAATTTACAAAAAAGAGACAAAATAACTCATGCCTATATTTTTTAAATAAAATTGTCTACGTAAAAAGTCCATAAATTGTCCTTATAATTTGGAGTTGCATTCGAATTTTTCTTTTCTGTATACCAATATCCATTGCAATCGTGTATTATTTGTCTTCAGGCTAAGTCAGTGCAAATGCAAAACAAGCCACTTAGTTATTATGTTTTTGAAGGAAGTGCAGCCCCTGAATTGCATTTGAAGAACTATTCAAATTTTAGTGTATGGTTGGTATCCCCTAATACTAATAGTTGGCAAACGAGGAATGTTGATATTTTATACTTAAAGAGTTGGTAATGCGTTCTAGGATCGTATACGTTTAAGTCATTCTTAAGGTCTGTACCTATTACAAATCCTTGGTAAAAGTAGAGGAGTCTGAAAGTTAAGAAAGTTTGTACTTATTGTACGTATTAGGCTATGTCGGTATCGGTCCAGTAATTTACAAATTCGTAATTGTTAAATTTGTAATTTTTATTTTTGACTGTTGGGAGGCTAATTAAACAGTAAAATTAGGACGTCCGGAGGCAATATTCACAACTCACGAAATGTTGATGTAATTTGACTGGGTGTTCAAAGGTAATACTGTGTGGGTGGCGAACAAGTAAAACACGAATATCGCCCTGCGATTTATATCGGAATCTTACTTTCTTCTGAGTTGTATTCAGATCAACTGAACGTGTCATGAGGATGTATGCTTAAATAACTTTTAAGTTCCACCCTGGCAAAATGTAAATATTATATGTCAGAAAACTGTACTATAATGAGGCTCATTATAGTACAAGTTTTCATTATGATACAGTTTCTCCCACCAATCAGAGCTCAAGAAACAGTTGTGTGATCAATTACGTGAGGATAGCATCGCACCTGCGCTCATTTCCATGGCTACCTATTTTAAATTTCACTGCGTGGCGAGTGTCATAGTGAGGTATTCCAGGAGGCAATGATCAAATACAAGGTATTCTCTACGTCCCATGTGCTCTGTTCAGTGCATACAACTAGTGAAATCTCGACAGACATTTTTGAATATTTATGTTCGAACATAAAATAGTTATAATTAAGGTTCGGATTTTTAGGTAAATAAATATTTTTTTATGTAAATACATATTTTAAACATTTTGTCTATAAATACATACATTCCTGCTTTTCACTTATTAGCACATAAAAATACATAATATTTACATTTTTAAATCAGTTTATGGCATTTTTCATGCAGAGCGTATGTCAGCTTCCAGCTGTGTTTTTCTTATCTTGTCGCCCCGTCCCACTCACTGTGGAAGCCGGGGATGCCTAAAGTAAAAGCAACTACAAGTTATCGTCTGCAGCAGTATGTTGTAGAATTTAGGGATATTTTTACTTCTGATAGGGGCGTTCTGTTCTGCCAACCATGTGGGAAAGCAATCAAGGCTGAACAGCGATCTCAAGTTACACAACACCTCGAGGACAAGAAACATATTGCCACAGTTTCGCGCCTTCAGAAGAAGTGTTTCGTGATAATCGTCGGTCATTTGTAGTGGGCAACCTGAAGATGTATCTCGTTATGTATTGTAATGCTTCAGCAGTCAGTGAGGCATAACATAATTTGCATTCGTGAGTACTGCTTATTGTTTATATTTTTCTTTAATAAACTAAATTATAATTAAATATTTTTAATTTTTGTCACATAGTTCAGGTATTTTTAATACATAAAAAATAAATATTTCCCCAATTTTTAGCACCTAAAAATCCGAGCCCTAGTTATAATTATCGTCGAACATAAACAGTCGTATGCAACTCGCCTGTAATGATAATTAAGACACTCGCATGGAAATTATAAAAATTGCTACGCTCGTTTTATACACATACTCGTGTCTTAATTATTGCCATTATAGGCTCGTTGCATACTGTATTATAATCTAGCATGCCATTGTAAGCCTGCCTGCAGATTGCAATGTAATGCTTGGTCCGTGAGACGTGTCCCTCGGCCGACAATCTTGGCCTCTCATATTATCAGATATCTACTGATTTGTTCTCACGTGGCCGACTGCACAGCGTTCCAGTTGTAAAATCTCTGATGGAGCAAGGAATTGAAACCTTGGCATCCTAGAAAAGATGCGCACGTGCTTTCCTACATAATGAGGCCAGTCATGAGAACAGGAGGTATCTCTCAATAAGGTGAAAAATCACACCCTGGGTTCAAAACTTAGCTCCGGCGATGGGTAATGGCATGCTGCTCCTGCAGTCAAGAAGAGAATATATCCCTCGGACCTCTTGTTCCCGGTTCGATTCCATATACTGGTGGTTATATCGCCGTGCCAGTGCAAGACCACGATAAGTGCAAATTTTTCAATTTTTATTTTTTTACAGCAATCAGTGTATTTTTGTGTGATCTTCAATGTAAAAGTGCAAAAATTTCAAAATTTATATAATTGGGCCGTTGAAGTAAAATGAATTGGTTTTGCATTGGAGTATTTTTTTGAAGATGCTCCGTGCAAAACAGAGTCATCTGCAGATGCATCGGTTTTACACTGGAAATTGAAGGAGAATTCATTTACCTTCAGTGCAAGACCACGATATCTGCAATTGTCGCGGTCTTGCACGGGATTGTTTAGAATCTGGCATGCATTCTTGAGTTGTCTCTATTGACACGAGTAAAGATTTTCTTCTTTTCCCGCTCATTCACTTCACTGTTGTTCCAAGCCTCATTCAGAGTGGTAGTGAGTGTATTATAGTGAAGGGATTGAAACTGGATTATATAAATATGAAGAGGATATATCGCAGTCGTGGCGAAATGTTGTTAGCTTTGGTTAAAAATGTATGTAGGCCTACTCTTTAGTTTCTGATAAAGCAATTAATTGTTTCCAAATGCGAATGCCATTACTTGTTGTTTCAATGATTATTTTAGTTTCTTTGTATAGTACTAGGATTATACTCAGCCTACGTAGTGTTATGTTAAATATAAAAGAAATGTTCATAATGAAGGATTGCATTTGTTTCCATTAGGCTAGACTTTCATAAAACCCACCGCCCATTATGAGAAGGGTTGAAGAGAAGGTAATCGAACCTGATGACACAGGCTCAAATATAGTTGAACTTTCTCCCGTTACGGAAGAAATAGAATACGAACCTTTGATGTACCATGCAACGTGTTCTTACCACACCGACGTACCTCAGCCTTCAAGGTATTCTGCAGAGGTGCTGACTTCATCACAACAAACGCATAGGTTTAGTGATACCGTGAGTAGGCTAACAAATTAGATTGGTTACCATTATTTTTTCTGAAATAGAAGTAAACCACTGTAGGACCACGTGTAATTTTAATGACTTGTGTTTTAATTTGTAATGTTTAAGGATGGTTTCTATTTGTTTCCATTAGGTCAGACTTTCAGAAAACACACCATCCTTTACGACAAGGGTTGAAAAGGAGGTATTTCTCCCACCGGATGCACCAGGCTCAAATAAAGTTGAAATGTCTCCTGCTCTGGAACAAATAGAACATGAAAGTTCGATATACCAAGCAACGTGTTCTGACAACACCGTCGTACCTCAGCCGTCAGGTTATTCTGCAGAGATGCTGTCTTCATCAGAACATACGCTTGAGTTTAATGATACTGTGAGTAGGCCAACAAATTGGATTGGTTTCCATTTTTTATAAAATAGAAATAAACCACGATTTTAATGATGTGTGTTTTTAATGCTCGTAATAATTCATGTATAACTCTTGCATTTTTCAGACGAATATCCTGGGAACGGAAGACTGCTCCACTGATAATGCACATAATTCAAGTCACTACAATAATGATATTCTAAAGCACATGAACTATATTTGTGAAACAAGTTCAGAAGGAGGAGGAAGAGAAGAAGATGAAGAGGAAGGAAAAGAAGATGATGAAGAAGAGGATGAATCAGAAGATGATGGTGATGATAATGACTATATTCCTGATACCAGTAGTTCAGAAGAGGAAGATAACTATGATGATAACAAACCAGACAAGATGAGTATACAAGACAAAGAACTACCATCAACTAGCAAAGAACTCAAAAGCTCTAAAACTTCAGCATTTCCTTTGAAGGAAAGTTTCGTTAACGAAACATCAGACATCTGTGTTCCTTCGGAAAGTGCCAACTTAGTGAGCAACTTTGAAGGATCAGGCTCAACAACAACAGCAGCAGCAGCAACATCACCTCAGAAAGACAGACGCCCGAAGAAGCGTCGTCGTCAAGAACATAAATGGGCTCGAAACATAAGAAAACTTAAAGTAAATACAGGACAGTTAGTAAACAACAAAAATGGTACCTGTAGGAAGGATAAAACATTAAAGAAAGGATGCCAAGGAAACTGCAATTTTAAATGTTCACTTTCAGAAGAGGACAGGATTTCAATCTTTAAGAGCTTCTGGGATCTTGGAGATCTGAACAGGCAGAGACAATTTATTAGTCATAATATGACTCAAGTGAAGCCAAAATATCGAAGAATCACTCCTGGAGGTGGAAGGTCTTGCAATATGAATTACAGTTTAACCATAAGAGGAGATAGAATAAAGGTTTGCAAGAAGATGTTCATGGATACCCTTGGCGTGGGAAACACCATGATTTCTACAGTTATTTCCAAGAACAAGGATGGTTTCCTTGAAGAAGAAAGAAGAGGGAAGCATGGAAAGCAAAAGAAGTTACCCCCAATGATAAGGGAAGGAGTGAGGCAACACATCAATTCAATTCCAAGAATGGAGTCCCATTACATTCGAGCTGATACAACACGAGATTATTTTGAAGGTTCGTTGGATATATCCACATTATATCGGATGTATATTGAGAAATGTAAGTTAGAAAATGAACCGATTGCAAAGAAGCACGTATACGAAACAATATTTAATACGGAATTCAACATCGGGTTTCATAGACCTAAGAAGGATCAGTGTATGATCTGTGAAGAATATAAGAATTCTACTGAAGAAGAAAAGCAAAAACTTAAAGACAAAACTGAAAGACATCATGCAGAGAAAGAAGCAATGAGACGGGAGAAAGGAAATGATATTCATCAGGCCACAGAGGAAAACCGTGGAGTGGTGGCTGTGTTTGATTTTCAAGCTGTTACACCTCTGCCAAGTGGTGAAATATCAAGCTTTTATTATAAAAGAAAACTTAATTTATTTAATTTCACTATATACGAAGCTGTCTCTAAAATTGGAAGATGCTACATGTGGCACGAAGGTCAAGCTGGAAGAGGGGCAAATGAAGTTGGTAGCTGCATAATCGAGTTTCTGAAAGAATACCCAAATCAAGAAGTGATTTTCTACTCCGACAATTGTGTTGGACAAAATAAGAACAAATTCGTGTTATCTGCATACTTATACGCTGTTCTAAAGTTAGAAATTTCGTCTATTCAACATAAGTTTTTAGTAGTAGGACATACACAAAATGAGGGAGACGCTATGCACTCTCGCATAGAATATGAGAAGAAAAGAGCTCTGAAATCCGGTCCTATTTACGTTCCCTCACAGGTTGCTACTATCGCAAGTCTTGCAAAAAGGACTGGGGAACCTTACCTTGTAAGACAAATGGAAACAACTGACTTCATAGATTGCAAGTCATTATGCAATGACCTCGGCAACAATTTTTCCATCAATGAGGATGGGGAGAAAGTTTCGTGGAATGCTGTCACTGAGATAATGGTGAAGAAGAATTCCCCTAGGGTGTTCTTTTATAAAACTTCCTACCACGAAAAGCAATATAAACTAGTGCATATTAACAGAAAGACAAAGAGGAGCAGTCCACATCATCACCCCGAAACTCTCAAACTCAAACCAGCTTATAGAAAGTCTCCAAAAATATCAGCTAGCAAGAAGAAAGACCTTATTTCACTCTGTGCTCAAAATCTAATACCGAAGACGCATCACCCATTCTTCGTTACTTTGGAATCGGAAAAGGACTGAGGTTCTGACCATTGAAGCAAATGACGTGCTCATGCTGAACTTGTGAACTATTTTCCAACATTCATTCCATCTTTGCCTCAGTGTGCCTATTTTCAATAACAAGTGATTTTTTTTTCAAATTATAATTCAATATAGAATGTATATAGAATTGTGTATAGAATGTTCAAATATAGCAGTAAACTAGGGAAAAATTAAACTGAAGTGTTGGAATTCATTAATTGTCTAACAATTTTCACAGAACAGTCAGTGCAAGACCACGACATCTGCATTTTAGCCCTTTTTGTGGGCCTTATTTACAAACTTTATAATTTTAATTAAAAGGACAATGTACACTATGCAATCAACCGAAACATATCCAAAATTCAAAATTCTCTACAGATTTCCATACTGTCGAAAGGCTAATACTAAGTTGCAGAAAACTTCAAACCCGTTTTTCTCAATAAAATGATTTTTGCAGATATCGTAGTCTTGCACTGGCACGGCGATATAAGAATGTTGTTGTTGATCAAGTTAGGGTTTTACGGCAACGTGTAACCTACAGTACTTGGATGTGTGTGGTATCTGTCTGATACCCCATGTTGTTACGATGGCTGTACTAGTATATGCACTTGCAATTGAGGAAATAATTTGGGTAGGAGGTACTATCCTGACGTTTGCCTGGAGTAGAAATGGGTAACCAAAGAAAGCTACTTCTAGGATTGCTGAAGTAGGAATAGAATCCATCTCTTATCACGAGGCTAAATGGAACCAGTTCCAGCCCTCCAATCAGAATTGAATTTCTTAGCAGAGACGGTAATCGAACTCGGGTCTCAGGGGTGATCGGTACGAATGCTAGCCATTGCACCACGAGCTGAACTATATATGAATCGCAAGTGTTCTAGAAACGGGATGAACTGGGCATTTAAAAGAAGTAAACATATATAATTTCAGATGCAATATTTGAAACGATATCCCTAGCTATTCTACTTCAAGATTTTGATAAGGATGGCAAAGCTTGTTGGTCAACTCTCTTTGTCAGTTGTAACTCTTGAGTCAGTCAACACGAATTAGCCCAATGAATTGGTAGGGTTCAATGTATATAATATATCAATAATAATTATAATAAGTAAATAACACTCATGGAAAAGTTTACATGCATTAGTTAGGATCACTCTTATAAATGGGGCAATTTTAATTTGCGCGTACCGAACTTCTGGCGGTCATTATCAGATCCCGATCACTGGGTTGAGGTTCATATTTATTTAAAAATATTATCTAATGACAAATAAGTGTAGAGCGTTTAGTTGGTGCTTATTTTACGATTCGCTGTTTGAATCTCATAACCGCTATGTAAGGTTAGTTTGTTTTATAAAACTCTCCCATGGTTTTCATAATTTATCAATGCAATTTCCAAATTCGTAGTGGTGTTCCTGGAGCTGTCTCACTGAAAATATGAGATCCACTGTTGATCTCCCAGGTCTGAATCCATACTGCTCTTCTCTCAATTTTCTCTCCACTTTGGCTCGTATTCTACTTTCTAATATCTTTTCATATATCTTGGCACAGTGAGGTATGAGTGTAACTCCCCTGTAATTTCTGCACTCCTTTCTGCTTCCTTTCTTAAATATTGGGACAATTAATCCTTTCTTCCAATCTTCTGGGGTCTTTTTCTCCTTCCATATCACCCTCATCACACGGTACAGCCACTGTTTCCCAACCTCCCCTGCTGCCTTCAACATTTCAACACTCACTTCATCCACACCTGGTGCCCTTCCTCCTTTCATCTTGTCTATAGCCATTTCCAGTTCTCTCCAAGTCAGGTCCTTTTCCATTCCTGTGTTGTCTTCTCCATCTTCCAATACACTGTCTTCCTCCCTATGACCATTTGGATTCAGCAAATCCTCAAAGTACTCTTTCCACACTGTCTTGAGTGCCTCTTTGTTGTGTACCTCATTTCCGTTTTTGTCCATCATTACCACATCCTCTCGCAGACCTCTTCTCTTACTTTTGACCATCCCATAAAGTACTTTCTTATTTCCTCTGCTGTCTTCCTCCATCATCTCTGTCCACTTTACCATCCACTTCTTCCTCTCCTCTGCGACAGTCTTGTTTGCTTCTTTCTTCTTTATCTTATAATCTTCCCTTGTCAGATCAGTTCTTTCCTGGAACCACACTCTGAAAGCCTTGTTCTTCCTTCCCACAGCTTCTTTTACTCTCTCATTCCACCATGGTGTCTCTTTACACCGCTTTCTGCTGCATGTTCTTCCACATACTGCCAATGCAGCTTCCACCATTGAGTTTTTGAATTGCTTCCATTCCTCTTCCCCTGTTTTAGGATTGTCTGTTGGCATCCTTTCCCTTATTATCTTCTGGAATTCTTCCTTGACTTCCTTTTCCTTGAGTTTCCATACTTTGATTCTCCTTTCCTGGTACTCTGTCCTCTTGCTATCCTTAACAACTCCCAGGTTCATTACAAGTATTCTGTGGTCGCTATCTAAGGCCTCTGATGGTATTACCTTTATATCTCTGACACTTCTCTTCATTTCCCAGTCGTACAGCATGTAATCTACCAAAGATTTCTTTGTTAAATCACTGCTGTACCACGTTACCTTGTGGCTTTCTTTCTTCCGGAACCAGGAGTTGCCTACCACTAAACCGTTTCTCTTGCAAAAATCCAGCAACTTTCTCCCTTCTTCATTCCTGCTACCCCATCCTTCTGCTCCCAATACATTTTCATATCCTTGCCTTTCACTTCCTACATGTGCATTCAAATCTCCCATGACAATGATGCTCTGCCCATTCAACTGCTGTTGTAGCTCCTCCTCAAAGTCTTCCTTCTCTTGAGCTGTACATCCAACTTGAGGGGCATATACCTGGGCTATCTTCAGGCTTCTTCCCTTTACAGTTACTCTGATCTTCATGATCCTGTCACTTATTCCCTTTACCTCTTCCTTCATTCCATCTCTCACAACTACTCCTACTCCACTGCTCCTTCCTTCACTGTTCCCACTCCAGTACAACCGGTACCCTTTCCTCAGTTCTCTGCGACCTTCTCCTTTCCATCTTGTTTCTGCCAAGCCCAGTACATCCAGTTTTCTTCTCTCCATCACATCTACAATCTCCTCCACTTTTCCTGTCAGTGTCTGTATGTTTAATGTTCCAACTCGTAGTCCATTAGCATATCCGGGTCGTCGTCGTTTGCATCCGTCCTTTCCGAGGCCTGTTCCTGGTTTGAAAGCAAATACACACATCAAAAAAAGTTTTGCATCACCTCGGTTCCCAGATCTCCGGCATATAGACGTTGACTGTGTATATTGTATCCAAGATACAGTCCCTTTGACTGTTCATAGATGTCACTAAAACTGCTCAAAGATGTAAACAACCATGCATGAGCAGGGCCTATTAGACGGAGGGGGTACGACAGCCGATCAGTTCCAGTCATTCCACCAGGACGAAGGTACGCTGCTCATGTTGTCTGTAGTTCTACCATGCCTAGAAGGTCAATACCGCAGTTCGATCGCGTCCGCATTGTTACTTTGTGTCAAGAAGGGCTCTCAACAAGGGAAGTTTCCAGGCGTCTCAGAGTGAACCAAAGCGATGTTGTTCGGACATGGAGGAGGTACAGAGATACAGGAACTGTCGATGACAGGCCTCGCTCAGGCCGCCCAAGGGCTACTACTGTAGTGGATGACCGCTACTTACGGATTGCCGCTCGGAGGAACCCTGACAGCAATGCCACCATGTTGAATAATGCGTTTCGTTCAGCCACAGGACGTCGTGTTTCAACTCAAACTGTGCGCAATAGGCTGCATGATGCGCAACTTCACTCCCGACGTCCATGGCGAGGTCCAGCTTAGCAACCCCGACACCATGCAGCGCGGTACAGATGGGCCCAACAACATGCTGAATGGACCCCACGGAATTGGCATCACGTTCTCTTCACCGATGAGTGTCGCATATGCCTTCAACCAGACAATCGTCGGAGACGTGTTTGGAGGCACCCTGGTCAGGCTGAACGTCTTAGACACACTGTCCAGCGAGTGCAGCAAGGTGGTGGTTCCCTGATGTTTTGGGGTGGCATTATGTGGGGCCGACGTACGCCATTGGTGGTCATGGAAGGCTCCGAAACGGCTTTACGATACCTGAATGACATCCTCCGACCCATAGTGCAACCATATCGGCAGAATATTGGAGAGGCATTTGTCTTCATGGACGACAATTCTCGACCTCATCGTGCACATCTTGTGAATGCGTTCCTTCAAGTTAACGACATCGCTCGACTACAGTGGCCAGCATGTTCGCCAGACATGAACCCTATCGAACATGCCTGGGATATGTTGAAAAGGGCTGTTTATGGACGTCTTGACCCACCAACCACTCTGAGAGATTTACGCCGAATTGTCGTTGAGGAGTGGGAATATTTGGACCAACAGTGTCTTGATGAACTTGTGGATAGTATGCCACGGCGAATACAGGCATGCATCAATGCAAGAGGACGTGCTACTGGGTATTAGAGGTAGTGGTGTGTACTGCAATCTGGACCACAAATGCTGAAAATCTAGCTGTATGATGGTACAACATGCAATGTGTGGGTCTCATGAGCAATAAAACGAGCTGAAATGTTGTTTGTGTTGATCTCTATTCCCTTTGTATTTAACGGTTCCGGAACTCTTGGAACCGAGGTGATGCAAAACTTTTTTTGATGTGTGTATATCAAAACGGATTTGATCCCACACGTCTGTTTACTCTCGAGGGTCAAGGCTGACTCAATACGTTGTACAGAACTTGACTGCAATACATAGTAGTTTGAACTGCAACACGCCTGAACTTGGCTGTCCTCACAAGCTATACAAGGCTTACTCGTATTACCTGTCTGAAAGACCTTGAAAGATCCACAACCTGCTTCCAGTCGACCGACCGGGTCAGGGAATGGAATGCATGAAGCCCCCATCTAGCGGCGAGGATATGAACTGTGCCGGCAGCCGAAGCCTGTCGCTCTCCCTTGGGGCAAGGATTAAATGAATGACAGATGAAATGCATGATAGTGGAGAGTGTTACTGAAATGAAATTTGTGACAGGGAAAGTCGGAGTAACCGGAGAAAAACATGTCTGCCTCCGCTTTGTCCAGCACAAATCTCACATGGAGTGACCGAGATTTGAACCATGGACCCAGCGGTGAGAGACCGGCGTGCTGCCACCTAAGCCACTGAGGCTGGTTCTGAAGAATTCTTGCCGGTGGTAAAATGAATTACAAGTTGACAGTGGTGAGACGCCATCTGTCTTCACGTAGGTATTGGTAGACTACAGTCTGCACGGTATGTCGGTGAATCATTGTGGCACGAACTTTGCGTTTGGTAACTTGAGTATTTCAAAATCGTATTATGTGAATGGCTCTAAGAAATTCATACACCTAACGGAAGAGTAGTGTATTAGCATAGTAGAATTAGTAATATTAATCTTCTATCTATATATAAAAAAGAAAGTCGTGTTAGTTACACTATTTATAACTCAAGAACGGCTGAACCGATTTGGCTGAAAATTGGTGTGGAGGTAGCTTAGAACCAGGAGACGGACATAGGACACCAACGAGCTAGAGAAAGGTATATAGAGTGAAAATGGCGCCGCCATTTTGGAAGCAGGTTGAACTGGCAGCCGCCATGATATACACAGTCAAGAGGGTGGGAAGCAGGGAGAGGCATGACTAACGAGGCGTAATATAAGATTAGGCCAACGTAAGGCCTGGCAATTTAATTTGTACATTGAACGAAAACTAACACAATCATCTTACAAGACAATAAGCTACGTTGCTTATGCACAGTACATTGCATGATTTCATTGTCCTTTTAAAAAAATAAGTTTTGTGTACAACTGACACACCTGTTGACCTATCTCACTTTGAGCTGTATTTCTGCAGATGTGTGAAGCCTGCATGTATCATAAGTTACTGTTCAACAATTCGCTCGATGAGTGAAGCATAGTGAGACTTTTCCCCAGGTTCAGTAGCTGTAAATAGATGGTCAGATTTCTGAAACATATAACCCGGCAGCATAGCATAGACAATCTGTCCGCAACTTCAGCATGATATTCTTCGTGTTCTTTCGCAACATACAGTCATTCTTCCTGATGACACTCTCAGCTGTTTTACGTAATTTCACTACATCATTTGATGGATTCAAAAGGCCATCTTTCACGTGTTTCTCTTTAATCAGTCCTTCTTTCTCAACATCTTGACCGGATAAAAGCACTTCATTTTCTTCATCTTCCGTGGGCTAGGGACAGAATATGTGTGATCATGGCTAGATCCTGCACCTTGCTGTAGAATTTCTGAGAAGAAAGAAAAAAATGAAAGATTAGTAAAGCCTGTTACGTTTCCCAAAATGAGTTCAAAACAACGAACTAGAGAAAGTATACCTCGTTGGCTTACGAAGATTGATATTTGAACAATTTTACTTTATAGCTATTATTATTATGGCCCACGACTATATTTCCTTAAATTTTAAGACAGCCTAATATATTTACTCAATGATATCAAGGTCTTCTGCAACAATGCTATCTGATTGCGAGTGTTCTGTAGTTTCCTGGAAACTTCGCTTCTTCGGCGAAGATCTACAGGCCTGCTTCTTCTGCAAATGTGCAGGAAAATTGGAAATTGTAGGTAGGCCTACTGCATTAGCTAGTAGACGTCGACTGTCATTTGCTACATACATATATTTATCTTCAAAGTGTAGAGAAGAAATAAAGATGTATCTCGTGGAATACCATTTATCCCTTTTTCATGTTGACAACCCATTGTTTTGTTAGTTCCTGGTTCTGCAAAGGGAATCTGAAATGTAAATATCACACAAACATAAACTGCTGCATCACCTTTTCATTAATTTATGAATTTGGATGGCATTTCTTTCCTGAAATACGACACTCCTGTTGTCTTATTACTTCTATTCGTACAATTGAATGACGAACACACTGACGGCATGGCCTATGCATTTTTAAATAAATTTCATTCAACGCATGTTCCCGCACAGCCCGAACAATCACATCAAGCTCTTGTCAGACGACGTTTTGAATCATGGCCGCCTTAACTCGGGTTGCCTCCGCCCAGAGCGCTGCTACGCGGCTCCTTTCCTCTCTATATACCTTTCTCTAGCTCGTTGTAGGATACTTTTTTATCCCGTGACGTGACATAAAACGTCGAAGAGAATACAAGTCACTATAAAACGTAACGCAAATGACAGCTAAGGCAAGTCGTTTCCAGGCAACAGTAGCTCTTGACGAGACACGGCCGACTGGAAGCGAGTAGCACTCTCCACTACCGGTATAGAAAATGAGGCTCGTATAATGAAATCCCGTTAGTTATTCAACGTAATTTGTATAGGGGTGTGTGTTAGGTAGTCAGCCCGAAGGCTGGTTGGATCCTCAAAAAGCACCGCCGTTAGGTTATGTGTGTATATACCCACAAAAACCCAAGGCAGCGCTGTATTGAGGCGTACTAGGCAAGATGAGGAGTGAGGTAGTTTGCCATTGCTTTCCTCACTGAGTCAGAACAGCAGTACTAACCCTATGAGTAGAACCTTTCACAGCATCCACAGGCACTGACTGTGCCCCGGATGTCATTACTAAGCACCACCCATACCTCAGTAGCTTCCATATAATCACAGCCATGAGTGAGACTGAGACCTCGGTGCAAAGCCACATTTTACTCTAGCCTGTGCCAACAGGCAAATGCAAATGTACTGCATTCATCAAGATATGGCAAAGAGGCCCTTGTATAGGAGTAGTAAATCCAATTTACAATAGATGGCGCGAGTAGCTTCAACAAAATGGCGTGCGTTTGTTTCAAGAAAGTCCCACAGGCGTTCATATACCATTCATCCCATTGCGATGAAACTTGGGTGAGATGTTCTGTACACTTCAGGTAAGGTTTCTGGCTGAGTAAATCCACTTAACAATTGGTAGTCAAAGTGAAAGGTTGTGTTTTTCCCGAGCTCTCAGGTGTGCTGAAATGGGTAGTTCTCTGTAGTTGAAACGATTCGAGCGCCGTCACCCATTTGTTGAATATACTCGTACGCTACCTATTGTAAAATGGATTTACTAATTCGAAAACCTTCCCTGACGTGTACACAACAACTCATCAAAATTTCATCACAATCGAATGCATACGGGATTTTGTATAAACGATTTGCGCGCCGTTACACATTTGTTGAATCTACTTGTGCGCCACCCATTGAAAAACGGATTTACTAATTCATACACATTCGCAGGACTGTACTCAACTCACCAAAGTTTTAGTGTTAATGTCCGTCAGCTTCTAAATAACAGATTTGGTGACAAATGGATATGTTAAGGTGGACCAATTGCCTGGCCTCCATGCTTTCCGGACCTAAACCCACTAGATATTTATTTGTGAGGGCGTTTGAAAGCTCTTGTGTATCGAACCCCAGTACAAGATGTTCAGAGTGTCCGTGCCCGTATTATGGAAGACTGCGAAACCATTCGCAATACTCCAGGGATACATCAGCGCATCCGTGTATCACTACGACGGTGGGTTGTTGCATGCATCAATGCACACGTAGGACATATTGAACATCTCCTGTGAGAAAGAGTTGCATGTGGTATGCTGGGACATTCTGTTCTTGTGTGTTTCCCATGATTAATGAGTTGGAAACAATAAGGTATAACATGGAAACAAAGCGATTCCGGACCCATGTTCATATAAAAAAAATCTTCGTCTACGTGTGAGGAATGTGTCCTGCTTTTTGTGCCGTACCTTTTTGTCACACCCTGTATATACACTAATACCAGTAAGAGGATTTGATGACTGTGTGGTCGCAAGTCCCAATATGATTCAAAAACAACGGCAACTATTTCCTTCTTCAGATATTTACCTGAAGTAATCTTCAAGATGGAGGAATCTACAAAGGATTAAACAATTATTTATAATCATGGCAGAGCGCAGTTTCCTGTCAAAAAGATGCACTCTACTTCTTATTTAATTTCATGGCATCAGAGAACGGAAGTGAAACGTAATTGCTTTAGTGATAATTCATCCACAGACATAAATATAGGCCTACAATAAGAAAGAGAAAGATATTTCCAGAACCAAGATATAAAATGAATGAGAAAATTAAAAGGTGTGTAATGGAGAGAGAGAGAGAGACAGGAAAAGAATACAGCGGGCAGAAGAAAAATGAAAGCAGTTCTTGATCTAACATTTGTTAACTTCAAACCAGGGACCCGGAACAGAACGTAACGCGGAACGGAACTCTTGTCTATGTGGAACGGAGAAATTCCGTTATCTCCAAGGTTATTTCCAAGTTGTAACGTTACCGCTGTCTGTTCCAAGCGTAACGTTACCGTCCTGGAACGGAACTGATTCTGAAACCGTACCTGGTATCTGGAACAGTGGAATGTTAGCCGAGCCTGTACCGGTACAGCGTATTGGAGACGGGTGGAACGTTACGTTGTCCCGTACCGAAATGAACAGAGGAATATCCGATACGTTACAGTTCGGAACATTCTACTTATAATAACGGAACAAACAGACGGAACGGAACGTTACAAATTTAACGGGATTGTATTGTTACAAGGCTGCGTTATGACGTCTCAAGGTCAAGCAGAAGGCGTGCGATGTAGCTGTTATTTTTATTGGGACGACGTGCATGCATTTACTCACTCAATCCCATTTTCCCGCTCACCTCACAGCACGCCAGCCTTCTGTTTCATCTAATGTAGAGATCCTGTACCCCAAAAGAAGCTGCGCGACTCCGTCCCCTCGTTGTGATCGGTTGATCAAAATTTCTTTGGGATACCGTACACGATTTGTGAGGTAGGGCAATGGGCAAAGCACAGTGCTATCAAGCGGTTCCGTGGCACATTTTCCGTATATAACTAAGTATATCTAAGTTGCGGGAACACCGTAGTGTTTGTTTGTACTTCAACGTTGATTATCACCGAGACATGAGGTTTGAGTCCACATATAAAATGTATACATTTCAAGCTGCCTGGAGTTGGAGAGGGGAGTACAGACGATTCTCTAGTTTAATCAAATTTTGGTTGGCTTACATATCATTGACAATCATTTCATGTCTCTGCTTTCAGAATAAGGCTATATTATGACTACCCACATCGTCACTCCAAGAGGACAGCGAAATACTTATTATTAGACTATTGTTATTATTATTATTATCATCATTAGACAGTTATTATTATTTTCATAATTATTAGTCAATAATGATTATTATTAGTATACTATTATTATTATATTTTTCATTATTCTAGACAATTGAGTTTGTACAAAAATTCGCTATCCAGCAACAGAGAAACTACCTTATACTATCGGGGCGCAGTTAGCCTATTATTAGGAACCGGATTCTTAGGTTCTTATCTATTTTTCCCATACTTCTAAATACTTTTAAGAATCACACTGAAATTCCGTACTACCTAATAAACTAAATAATACGCGAGTACCTAAAAATAACTAATTGCAGTTTTGTACCATTTATTGTAGTATATTTCAAATTGTGTCCATAATCCTCGAAATTAAATGTGAAGATAGTGTTTATTCCTAGCTCCAGTTGATTGAAAGCAATCCTACCTACAGGAAAAATGAAATATTTTCAGCACTTTCCAGCTTATATATTATTGTTAGGTTATTTACCGAGAGGAAAGAGCGAATAAATCTCTTATTATTCCCAAGAATCCAATATTGTAAAGAATCAACATTATTTGAACGAGATAGAGAGTGAAAATCATCTCTGACATCCTTGGCTTTATTGCAATCCCTAAAAGTGTAAAGTTATCGGTGATAATTTGATTACGCATGAAAATGAAAATCCACAGCCTGCTTCCAGTCTCCGACCGGGTCAGGAATGGAATGAATGAAGCCCCCATCTAGCGGCGAGGATATGGACTGTACCGGCTGCCGAGGCCTGACGCACTCCTCTGGGGCAATGATTAAATGAATGACAGATGAAATGAAATGATAGTGGAGAGTGATGCTGGAATGAAATTTTGACAGGGAAAACCGGAGTACCCGGAGAAAAACATGTCTGCCTCCGTTTTGTCCAGCACAGATCTCACATGGAGTGACCGGGATTTGAACCACGGACCCAGCGGTGAGAGGCCGGCGTGCTGTCGCCTAAGCCACGGAGGCGAGTTGATTACGCATCATTATGTAAAATATTTACTCTCTCGTTGCAATCAGATTGTCTACTAACAATGAGGTATTAATTTTAAGCCTTATGTAATGTATGTCAACTTTCGCTACCCTTTAAACATATGAACCTATTGTAAAAACCCATTCTACCTAATAAAAAACTAAAAAGAACAATTTTATGTTTTTGAAAACATAAAATGACAATTTTAAAAACCACCAAAATCCGGCCCCTATTTATTATATTCTGATGGTTGGGTGGTAGAGCAGCGGACTCTGTACTGGGATAAACGCCAGGAAAGAAGAAGATGGTTGGGTGGTTTCGTAAGTATGACAAGAAGTTCCGTGAAGAACTATACAGCCTACTTTTCATGACAATGATTATTCTACAGTATATGAACCTATCTAGAACAATGACGAAATTAAGTTGGTAATATCGAAATATCTAATTAGTTCAAAACATACCTGGTGTAATGTAGCCTAATAACGCACTACAGTTGGCAGCCCTGGTGACTGAATATATTCTTATTTCCATCTCTTAAGGTACACAATACAACATTTGGTTGAACTCCAATGGACGTTACATGCAGTTAGACACTGGATCTATCAGCACGCGTAAAAGCATGTTGCCAACAATACCATGCGTGTGCTGGTCAGAAATAATCTGAAATTTTATGATATCTTGTTGTGCCAATTTTGGATGAAATCCATTTGTTAGTATAGAAGTTACATGTATTTTAAAATTGGACCTATCAACAGGCATAGAATCACGTTGGCAGCACTGACTTATATTAATTACTCCAAACTAATCTAGAAAGTCAGGTGCTATACGTGTGTAAAGTATAGAGCTATTGGCTTGCATACTTTCTGAATGATTGATATTAGGGTAAAAAATATAGACAGCATTTATTAACAGTTGGCAGCCCTGATTGCTCTTAACAATACTTATAGTCATATCTGTTATGTTACACATAGCACATACGAAATTTGGTTGAAATCCAACTGATAGTATAGAAGTTACATGTATTTAAAAATTGGTACTATCAGCAGGCTTATAATCATGTTGGTAGAACTGATGCATGTAAGTTACTCCAAATTAATCTAAAATGTCAGAATATACGTGTGCATAGTTTAAAGCTGTCGGCTTGCATACTTTCTGATATATTGGTATTTGGATAACAAAAATAGAGAGAGCAATTATTAACAGTTGGCAGCCTTGGTGGCTCTTAAGAATATGCTCAGTCATATCTGTGTATGTACACATTCTACATACAAAATTTGGTTGAAATCCCATCGATAGTGTAGAAGTTATATGCATTTAAACATTGGACCTATCAGAAGGCTTAAAATTATGTTGGCAACATTGTCAAGTATGGCCTCCTGGAAATTAAACTGATATAGTATTATCTACATGTGTGCCAATTTTGGAATAGCTCCCATTCATACCTTGCAAGATATCCATGGAGCTCAAATTTCTAGTGCGTTTTTCAGCAGTTGGTAGCACTGACATCATTTTCAAATATGGACGTGAGATATTCCGGTGCACATCTTTACTCATACTAAATTTGGTTTTGATTGCTGCAGCCGTTTAGGAGTTGATAGGGGGGGGGGGGACACACACAGACAGACAGACAGACAGACACACATTTTCCCGGATCGATCTCATAAGTCTACTTTTTCCTCATTTTTGCAAAATGTGAAAAGTAGGCTAGGGCCCACAGCCACTCCTATTTCAGTACACGAGCTATCGAGTCTATTACCAACAGGCCGAGTGGTTCGAGGCTGGCTGGCGTACCTCTGGTCGTATTGGGTACTGACGCACATTAGTAGTATATGCCAAAAGCATAAGATGGCGTCGATAATTTAGAGGTGGAACACCCGATTCGACGAGTTGGCTGGGTATCGGGCTGGTCCGGAAGGCACCAGTAGCCAGCCTAACGCCACTATGGTGGATACTGTCCAGCATTTTCAAGGTTGCCGGTCTTTCTGAACCGTAAGCCGCAGAACCATAGTCTAGCCGGGACACGACGAGGGCTTGGTAGAACCGTAGCAGCACCGCTCCGTCAGCCCCCCACGTAGTGCTACTAAGAAACTTGAGCATGTTCAGTTTCCTGAGACACGTCGTTCTTAGTTGCCGTATATGGGGCTGCCACGTTAATTTGCTGTCAAAATGGAGCACCAAGAAGCGATAAGTGTCAACCAACGGCAACGCAGCATACCTGAGATGTAGTTTAGGGTGTAAGTGTAGCCTTCGGAGCCGACAAAAATGGACGACGGAGGATTTCGCTGATGAAAACCGGTCGTGAGCCCACCTGTCGACCCGGTTAATAGCTATCTGCAATTGCCGTTCCACGATTGACATACTTCCAGAGCTGTAAAGCAGAGCTAAATCGGCTACATACAGCGATGGAACTATCGTGGGCCCGGTGGCGGTAACAATGCCGTTTATGGCAACCTCTTTTACTTTTACGCTCATCGGCGTATCGCAGATTCTTTCTTCTTTTATATTTAAGGAAAATATATCAATTCAAAACAACCATTTATTGACACTTCTGGATGCCATGACAGTTAATTTTACAACAGTGGATAAAAGATAATAAAGAAAAAAATGACAATCTTAATGTAGCATCTTTGGCCAAGAGATATGACACACTCTCACCTTTAGTTGGTGGAAGAACAACTCAACCATACATAAATAACTATAATTACCTCAAAATACAGTAATCATAAATCTAATCACTTTGGTGTATTTACAGCTCTACCACATTTAGTGGTTACTCTTGACATCCCTTCTCATCCCTAAACACATTTAGGCTAATGAGACTTTTGTCATTTTTTGAAGAGAAAGGCTCTTCCTGTACCAATCTCGCGACTATTTTTTCTGCTGACATTATCTCCTCACATGATAATTCTCCACGAGCTCTTGTAAGGTTTGCTCTTCGTGTATTTTGGATAAACCTCTTTATCCAAGCAACCAACCGAATTATTTTTCCATAGCTTGAAAAATATAAGAAATACCAATTTAAATCGTGGTACCTGCACTGATCATTATTTACATGTTTTGGGGTGCTACATGAAGTATCTACAAAGTAACTCATTATTTGAGTTGTTTTTCTCTTTTCTTGCAAAATCAGCTCTGCCTCTGCAGGTGGAAATTCACCAGGCCACTCTGGCCGGTCCTTTCGTAAAAACTCTGGCCCCTCCCACCATTGAAGTGCTAACAATTTTTCTGCCAGACAACTCCTGAAGGAAGATCTGCAGGATTCAAATGGCCAGGAACATATCTCCACATTTCTGGTAAAGTCAACCGATGGATTTCTTTAACACGGTTGTTGACAAACACAGTCCATGTTTCTTCCTATAGAATCCATGCTAAAACCGTTGTCGAATCAGTCTAGAAATTCAACTTGACATCTTGGTAGTTTAGTCCTTCTAGCACTGAATTACCTAATCTAGCTCCCACTGTTGCAGCAATTAGTTCCAGTCGGGGAATGATGACTGTGTTTAATGGGGCTACTCTTGCTCTGGCTGCAAGAAGGTGTACCTTACTCTCACCGTCAATTTGTAGTCGTATGAAGACTACTGCAGCGTAGGCCTGTGCACTAGCATCACACAAAATATGTAGACTGACATCCCTGTGGTTCTTGGAATAATGAAACCAGCGTGGAATTCTCATCTCTTTCAGGAGAAAAAGGCTTAAATACCAGGTTACAAATTGGTCCTTAATATCAGTAGTAACCTCTTCATCTCAAGATATACCACTTAGCCATAACTTATGTAATAACAATTTAGGAACAAGAAGTACTGGACTAACTATGCCAATCGGATCAAATATCTTTTGTGCAACTGACAGAATGGATCTTTTCGTGATCACTCTCAATTCATGGTTCTGTCCCCATTCCAAGTTTAACAATAAATTGTCAGATTCCAAATCCCATCGTAAACCTAGCACCGCTGTCCGTCCTACAAGAATGAAAGCATCATTGTTGGCCTGCCAACCTCTGAGGTCGAACTTTCCTTCCTGCATTATATCACTTGCTTCATTAATGAATTCTTTCAGTTCTGATTCAGTAACAACACTGGTTACAACATTGTCCACATAAAGGCTCTCTTTAAGTCTTGATATCTGTCCTTTACTATATTGACAATCTTCCATTGCCTTGTCCAAATGGTAATCAAGAACTGCTCCTAAAAGGAAAGTGCTATATTTTAATCCAAATACCACCCTCCGATGCCGAAAAATCTGTATATTCTTCCAGTCATTTGGATCACAACAGAAGAACCTAAGAAAATCTCTGTCTTCTTGACGAACACTTATTTGTAGAAAAGCCATTTCTACATCAGCTGTCACCCCAAATCTCCCTTCCCGAAATTTTAGTAACAGGGAAGGAATCAGTTCAATCAGATTGGGTCCACACTCTAAACAATGATTGAGAGAAGGAACATTTCTACCTCTTGCTGACACGTCAAATACAGGACGAACTCTGGTGGAGCTATTCTCCTTAATAACAGTTCGATGTGGTAGGTAGTGTCCATAATTCCCTACTTCTTTGACTGGTACTTCTTCAATAATTCCCAGTTCTTCCCACTCAGCTAGAACTGCATCGTATGAAATGAGAAGATTTTGAGACTGAAGCTTTCTAGTGGTAGATTCTAACCTTTTGAGTGCTAGCTCCCTGTTGCTAGGAAGAGCCAAGCTATCTTATTTCCATAGCAATGAAACTTCGTAACGTCTCTCATCATTTACAGTAATACCTCTTAGAAAATCATCTCTAATTTGAAGCTGTCTTTCATTTTTGTACATTTTAACAGCTGAGTCTGAGATTCCAATGGTATCTAGGCTCCAGCGATCGTTGATCTCATTAACAAACAGAGCTGTAACTTCTTCTGCCAACTTAACAGAAGATTGTTGTGGAACATTCCCCATCAAAGTCAAGCCTAAATTTGTTTCCACAGCAACCAAACCAGAAGATAGAACTTTAATATTTCCTGTCAGAAGTTTGTCCGCTACATCCGCTCCAATCAGCAAGTCCACAGGCCTAGACTCATCCCCAATATCTGTTAGGCTGATATTCCCTTCCTCAAGTTCATTCAACCAAGGTCCTTTCTTGACCGAAGGGATGCCATTACATATTAAAACCTGATCCAATACTTCAAAATTACATTGATATTTTCCATATAGGCTTTAAATTTCTACTTTGTAACATGAATGTTCATTAACACTCGTTTTCACTCCCCCAAAAAGGTCATGTTTAATTTTTTCAGTTCTGAATGGAGTGTAACCTAATCTTTTAACAATGTCTTTCTTAACATAGGATCTTTGGGATCTTGAGTCAATTAAGGCTCTAACAGAGAAGGAAGAGCCAATACCTTTCATCTTTATAAACAAAGTTTGCAAAATAACTTTAGGATATTTAGAAATATTACTCAGCGAATTTGTCTTTTGTTCATTCTTCCCCCCGGATTGCCTGTGTTCGACATTATTATGGGATATATTTTGTTTATTCTGAGGTAAATCAGGGTACATCAGAACTTGGTGGCTCTTACTAAAAATAATGCACCGTACTACGGCTTTACATTTATTGACACAGTGTCCCTTCTTAAAGCACTTAAAACACCCACCCTTGTCCTTTAGGACCTTCTGTTTCCCAGATAGACCTAATTAGTGTGCTTTAAAGCAATTAAGGGCGTCATGTTGACCTCCACAAAAAATACAGTACCCTCTCCTCTCCTCAACTGGGTTAGTGTTTAACAAGTCAGCTGCAGTAGCAATGTGCTCTGACAATTTGGGTTGGTCTCTACTCCTGTTATTATCTTTGATTCCAAAACCGGAAATTGCTAAACTGATCCGTTCCTCGGCTTCCACTTCCCTTTTCATGAATAGCATGAGATTGTCTAACCTATCTTTCGAATCACGTGTGTGTGCAAAATTGGAACTTCTTTGCCAGGCCCTAAGAAACTCCTCAGGCAAACATGACTCTACTAAAGGATACAACATAGATGCACACTTATCTGTTGTAACACCTAAGGTTTCAAGTGACCGTATGTGCGATTCCAAGTTGTCATAAAGGCTACACATTGAATTGCCATCACCGGGAGTGGATGATTACTTAAGAACTAAAGATAACAACTCTCTTACGTAAACTTCAACCAACAGATCATCTCTACCGAACCTGCTCTTTAAACATTCCACTGCCTTCGTATAATTTTCCCCAATAGGTGGAAAACTTTCAGTAATTTCTCGAGCACGAGACCCTTTCACTGTAGCTTGCATTAAGTATTGAAACTTATCTTCCGGTGCAATATCCGGATCCGTGTCTATCTTTTGAAACTGGCCCCTGAACTGTATCCACTGTTTTACATCGCCATCAAATTTCCTTAGTTCTAATTTAGGTAGTTTGAATTTTCTCTTACTCACAAGATCTACACTGCTACAATCACTGTTGTCTTGAGCGATACCTCCTGAAGGTAGAATATATTCAACACTCACCTCTATATCAAGAAATTGACGTTGATAGTCATCGGCAAGTCTACATTCGTCGTTCAAGTCCTCTTGGCCGACGTCAAGTTATAGACTTACGACCTTACCATCCAGCTGCAGGAGCTCATCATTTTTCTTCCAAAGTAAAGAAAGGGAAACCTGAACTTTCCTTCGCTTTTCATGACCTGTCATCTGGACGTCATCAATTTCACTTTTGAGGTTATTCAACTGCCTCGAAAACGCCGCCCGTGTTACCTTACGTAGCTTTATCGCTCGATCCAGTTCACGTTGGGTTGTCTCCATAATTAAAATATATTGATATATTTATCCTATCACTGGTCGCCACTTATTTTACTTTTACGCTCACCGGCGTATCACAGATTCTTTCTTCTTTTATATTTAAGGAAAATATATCAATTCAAAACAACCATTTATTGACACTTCTGGATGCCATGACAGTTAATTTTACAACAGTGGAAAAAAGATAATAGAGAAAAAAATAACAATCTTAATGTAGCATCTTTGGCCAAAAGATATGACAACCTCGAACAAGGTGACAGAACAGAACCCTGAGGAACTTCGTTTTCTTGGGTATAATATTGCGATATGTTCTACCGACCCTTACACGGAAGAGTCGGACTACATGAAATTCGTAATGAAAGTCGGTAGATTACCACGGAGTCCCTACTCATGAAGGGTGGAAAGGATCTCGTAGCGCCATATGGTATCGTAGGTAATTCGGAGAAATGCCTCCTGTATGGCGCTCACAAGTCGCACCAGATGGACGGTGGTGGACATATGGGAGCGAAATCTAGACTGGTACCCTGACAGTAAGCCCTCTCTTCCAGGAACCACACCAGTCGATGGTTCACCATCTTCTCTCGCAGCTTACATGGGGCATTTGAGAGGCCTGTAGCTGCTGACAAGTTTGGGATCCTTTCCAGCCTTGGGAACCGGTATCATGATCCACTATCGCCATTGAGATGGAAACTGCCCATCAATCCATATACGATTGAAGAGGACCAACAATTGCTTTATACTGGATTCCCACAGATGTTTTAACATTTGATTCTGTATGTTATCCGGTCCGGGAGACGTATCCCTACACAGTGAAAGCGCACTGCGCAGTTCCCTTTCAGAGAATGGTACATTGTAGGACTCCAAAACAGCAGTGGCAAAGGACAAGGGGTGAGCCTCCGCCTCCCGCTTCAGAGTCAGAAACGTAGGATCGTAACTCCCAGAACAGGATACATCATTGAAGTGCGATCCAATACGGTTGGCAATGGCGAGTTGGTCCGTGATGATGTCTCCGATGATGGAGACTCCGTGTGCCATCAATGATATCGGGAGTCCGGAGATCCGACGAAGCTTAGTCCACACTTGAGATGAAGGAGTATGTGTCGTCATAAACAAAACATACTTTTCCCACGTCGTTTTATTACTCTCCCGAATCAGATATCGGGCTCTAGCACGCATACTTTTGAAGGTGATAAGGTTGACCATAGTGTTTTGCCTCCGATAGCATTTGAAAGCACGTCGACGATCTTTAAAGGCTGCTGCAATCTCGGCTGTCCACCAAGGGGCAAGTTTCCGGTGGGAGTTGCCGGATGAGGAAGGTATTGTTTCCTCAGCAGCAGCCGAAATACCATGCGTTATGTGAATGGTATGATCATAGACACTCTCAAAGGTATCTTCGGCAAAATCAGCACGTGCTGTGAAAGTTGTCCAATCAGCCCGATGGAGAAGCCATCGACTTGGTAATTCGATGGCTCTCTGGTTCGGAAGAGTAACGATAATCGGGAAATGGTCACTAATACAAAGGTCGTCGTGTACACCCCACTGTAGCAGGGGAACCAGCGCACGACAGCACAAGGTGATATCGACATTTGAATAAGTGCCGTGTGCAATAGAGAAGTGCGTGGGTTCCCCTGTGTTTAACAAATACAGCTCCAGCGCCTGATCAGTCTCTCAAAATCTCTCCCTCCATCACTAGTGGTAGCGGAGCCCTAGATGGTGTTGTGAGCATTAACATATCCCAGAAGGAGAAAAGGAGGGGGTGAGCTGAGAGACTAGATCCACCAGCTGGTTTCAATCTATTTGAGAATCAGGTGGAATGTACACGTTACATACTGTTGCCATTACTGGCGACGAAGTACGAACTGCAACTGCCTCTAGCTGAGTACGCAACGGCACCTCTTCACTAAAGAGGTTAGAGTGGACGAGAATGCAGACGCCACCGACGGCCACAGCTCCATCCACCGGGTCTTCAAGGAAGAAGTTGAAGTAACGCATTATTGTCTCACGTCCAGGACGAAACCTGGATTCCTGAAGACAGACAATGGTTGCCGAAAACGAAGATATTAATTGACGTAACTCATTGAGATGACCAGAATAGCTATTACAGTTCCCTTGTAAGTAGAAGTGGGTCTTCTACTTACGCTTGACCGTTTGCCACCATTCCCCATCTCTAGTTGGATATGATGGGGCAGGAAAGCGCACCTCAATCTCCACATCTCGGTCCGAAGACGAAGAAAATGGAGCGGGCAGTCCCCTGGATGGCGCGCGGTCCTCGTCGGACTTCACGAGTCTCGCTCTTGGGGAAGAGCGAGAGCCGTGTCGAGGGACTTTCTCCCGGTCCGAAGACTGGGTGTCTGTCCCCGACATGTCCCGAAGAGATTTCTTTCTTGATCGGCGCTGACGTCTATTTGGGGAAGTAGATGGTCGCTTCCCCACAGACGCCAGTTCCTTATAAAACATGGCCGCTCCTGCTGACACCGCTCCACTGGTGGTGGTGGAAGTGGAATGGCCAGCAGATACCTGAGCAGCCCTGTCTCTAGGAGAGGAAGAGAAACGGCGCTGAACCGTTCCTCTCTCCTCCGCTGATGTATTTTCCTATTTGTAGGAGAGTTCCTCCATACGGACGAGTTTGACTTCAGCCGGCTTCCCTCCCTTGATGGTCGAGGGAGCGGGAAGGCCAGCAGAGTCAGTAGCCACTCCGTCAGGAGGAGGGCGAGGGAGATGGCGACGAACCTTCTCTCTCATCTCCACTACTACTTTTGTCATATCGGGTGGACTGGAAGAAGGACCAGCCCTGGTTGGCAAACTCTTCTTTCCCCTGTTAACTGAGGAAGACATGTTAGCCGACCGGTTCGAATAAGAAGAAGAGGACTTCTCCGATTTCGCCGGTTTAGATGGTATAACTGTCGCCTTCTTTTCCTTGCCCGAAGAAGGTTGTGGGACCTCCTTCGGGCAGACAATTTTCGCTGGTACAGCGAGGGGTGATTTCAAATCTGCTGAATTACCGGACGTCGAGGGTTCTACACTGGGAACTGTGACAGCAGGGGTGAATGAGGTCGTCGCTGCGGCCACAAACGTCACCCGAAATTTGGGGGCATTAATATCACGGTACCTCTTGCGAGCATCGTGATATGAAAGCCGATGCAATGTTCTGATTTCTTGGATTGTGGCTTCTTTACAGAACTCAGGGCACTGCTTCGATCGTGGAGAGTGGCTTCCTTGGCAGTTATACCAGGCCCAAAACAACTGTGAACATGAGGGAGGAGCCAGATTCACGTGCTCACCCGCGCCAGCCAATTGCATAGCGCGGCGTTGCCTAGTTAACTACGCAATCTGGGCTCGCTGTGCCGTACGAAATCCCTATTTCTCTCCGGGCACGAAAATCATTAATTACCCAATTATTTAGATGAACCTATGTTACAGAGCTAAACATTTTGAAGCTGACTGTGCAAACCCCATGACGATACGACCAGCCGTTCGGGAGATATCATCTGCTCTTGAACTGAAGGGATAATTAGAGCGAAGAATGGTTAGGTGTTGAAATATTTAGTTTCGCTGGGGAAGATAACAGTGACAGCATGGCTGTATCAATTCAGTAGTGGAGCTTATAGAAGTTAGTGCTGTGAGATGAAGTTTTGAACTCATAACAATGTTCCGTAGCAAGCCGAGTGGCAGTCGAACAGCGAGGTAAGAACAATATTTTTCAGGGTATACGGCCTTTTAAAGAATCTTTCGAATACAGAAGTACGTGAAAACACAAAATCTGATAACCTGTGTTGTTGTGTTGTCGGCAAATATGTTTTCTTTTTTAAAATTGAGTCGAATAAAACTCACCTCTTCACAGTCTTACCTCACGAGGCATAGAGTACCCGGTTCTAACCCTAAGACCAGAACTAAATGTCTTGATTGAGCCGTGAATCGAATCTGGACATCATGGGTGACAGCAAGAGTTGTTGTTGTTGTTGATTATTATTGTTGTAGGGGCTTTGTGACATCGTGGTCATGTAGCCCCGTGTATTAGGGTGTGTGTGGAATTTATCTGATAACCTGTGACACTGTGATGTCTCTACTAGTGTGTATATTTGTAATTGAGGAAGGATTTGCGTAGGAAGCGGCCGTGGCCTTACGTTAGGTACCATCCCGGCATTTGCCTGGAGTAGAAGTGCGAATCCACAGAAGAACCACTTCCAGGATGGCTAAGGTAGGAATCCAACCCACATATTCCTAGGTTTGCATCACGAGGCTGAGTGTACCGTGTTCCAGCCCTCAGACCAGAATTACATTTGTTGGGAATCGTACCCGGGACTCCGCGGTGACAGCCAAGAATGGACAGCAATGTGCTAGCCAGTACACCACAAGGTGGTCTCCAATAAACAAAAACTGATCCCAAAAATTGTATTCTCTGTTTCTATTACCTTATAAAGGGCTACCAAGCAATGTTACTCAGAATGGCTTGGGGTGTAGATTACGTCATGTGATATAATAACGTTGTAATTGTTGTTTCATTTGAGGGGCTTGGACATATTGGTACTTTAGCCCCGTGTACTTGTCTGAAAATCTGGGTTACTGTGGTGTCTGTATTAGAGTGTGTGTATTATTATTATTATGGTGAGGATTGGGAAGGAGGCGGCCGTGTCCTTAAAGGAACCATCCCGGTATTTGCCCGGAGTATAAATGAGAAACCCCTTTCAGGATGACTGAGGTAGGAATTTTACCTACATCTTCCCAGCTTTGCCTCACGAGATTGAGCGAACCCTGTTCTAGCCCTCAGACTAAAATTAAATAGCTTGGCAGAGCCGGGAATCGAACCTGAACCTCCTGCGCGACAGCCAAGAATGCTGGTCGCTGGTGGTCACTTTCACGAATAACGTTTGTGTGGCATCTTATATCTGCCTCATATCACATTGTGTGCAATCCGTTGTGAGGATAGATATTCGTAGGATTAGGTCCCCCAGCTCGTACATGCGCTTGCATTCGGAGCGCCTTGTGTTCTGGGGGAACGTCGTGTGTATACTGCGAGCGTAGGGCTGTGTGTGTCATCTCTGCCAGTCTCACTGTGGCAACAGCGCTCCGCTGGACGCATGCTAATGGGCGAGCCCATGTTCACAGTTGTTTTCGGTCTGGTATAGGACAAATCGGGGGAGGCGTACACCTCTCACCCTCATGTGTCCCCTTGTCACACTCTCTACACACGGCCTTGGCAGTGCACCTGGCAGAAACATGCCCGAATTTCTGGCATTGATAACATCACATAGGTGGAGGGATGTACGGTCGAACATCGCAGTGGTTCGATGTGACCTACATCTGCTTAGGTAAAACATCACCCTCAAAATGGAGAATAAAAGCGCCGGTATCAACGCTGTTCTCTCCAATCTTTCGGGTGATGCGCCCAATCTTGGTGACGCCTATCTTCCCCAGATTCCGCAACAATTCCGCATCGCTATTCAAAATGAATTTACGATGGAAAAGAACTCCACGGACCTCATTCATCGTTTCGTGTTTTGAGATCTTAACGGGAATTTCGCTGAAATGCGTGCATTCCAGCAACGTTTCGGTTTGCTGTCGGCTAATTGTATGCAGTAGGAGCTGTCCGTTCCGGAGCTTGGAAATCCCGTTTAGATCTCCAAATTTCCCCTCGAATTCCTCGGAAAAGATCATTGATTTCACCACTTTGAAATAATCCCCGTCTGTCCTGATAGCTACCAGGTAGCGATGTGACTTGTCAACAGGGAAACGTGCATTGAAAGTTTTATCCCTGATCCGACACTCAAGAGACGGCTATTTAAGGGGGACACCCTCTGATGATTTATTGGGCCGCTTTCGCGTCATCCCGAAATCACCCTCCCCGAATACAACCTACTCCGAACGAGGGTCATCACTGTGGGCGCCACCCAGCCAAGGCAATACCTACCTGGCATAGCAGGTATTGCCCCGAGTCCCAGTGCCTTGAATAGGCACTTCCCCCTCGGCATGCACAGTGATATGTTTGGCGAAATTATTCGGCCGTGCAGGGACCTCCGTTGTGAGGCGGACACCACTGCAAGGGTACATGGCGCATCCACCTGACGGGATGGGGAATACCGTCCAGGCTTTCTGGCCAGATGGCCAAGTTGGTGGCCCTTCCACAGGCAGCATGACGTTTATTTCTAAAGGTCAAACCAAAAATGGGACCGGAAGTCGGAAAAGACCTTTTACAGGCAGGGGATACCGTAGATGAATTTTCACTTCCCATCAACAGGGAGTCTTCAAAATCAAAGTCAGTCATGTCAGTCTGTCTTGTCGGCCCTATTAGTGTCCTCCTACGACAAGCAGAGCATACCGTGTGTGTATTCTAACCCGCAACCCACACGGGGGTGTACCTAAAAGGATGTCTGTCGCACCCAATGGGGATTATCCACACTCCAGTAATGCATATTATGACGATAAACGGTTCCATTGTTGTGGAATCGTGCTTCGTCCGTAAATAAGATGGTCGCTAGAAAAGCCGGATCAGTTTCCACAGAACGCCACCCGTGCTTCGAAATCATGACCATGTATCTCCAGGTGTAAGTGCAGATGGTACGGGTGAGACCAGTGGGTGTGCATTATCCGCATAACAGACACACGGCTGATGTTCGTCTCCAGTGCAATGGCCCATGTGGTAGTATGAGGGTGACGCCGGATATCGTCAAACACAACCTCTTCATTGTGAGCAGACGTCACGCGATGATCTCAAACAGGCCGTGTTTTTCCCAGGGATCCAGTATCTCCCAGGCGCCTTTCCACACTCCGAAATACCATGCCTATCAGTCGTTGTCTATCCGGATAGAGTTCTTGGTACAGGCCATGCGCCTGGTATGCATTCTGTCGAGCTCCTCCATTAATATAACATATTCAGGCGCAGATTCAAGGGGGGGGGGGGTCACTGGGGTCATGACCCCCCCCCCCCCAAACGGAGAACAAATTGTTTACAAACTCATAAAACCAAAACACAATAACCAGACTAATGAAACTTAACGAATTTTAACTGAAAAACAGGTTTTTTTTTCATTTTATTCAATACTGAAAATTTCTTTATTGCAATTATTATGTTCTGTTACAACTGTATTTATTTACTACTTCATACCTGTTATATAACAAGTAGTTCCGTGAAGAACTATACAGCCTATTTTCATATATCCTACTTATGTCATTTGCCTCTATCAACATACAAAATTTCAGTTTGATTGTTGTAATAGATTCATAGATATTGAGAACCGTCTAAATATTTCAGATGGTCGCCATGTTGGATTTTTATTTATGTACTATTACATGAAGGTTATTGTGCACGTGTGGTATTCAAACGTCAATCGCATGATTAGGACACAAGAAGTAAAAATGAGATTTTAAAATTTCGCACAGCAGCCATCTTGTGGTTATGAAAAAAATATTGAAATAAACTAGATGCCAGTGGATTAACATTTGTATAAGCATTTAATGTACAAAGTTCCACTGCACTCGGATGGTTATATCGCGAGAAACGTCCACTTAAATATGTATAGTTCGCGTCGCCGCCATGTTGGATTGGTGCTCACCAGGTTATTGAAAGTCCTATAGATGAACTTATGTTAATAGCCTCTATGAACATTTAAAAGATCAGTTTGATTGCTGTAAATAATTCGTAGATACTGAGAACCGTCTAAATATTTCGGATGGTCGCTATTTTGGATTGTTGTAGGGATTGGCCATATAGTTATGTACCATAAAGAAAAATTATTGCGTAGCTTCATTATTCAAATGTTCACTTCGATCGCATGATTACGACGAAAGAAATAAAAACTTAGACTAATTTTGACATGAAAACAATTGAAATAAATTAGATTCCAGTGGATTAACATTTGTGTAAGCATTTAACGTGCAAAGTTTCACTGCACTCGGATGGTTAAATCGCGAGAAACGTCCATTTAAATATGTATATTTCGCGCCGCCGCCATGTTGGATTTGTGCTCACCAGGTTACTGAAAGTCCTATAGGTGAACTTATGTTTATAGCCTCGATGAACATTAAAAAAATCAATTTGATTGCTGTAAAAGATTCGTAGATATTGAGTACCGTCTAAATATTTCGGATGCTCGCCATTTTGGATTTTTGTGTGTATCGGCCATAGAGTTACTGTTTGTACCATTATGGGAAAATTATTGCGTAGCTTCATTATTCTAACTTTCATTTCGATTGCATGATTACGACACAAGAAATAAAAATTTAATTTTAAAATTACGCACAGCCGCCATCTTGAGGTTATGTAAACAATTGAACT
This sequence comes from Meconema thalassinum, assembly GCA_946902985.2. Taxonomy (NCBI): domain Eukaryota; kingdom Metazoa; phylum Arthropoda; class Insecta; order Orthoptera; family Tettigoniidae; genus Meconema; species Meconema thalassinum. Next base: position 1,934,486,045 of record OX336388.2, read on the forward strand.
AAATTAGATGGCAGTGCATTACATTATGTATAATCATTTACTGTACCACATTCACTGTGCTCAGAGAGT